>CAWUFW010008798.1:0-600000 GCA_963921515.1 Calotriton arnoldi | reverse complement strand
CAGGAAGTGGCAGCTCTCCTTCTGAAAGGGGCAGTGGAGTTAGTACCAGACAGGGAACTAGGCCATAATTGCTATGCATGTTACTTCCTGGTGGCCAAGAATGAAAGCAGCCTGAATCCCATTCTAGACCTCAGGAGTCTGAACTTCTTCCTCAAAAAGGAGATGAGTTCAAGATGCTGACCCTAGATCAAGTTCTACTGGCGTTGTAGCTTGGAGACTGGATGGTGTCCGTGGACCTGCAGGATGCGTACGTCAACATCACTATCCTGCGGTCTCATTGAAAGTTCTTGCGATTTTGGTGGGTTCTATGCACTACCAATTTGCAATTCTTCCCTTTGATTTGACATCGGCACCTCGAGTCTTCACGAAGGTAATGACGGTGGTTGCAGCTCATCTTAGACGGTCGGGCATTCCTATTTTCCCATACTTGGACATTTGCCTCTGCAAAGCCAGCTCGCTGGAATTGGTGTCAGGCCATCTGCACTCGACAGCACCTCAGCTGTTCAACCTGGGTTTTTGTAAAGATTACATTACTTCTTTTCTTTTCAAGACTTTTATTGGTAATGCATGGTATCTCCAGCAGAGCACACACGCTCTCCAGCTCCTCCGTTTTCCAACAACCTTCTTACATGCCATATGACTTCACCACAACCTCATCACATTCTACATTCTGTGCCATGACTTCAGTATCTCCACACGTTTCCCTCCTTATATTATTTGAACCCAAAGAAATGTTCACTTTATACAACACTTTAATAAAAGAGCATAAACAGTTTAACACATGAATCTCTAAAGAACAAAATAATCCAATATGACCATCATAAGCAATTGAGGCAGTGTGACCATCATATGATATACATAACTCAATTTAGAACATTATCATACACTGGAATAAACATTCTCTTCCAGGGGATCCTCATCAAAGTCATAAGCACTGAATATTCCCGCCCATGTGCGGGGACCCCGGAAATAATAAAAATTATATATGGAAAACATATATATACAGCTCTATATATATATATACATATATCATTTTTTCTCATACCAATGCAGCTCCCATCTAGGAGGCTAAACAATGTAATAACACACATAGCTGCATTTGCAAATATATATATAAAAAACAGAAGAGGGCAAGTAGCACTTTAACTCTGTTTTTAATGAGTAAAACTCATGAGAAAAACACTGCAAATAAAGCAGACATTGTTAGCCTACAGGCTGCATTGTAAACCAATAACACAGAAAATGAAAGCATTTTCTTACAAAAAACTGGCACCGTGCCTTTAAGGCAGCCATGATCCCCAGCTTCCCATCATGCCTCAGGGGTGACAGTTAGGTCAGTTGTTCTTTCCGGCTCCTTCAGCCAGGACCCTGGATTTTCAGCTCTTGCTTTTTTTGACTTTCTGTCAAAAATATCTTATAGATAACTAGTTTTTTCTACCTTCACTCGACGTCTTTTGATCTTAGTGTGCAAGGAACACCTTTTTTTTTTTGTGTTCAGAAAAGGGTAAAAATGCCTTCTTTATTCCACCCTTGCCCTTCCTGTGGCAAGAAGAAGGCCAGAACAGATACACATCCGGTGTGTATTCTCTGCCTCCCTGAGTCCCACTCTTCTGACAAATGCCACCATTGTAAGAAGTTGTCCAGAAGGACCATCAAGGACAGGGAGAGGATTCGTCTTTATGGCCTCTCTGAAAGAGGTAGGTCTCCTGTAAGGCAGCAGAAGAAGAGAACTCGGTCGACGTCGAGAGGAAAAGTTCCGACCTGTTCTCCGTCGGCGTCGGGATCGACGTCGAAGCTGCCAGCGACGAAGAAATCGGCGTCGAAGACTTCGGTGATGTCGGAACATCATCACTCGACTATGAAATCGTCGACGAAGGTAACAGGTCCTCCGTTGACGTCAACCAGGCGACGTTCAACGTCGAGAGACAGGTCTCCGTCGGCGGCGGCTGGCCGTTCGACTTTGAGGCATATCACTCCATCGTCGCAGCGGCGATCGACATCGAGGTATAGCGCTCCGTCGTCGCCTCACCAACGGCGATCGACGTCGAAGCGCATCTCTCCGTCGTCGTCTCATCATCGACGATCGACGTCGAGACACATCACTCTGCCGTCGCCTCGTCATCGGCGCTCGGCGTCGAGGCGCACGTCTCCGCCGAGATCAATACAACGATCTTCGGCGTTGAGACACAGGACACCTCCTTCGGCGTCGAAGCAGGCGGCAGGACAAGGTTCCTCGGCGTCGGCCCATCATTCATCGACGTCGAGACGGATAACACCGCCGAGGTCAATTCATGGATCTTCGGCGTCGAGACCAAGGACTCCGTCACCGGCAGCCCAACGCCGGTCGACGTCGAGACAGCAATCTCCTGAGGGGGTGCAGAGAACGTCGAAGCAGGACACTGTGTCGGCGTCGGAGAGACGTTCGACGTCGAGAAGACGTTCTGCTGAAGGATCAAGTCCACCTTCTAAGAGAAGAAAGTCAACGTTGAGGCATACGTCTCCGTTGAGAGGACAGTCGGTGCATAGACGCTCCAGATCAACGTCAAAGCGACCTTCTGGAGACGCCTCACCTCCAGTGAGCCTTTCTTCGTCACCTTCTCATAGTTCTCACCGAGGGTCAACGTCCAGATCCCCGGAGGTGGTGATCTCAACGTCCAACAGCCCAGTGTCTGGGGGTCACCAAGATTCCCCAACAACGCATGAAGAGATGAACCTCACTCCTCCTGCACCTAAGGGAAGAGAGAGGCACAGATCGCCTTCCATCCATTTGTCGCCACGATGGTACAGACCTTTGCATCACTGGGCTACTGACAAGGTCTCGACAGAGCAGCATTATTCGAGCCTTCAGCACAGATCTCCGTTGTCTCGTTTAATACAAACAGCGGATAAAGAGCGATCTCCTTCAAGGGCCAGAGCTCGCAGTCGCACCCCTGTGCACTCGCACAGGAGGAGGTCTAGATCAAGAAGCAGGAGGAGAGCGCACAGATCTTCTACTCCTCCATCTTCTTCCACTCATACACCCCATAGAGACTACTCTCCGACTTTGACTGACAGCCCACCGTCGAGGATCTCTCCGGTGGACGACGTCTACACTTTTCAGGACATTCTTGGCAGAGGAGCAGTAAAGCTGGGTATCCCTATGCCAACTCGTCAAAGTAAGTCCTCCGTGATTTTTGAGACTCTACACCAAAGAGCAGCAGCTAAACCTCTGCTTCCCTTGGTACCAGGCCTCATAGAACCAGTAATGGACATCTTTCTCACACCAGCGAGTGTTAAGACCGCTCCAGCGAGAATCCTAAAAAATACCGTTCACCAGAAGACGACCCACTCTTCCTCAGAGCTGACCCTCCACCGGATTCAGTCATTATTGCTGCGGCAAAGAAGACCCATGCGGTGGCATCCTCCTCCACTGTTCCACCAGACAAGGAGAGTAAGATGCAAGATTCCTGGGGAAGGAAGGTTTGTGGCACTTCGGCCTCCATGTTGAAGGTCTCCAATGCAGCGGCTCTCCTGGGCCGCTACGATAGATCTCTGTGTGACTCACTACAGAGATTCACTGAAAAGTTGCCACAGGAAGACCGCAAGGATTTTGAAGAAATCCTAACAGAGGGCAGTCAGGTGTCTAACCAGGTCATCAGTGCTGCGGCGGATGGATCTATTCTTTCGGCACATGCTTACGCTCATGGGGTATGCGCAAGAAGAACATCTTGGCTACGACTTACAGCGCTCAAGCCAGAAGCGCAGTCACGCATCCTCAATCTTCCGTTCTCCGGTTCCTCTTTATTCGGGACTCACACGGATGAAGAGATGGCACGGATGAAAACGGAACTGGACACGCTGAAGGCTGTGGGCCTTGAAAAGAAGAAAGAATTCCGTAAGAGATTCCACCCTTACAATCGGCGATCCTCCCAACAGAGGGTTCAAACCCCTCATTGGCAAAAAAATCAGGATCAGCAAGGCCAGCAAAGATCACAGTATCGAGGCAGACGTCCCTCCAGAGGAGGAGGAAACCAGCATCAAGGCAACAACTCCGCCAAGACGCAGTCAAAGCAATGAGTACTCACTTCCCCTGTCGCCGTTCACCACTCCAGTGGGGGGAAGTATCGCAAACCATCTCGAAGAGTGGTGAGCTATCACAAAGGATCGGTGGGTGCTAGCTACGCTGCAGAATGGGTACTCTCTACGTTTTCAACACCGTCTCCCCTCAGTCCCTCCAGTCCCACCATCGTGTCACCAGTTAAAACTCTTGCAGAAAGAGGTTGCCACCTTTCTCAGAAAGTCAGCCATCGAGAGGGTGCAAGTATCTCAAAGAGGGAAAGGGGTTTACTCAAGATACTTCTTGGTAAAGAAAAAGGGCCAAAAAGCAGAGTACAGACCCATTCTGGACTTGCGGACACTGAATCTATCCATCAAAAAGGAAAAGTTTCGCATGTTGGCTCTCCATCAAATATATCCACATCTCAGACAGGGGGATTGGATGTGTTCGCTGGATCTGCAAGATGCATACTTTCACATCCCGATCAATCAGCATCACAGACAGTACCTGCGTTTCCTGGTGGGATCTGCTCATTACCAATTCAAAGTTCTACCCTTCGGGTTGAAGTCAGCCCCCAGGGTATTCACGAAGTGCATGGCAGTGGTGGCAGCCGCACTGCGCCGCAGGGGCGTCTTCGTGTATCCATACTTGGACGATTGGCTGTTGAAAGGCCCTTCTCCAGACAGCGTGAGGAGTCATTTCTTGAGCTGTCTCGAGCTGTCACCGGCTGGGCCTGCACGTGAATTTCGCCAAGTCAACTTCACAGCCAACGCAGAAAATACATTTCTTAGGAGCTCTGCTAGACTCCGCGGTAGGAAAAGTGTTTCCTTTTTTTTTTTTTTTTTTTTTTTTATTAAGCATTTCCAGAAAAAATACATATATACGAAACAACAATCAATGATAAAACCAATTTATACATACAATAAATTAATTAGATTGATTAAAAGGCAGTTGGTTAAAAAAAGAAAAAAAAAAGGAAAAGCAGTCTTAAGATTTTACATTTCATCAGAAATTAAAACAGCTCGATCTTATAAACAAACAGCTAACCTCTCTTGCACGTTTTTTTAGAAATATCTACAAGCGAGTCAGTTCATTAAAGCCTATCTCTGATAGCACTAAAGGCCTCCTCTGTAAGTCCCTACCTATACCACCCTTACATCTCTGCTCCAACTGGCGATGTGTGCCCAAACCTTCTGCCCCCAAATTCTAGCCCGTCTACCCCTGCTAGCGTAGATAGCCCTCTCTTGATTATAAATTCCGAGAAGCCTAGCGAGCCACATGTAGAAGGTAGGTGGTTCAGCATCTTTCCATCTAGTTGCTAATAAAATCCTATATACCGCTGTCCCCAAAAAGAGACAGTATTCCTCCTCTACACTAAATTCCCTTGAGCCATCATAACCAAGAATCAACAGAGTAGGGGATAGTTCTAATCTACGGCCAAATATTTCCTCCCAGTACCCTGATAAACCTTTTTTTAACAAAGTTAGTTTATCACAATCATAGAACATATGAATCAGGGTGGCAGGTCCTGACCCACATCTATGGCACTTATCATCTGTCCTTTTCCCCCCATGTGTACAATTTAGCTGGTGTAAAATATAATTTAAAAATAGTTTTGTACAATTGAGCTTTTAGGTTCGAGGATAAAAATATTTTGGCTGTTAAAGAAAGGCTCTTATAGATATCCACATCGGGGTTTCCCAGCTTCGATGCCCAAGATAATTCCGTTTTTTCTAAATCGTCTGGAATCTTATCAAGAAGTAAGCCATAAAGGTTCCTAATTTTGGTGGACTTCCTAGTTATAATATCTAAAAGTGGAATCTTATCAAGCGTGATCTTAGGGGTATTTAAAACAAGGATATTTTTAATCTGAACAAATTATAATAATGGTTGCTCGGTATGTCAAAAACCTTCTGAAGCACAGGAAATTGAAAATCTTGCTCCCCACCGCTAAAATCCCCAACTGTTTTTACCCCTAACCTTTCCCATTTCTTCCCCATGTCATCATTAACCTGGGACGATAATAGTGATGAGCGCCACAGGGGGTATATCTATTAACTTTTGGGATTACCATAAATTTGGAAACCTGCTTCCATACATTCCATGCGCTGCGAATCACTTTAAACCTTACTTTCTTATAATAACTTGGTTCCACTTGTCTCAGTAGAAGCCCAGGAGCTTTCTTCCCAATAGAGAGTTCATAGATAGTAGGTATTTTTGGGCCGTGCTCTGTTCCAGTGTCGTTATCTATGATAAGTAGAGTAGCCATTTGATGGAGAAGAGCCGCCCAATAATATAGGGTGATATTAGGAATTGCGAGGCCACCCCTGTCTTGTGGTAGAGCTAAATATTTCATTGCTCTCCTAACTTTCCCATATTGCCATATAAACTTGGTAAACATTGATTCCAATGACTTCAATAATTTATCTTCTACAGCCAATGGTATAGCCCGAAACAAATATAATAACTTTGGTAACATAGTCATTTTAAAAAGTTTCCCCTCCCAATAATAGACAAGTGTAAACCATTGATTCTCCTTAGGTCGTTCCCTATGGTTTTAATCAGAGGTTCAAAATTAAATTTATTAATTTCATCTATTTTTGCGCTTATACAAACCCCCAGATAAACCGCAGTATTTGATTTCCTTGGGTCATTAAAATCAATGTTATCTGTACATAGCACTATAGTTTTCCCCTTATTCAAAGCATATCCAGAGAGAAGCCCATAGCTCTCAGTGATTTTATTAATTTCTATAATTGCCTCAGCTGGGTTCGGGGTTAATACCGCAACATCATCGGCATAAGCCAGTACTTTAGTCTCATAACCACCTGTAACTATTGGTTTAATATTCCGGCTTTGTAAAAGTTTAACCACTAAGGGATTAATATATAAAGCGAATAAAATCGGGGAGCAAGGACATCCCTGCCTTGTCCCTCTTGATATATTAATATTATTAGACTCCTTTCCCATAAGTTGCAGTCGGGCCCTTGGTTGACAGTACATGGCTTTAATTGCTTTTATAAATTGGGGCCCAAAACCATTTAGCTCCAGTACCCCCCATAAAAACGTCCAAGAGACCCGATCAAAAGCTTTTTCAGCGTCAAGAAGGATCATGGCCATCTGGCCCCCTGTCCCAGACATGATATCAAAAAGGGAGATAACTCTGCGGGTATGGTCAGTTGTTCCTTTGCCCGGGATAAAACCATGTTGCCAGGGAGAGACCAGATGCTCTATGACCATCCCAAGCCGATTAGCCAAGATTTTAGAATATAATTTAGAGTCTGAGTTAATCAAGGAGATCGGTCGGTATGACGATGGATTGTCAACCAGCTTGCCTTTCTTAGCAAATATTATTATATCTGTCTCTTTCCAAGACTCAGGGGGGGCTCCACTATATTGCACTCCCTTAAACAAATCCAAAAGAAAAGGTGTTATCACTGTTCCTAAGATTTTATAAATCTCTAGTGGGATTTTATCGGGTCCTGTGGCTTTCCCCGAGGCCATTTCTAGCAGAGCCAAATGAACTTCCTCTAGAGTAATCTCTTCTTCTAGTTCATCTCTTCTTAACCTATCCAGGCCTCCTCCAAATTCAATATCTACGGTCAGTTCAGCTAAAGCTTTATTAACTTCTGCTGTAGTTTTCATGATATCATCTTGATACAAGATTTGATAATACCGTTGAAACCCTTTAATAATGTCTTCTGAATCAGTATATACTTGTCCTTCTATATTAATAGCGGGAATTGCATTAAAAGAAATCTTCTGCCTAGTGCGAAGGGCTAGCCTCTTACCTACCTGCTCACCGTTCTCATATATACTATTCCGATGTGATTGATATGCTTCTGCTGATCTCTGCGTTAGCCAGCTATTTAATTCCGCCTTTAAAGCAATTATTCGATGTTGAATATGGACCCCATCTTGTCCCTGTATTATTGTCAAGACATGTTCCTCTTCAGCTCTAGCCAACTCCCGTGATATTTGTTGATTCTTGTTTTCCCACTCCTTCTTAACTCTGGCCACAAAACTAATAGTCTCCCCTCTTAGAGTAGCCTTAAAAGAGTCCCAAACGACCCCCTGCCTGCGCTAAAGCGATTCATATCAAAATATTCTTGTGCCCAACCCTTAATGAATTCAATATACTCATTATTCACTAACAATTTTCTATCGAACGTCCATTTACTCCGTGGCCTTTTAAAATTAGTTAGTTCAATTTCTAAGATCAGAGGATTGTGATCAGATATTAATTTTGGGATTTTCTTGATCTCAGCTCGTATTAGTAAATCTCTTGTTGCAAAAAAATAATCGATCCTAACATATTTATTATGTGGGCAGGAGAAGTATGTGTACCCGGGCTTAGTCGGGTTTTTTAAATCCCAGATATCCACCAGACCATGACTATTCTTAAGACAATTTAGGGCCCTGTAAACTCTAGGCTTCCGGCCAGAATATCCACCTTGCCTCTGTTTCCCAGCTCCTATATCTAAAGAAATATTTAAATCTCAGCAGAAAATTAGGGAGTTTGGCCATGTGGCAAGCTCTATTTCTAGGGCTTCAAATATTTGAGGGTCATCCTGATTAGACCCGTAAACCGAGCAAACCGTAACTCCTGTTAAAAGCTCTACTATGGCCCACCTCACCAGAGCATCCGCTGCCGTGCGTTTGGATAATCCTAATGATGTTTTAGCTAGAATGGCCACCCCACGAATATTAGAGGTCTGAGTTGTGCAAACTAGAATATTATACCCGCCAACCCTTAGTAGTTCTCTTTTCTCCCAGGGAATGTGTGTCTCCTGCAGGCAAACTACATCCATACAGTTTAACCTAATAATTTCAGCACACCGAATCCTCTTTACCCTATCGTTCAGCCCTGCCACATTCCATGAACATATATTTAACTTCCCCATTGAAATTTGATTCCAAGTTCCAGGGTTCCTTCTATTAGTAATCTGTTGCCCTCATACTCTCCCACATTATAACTCCACTTCTGCCTTCCTTTAATCTCTTTCAACTGTCTCTTTATTTCATTACTGATTCCGGAAATGCTTTTTTTATTTTGCTTTAAACCCACCACCTTTCCCTTACCCCCTACACCCTCTCTGTCGCTCCCCCGACCCCTCCCTCCACCCCCCTCCACAGCACCCCCACCTCCCCACATGAGGCGTACAGACTCAATCTAGAGTCTGTTTCATGATGAGTGTGCAACACAGAGCCTGAACCTGAGCCTTAATACTAGGATTTTCTACTAGTAATTAAAAGATGCTGCTCATAGACCCCCAGCTCACACAGTTAGTTTTTTTTTTTTTCCTACTCTTTTTCTTCTGTTTCTCTCTTCCTTTCTTCTCTTTCCTTTTCTTTCCCTTCTCCTCCTCTCCCTCTGCCTTCCCTTCTCTTCTTTCCCTTCTCCTTTTTTTCTTTCTTTTTTTCCCCCCTTTCCTTTTCCCTTCTTTCTCCTGCTTCCCCCTTTTCCCCTAAAAAAAAAAACCCATGCACTTGATTTCATATATATATTTATTATATATTTTTTTTCTCTTTTTTTTCCCCTGCTTTCCCCCCTTCCCTTTCCCTTCTTCCCTTCCCTTCCCTTCCACTTCAAATATATCAATATATCCAAAAGAACAGCAACAACAACACACAAAAAAAAAAAAAGGGAGAAAAAAAAAAAGAACAAGATTATAGTGCTACCTTTGTCCCTTCTTATTTTTTTGGTTTGATTTCCCCTTGTGATGGTTATAGACTATGGCTTACTTGGCACTTTACAGCTGTCTAAATCTAGCCAGACAAACTATCCAAATATTCTTTAGCCTTTATTTCGGACAAAAAGAACTTGGTTTGTCCCCCCCAGATCACTTTAAGCCGAGCCGGATTATTTAAATAAACTTGCGCTTTTTATCTTGAAATGGCTTAATAAGCTGACGGAACCTCCACCGCCTTTCGACGGTGGAGTGACAGAAGTCTGGGCGAACAAAGTAGGAGATCTCGTTCCTAGTTCTTTTTGCTTCTGGTCTTGCTTTTTCAAAAACCGCTTGGCGTAATAAGAAATTGCCGAAGTAGACCAGAATGGCACGGGGGAAAGCCCCTGCCTTTGCTGGCTGTTTCTGAACAAAAGGGACACGGTGGGCGCGTTGGACTTCCAGAGCCCAGTTCCATTCAGTAAGTTCTGGCAAAGAGTCTTGTAGCAGGTCCACCACGTATGATCGAACATCCCCTGCCTCAACTCCTTCGGGAACCCCCAGTACCCGTAGATTATTCCTCCGCTGACGATTCTCAAATTCCTCAAGCTTCCATTTGACGTCGACTAGCTGTGCCTCATGAGAATCCACTTGCGTTTGATTTGAAACCAAATCGGATTCAGTGGAAACAATTCTCGACTCCAAATCAGTCAGCCTCTCTCCAAATACATTGCACGTCTTAGTTAGCTTTCGGACAACCCCTTGCATTTTGCGCATGGCAGCCTGGGTTTTGCGCCCGTCCTGGCGCGTCTCTTCCCGGTGTATTGAAATGGCCTGAAAGATGGTCTCTAGCGTTGGAGGGGCTAATCCGGAATGATCTAATCTGGGTGGATCAGGAGGTGTAGGACTCATGATTTGATTTGTGGGGGTATAGTCCCAAGCAAGATCCTTTCCCTGTCTCTTTTTCTTTTTTTTCAGAATAGTTTTTAATTTACAACCCTCGTCGTCTACCTGGTCGCTACAGCTCTCATCTGTAGTATATGGCAAGTCATCAGACCATTCATCCCCGTCAGATAAAGAAAAAAAGTCACTAGGTTCTGTATCGAAATCTGTATCATCAATGTTGGTTTTACTGGCTACTAGAGGTGCTAAGTCTTGCCCCCCCCCAGTAGCTCCAATCATATCAGCAGGGTCATGAATACTGGTGGAGCTCTCCAGAGTTATATTCTCATTCTGGCAGGCTAGTATCAGACCCTCTGATCCATCAGCAATCACAGTCATAAGTGAAGGAAGAGGGCTAAGCATACCTTCATTATTAGCAGGTCCCCCATCCTGATCGTATGTCTCCAGATTAGAAGGTTCCGCTGTCTCGCTTAACGCTCCTGGTGTAACCTGCTCTGAACTCTGGGTTACATTCAGACCCTCGCAGGCATCCGTATCCGTGGTACTCGCGGCTTTCACGTTCGGCTTAGAACATGCTGAACTCTGAGTCTTCCTCTCCTGACCCGGATCTGTTTTCCCGGCCGACCCTCTCAATAGATCAGCCACAGTGAGGCCGGCCGGGCGTGCTTGCTGAGCAGCCCCGCCTCTTCCACGTCTCGGGGTCTGTGTGAGTGATCCCAGCGTCGCTGGAGCCACCACCTTCACCGTTCCTGTATCTCCTGACTCCAGCGTTCCCCGCAGCGCCAGTCTGGCCGTTCTCGTCTTCGCAGCCGCAGCCACCTTCGGTCCCATCTCAGCCGACACCGCTGTTTCCACACGCTCGGTTTCTTCCTTGATCTCGGTCGACAGGTAAGATTTCCTATGGTGGATTGCGTCGGCTGTGGTTTTCAGTATTATTTTATCTAAGTGCTGTAGTACGGCTAGCCCAATAGCAGTTCCCAATAAGTGCAGGTAGCTCCTGACGGGCTTGAGTTCAGTACCACAAATCTCTGCATTCATCCCACCGAACTTTCAGAGCAGCATCAATGGTTCTTTCTGGCTCTCACAGCTCCGTGCACACTGCGATCTCAAGCGATCGCCATCTTGCCTCCGTCTATCGGAACTCTAAGCATTGTCAATAGGAAAAGTGTTTCCTTTGGAGGAGAGACAGTGTTCCCTCATAATGAAATGCCAGCGGGTTCTGCACAGCAGAAAACTACCTGTACGTCGGATTGCCTCCCTGCTAGGTTCGATGGCATCCTGCATCTTCCTGGTTCCCAATGCCAGACTACGAATGCGTCCTCTTCAGCAGGATCTGGAGGACAAGTGGGATCAGCAGACAGCTCGCTGGGACGAAAAAATAAATCTTTCAAACGCGGCTCGAGCGTCCATACCTTGGTGGATGAGAAAACGAAATATGCAAATCGGAATTCCTTTCCATCAGTCTCCGCCTGCTCAGACACTGATCACGGACGCCTCACTGCAGGGTTGGGGGGCCCACATGGGTCCTCTCCAGACTCAAGGACTGTGGTCTCCAAAAGAGCGATTCTACCACATCAACATGTTAGAGCTAAGAGCAGTTCACCTAGCCCTCAAAGCTTTCTTCCCCTCGATTCAGGCAACCTCAGTGTTAGTACAGACGGACAATCCCACCACCATGTACTACCTGAACAAGCAGGGGGGAACTTGCTCACGCACGCTTTCCCTGGAGGCTCAAACACTCTGGCATTGGCTCCTGGCTCGGAATCTGTCAGTCACAGCAGTCCACCTGCCGGGAGAACAGAACGTGAGAGCGGATGCACTCAGCCGTCACTTCGAAGACCGAGAAGACTGGGTTCTCAACGACGAGGTTGTCGAAGACATCTTCCAGTCATGGGGTCGTCCCACCATCGACCTTTTCGCGGACGACGAAAATACCAAATGCCGAGACTTCGCCTCACGGTTCTACCGACCAGGATCGAAAGGGAATGCCCTTTTGATGGACTGGTCAGAAGCATTTGTGTACGCCTTTCCACCCCTTCCACTGATCCCGAAGGTGGTGACCAAGCTGTCCCATTCGTGCACGAGGATGATACTAATTGCCCCGAACTGGCCGAGACAATGGTGGTACTCGGACCTCCTGCACCTATCAGAGTGCCCTCACAAGAAGCTGCCGTGCAGACCGGACCTGCTGTCCAAGATGAACGGGAGGATTTATCACCCCAACCTTCCCTCACTGAACTTGACAGCATGGCTCCTGAGGTCCTCCAGTATGGCCACCTAGGACTACCGCAGGACTGCATGTCCATCTTGAAGGAAGCAAGAAGACCGTCCACGAGGCATTCGTATGCATGCAAGTGGAAACGGTTTTACATGTGGTGTATGCAAAACAATTGTAATCCTACCAAGGGTCAGGAAGAGGTCATCCTTCCTTACCTACTTTATCTGGCAAAAGCAGGGTTGAAGTTTTCTTCCATTAAGGTGCATTTAGCAGCTATAACTGCATATAGACTTGCACCTTCTCAACCTTCTTTTTTCCAGTTACAGGCTGTTAAGGATTTTCTGCAGGGTTTAAAGAAGGTCTACCCTCCGGTCTCCTTCACCACCCTGGGAGCTAAACCTGGTGCTATCAAAATTGATGGGTCCACCTTTTGAACCCATACAGAAAGCAACCTTACAGCATCTTTCTTGGAAGGCGGCTTTCTTGGTAGCGATCACGTCAGCTCGCAGAGTGAGTGAAATTCAGGCTCTCTGTTCTAAAGAGCCTTATACAGTCTTCCATCTTAACAGGGTTGTGTTGAGGACTCACCCCTCTTTCCTCCCAAAGGTGGTGTCAGATTTTCATGTGAATCAGTCCATCTCTCTACCCACCTTTTTCCCAATCCCTCCACTCCAGCTGAGAGGGCTTTGCATTCTCTGGACCTGAAAAGGGTTTTAAAATTCTATCTGGATCGGTCCAAGTCTATAAGAAAACCTGATCAACTATTTGTTAACTATGGGTCGATCAGAACTGGTTTGGCATCTTCAAAGAGTTCCATCTCCAGATGGATAGTTTCATGTATCAAACTTGCTTATCAATTAGCGCAGAAGCCCCTGGGGTTTAATCCCAAAGCGCATTCTACCAGGGGAAAGGCGGCTACTACTGCTTTTCTTCATAATGTACCCATGTCTGAAATCTGTAAGGCGGCAACTTGGAGGTCCGTCCATACATTTACGAGGCACTATTGTCTGGAGTCAGACACCAGAGCAGACACCCAAGTAGGCCAGGCCTCCTTGCGGAATCTGTTCAACAGCTGATTTCGGCTGTTATTTTTTGTTGGGTCATTTTACTCTCATTTGCCTGCAGGTGGTTGATGGGCTTGCTATTCTATTCAGTGCTTATGACTATTGATGAGGATCCCCTGGAAGAGAAGGATAAGTTACTTACCTGTAATCCTAGTTCTCTTCCAGGGGTATCCTCATCAAAGTCATAAGCAACCCACCCGCCTCCCCAGGCAAATGAGATTTTTCTTCATTGTTAAAGGATATCTTTGTGCCCTGCTCTTCAGGGTTACGCAAAGAACAACTGACCTAACTGTCACCCCTGAGGCATGATGGGAAGCTGGGGATCATGGCTGCCTTAAAGGCACGGTGCCAGTTTTTTGTAAGAAAATGCTTTCATTTTCTGTGTTATTGGTTTACAATGCAGCCTGTAGGCTAACAATGTCTGCTTTATTTGCAGTGTTTTTCTCATGAGTTTTACTCATTAAAAACAGAGTTCAAGTGCTTCTTGCCCTCTTCTGTTTTTATATATATATTTGCAAATGCAGCTTTGTGTGTTATTACATTGTTTAGCCTCCTAGATGGGAGCTGCATTGGTATGAGAAAAAATGATATATGTATATATATATATAGAGCTGTATATATATGTTTTCCATATATAATTTTTATTATTTCCGGGTCCCCGCACATGGGCGAGAATATACAGTGCTTATGACTTTGATGAGGATACCCATGGAAGAGAACTAGGATTACAGGTAAGTAACTTATCCTATTTAACCTTGTAACATCTCTTGATATACACAGTTATCCTTGGAACATCTTTTGTTTACACTTGCCCATTCCCATCATCCTTTGAACCTAACACACATCTCCCATAATTCTCATTGTGCCATCTTCAAGAATTACCACACTGCGTTTGACTTCCCTCACCTTGTACGAAATAGAATACTTGCTATCCACTTTGCAAACAAAACCCCTCTTCCTTATTACAACCCAATCTCCGTACTGCACATGACACTTTTTCACGCCCTTCCTTTTATTTTAATACTGCATATTTTTCTTCTGCAGCACCATGACCCTCCTTTTCAGTTCCTCACAATTCACCTCAACATTAGTCTTCTCCTTCAACCATACAGGGCACTCCTTTATCCAGGTTCTCTTCCTTTCAAGGATAAAAATGGTGAAAACCATATCACTGAATGAGGGGCTGTCCTATGCGACCACATCATTCTCCTTAATTCCTTCCTCCACGAAAGATTATTAGCCAGAGATAGCGGAATATTCTCCATCACCAACCGGTTCATTCTCTCTACTAATCTATTGGCTTGTGGTCGGAAAAGAGCTACTCTCTCATGGACTATCCCCATTCCAGAAAGATAATTTATTTCCCCAGATACAAATTGCACCCCATTGTCGTTTTTGGTATTCCTTACTCCATGAAAACCTCCTCCAAAAAATCAATAACTCCTGCCATGTTCACCTGCTCCATAGTTTTTACCACAAACCATTTAGTATGATGATCCACTAGTATTAGAATAAACCTATTCCTTGATCCTAACCTAGATATAGGTCCTATGAAGTCATTGGCCAACCTTTCCCATGGCCCATCAGGAAAACCCATAACTTCTAACAGGGGTTGTCTAACCACCTTGGTCTTGTCGCTATTGGCACATGCCACACAATGCTTCACTCTCTCTTCAACATCACGATCCATACCAGGCTACCAAAATGATTGTCTCACCTTCCTTTTCATCACTCCACGCCCTAGGTGTCCTTTATGTGTAATGTCAATAATTCACATTCAAATTCCTCTAGGAATTTCCTTAATGTTAGTCCTCTTTTGGTGTTTTCTACATCAGTATGACCTTTCCTCTAATGCTCCTCCCTTTCCTCTTCATACAGTCGAAGAATTGAAAAGAGAGCAGCAGGAACCGGGCAGGCAAAATCAAATACAGCTGTGGTTAATTTTCCTGTATATAACCGGCTGACAGCAATGCCCCACAATGAAACATAGTGCTCTCTCAACGCTGATCTGGAGCCGATTCTCGCACCGATCCTCCCATTAGTGGTATAGTTTGATACGCGTGATGACCCTCGTGTCAATCCTCAGCCTTTAGCATACCCGCCGCAAGTTATCCTCGTGCCAGTCTTCTTATTCTAGTACACGCGCCTCTGCCGAGTCTCACGTACAACACGCACAAAGTCTAACTCGCTAATAAATCAAGTGGCGTTAGTGATGCGCGTGCTGGTTATGGCGTTGGTGAAGCGCACGCTGTAACGCCTGTTTCGTTTATCAGACAAAATGTCTCTCAGATGCTGGGCCTTTACCACTGTATTGCTACATAAACTTTGGCATACAAGTTTATGGCTAGAAATACTTCTCAACCCGGTGCTCACTTGCCTGAGAAATTCGTGGGTTCTTTATCAGTATATCGGAGCTGATGCACTTAAGTACTGTCATTTTCCAGTGGTGGAGATGCCGCACGACTGTCCACTGCACATCCATTTTCACTCGTCGCCAAAGTAAAGATTACATTACTTTTCTTCTTTTCAAGACTTTTATTGGTAATGCATGGCATCTCCAGCAGAGCTCACATGCTCTCCAGCTCCTCCAGTTTCCAACAAGTTTCTTACATTCCATATGACTTCACCAAGACCTCATCACATTCTACATTCTGTGCCATGACTTCAATATCTCAACAGTTTTTCGATCAGTGAGCCCAAATCACACCTGCAACCCTACCAATGGCTCCAGTTCCTAGTGCTGGTATTGAACACCACCCTTCTCCGCCCTTTCCTCCACAGCAGATTCTCATAGACATCCAAGAGATGATTCTGTCTTTCCAGTCAGGTGCCAGAGTTCCAGTCCTGTGAGTCTTGCGATTCCAAGATCTGGTGGCTTCCTGCATTCTCCTAGTCATGAACACACGTTGGCACATGAGGGCCCTGCAGTGGTGACTGCCGGCAGTGGCTATAGTATGTGGGAGACCTGTCTGATTCCATCATGATCTCCCTCAGTGCTGCAGCGGATGTGGCTTGGTGGGGGAACGAGGCGAACCTGACATACGGGATGGCCTTTACTCCCCCTCTGGTTGTGACGATGGTGGTGACAGATGATTTAACCATGGTATTTGAAACTCATCTGGAGATCTGGGGCCTCTGGTCTCCGGAGGAGCAGGTACTTCACATCAACCGGCTAGAACTGCGGGCAATTTGGCTGGAGCTCAAGGCCTTCCTCCCCTCCATCATAGATCGGTCCGCCCAGAGGGGTGGACATCATCTTGTTGGCACGTCGCCCCTCCACTAAGTTGGCATACTCCAGCAGATGAGGCAACTTTGTTGCATGGTGTGCAGACAGTGGTGTGGATCCCTTGCAAGCCAAACTATTCCAAGTGTTGCAGTTCACTTTTTCCCTAGTTCAAAGGGGATGTGCCATTGGCACTGTGAAGAGCTATTTAGCCGCTTAGTGTGCTTTCCTCTGTCTGCCTCATCAGCCATCCCTGTTTAAGTCTTCTATTTCCTGCGTTTTCCTAAGGGCCTGACTAACCTTTTTCCTCCCAGTCTGTTTTTAGTTCCTCAAGGGGACTTGAATTTGGATCTTAAGTTTTTGATGAGGACTCCATCTGAGCCACTACACTGTTGTACCCTTCACATGTTGACCCTCAAGACGGTATTTTTGTTTTCGATCACGTCTGCTAGAAGGGTCAGTGAGTGGCAGGCCTTTAGCTGTTGTCCCCATGTTCACTGCCTTCTTTCCAGGCAAGTTGGTGTTGCTCATCAGGGTTGCTTTCCTTCCCAAGGTGATCATGCCTTTCCACCTTGGCCAATCCATTACCCTTTTTACCTTCTACCCCACCTCATCCTAAGAAGGAGAAGCGGTTGCATCCCTTGGATCCTAGGCAGGTGGTTAACTACTACTTGGACCGCACCAAGGAATATCAGTCAGACGACTCTTTGTGGGCTGTTGTGGAGCCAAGAAGGGGAGTACCGTTCAGAAGAGGACTCTATCCCGTTGTTTGGATCATCCCATGCATTAAGACGTGCTACATCCTCGCCAAGGAGGAGCCGCCAGAAGGATTCTAGGTCCATTCCACCAGGGCGAAGTCCACCACTTCTGCATTGGCTCAGGGTGTCCCGATTGTGAAAATCTGTAAGGTGGCAATGTGGGCTTCCTTGTACACCTTTGCTAAGCATTGCTGCCTTGAGGAGGTGTGCAGGGACGGCCACTTCACTAAATCCGTCTTGCAGGAGTTCCTGGTCTAAATCATCTATCAACCCTCCTCATGGGCAGGGTATTACTGTGAAATCTGTTCTACAGGTGAGGAATCTGCAGGTAGAAGTATCCATCAGAAGAAAAAGTTACTTACCTGCGGTAACTATCTTTCTGGTAGATACTCTTATCTACCTGCAGAATCTGAAATAGACAATTAGTTCTAGGTACCTTACTTTAAGAATTACCCCCAGGCGTCGGACTGGATCTGGAGAATTTTTCGTCAGCAGTACCCCTGCGCGTCGAAAGGTGGCGTCGGTCGGCTCCGCGTTCGTCGTTGGTGTCGTGGTCGCCGGGATGACGTCGCGGCAGCTACTTAGACGCCGCCCTCGCGCGCTGACATCAGTTCTTTCTTTTTCGCGCCACCCAGCGCAGATCCGGAGAGAGCGGTAACTCCAGTCACTTTTTGACTGACTTTTTGTCGACACCGTTTTTGAGTCTAGAGACTCCTTGTGCACGTTAGGAATGCCCGATTTCAAGGCTTGTGGTTCCTGCCGAAAACTGATGTCGGTGACGGATCCGCACCGCGTGTGCCTGTGGTGCCTGGAATGCGACCACGATCCCAAGTCGTGTTCCGACTGCCGGACCATGAATCCGAAGTCTTTGCAGGAGCGGTCCTGAAAGCTTCTCGAGGCCCGGCAGTCCGCTCCGCGCCGTTCAAGGTCCCGGTGGAGGTCGAGGAGCCACCACCACCACTCGTCTTCGAAGTCTTCGCACTCCTCAGGTAAGTCGAGGCACAAGAAGAAGTCGAAGAAGCATCGTCGCTCTTCGACTTCTCCCCATCTGTCGGCCGACGCGACGAGGGATTCAGGTGGTGCCCTCCCGCGGCTCCACGTGCGGAGCCCGAAGGGTCGGCTCTGAGTTTCCCTCCCTTTCCGGGACCCAGAGCGACCCCTGCCCAGCTTCAAAGCTTTTACGAAGCGATGCATGCCATCTTTGGGCAGCCCGACTCCGCTGGCGCGCCTTCAGGCCCCACGGACTCGGCTGGGGGCCCTGGGCCTTCAACGCCGGTGGCTTTGGCCCCAGCACCGCAGGGTCCCCTTGGATCCAGGCCTGGAACCGGATTGGCGCCGGTCGACCTCATAACACCGGCACCACATCCGCAGCCGACGTGGACATGGAGCCGGACCGACATCGACCGACACCGGATCCGGCGCCGGTGAGTACTTTTGTACCCCTGTTCCACCCTGGTTCTTTCAGGCCAGATTGGCAACCAGAGGAGGGTGACGAGGACTGGGAGGGGTCTGGGGACTCTTTAACTGACCAGTTGGAGTATGATCCGGACTGGAAAGAGGAGTTGGGGGAAGCCAGTGGTCTGGATACCTCCCCAGACCTTGGCATGTTGTCTCCTCCTACCATGGCTAAGGAGGAGGGATCTTCTTACGCAGTGGTGTTGCGTAGGGCGGCCGAGGCTCTCAACCTCGAGCTACCTACGGTGGCAGTCAGGACTAACCTCCTGACAGAGGTGCTTCAACCGGCGGCAAGCTCTTCGGAGCCCCTGCTGCCGTTTAATGAATCCCTAACTGACATCCTTTTGGGCACCTGGTCCAGGCCCAACACAGGGGCTCCTGTGGATAGGATGATTGCCCGACGCCACCGCCTGGCTCCGGGCGACCCCACTTTCCTCTCCCAACACCCCACCCCTGAGAGCTTGGTAGTCCAAGCCTCGACGTCCAAAGGCGCGCATTCCCTACTGCACCACCTGATAGGGAATCCAAAAAGCTGGATCATCTTGGGAAGAAGATGTTTTCTTCCTCCAGCTTGGGACTGCGGTCGGTAAACACTGCATGTCTGTTGGGCTGTTACACCCACTCTGTGTGGGATACGGTGGCGCAGGTGCTGCCCCAGTGCCCGGAGGAGGCCCGGGGCGTGCTCTCCCGTGCAGTTGCTGAGGTGAGAGACGCAGCCAGGTTTACCATACAATGTGGGCTGGACACCGCCGACTCGCTAGGAAGGACGATTTCAACGTCGGTAGCCCTTCGACACTACGCCTGGCTGACGTCGACTAGTTTTTCCGGGGATGTCCAAGCTACCCTAATGGACATGCCCTTTGATTGCCGTCGCCTGCTTGGCGACAAAGCAGACAGCGCTCTAGAGCGCCTCAAGGACTCTCGAGCTATGGCCAAGACCTTGGGCCTCTCCACCACCCGCCCTGCGCAGTCTGCTTTTCGCCCCTTTCGTGGCTACGGAAGGGGTGCCCCGCCACATTCCACCCAGAGCCACAGGCCGGCGCAAGCTGTTCAGCCCCTGCGTGGCCGGGGACGTGGGGCCTACCGCCGTGGGTCTGGGGGCCAGCGAGCGGCCAGTCCACCACCGACCCCTCTGCAGCAGCCTCCAAGCCCCCCTAGTCCGACCTTTCAGGGCCATCAATCACCAGTGGGCGGCAGGATTTGCCATAATCTCCCCCACTGGTGCACCATCATGTCGGACAGGTGGGTTTTGCAGATAGTCCGAAGGGGCTACTCCCTCCCCTTCGAGACTACCCCCCGGCCATGCCACCTCAGTACCATCGAATGTCGGGGGATCATCTGGCACTTCTCCAACAGGAAGTTACGGCTCTCTGCCAAGGGAGCCATCGAGCGAGTTCCTACCCCAGAAGTATGTCATGGTTGCTATTCCCACTACTTTCTGGTGCCCAAGAAGGACAAAGGCCTGCGTCCTATCTTGGATCTCCGGAACGTCAACTGCTTCCTCCGGAAGGAGAAGTTCAAAATGTTGACGTTAGCTCAGGTTCTGTCTGCCCTCGACCCTGGAGACTGGATGGTAGCGTTGGACTTGCAGGACGCTTACTTTCACATCCCTGTCCTGCCAGCCCATCGGCGTTACCTGTGGTTCACGGTGGGCCACAAGCACTTTCAGTTTACCGTTTCCCCTTTGGCCTTACCAGCACCCCTCGGGTGTTCACGAAGGTGATGGCGGTGGTCGCAGCTCATCTGCGCAGATCAGGGGTTCCAGTCTTCCCCTATCTCGACGACTGGCTGATGAAGGCGGACTCGCCCCAGGCAGTCGTCTCCCACCTCCAGGCTACGGCGGACCTCCTGCACTCGCTGGGGTTAACTATGAACGTGCCGAAGTCACACCTGACTCCTTCTCAGAAGCTCCTTTTCATCGGAGCGGTTCTGGCCACGACGCAGTTTCGGGCTTATCCTCCCGAGCAGCGAGTCCGGGATATTCAGGCTATGATTCCGATCTTTCAGCCTTTATCCCGGGTTTCGGTCAGAATGACTCTGAGGCTGCTGGGCCTCATGGCCTCCTGCAGGTCGATCATGCCAGGTGGCATATGCGGGCTCTGCAGTGGGACCTGAAGTTCCAGTGGGCGCAGCATCAGGGGAATCTGTCCGATTGCGTCCAGATCTCAGAGGGCACTGCACGTCAACTGCAGTGGTGGCTCACGAACCAGGATTGGGTCAATGACAGATCCCTCTCCCTTCCCCACCCAGACCACACTGTGGTGACGGACGCGTCCCTTCTGGGATGGGGCGGCCACATGAGAGAAGCGGAGATCAGAGGCCTCTGGTCTCCGGCGGAGTCCGGGCTCCACATCAACCTTCTGGAGCTCCGGGCGATTCATCTTGCACTGAAGGCATTCCTTCCCTCTGTCCGGGGAAGAGTAGTGCAGGTGTTCACTGACAACACCACCGCCATGTGGTACTGCAACAAACAGGGCGGGGTGGGGTCGTGGACCCTATGTCAAGAGGCCCTCCCCCTCTGGACATGGCTGGAACATCAGGGCATATCCCTGGTGGTTTAACCCCTGGCAGGTTCCCTGAACGCCAGGGCGGACGAACTCAGCCGCAGGTGCATGATGGATCACGAATGGCGTCTTCACTCGGAGGTGGTGCTAGGTCTCTTTCAACAATGGGGAGAGCCTTGGTTAGATCTATTCGCCACCGAAGAGAACGCGCAATGTCAGCAATTCTGCACGTTGGAATTTCCAAGGCGGCACTCGCTAGGCGACGCTTTTTTGTCGCGAGTTGAGTTGCGATCTGTTGTACTCCTTTCCGCCTATACCACTTCTGCCCAGAGTGCTGAAGAAGATCAGGCGCGACCGGGCCCAAGTTATTCTTGTGGCTCCGGATTGGGCACGAAGAATCTGGTATCCCGAGCTGCTCAACATGGCCATCGATTTTCCGATCAGGCTGCCTCTTCGTGAGGATCTTCTGTCGCAGCAGCAGGGGACGTTCCTCCACCCGAACCTGTCCAGCCTCCACCTCCTTGCGTGGAGATTGAGCGGTGGCAGTTGACGTCTTTCGACCTGCCTCCTGAAGTCTGTGATGTAATCTTGGCAGCCAGGCGTCCCTCCACTAAGACGGTATACGCCTGCCGGTGGAACAAGTTTGTGACATGGTGCACAGCAAAGGCTGTGGATCCCCTTTCTGCCCCTCTTTCTGAAATCCTCTTGTTTCTTTTTTCTCTAGCCCAGCAGGGCTCTGCTCTGGGCACTATCAAGGGCTATCTTTCGGCCATCTCTGCCTTCCTTCGGCTTCCAGATCAGCCTTCCCTTTTCAAGTCCCCAGTTGTAAGCCGCTTCTTGAAAGGCATAACTCATCTTTTTTCTCCTATACCCTTCGTTATGACTCAGTGGGACTTGAACCTGGTGTTAACTTATTTAATGTGTGCTCCCTTTGAGCCGCTTCACAACTGTCCCTTGCGGCTCTTAACTCTCAAAACTGCGTTCCTGGTGGCCATCACATCTGCCAAGCGAGTGAGTGAGCTCCAGGAGCTTTCTTCTAAGCCTCCTTTTCTCTCTGTACATCCGGACAAAGTTGTCCTTAGAACTCGTCCATCCTTCCTGCCCAAGGTTGTCAATGCCTTCCACATCGGGCAGACTATCACTTTGCCCATCTTTTTTCCGCCTCCGCATCCTTCGAAAGAGGAAGAGAGGCTCCACCGTCTGAACCCAAAACGTGCGCTTTCCTTCTATCTGGTTTGCACGAAACAGTTCCGGGTGGACGACCAACTCTTTGTTGGCTACGTGGGTGCCAAAAAAGGTCGGGGCGTACACAAGCGGACCATTTCTCGATGGGTCGTTTTGTGTATAAAAGTATGCTATTCTCTGGCTAAAAAGGAGCCTCCGGTGGGGCTACGCGCCCATTCCACCAGGGCAACGGCAGCCACTACTGCCTTGGGGAGAGGAGTTCCTCTAAATGACATCTGTCAGGCGGCTACGTGGGCATCGTTGCACACGTTCACCAAACACTACTGCCTGGACAGCCAAGTCCGGAGAGACGGCTTCTTTGGCCGTTCTGTTCTCCAGGATTTTCTGGTGTGATCTTGGTTCGCAGACCCACCACCGGGGATGGTATTGCTGGGGTACCTATTCTAAGGTAAGGAATCTATAACTAACGTGTTTCTTTCAGATGAACAAGTTACTTACCTTCGGTAACGATATATCTGTAAGAAACATCTGAAAGAGACACGTTAGTGACAGATTCCTTACCTTAGAATATCCCCAGGCGTCAGGCTGGATCCGGAAAGTTTTGCGTAGCAGTACCCTTGCGCGTCGGTAGGCGGCGTCGTGCGGCTCCGCGTCCGTCGTCGGGATCGCCGGAATGACGTCGCGGGCAGTACTTAGACACCGCCCCTGCGCGCTGACGTCAGTTCTTCTTTTTCCGCGCCAGTAAGCGCAGATCCGGGAAGAGCAGTGCCCTAGTCATTTTTTGACTAAGTTTTTTGTGATTTTTATCACTGTTTTTTCTTGAGTCGTTCGACTCCGACGGTGTCAGTAGGGATGCCCGGCTTCAAGCCATGCGACGCTTGTGGTCGGATGATGTCGATCACGGACCCGCATCGAGACTGTCTCTACTGCCTCGGACGCGACCACGACTCCAAGTCGTGCCCCGACTGCCGGGCCTTGCATCCGAAGGCTTTGCGAGAGCGGTCTCGAAAGCTCCTCGAGGTCCGGCAGTCGGCTCCGAGCCAACCCAAGCCCCGGTCACGTGAGAGGTCGAGGGGCCGGTCGCGGAGTCCTCATCGGTCGTCGGGGTCCAAGTCTTCGCACTCCTCCGGTAAGTCGAAGCACAAGAAGTCGAAGAAGCGTCATCGCTCGACGACTTCCCCTCGCCGGTCTCGCGACTCGGCTGAGGGTCCTGTCGGCACCGTCCCCGCGGCTCCGGGAGTGCCTGTGGAGCCGCCGTCGCATTACCCGCCTTATCCGGGTTCGGCGGCGACTCCGGCCGAGATACAGGAGTTCCTGTCGGCCATGGCCCGCCCCTTCGGGCCTCAAGGTCCCCCCGGTGCGCCTTCGGGCCCCGCGGGCCCTTCTGGGGTGCCTGCGGCGCCGCCGGCGACTCCGGTCCCGGCACCGCCAGCGACGCCAGCCCCGGCCCCGGCTCCGGGCGTTGCCGCAACCCCTATCGATGCCGGTTGACCTGACGACACCTCCACCGGTGCCGATTTCACCGGTGCCGTTCCCGACGCAGCCCGGGGATCCGGGCGGCGTCGTACCCCGGTTCTCTCCGGACCCGGACACAGCGCCGGACCGGCGTCGGTCGACGCCGGCGCCGATGCCGCCTTGGGTTCCGCATGTCCCTCCTCCTTACTTTGAACCTGCTTTGGAGGATGAAGAGGACTGGGAGGGGTCTGAGGACCCTCTCACTGCCCAATGTGAGTTCGATCAGGACTGGGCTGAGGAACTTGGGGATGCCAGTGGCCTGGACACCTCCCCTGACTCTGGCATGCTGTCTCCTCCTTCTGTGGCAACGGAGGAGGGAGCAAACTTTGCAACGGTGTTGCGTAGGGCGGCTGAGGCTTTACACCTCCAGTTACCTACAGTGGCTGTCAGGACTAACATCCTGACGGAAGTGCTTCAGTCGGCGGCTACCTCCTCGGAGCCACTGCTGCCTTTCAACGAGGCACTTTCTGACGTTCTTTTGGGCACCTGGTCCAAGCCCACCATAGGGGCTCCTGTGGTTAGGAACGTAGCCCGACGCCATCGCCCTGCTCCGGGCGACACCATGTTTCTCTCCCAACACCCCACCCCTGAGAGCTTGGTTGTCCAAGCCTCTGCTTCCCAGAGCGCCTTCCCTACCGCTCCCCCGGATAGGGAATCCAAAAAACTGGATCAATTTGGGAAGAAGGTTTTTACTTCCTCCAGTGCTGGCTTGCTGTCTGTCAACACCACTTGCCTCTTGGGCCGATATTCCCACTGTTTGTGGGATTCGGTGGCGCAGGTTCTGCCCCAGTGTTCTGAGGAGGTCCAGACACTGCTTTCCCGCGCCATTGCGGAAGGAAGGGATGCGGCAAAGTATACCATCAGATGTGGCCTAGATACCGCCGACTCGCTGGGCAGATCGCTTGCGACGACAGTGGCGCTGCGTCGCTACGCCTGGCTGAGAACCACTGGTTTCTCGGGTGATGTCCAAAACACTCTTATGGACATGCCCTTTGATGGTGTCGGCCTTTTCGGCAACAAGGCAGACCATGCGCTGGAGCGCTTTAAGGACTCACGGGCTACAGCCAAGTCCCTGGGCCTTTCTGCTGTGCGCCCTCCGCAACAGACTGCTTTTCGCCCTTTTCGTGGCCACGGAAGGGGCGCCCAGTCACGTCCGCTGCCCAGCCACCGGCCCGCGCAGCAGGCGTCTACGCGTGGCTGAGGACGTGCTCCCGCCGAGGCGGGTCGGGTAAACAGCGTGCGGGTCAGGCCACCACCCCTGCCCCGTCTGCGGCTTCCAAGCCCTCCTAGTCCTTCCTTTCAGGTCCACAGCACGCCAGTAGGAGGCAGGGTCCGCCATCACCTTCCCCACTGGCGTGCCATCACCTCGGACAAGTGGGTCTTGGACATTGTCCGAAGGGGCTACTCCCTCCCCTTCGTGACCACTCCCCCAGCCATGCCACCTCAATGCCACCGCATGTCAGGGGATCACTTGGTGCTTCTTCAGAAGGAAGTTGCGGCCCTCTTGGCCAAGAAGGCCATCGAACGCGTTTTGACCCCAGAAGTAGGGCGTGGTTGTTACTCCCACTACTTTCTGGTGCCCAAAAAGGACAAGGAGGACATGCGTCCTATCTTGGACCTCCGGAACGTCAATCGCTTCCTCCGGAAGGAGAAGTTCAAGATGCTCACCCTAGCTCAGGTCTTGACTGCCCTCGACCCTGGAGACTGGATGGTAGCGTTGGACTTGCAGGACGCATATTTTCACATCCCCGTCCTGCCGACCCACCGGCGTTACCTGCGGTTCACGGTAGGCCTCGAGCATTTTCAGTTCACCGTGCTCCCCTTTGGCCTTACCAGCGCCCCTCGGGTGTTCACGAAAGTGATGGCGGTGGTCGCAGCTCATCTGCGCCGGGCAGGGGTTACAGTCTTCCCCTACCTCGACGACTGGCTGCTGAAGGCGGGCTCGTCCCAGGCAGTTGTCTCCCACCTCCAGACTACGGGCGAACTCCTGCACTCGCTGGGGTTCTCCATCAAAGTGCCGAAGTCGCACCTGGTTCCTTCTCCACAGCTCCTTTTCATCGGAGAAGTTCTGGACACGACGCAGTTGCGGGTCTATCCTCCCGAACGGCGAGTCCGGGATATTCAGGCTATGATTCCGATCTTTCGGCCTCTATCCTGGGTTTCGGTACGGATGACCCTGAGGCTGCTGGGCCTCATGGCCTCCTGCATCCTGCTGGTCGATCATGCCAGATGGCGTATGCGGGCTCTGCAGTGGGACCTGAAGTTCCAGTGGGCGCAGCATCAGGGCAACCTGTCCGATCACGTCCAGATTTCGGAGGGAACTGCAAAACAGTTGCAGTGGTGGCTCTCGAACCGGCAATGGGTCTTGGGCAGATCCCTCTCCCTTCCCCAGCCAGAGCACACAGTTGTGACGGACGCGTCCCTTCTGGGATGGGGCGGTCACATGGGAGAGGCGGAGATCAGAGGCCTCTGGTCTCCGGCGGAGTCCCGGCTCCATATCAACCTTCTGTAGCTCCGGGCGATCCGACTTGCACTCAAAGCATTCCTTCCCTCTGTCAAAGGGAAAGTAGTGCAGGTGTTCACAGACAACACCACCGCCATGTGGTACTGCAACAAACAGGGCGGGGTGGGGTCGTGGACCCTATGTCAGGAGGCTCTGCACCTCTGGACATGGCTGGAACATCAGGGCATATTCCTGATGGTTCAACACCTGGCAGGTTCCCTGAACGCCAGGGCGGACGAGCTCAGCTGCAGGTGCATGATGGATCACGAATGGCGTCTTCACTCGGAAGTGGCGCAAGGACTCTTTCTACAGTGGGGAGAGCCTTGGTTAGATCTATTCGCCACCGAAGAGAACGCGCAATGTCATCAGTTCTGCGCATTGGAATTTCCAAGGCGGCACTCGCTCGGCGACGCCTTTCCGCCTATGCCACTTCTACCCAGAGTGTTGAAGAAGATTCGGCGCGACCGGGCCCAAGTCATTCTTGTGGCTCCGGACTGGGCTCGAAGAGTTTGGTATCCCGAGCTACTCAGTATGAGCGTCGATCCCCCGATCCGTCTGCCTCTTCGGGAGGATCTTCTGTCGCAGCAGCAGGGGACGGTCCTCCACCCGAACCTGTCCAGTCTCCACCTCCTTGCGTGGAGATTGAGCGGCGGCAGTTGATTCCTTTCGACTTGCCTCCCGAAGTTTGTGATGTGATTCTGGCAGCCAGGCGTCCCTCCACTAAGGTGGTATACGCCTGCAGGTGGAACAAATTTGTGGCATGGTGCACAGCAAAGGCTGTGAATCCCCTTTCTGCCCCTCTTTCTGAGGTTCTTCTGTTCCTTCTTTCTCTGGCCCAGCAGGGTTCTGCCCTGGGTACCATCAAGGGCTATCTCTGTGCAATCTCGGCCTTCCTCAGGCTTCCTGATCAGCCCTCCCTTTTCAAGTCCCCTGTTGTTAACAGATTCCTAAAAGGCATTACACACCTCTTTCCTCCTGTTCCGTGTGTGATGCCTCAGTGGGACTTGAACTTGGTTCTACCTTTCTCATGTGCGCTCCCTTTGAGCCTCTGCATAACTGTCCTCTTCGTCTTCTAACTCTGAAGACAGCTTTTCTGGTGGCTATCACCTCCGCTCGGCGGGTGAGTGAGCTCCAGGCTCTTTCTTGCAAGCCTCCCTTTCTGTCTGTCCATCCAGACAAGGTTGTTCTCCCGGACGCGTCCGTCCTTCTTGCCAAAGGTGGTTACTGCTTTCCACATTGGGCAGACCATCACTTTGCCCACCTTCTTTCCGCCTCCGCATCCTTCTAGAGAGGAAGAGAGGCTCCACCGTCTGGACCCAAAACGTGCGCTTTCCTTTTATCTAAATCACACACAACAGTTCCGGGTGGACGACCAGCTCTTTGTTGGCTACGTGGGCGCCAAAAAGGTCGGGCGGTACACAAGCGGACCATCTCCCGCTGGGTCGTCTTGTGTATCAAGGCCTGTTATTCTTTGGCTAAAAGGAGCCCCCTGTTGGGTTGCGTGCCCATTCCACCAGGGCGACAGCCGCCACCACGGCTTTAGGACGTGGTGTCCCTTTGCAGGACATTTGTCTGGCAGCTACGTGGGCCTCGTTGCACACGTTTACCAAGCATTACTGCCTTGACAGCCAAGTCCGGAGAGACGGCTTCTTTGGCAGTTCTGTCCTCCGAGACTTCCTTGTCTGATCTTTGTTCGCAGACCCACCACCGGGGTTGGTATTGCTGGGGTATCTATTCTAAGGTAAGGAATCTGTCACTAACGTGTCTCTTTCAGATGCACAAGTTACTAACTTGTGTAACGATATATCTGTAAGAGACAGTAGTTAGTGACAGATTCCTACCGCCCACCCATCCTCCCCGTTCTGCGAACTGATTTCTAGGGTTAAGGACATCCCTTTCAGGGCCCTAGTATTTTTTCAGACACCAATGTCAGCTTCTTGCATGGCTCTGCGTTCCTGGCGCGGAAAGTTGTGTACAGAACTGACGTCAGCGCGCAGGGGCGGCGTCTAAGTACTGCCCGCGACGTCATTCCAGCTACACCGACGACGGACGCGGAGCCGCACGACGCCGCCTACCGACGCGCAAGGGTACTGCTACGCCTGACGCCTGGGGATATTCTAAGGTAAGGAATCTGTCACTAACTACTGTCTCTTACAGATATATCGTTACACAAGTTAGTAACTTGTGCATTAGTTAGTTATAGATTCCTTACCGCCCCACCCATCCTCCCCGTTCTACGAACTGATTTCTAGGGTTAAGGACATCCTTTCAGGGCCCTAGTTTTGTGCACCAGTGGTCAGTGTCTTGCACGGCTCTGCGTTTCTGGCGCGGAAAGTCGTGTACAGAACTGACGTCAGCGTGCGAGGGCGGCGTCTAAGTAGCTGCCGCGACGTCATCCCGGCGACCACGACACCGACGACGGACGCGGAGCCGACCGACGCCACCTTCCGACGCGCAGAGGTACTGCTGATGAAAAAACTTTCCGGATCCAGTCTGACGCCTGGGGGTAATTCTAAGGTAAGGAATCTATAACTAACTAATGTTTCTTATAGATATATCGTTACCGAAGGTAAGTAACTTGTTCCTTAAGGGAATTACTCATCTTTTACCTCCTGTTCCCTTCGTAATGCCTCAGTGGGACTTGAATTTGGTTCTTACTTACCTTATGTACGCTCCCTTTGAGCCGCTTCATAACTGTCCTCTCAGACTTCTTACTTTAAAGACTGCCTTTCTGGTTGCCATTACCTCTGCTCGCAGGGTGAGTGAGCTCCAAGCTCTTTCTTCGAAACCTCCTTTTCTGGCTGTTCATCCGGACAAGGTTGTCCTAAGAACCAGACCTTCTTTTCTCCCCAAGGTGGTTACTTCTTTCCACATTGGTCAAACCATCACTTTGCCCACCTTTTTTCCGCCTCTGCATCCTTCTAAAGAGGAAGAGAGGCTCCACCGTCTGGATCCAAAACGTGCGCTTTCCTTTTATTTGGATCGCACCAAGCAATTCCGGGTGGATGACCAGCTTTTTGTCAGCTACATGGGCGGCAAAAAAGGTTGGGCCGTGCACAAACGGACCCATCTCTAGGTGGGTTGTTTTGTGCATAAATGTTTGCTATTCTTTGGCAAAGAAGGAGCCTCCAGTGGGACTGCGTGCCCATTCCACCAAAGCGACGGCAGCTACCACTGCTTTGGGACGGGGAGTCCCCCTCAGTGACATCTGTCAGGCAGCTACGTGGGCATCTCTGCAAACGTTCACAAAACACTACTGCCTGGACAGCCAAGTCCGGAGAGACGGCTTCTTTGGCCGTTCTGTTCTCCAGGACTTTCTGGTGTGAACGTGGTTCGCAGACACACCTCCGGGGTTGGTATTGCTGGGGTATCTATTCTAAAGGTAAGGAATCTATAACTAATTGTCTCTTTCAGATGAACAAGTTACTTACCTTTGGTAACTATATATCTGTAAGAGACATAGATTAGTTATAGATTCCTTACCACCCCACCCATCCTCCACGTTCTGCGAACTGACTTCTAGGGTTAAGGATTTCCTTTCAGGCCCTAGTTTTGTGTACCAGTGGTCAGTGTCTTGCATGGCTCTGCGCTTCTGGCGTGGAATGTTGTGTAAAAGAACTGACGTCAGCGCGCGAGGGCAGCGTCTAAGTAGCTGCTGCATCGTCATCCCAGCAACCACGACACCAACGACGAACGCGGAGCCGACCGACGCCACCTTTCGACGCGCAGGGGTACTGCTGATGAAAAAATTTGTCGGATCCAGTCTGACGCCTGGGTGTAATTCTAAAGGTAAGGAATCTATAACTAATCTATGTTCTTACAGATATATTGTTACCGAAGGTAAGTAACTTGTTCTTCCCCGCCGACCCACCCGTCTCCCCGTTTTGATGGATGAATCATAGAGAAAGTTAATAAGATTCCATCTTGTAAATATGTTGGTACTGCAGTCTCTCACAATTTTAACTCCCTCTTGCCATGAAGGCTTGATAAAATGGAAGGAAACTGATGTCTAAGCGCTGGGGGGGGGTCTTTATAGCCTATGGGGCATCGCCTGACACTTCCAGCGCCTACTGAGACCAGCGCCCTCTACTAGCGACATCACACTTTGAAGTTTTCTAGATCCATTCTGGTGCCTGGGGATTGTTCTACATGTGAGGAATCTTCAGGTAGATAAGAGTATCCACCAGAAAGATAGTTACCGCAGGTAAGCAACTTTTTCTACAGAGCCAACAAGTGATGGAAAAGTCGTTCTGGGCAGGAATTTTTTCCTCTCTATGGCCGTGGAATGGGGGGGGGGGGTGACCCAAAGGAGGGTCATTGTCAGTCCTCAGATGCTCGCTGACTGCATCCTTGGCAGTGAACTTTTTACCGGTGAGAGAAGAGCTAGGTGGAGCGGCCCTGTTGGGATCCCAAACCCATGAGATTCCTGGTGTCTGCAGACGGAGAGTACAGTGGCCAGATGGAGAGTAAGTAGTATGAGGTGGAGGTAATTCTCAGTGGGATCAGTGGTTACCTTTGAGAGAAGAGCACCCCAAGACCGACCCTGGTGAAGCCACATCTGACCTGGGGGGCTGCTTGCTCTTTTACAGAGACAGAGGACCGGAGACCTGCCCTAGATAGACCCATAAACTACAGACATAGTGTGCCACCTTTGAGGGGGGCTGTGGTACCCCCCACCCTTGAAAGTCTTGAACGTTCATGCATCTGTTCAGTGTCAGGGTAAAAACCCTGAACTGAGAGGGCAGTCTCAGGATACCACCCCTGAGGTGGCAGAATTAAGAGTGGAAGGAGAGTGTCTATCACCTGAGGGTGTAGCCCCCTACTCAGAGGGACCTAAGAGGCCAGGGAGACCTCAAGAGCAAGTGGGGGACTTCTTATCAACCCCTTGGCTGGAAGTGGGGCCTGTGCAAGGCCCTAGACTGGAACCACCACTTGGCATCTGTTGGTTGGTGTCATTGTGGGCAAAGGTTTTCCTAGTTTGGGGTCAGTGTTCTGATCCAGGGCGGCAGTATGGGCACATCACCTTGTTGGCCATGGTTGTGCTATCTGCTTACTGGGATACATCTGTGAGCCTCTCAGATGAGGTCGGCAGAGGAGAATGGTTTCCCATGGGCCAGTCCAGTGGCCCAGGAGGATGGGGACTGAGGGGTACATACAAGTTCACAGTGGCATAGAACAAATAAGTGCCACTGCAGAAGAAGCAAACTGTCTATGTTATATCACCTGAGCAGGTTAGCCCATCAAGGTATTGATTAGTCTGCCCTAGCATTTGGCGGGGGGATGTGTTTGAAATTTGCCCTTTCGGACAGATTTTTTTGCCTTTTTACTGAACCCTATTTTTGCTCGCTAGAGAACTCTGTGCACTTTATCCCTGCTAACCAGTGGAAAAGTTGATATACACATGATTGGTTTATTTAGTTTGCCTATACGTCTCTTAGTGTATGGTACAAAGTGTACCCAGGTTCTGGAAATCTAATGCTACCAGTGGACTGCAGCACTCATTGTGCCATCCACAGCCATGGCACTGTAAAGCATGTCTTCAGGCCTACCATTGTGGCCTGGCTGTGCAGTTTTAAACTGCACATTTGACTAGTCAAAATAACCCCTTTTAGACCGGCCTAACCCCTTCTTTTAAATATTTATAAGTCACCCCTAAGTAGGTCTTATTGCCCATAGGGCAGGGTGCATGGTATTTAAAAGTGGGACATGTAAAAGTTTAATGTTAAACATGTCTTTACAGTGAAAACGCCCTCAAAGTTATTTTCACTTTAGCGGGTTTGGCTGTTCCGTAGGAAGGCTTTGGTATAAAATATTAAGTTTAATAAATGTTATGTCCGCCTAGGAAAAATGACAAATTACATTTTTGGACTTTTTGAAACATTTAGTGCAAGCCCGATTTACTATTTAAGTCAGACTGGTAATAAATATTTTGGAAAGATGACTTTTAGAAAGTCACCTTTGCCCTTCCTAAAGTCCCTGGATGCGAAATCTGCACGTTGCTGTCTCATCTGCCAGCCAGTAATTAGCATTTCAATAGGTGTGAATGTGGGGTGAACTTGCTCCCAGGAAAGGTACAGAAGTCGTTGGGTGTGGGGAGGTGTTTTTGTGCTCTTTTCAGGATGGCCTGTGGGCTGGGCTCAAGGGCTTGATTAACTTTAAAGAGGCCTACCCTGTCACAAGTAGATGTAGCTAACACCCAAACCTGAACTCTTCTTTTGTCCCACTACCCCCCGCCCCGTCAGCCAGACCAGTCTCCATCACAGTAGACTCTTGTTGACATCACAGTGTCAGATCCTACTGAAGTGTCAACATGTCCTAGACAGGTCGTCTGGGTTTTTCACATGGCATTTGGGGTGCACTTCAAAGGAGGGAAATAGAATGCCAAAACAGTTTGTGTGTATCCACTGTCTGGTAGTAGAAAGCATAGGTTTGTCCTAACAGACTTCTGTCTCTGAGTTTGTTGGGGGTACAGACACTGCCTAAAACTGGATTTGGTGTTAGATGTGGGTGGATACTGTGATTATCGTAGTGTATTGCCCACATGCACCCCTAACCCTAAGAGCCCACGTTTGGTGTGATTGAAGACTCGAGACATCTTGACAATGCCCAGAGTGGGTAGAATGAGCCCAGGAAACTTCCACCATTAGTTAGAGCAACCCCAGGGGTCATTACCACCCATAAGCTTGTACGAGGCATAACTGTGGCTTCTCCAGGCATCACTGCAGAACACTCCTGGACCTCTAGAAGATCAGAAGAGAACTGAACCTGCTGCCAGAGACCTGAGAAGAGCCCTAATGCACTAGACCTCCTCTCCCTCTTGTACCCAGGAGAAGGAAAAGGGGGCTCCAAGGGTCATAAGACTGACCTCATGTACAAGCTGCAACAGTCCTTTCCTGCAACTGCCGGCTGATCAGTGGCACCTAGGCTGGACTCTGCCTGCCACCCTGTTAGTCTGTCCGTGCCTCCCCTGAAGTCCTGGGGGGCGTTAGAAGTTTACTCCTGTGGAGGATTGGGACTTAAAGGACTAAAGTCAAAAGGTCAAATCTTTGACCAGAACCAACCTGGTTGGTGCATCTGACCTCCATCACAGTCAGCATCAAATTGCGCCTAGGTCCCGGGCTACGGCGACCATTACTATCACTGGCATTTTGTGTTTCTTGGCACTATTTCTACCTAAAACATTAAAAATGTATATCTCTGGTTCCCCTTATTGGATTTTTGTCATTTTGTTTATTAAGTTTTACTCTATTTTTCTAAATTTGTTTTGGAATTTTTATTGTTTTGCATTTCGACTTCATTATTATTTTAGTACTCCATAAATACTTCACACATTGCATCTAAGTTAAGCCTATCTGCTCTATGCCATAGCTACCAGGGGATTGAGCTGAGGTTTATTTAGTGACTTTAGTGGTTCACCCTGACAAGGATTGTGAATATCACTTGAGGGGGGTACTTACCTCCCTCATCTAATAACCCAATGTCTTACAGATTCCTTTTTTCCTCACTGTATAGATGTCAAAACCAGAGCTCAGACTTCATTTTGTGCCTCCATGTCGATACCTAAATAGAGCTTTAAGCTTTGTACTAAGTGCTGGCCTAATATCTTGATCTTGGATCCCCACAATTGCTGCTTGAGGTGTTTGAAGCTGAGATGGGATGACATGGCTTGTAGTTTTCACCAACTTATGCAGCATAAAAGAGTGTGGTAGACCAATCTATTTATGGTTCAATACCAAAATTGTGTTTCGCAGTCCCGCTTGAAGGCTGTAACTATCCAGCTTGTGCAGAGACAACATACAAGAGCGCAATTATGCCCAGCAAGGCCAGAGGCTGTGCTCCCAGCCAGTCCCCAAGCTTAAGTGAGAGATGCCTTTGGCCCACTGTGGCCTTTTTGAAGCCCCTCCACCACACTTGTAGTGAAGCCTCTCATAACGCCATATAGACATATTTGGCACCAATCCGGGCACAGGTCAAGTGCCTTTCCAGCTGACCTTACTTGGAAGGCTAGAAGACGGCAAGCTGCTAAACTACAAAAGCCTTCAGATAAGAAGTTCTCTAAGGAGCAATAGTTTTGACATTTTCAGGAGACCTATGAAGGAGGGGATCATCCCTTTTTCCTTTTGTATCTTCTTGGCATAGGTGAAACCCTTGATTTGGAGGAGGAAAATGTACTGACTCTCATGGCTTCTAATACCAGACTGTGGCCAGTTTACAAACTGTGTGCAGTATAGATGTTTCCCGTGCGCCACACTTCACTGCTCTCAGGACTCTTCCTTTACTGCAGCTGTCAACAGGGTTGTAGAGCCTTTTGAAGTCAACATCGGAAACAACATACAGAAATTCCCTGGAGATTTGGGCAACAGAGTGTCTGTTGCTCCTTCTGTCTGTCACTAGAACCAAGCTATACCTGGCTGATGAGCCCTAACCGGGTTGCTTGGTTTCAGGTTCAGGGAAGACCCACACCTTCTCTGGTGTCTTGAGCACAACGCCAATACCTGCGTTGATTGTCGCGCCATGTACCCCAAGGTCTGAGGGAGCGATCCCTCAAGCTTCTTGCCGCTCAACGTGCAACGCCATGACTGTCTCAATTCTGGTCGAGAGGAAGGTCCCGGGATCAGTCGCGGAGCCATCGATCTTCATCACGGTCGAAGTCATCCCCTTTGGGTTAGTCCCACAAGAAAGAAAAGCAAGAAGTTGAAGAGGTCTTCAATTTAGCCCCGTCCTTCGAAATCATCTGACGATACGAGGGACTGTCATCATTCGAAGCCTGGCTCTGCATTTGAGCCTGGGCCATCTTGCCAAGTTTCCTGGAGGCGGAGCAACCCCCGCCCATCTCCGTAAGTTTTACGAGGCCATGCACCTCATATTTGGGCAGCTGATCCCCGCTGGTGTGCCCTTAGGCCCTTCTGGGTTCAGAAGGGGCCCCTCCTGGTTTTCCACCGGCGGGTTCGCCCCGGGGCCAGTCGAGCCTCTTGGATCCATGAACAGATCCAGACCGATGCGGCTCAAGCCACCTCAACCTTTCCCGGCCCCACTGCTGATGTCCCCGATGCCGCCCCCATTCATATCCTCAACTCCAACACGGAGCCGGATGGGTGTTGTCCGATGCCGACTCTAGCGCTAACTGGAGCCATTCCCTCCAGGCTGGAGCCTGAGCCCTATTCCCTTGGGCTTGGAGTTGGGGAAGTTTGGGAGGGGCAACTGGACCCTGATTATACCAGCCTCTAGACTCCAATGAGGACATCTGGTGTGAGGTTTTGACGAATGCCAGTGGACCGAACACCTCCCCAGATACTGGCTTAGTCACTCCTATTACCGTAGCCACGGAGGAGGGAGCCTCATTTCCTATGGTGTTGAGGAGGGCGACTGAGGTACTGGACCTTCAGCTACCCTCAGTGGCTGTCAAGACTGATGTCTTGACTGAGATGCTTCAGCCAGGAGTCACCCCTTCAGAACTGCTTCTCCCATTTTAATGAAGCTCTCACGGACGTCCTGCTGGGGGCCTGGTCCAAGTCCTGCACAATAGCTCCAATGAACAGGACAATTGCCCACTGCAGTTGCCCCGCCCCAGGGGAAGCCACCTTCCTCACCCAACGCCCCACCCCAGAGAGCTTAGTGGTCCAAGCCTCCACATCTGAAAGAGACAGTTAGTTATAGATTCCTTACCTTAAAATTTCCCCCAGGCGTCAGACTGAATCTGGAGATTTTTCTTTAGCAGTACCCCTGCGCGTCGGTAGGTGGCGTCAGTCGACTGCGCGTCCGGCATCGTGGTCGCCGGAATGACGTTGCGGTGTCTACTTCGATGCCGCCCCTGCACGCTGACATCAGTTCTTTCTTTTTCCGCGCCAGCCTAACGCAAATCCGGAGAGAGCTACCCCTTAGCCTCTTTTTGGCTAAACTTTTTATGACTTTTGTTGACTTCTTTTCGAGTCTTTCGACTCCTGGTGCGCGAGGAATGTCCATTCGTCAAACCGGCTTCAAGCCCTGCGGCGCCTGTCACAAGATGTCTGTGACGGACCCGCACCTCGTGTGCCTGTGGTGTCTGGAGCGCGACCATGACCCGAAGTTGTGCTTCGACTGCAGGGCCATGGCGCCGAAAACTTTGCGGGAGCGGTCCCGAAAGTTGCTGGAGTCCCGGCGGTCTGCTCCGCTTCGTTCCCGGTCTCATTCGAGAGGAAGGTCCCGTCGCCGGTCGCAGAGCCCCCACTCCTGGTCGCACTCCAAGTTGTTGAGGTCATTGGGTAAGTCCAAACACAAGAAGAAGGCAAAGAAGCACAGGCATTCTTTGCCTTATCCCCGTCGGTCGGCTGACGCGACGTGGGACTCGGAGCATCGTCGCTCGAAGGCACTGGCCCCGGCTCCTGCTTCTGAGACCACTTTGCACCTCCCACCTTTTCTGGAAGCCGGAGCATCTCATGCCCAACTGAAGACCTTCTACGAGGCCTTACACTTCGTTGTTTGGCAGCCTGACTCCGCTGGCGCGCCTTCAGGCCCCACTGGATCCGATCAATGCCAGTCAATCTTACTCGACCTTCCCCGGCGTCGATCCCGACAACGACGCCCCTGGTGCTGGCTGTGCCCCCCAGCCGATGTCAGCCCCAGCCTCATCCCCGACTTGGACACGGACCGATGTCTGTACCGATGCTGAAAGGTACTTTTGTTCCCCTGTTCATCCCTGGTGTTCCCTATCGATCAGAGGGTGATGATGAGGACTGGGAGGGGTCGCTGGACCCTTTAGCTGACCAGCTAGAAGAATCGGACTAGTGAGAGGACCTGGGTGATGCCAGTGGTCTGAACACATCTCCTGACGCTGGTTTGCTTTCTCCCCCTACTGTGGCTAGGAGGGAGCTTCCTATGCTGTGGTGGTGAGAATGGCAGCCAAGGCATTGGGCCTTGAGCTCTTTTTGGTGGCAGTAAGGACTACTCTCCTGACAGAGGTGCTTCAACCTGCGGCTTCCTCTTATGAACCCCTATTGCCCTTCAATGAAGCCCTCACTGACGTCCTTCTGGGTTCTTGATCCAAGCCCAGCACAGGGGCTCCAGTGGATAGGATGATTGCCCGCTGCCTCCCCCTGGCTCTGGGCGACCCAGTGTTCTTGACCCAACACCCTTCCCCTGAGAGCTTGGTGGTCCAAGCCTCTTTTTCCAAGGGTGCATTCCCTTCTGCTCCCCCAGATAGGGAATCCAAGAAGCTGGATCTCCTTGGGATGCATATGTTCTCTTCCTCCAGCTTAGCACTGCGGTCGGTGAATACCGCATGCCTCTTGGGCCATTATTCCCACTCCATCTGGGATACGGTCATGCAAGTACTGCCCCAGTACCCAGAGGAGACCTGGGCCGTTCTCTCCCAGGCAGTCGCGGATGGGAGAGATGCAGCCAAATTCACCATAAGGTGTGGACTGGATACCACTGACTCACTAGGCAGAACGATTGCCATGTCGGTAGCCCTGAGACACTACGCCTGGTTGAGGACATCTGGCTTATCGGGGGATGTCCAGTCAACCTTGATGGACATGCCCTTTGATGGCTGTCGTCTTTTTGGCGACAAAGCAGACTCAGCGCTTGAGCGCTTCAAAGATTCTCGAGCTATGGCCAGGTCTTTAGGCCTCACTGCGCCCTCTCGTCCACCTCAGTCTGCTTTTCGTCCCTTTCGTGGCTACGGAAGGGGTGCCCAGCCACGTCTGGCCCAGCCTAGCCACTGGTACACGCAAGCTGTCCAGCCTCTGCGTGGCCGCGGACGTGTTACCCAGCGTCCTCACCGGTCTGGGAGCCAGTGGGTGGGCCAGTCCACCAACTCCCCCCCCGCCACTGCCTCCAAGCCTTCCTAGTACGACGTTCCAGGCCCATCTTCAGCCAGTGGCTGGCAGGATTCTCCATTACCTCCCCCACTGGCAATCCATTACGTCGGACAGGTGGGTTTTGCAAATTGTCCAAAGGGGCTACTCCCTCCCCTTCGAGACCACCCCTCCCTCAATGCCCCCGTCTTACAATCGCATGTCGGAGGATCATTTGGCACTTCTTCGCCAGGAAGTCACTGCTCTTTTGGCCAATAGAGAGGGTCCCTGTGCCAGAAGTAGGTCGTGGTTGCTATTCCCGATACTTTCTGGTACCCAAGAAGGACAAAGACCTGCATCCTGTTCTAGAACTATGGGCCCTCAACCGCTTCCTCCGGAAGGAGAAGTTCACGATACTCACGCTGGCTCAGGTCCTATCTGCCTTAGACCCCAGCGACTGGATGGTGGCATTGGACTTGCAGGACGCTTATTTTCATATCCCTGTCCTGCCAGCCCACATGCGAGATCTACGGTTCATGGTGGGCCACGAGCACTTTCAGTTCACCGTGCTCCATTTTGGCCTGACCATTGCCCCTCGGGTGTTCACAAAGGTGATGGCGGTGGTCGCAGCTCATCTGCGCAGATCGGGGGTTCCAGTCTGCCCCGATCTTGACGACTGGCTGTTGAAAGCGGGCTCGCCCCAGACTGTTGTCTCCCACCCACAGACTATGGCGGACCTTCTGCACTTGCTGGGGTTCACTATAAACGTGCCGAATTCACACCTGACTCCCTCTCAGACGCTCCCCTTCATCGGAGCTGTTCTGGACACAGTGCAGTTTCGGGCTTTTCCTCCCGAACAGCGAGTCTGGGATATTCGGGCTATGATACCGATGTTTCAGTCTCTATCCCCGATTTCGGTGGGAATGACTCTGAGACTGCTGAGCCTCATGGCCTCCTGCATCCTGCTGGTAGATCATTCCAGGTGGCATATGCGGGCTCTGCAGTAGGACCTGAAGTTCCAGTGGGCGCAGCATCAGGGGAATCTTTCCGACTATGTCCAAATGTCAGAGGGAACTGCGACACAGCTGCATTGGTGGTTAACGAACCAGGATTGGGTCAGAGGTAGATCCCTCTCCCTTCCCCAACCAGCTCTAACAGTAGAGACAGATGCATCACTCTTGGGATGGGGTGGCCATCTGGGAGAGGCAGAGATCAGAGGCGTCTGGTCTCCGGCGGAGTCCGGGCTCCATATCAACCTTCTGGAGCTCCGGGCGATCTGCCTAGCACTGAAGGCATTCTTCCTTCCCTCCCTCAAGGGGAAGGTAGTGTAGGTGTTCACAGACAACACCACCGCCATGAGGTACTGCAACAAACAAGGCGGGGTGGGGTTGTGGACCCTATGTCAAGAGTTTCTTCGCCTCTGGACATGGCTGGAACATCAGGGCATGACCCTGGTGGTTCAAAACCTGGCGGGTTCTCTGAACGCCAGAGCGGACGAACTCAGCCGTCTGTGCCTGTTCGATCACGAATGGCGTCTTCACTCGGAGGTGGTGCAAGGTCTCTTTCAGCGGTGGGGAGAGCCTTGGTTAGATCTGTTCGCCACCGAAGAGAATGCGCAATGTCAGCAGTTTTGCGTGTTGGAGTTTCCAAGGCGGCACTCGCTCGGCGACGCCTTTCGTAGCGAGCGGATTTGTGGCCTCCTGTATGCCTTTCCGCCTGTACCACTTCTGCCCCGAGTGCTGAAGAAGATGAAGCGTGACCGGGCCCAAGTCAAAGTTAAATATACTATTCACACTCGCGTCTGTGCAACAGTAGGGAAAGCGTTGGACTTTGGAGGGGTAAGATTTACTATTCCCACTCCAGTCTGCAACAGTAGGGAAAGTGTTGGACTTCGGAGCGGTTAAATATACTATTCCCACTCCAGTCTGTGCAACAGTATGGAAATCGTTGGACTTCAGAGGGGTAAGATTGACTATTCCCACTCGAGTCTGTGCAGCAGTAGGTAAAGCGTTTGACTTTGTAGTAAAATGTACTCTACCCATCCAGTCTGTACAACAATAGGGATAGCACTGGACATTGGAGTAGGAGTAGTAAATGTAACCCTTCCAGTCTAAGCAATAGTAGGTAAACTACTTCACTTCAAACATTACATATTTGAATAACCATATTAATTTAGAAAAAATATAAATCTCTAAATATAAGTATTATCACTTAACACAAAATATTTATAAAAATGTAAAGAAAATCCAATTTACAAAATGTATAAACAATGTAATAATTTGCAATTAAAAAATAGTGGTTATTTATTTGTTACTAAATAATTTTTGCACCGTACAAATCTAGCAACCCACACCTAAAATATAATGAAAATAAATAAGTATAACACAATATACATAATTGATAATCACTTACATAATTAAGTTATTTGTTAATTATTACTTCATTAACTTCCAACCCTACAAACCCAGCAGCCCATACCTAAAATATAACTAAAATATATAATTATTACACAATTTACAGAATTATTATTCAACTAAATATTAATTATGTATTATTAATTATTATTATTTAATTAACTTTCCATCCTGTACTCCTACAAACCTAGCAACTCGCAACTAAATAGAACTCAAATATATCTGTAATACATAGTGTACATAATTAATAATCAATTCAATAATTAATCATATATTATTAGTTAATTATTACTTAATTAACTTCCAACCCTATATCTATACAAACCCAGCAGCCTGCACCTAAAATATTATTATTACGCCATTTACATAATTAATAATCAAATAAATAATAAATTATAAATTAATTACCTTCCCACCCTATACTCCTAGAAACATAGAATCCTGCACCTAAAATATAAGTATAATAAATCAATACCACATAATATACATAATGCATATTAATCGCCGTACTTACTTAAAGATTATTAATTAATTATTACTGAATTAACTTCCCACCCTATCCCCCTACAAACCCAACAACCCCGACATTATAAATGACTATTGACAAATTAAAAATTCTAAATCACTTAAAATTACAAACTATATTTAAAAATAAATAACAATTATACAAACAATACTAGCTCAAAGAATTATCATATAAACTAAAAAACATTAAATTAATTAAAAAACAATATTCTTTACAATTATATTATTGAAAACGATATTTACAACAATAGTCTTAGCAACATTACCTGAAAAAACCATATTCTTGATAACGATATTTCTGCATCACGATATTTTTGTATCACGATATTTTTTTTTAATATTACTGTCTTCCGATATTTACAACTAAATATTTTGTCCAAATACCTCAAGGTGATGGGGTTGGTTGCAGCTCATCTGCTGAGATCAGGAGTGTCAGTCTTCCCCTGTCTTGATGACTGGCTGTTGAAGGCGGGCTCATCCCAGGCAGTCGTTTCCCACCTCCAGACTATGGCAGACCGCCTGCACTCGCTCTGGTTAACTATAAACGTGCGGAAGTTACACCTGACCCTTTCTCAAACGCCCCCTTTCATCGTAGCTGTTCTGGACACAGTGCAGTTTCGGGCCTATCCTTCCGAATGACGAGTCCAGGATATTTAGGCTATGATACCGTTGTTTCAGCCTTTATCCTGGATTTCCTTGAGGTTGACTGAGGCTGCTGGGCATCATGGCCTCCTGCATGTGACACATGCCCACTGGCATATGCAAGCTCTGCACTGGGACCTGAAGTACCAGTGGGCGCAGCATCAGGGGAATCTCTTTGACATGGTACTGCAAAAATGGGGACCCCCTCTAAAGAGATTTTCATTTAAGACCAGGGAGGAGAGGGGAAAAGACACAATATACAATGAGAACACTCCCTCAGGGCCTATATTTCTGTTAACATAAGGACTGAATCATTTATGGGCTCAATAATCAATTAAATCATTTCAGTGACACTAACATTTATGATTTGATTGTCATTGTTTATTTAATTTCTTTATATATTTTATAACAATTCATCTTTTCCTTCCTTTTTCATCTTTAAAACTTTGTTTTGGTTTATATGTTACAATAAAAATAGATATTATCACATCAGATACAAAAACATATATAATATACAATTAAACAACAAAACCCCCAGGAAAAAATTCACATAAATACCAAAAAATACAAAACTCATTCAAACACATACAGACTCATACAATATACACACAATAATGCATCTGTAAAAGGGGGAGACTGTAGATAGCAAAATCTCCACGACCAGATTTAATAAATATGTTCAAAAGGGTCTGAACTTATGGTCGACGCGCGTTTCGGCGGTGTATGAAGGATAGTAAACCGCCTTCTTCAGGACCTTTCCAGATACCCACACCAATCTCACCAAACCCCAGGGGACCTGAAAAAAACATCAACATTAAATATTATGTGCCCATCATATTAGTTTTATTAGTTGATTGGACCAAAGTTCAACACAAAACTCATTGACACGGACAAACAACCACATTAGTTAAGACCCACACCACCAAACTATATTGCTCCCAATACTTACCAATGGGGGCAATGTAATTAAAAAACACCAAATATCTCCAATAGATACTAAACTAGAGAGAGAATAGACAGAAAAATATTCAAGAGTGAATAGTGTTCACTCTTGAATATTTTTCTGTCTATTGGTGTGGGTATCTGGAAAGGTCCTGAAGAAGGCGGTTTACTATCCTTCATACACCGCCGAAACGCGCGTCGACCATAAGTTCAGACCCTTTTGAACATATTTATTAAATCTGGTCGTGGAGATTTTGCTATCTACAGTCTCCCCCTTTTACAGATGCATTATTATGTGTATATTGTATGAGTCTGAATGAGTTTTGTATTTTTTGGTATTTATGTGAATTTTTTCCTGGGGGTTTTGTTGTTTAATTGTATATTATATATGTTTTTGTATCTGATGTGATAACAATATCTATTTTTATTGTAACATATAAACCAAAAAAAAGTTTTAAAGATGAAAAAGGAAGGAAAAGATGAATTGTTATAAAATATATAAAGAAATGAAATAAACAATGACAATCAAATCATAAATGTTAGTGTCACTGAAATTATTTAATTGATTATTGAGCCCATAAATGATTCAGTCCTTATGTTAACAGAAATATAGGCCCTGAGGGAGTGTTCTCATTGTATATCTCTTTGACATGGTCCAGATCTCAGAGGGCACTGCAAAACATCTACAGTGGTGGTTAGCAAACCGCGATTGGGTCAGCAGCAGACCCCTCTCCTTTCCCCAACCAGAGCTGACTGTAGTGACAGATGCATCACTCCTGGGATGGGGGCGGCCATCTGGGAGAGGTGGAGATCAGACGACTCTGGTCTCCAGCGGAATCTGGACTCCACATCAACCTATTGGAGCTCTGAGCAATCCGACTGGCATTGAAATCCTTTCTACTCTCCATCAAGGGAAGGCTAGAGTAGGTGTTTACGGACAACATCACTGACATGTTGTACTGCAACAAACCAGGCAGGGTGAGCTCGTGAACTCTTTGTCAAGAGGCCCTGCATCTCTGGACATCCCTGGTGGTTTAACACCTGTTGGGTTCTCTATATACGCCAGGGCGGACAAACTCAGCCGAAGATGCCTAGCTGATCACGAATGGCATCTCCATCCAGAGGTGGTGCAAGGTCTCTTTCAGAAGTGGGGAGAACCTTGGTTAGGTCTGTTCACCACTGCCTAGAATGTGCAATGTCAGCAATTCTGCGGTCTGGAGTTTCCAAGGCGGCTCTCGGTCAGAGACACTTTTGTCTCAAGTGTGCGTTCAGGCCTCCTGTATGCCTTCCGCCCATACCACTCCTGCCCAGAGTTTTCAAGAAGATCAGAAACAACTGGGCCGAATTCATCCTTGTGGCCCCAGACTGGGCTCAGAGTGTCTGATATCCTGAGCTGTTGAGCATGGCCATCGGTCCTCTGATCAGGCTGCCCCTTCGGGAGAATCTTCTGTCGCAACAGCAGGGGAGAGTTCTCCACCCAAACCTGTCAATGCTCCGCCTTCATGAGTTGAGATTTAGTGGCAACGGTTGACAGCTTTAGACCTTCCGCCCGAAGTCTGTAATGTCATCTTGGCGGTCAGGTGTCCCTCCACCAAGACGGTATACGCCTTCAGTTGGGGCAAGTTTCTGGCATGGTGTGCAGAAAAACAGGTTGATCCCCTGTGTGCTCCCTTTCTCAGATCCTTCTGTTTATTCTTTCTCTTGCCCAGCAGGGCTCTGCTTTGGGCACCTTAAAAGGTTACATTCCTGCAGTTTACAGATCAGCCAACCCTTTTCAATTCCCCTATTTTACATAGGTTTCTGAAAGGTCTCCAACACTTGTTCCCACCTTCTCCCTTCATCATGCCTCAGTGGGACCTTAACTTAATGTTGATTTTTCTGATGTACGCTTCCTTAAAGACACTCGGAGCCCAGAAAGGGAAGGCGGTACAGAAACGGCCCATCTCCCGATGGATCGTGCTCTGTATCAAAATCTGCTATGCATTGGCCATGAAGCAACCCCCTCCTGGCTTGCATGCTCATTCCACCAGAGCCAAGGCTGCGACTACTACGTTAGAACGCGGAGTTCCGGTCCTGGACATCTGCCAGGCAGCAACGTGGACATCTCTGCACACATTCACCAACCACTACTGCCTGGACTGTCGGGTCCTTAGGGATGGGCACTTTGCCTACTCGGTCCTGCAGGACTTTCTAGTGTGAATTTGTTCCTCAGACCCACCTCCAGGGAGATATTGCTTGGGTATCTATTCTAAGGTAAGGAATCTGTGGATAGAAGTCTCAATTAGATGAACAATTTACTTTCAGTAAAGTCCTATCTGGTAGAGACTATATATAGCTGCAGATTCCTTACCGACTTGCCCATTCTCCCGGCTCTGCAAACTGATTATAGACTTAGGGCTGTTTATTCTTTCAGGGCCCTACTTTTCACCCACCAATGGTTAGTGTTCTTGGAGGATCCGCGCTTCTGGCGTGTAAAGTCGTGAAAAAAACGTGACGGCGTGCTGGGGTGGTGCCGATATCGGCAGCACATATGTCACTTCTGCCGCCGCATACAGCTGAACAGTGCCACCTACTGGCGCATAGGGGGTACTTCTCACGTAAAATTTCCAGATCCAGTCTGACGCCTGGGGATAATTCTAAGGTAAGGATTCTGCGGCTACATAGAGTCTCTACCAAATAAGGCTTTACTGAGTGTAAGTAACTTGTTCATCTGAAAGAGACAATTAGTTATGGATTCCTCACCTTAGAATTACCCCCAGGCGTCAGACTGGATCCAGGGTATTTTTCTTCCAGCAGTACCCCTGCGCGTCAGTAGATGGCGTCGGTCGACTCCGCGTTCGTCGTTGGCGTAGTGGTCGCCGGAATGACGTCGCGGTATCTACTTAGATGCCACACCTGCGAGCTGACGTCAGTTCTTTCTTTTTCCGCGCTAGCCAGCGCAGATCCGGAGAGAGCAGTACCTCGAGTCACTTTTTTACTCTATTTTTGCGACTTTTTGTCAACGTCTTTTTGAGTCGTTCCGACTCCTGGTGCACAGGGATGTCATCTCGGCAGACCGGCTTCAAGCCTTGTGACTCCTGTCACAAGCTGATGTTGGTAACGGACCCCCATCTTGTGTGACTCTGGTGCCTGGAGCGCGACCATGACCCGACGTCGTGCTCCGACTGCCGGGCCATGGCCCCGAAGTCTTTGCGGGAGCAGTACCGAAAGCTTCTGGAGGCCCGGCAGTCGGCTCCGCGCCAATCGAGGTCCCGGTCGAGAGGGAGGTCGCGGGACCGGTCGCGGAGCCATCACCACTCCTCGTCGAAGTCTTCGGGTAAGTTGAAGCACAAAAAGAAGGCGAAAAAGTACCGTCGCTCTTCGCGTTCTCACTGTCCGTCGGCTGACGCGACGCGGGATGCGGGTGGTAGTCGCCCGGCTCCGCCCGCTGAGCCTTTTGAGTCGACCCCGAGCCTGTCTCCCTTTCCGGGAGCCAGGGCGACCCATGCCCAACTTCGTAGCTTTTACGAAGCTCTCCATTCTATTTTTGGGCAGCCCGACTCCGCCGATGCGCCTTCGGGTCCCGCGGACTCGGCTGGGGGCTCTAGGCCTTCGATGCCGGCGGCTTCAGCCCCGGCGCCACAGGGCCCCCAGGGATCCAGGCCTGGATCTGGATCGGCGCCGGTCGACCTCATGACACCTCCTCCAGTGCCGAATCCATTGGTGACACCTCCACCCCCTCCGACGCCAGTTGTGTCCCCAGCTGACGTCGACCCCGGCCTCCCCCTCAAGGTGGACACGGAGCTGGACGTCGGTACTTTTGTACCCCTGTTCTCCCCTGGTGTTCCCTATCGCACTGAGTGGCTACCAGAGGAGGGTGAGGAGGACTGGGAGGGGTCTGTGGACCCTCTGGCAGACCAGTTGGAAGAACCGGACTGGAGAGAGGAGTTGGGTGAGGCCAGTGGTCTGGACACTTACCCAGACCTTGGCATGCTTTCTCCCCCTACCGTGGCTACGGAGGAGGGTGCGTCATACACAGTGGTGTTGCGTAGGGCAGCTGAGGCCTTAAACCTCGAGCTTCTTACGGTAGCGGTTAGGACTAACCTCCTGACCGAGGTGCTTCAACCGGCAGCAGCCTCTTCGGAGCCCCTGCTGCCGTTCAATGAGGCTCTTACGGACATCCTTTTGGGCACGTGGTCCAAGCCCAACACAGGGGCTCCTGTGGACAGGATGATTGCCCGACGCCACTGCCCGGCCCCGGGCAACCCCATTTTCCTCTCCCAACACCCCACCCTGAAGAGCTTGGTGGTCCAAGCCTCGACTTCCAAGGGCGCATTCCCTACTGCACCACCTGATAGGGAATCCAAGAAGCTGGACCACCTTGGGAAGAAGATGTTTTCTTCCTCCAGCTTAGGACTGCGGTCGATGAACACCGCATGTCTCTTGGGCCGTTACTCCCACTCTGTGTGGGATTCGGTCGCGCAAGTGCTGCCACGATGTCCGGGCGGTACTCTCCCGTGCAGTGGTCGAATGGAGAGACGCAGCAAAGTTCGCCATCCGATGTGGACACCGACAACTCGCTAGGCAGGACGATATCCACATAAGTAGCCCTTAGATGCAAACACCTGGCTGAAGTCCACTGGCTTTTCGGGCGATGTCCAAGCTGCTCTTTTGGACATGCCCTTTGATGGCCGTCGCCTGTTCGGCGACAAACCAGACAAAGCGCTCAAGCGCTTTAAGGACTCCAGGGCTACGGCCAGATCCTTGGGCCTCGCTTCCACCTCTTGCCCCGCGCAGTCTGCTTTTCGCCCCTTTCGTGGCTACGGAAGGGGTGCCCCGCCATGTTCCACCCAGAGCCACAGGCCTTCGCAAGCTGTCCAGCCTCTGCACGGCCGGTGACGTGGGACCCACCGTCGTGGGTCCTGGAGCCAGCGGGCGGGCCAGTCCACCAGCGCCCCCTCTGCAGCAGCCTCCTAGTCCGACCTTTCAGGGCCACCAATCGCCAGTGGGCGGCAGGATTCGCCATCACCTCCCCCACTGGCGCAACATCACGTCGGACAGGTGGGTTTTGCAGATAGTCCGAAGGGGCTACTCCCTCCTCTTCGAGACTACCCCTCCATCCATGCCACCTCAATTCCATCGCATGTCGGAGGATCACTTGGCCCTTCTCCAACAGGAAGTTACGTCTCTCTTGGCCAAGGGAGCCATCGAACGAGATCCTGCCCCAGAAGTAGGTCGTGGTTGTTATTCCCACTACTTTCTGGTGCCCAAGAAGGACAAAGGTCTGCATCCTATCTTGGATCTCAGAAATGTCAACCGCTTCAAAATGTTGACATTGGCTCAGGTCCCGTCTGCCCTGGACCCTGGAGACTGGATGGTAGTGTTGGACTTGCAGGATGCTTATTTTCACATCCCCATCCTGCCAGCCCACAGGCGTTACCTACGGTTCACTGTAGGCTATGAGCACTTTCAATTTACCGTGCTCCCTTTGGCCTTATCAGCGCCCCTCGGGTGTTCACGAAGGTGATGGCGGTGGTCGCAGCTCATCTGCGCAGATCAAGGGTTCCAGTCTTCCCCTATCTCGACGACTGGCTGTTGAAGGCGGGCTCACTGCAGCCTGTTGTCTCCCACCTCCAGACTACGACCGACCTCCTGCATTCGCTGGGGTTCACCATCAACGTGCCGAAGTCGCACGTGATTCCCTCTCAGAAGTTCCTTTTCATCGGAGCGGTTCTGGACACAGCGCAGTTTCGGGCTTATCCTCCCGAGCACGGAGTCCGGGATATTCAAGCTATGATTCCGATCTTTCAGCCTCTATCCCGGGTTTCGGTCAGAACGAACCTGAGGCTACTGGGCCTCATGGCCTCTTGCATCCTGCTGGTGGACTATGCCAGGTGGCATATGCGGGCTCTGCAGTGGGACCTGAAGTTCCAGTGGGCACAGCATCAGGGGAATCTTTCCGATTGCGTCCAGATCTCGGAGGGCACTGCACATCAATTGCAGTGGTGGCTAACGAGCCAGGATTGGGTCAATGGCAGGTCCCTCTCCCTTCCCCAGCCAGAGTGCACAGTGGTGACAGATGCCTCACATCTGGGCTGGGGCGGCCACATGGGAGAGGCGGAGATCAGAGGCCTCTGGTCTCCAGTGGAGTCTGGGCTCCACATCAACCTTCTGGAGTTTCGGGTGATCCGTCTTGCACTGAATGCATTCCTTCCTTCTGTCAAAGGGAGAGTAGTGCAGGTGTTCAGACAACACCACTGCCATGTGGTACTGCAACAAACAGGGCGGGGTCGTGGACCCTATGCCAGGAGGCACTTCATCTCTGGAAGTGGCTGGAACATCAGGGCATTTCCATGGTGATTCAACACCTGGCAGGTTCTCTGAACGCCAGGGCGGACGAACTCAGCCGCCGGTGCATGATGGATTACGAATGGCGTCTTCACTCGGAGGTGGTGCAAGGTCTCTTTCTGCGGTGGGGGGAGCCTTGGTTAGATCTATTCGCCACCGAAGAGAACGCGCAATGTCAGCAGTTCTGTGCGTTGGAATTTCCATGGAGGCACTCGCTCAGCAACGCTTTTCATCGCGAGTGGAGTTGCGGTCTTCCATACGCCTTTCCGCCTATACCACTTCTGCTCAGAGTGCTGAAGAAGATCAAGCACGACCGGGCCCAAGTCATTCTTGTAGCGCCGGACTGGGCACGAAGAGTTTGGTATCCCGAGCTCTTGAGCATGGCCATCGATCCTCCGATCAGACTGCCTCTTCGGGAGGATCTTCTGTTGCAGCAGCAGGGGACGGTCCTCCACCCGAACCTGTCCCGCCTACACCTCCTTGCGTGGAGATTGAGCGGCGACAGTTGACAGCTTTTGACCTTCCTCCTGAAGTCTGTAACGTTATTTTGGCAGCCTGGCGTCCCTCCACCAAAACGGTATACGCCTGTAGATGGAACAAGTTTGTGGCATGGTGCGCAACAAAGGCTGTGGATCCCCCTTCTGCCCCATTTCAGAGGTTCTCCTCTTCCTTCTTTCTTTGGCCCAGCAGGGCTCTGCTCTGGGCACTCTAAAAGGCTATCTTTCATCCATTTCGGCCTTTCTTCGGCTTCCTGCCCAGCCTTCTCTTTTCAAGTCCCCTATTGTACATCTCTTCCTTAAGGGCATTACTCACTTGTATCCTCCAATTCCTTTCGTAATGCCTCAGTGGGACTTGAACCTGGTTCTGACATATCTTATGTGCGCTCCTTTCGAGCCGCTACATAACTGTCCTCTCAGACTTTTGACGCTAAAAACTTCCTTTCTGATCGCCATCACCTCTGCTCGCAGGGTGAGTGAGCTTCAGGCTCTTTCTTCAAAACCTCCTTTTCTGGCTGTTCATCCGGACAAAGTTGTCTTTCGCACTAGGCCTTCTTTCCTTCCCAAAGTGGTTACCTCTTTCCACATAGGACAGACCATCACTTTGCCCACCTTCTTCCTGCCCCCGCATCCTTCTAAAGAGGAAGAGAGGCTCCACCGTCTGGATCCAAAACGTGCGCTTTCCTTCTATCTGGTTATACAATAATGGGGTAAACCCAAACAGTCACTGGGACCTGGGTGAAATGCGGTACAATAAGGGGGATGGGCCCAGTGGAAGCACAACAATTATATCCGTATTAACCCTGGGCGATGAACTCCGCTCCGCTCCTGGAGTTTGCGGAGTTTCCTGCACTCCGCGTTACGCAGAGATCGCGGAGTTCTGAAAAACTCCGCTTCGCGTTGCATAGCGGAGTTTTTTTCCTCGCTCGTGTTAGTCAACGTCAAGTTGGCGACTGCGAGCGAGGAAAATCAACCTCCCGGCGAGATTTTTCCTCATTCGCGATCGTCGACATCAAGTTTGTGAGCGCAAATGTGGAAAATCAACATCCCGGCGAGATTTCTCAACGTGGGGGGGTCAGGTTTCTCATTGCCAGTGGTCGCGTATGCTCGCGACAGCTCGCATTGAGAAACTGCCCGTTCGCGTTGAGAAAGCTGCTGCTCGAGTAAAAATCTACTTGAGCGGCAGAAAAGGAAAGCAGGGACCGCTTGCACTGTGCATGGTGCCGTTCGCAATGATTGCACAGTGCGGACAAGCATCCGGCACTGTGCAATCACCGCAAACGGCATTTTTCTATTGTACTCCGCCGCTCGCGTAGCTCGGCTGAGGTTTTTTTGCACTTTGCGTAGTGCAGCGTAGTGCAACTCCGCGAACTCCGCCCAGGGTTAATCAGTATCAACATCACCTGATAAATTAATTACAGACAATATTTAAGCATATTCACAGTATTTTTTAATCATACTGAACATATGATGCATTATGTTCTGAGCACAATACATTGGTCAAAACAATTTAGTGTGTAGGTACCCCAGAGGGTGGGGGGGGGGGGTGAAATAGGATTCAGTGCATCAAGGTGCAAAAGTGAAAGTGAGTGATGGAAGGAGGGCAGTGGATAGTGCGTACACCATCTCCGTCGTCCACATTCAGTACTAAACACAGAAGATTGCCGATCAGCCAGAGGATAATTGTTGTGCTTCCACTGGGCCCATCTCCCTTATTGTACCTTCCTTCTATCTGGATCGCTTAAAACAATTCGGGGTGGATGACCAGCTCTTTGTTGGCTATGTGGGCGCCAAGAAAGGTCGGGCTGTGCAAAAGCGACCATCTCCCGATGGGTCATTCTTTGCATCAAAATCTTCTATTCCTTACCGAAAAAGGAACCTCCAGTGGGGTTGCGCGCCCATTCCACTAGGGCGACGGCAGCCACTACTGCTTTGGGACGTGGATTTCCCTTTCATGACATCTGCCAGGCAGCTACGTGGGCTTCATTGCACACGTTTACCAAATACTACTGCCTAGACAGCCAAGTCTGGAGAGACAGCTTCTTTGGCCGTTCGGTTCTCCAGGACTTTCTGGAGTGAACTTTGTTCGCAGACCCACCTCCGGGGTTGGTATTGCTGGGGTATCTATTCTAAGGTGAGGAATCCATAACTAATTGTCTCTTTCAGATGAACAAGTTACTTACCTTCTGTAACGATATATCTGTAAGAGACATAGATTAGTTATGGATTCCTCACCGCCCCAACCATCCTCCCCGTTCTGCGAACTGACTTCTAGGGTAAGGGACTCCCTTTCTGGGGCCCTAGTTTTGTGCACCAGTGGTCAGTGTCTTGCATGGCTTTGCGCTTCTGGTGTGGAAGGTCGTGTAAAGAACTGACGTCAGCGCACAGGGGCGGCGTCTAAGTAGATACCGTGACGTCATTCCGGCATCCACGACGCCAACGACTAACGCGGAGTCGACCGACGCCACCTACTGACGCGCAGGGGTACTGCTGAAGATAAATTCTCCTGATCCAGTCTGACGCCTGGGGGTAATTCTAAGGTGAGGAATCCATAACTGATCTATGTCTCCTACAGATATATCGTTACCGAAGGTAAGTAACTTCTTCTTTAATGCTGTTGTCTTGGGGCAGACAAAGACTCAAGTAAGGGAAAGGTGTCATCCTTAGTGTTGGCATTGAAAGTGATCACCTCCAACCCCTATCATCTGGACATGTTGAAAGAAGTTATTCCATTAATGCTTCACAGCAGCCAAATGGGATTCAGTAGAGAATACATAAATTGGGTCAAGCTTCTCTATCAGCCCAGCTCCCGGGTCCGCAGGGGAGGCCTAGCATCGGGAACTAAACCCATCGAAAGGGGCACAAGACAAGGCTGCCCATTATCCCTGCTCCTCTTTACCCTGGCAGCGGAGCCATTGGTGATCTGACTGAGGCGCGACATGAATAGATGGGGTATCTCGGTTGATGGACGCACACTCGTCATCTTCCCTATATGCAGATGATGCACTCCTATATGTCCAGCAACCGGAGGTGATACTGGTACTCCTAGAGGTATTAACCTTCTTCGGGACTGTGTCAGGCATGCACATAAATAGTCAAAAATCGATCATATTCCCATTGGCCGCGTTGGCAGCGGGAAGCACCACAGACCTCCCTGACGTGGAACTCAACTGGAAGAGGGGCTGTTTTCGCTACCTGGGCATACAGGTGGCACACACACCAGAAGCTCAGTACGCCCTGAACATGGGGGCAGTGATCACGGGTCTGAAGGAATCGGTTTGGTTCTGGAACAGGCTCCTCCTTTCAGTCATCGGACGGGTGGCCATGGCCCGAGTGGTTATGCTCCCCCGATGCTTCTACGCCATGCAGAACTCCTTTTGCAAAATCCCGGCATCCACTTTTGCTACCCTGAATACCCTCCTAGTTTCGTTAGTGTGGGCCGGGGGACGAAACAGGGTAAAACTAGAATTGCTGAAGCTGGATACGGAGATAGGAGGGCTGGGACTCCCAGACTTCAGACTCTATTACTACGCAGGGCTGCTATAGTATGCAGCGCAGTGGTGCGCCAACGGGCACAACACAGAAAAGGCACTGCTGGCTATTCTGAGCAGAGGTGCTGACCTACCGAGATGGCTCATGATGGGCTCAAGGACACAGAGGGAATGCCCACACATAGTCAGACTGGTAACAGAAGCCTGGGAGCAGGCGGTTACATGGATTATTCGCAGGGCCCCATATGCCACCGCGCTCCCGCTTCAGTGGTTGCAGGGATTCCTCTGAATCCAATCGGTTATGGATATCACCAAATGGTACGAGGGGGGGTACGTGACGGCGGGAGACCTGTTCGTGAACGGTACCTTCCGAACTCTTGAAGAGGTGGGGGAAGTGGTTTCAGGTGCCGGGAGGACATTTTTTTACAGTACGCCAAAATACCACGCATAGTTTGTGAGATTTAGCCCTCCTGCCCAGATGAGCTAGAGGAGTCTCATACTTTAGTGCTACTGTTAGACCCGAGGTCCACTAGAGGACTGATCTCGCGGATGTACAAAGCCCTGAAAGAAGAACGCACAGTTGCAGTCTCCACAACCATGGGAGGCAGACCTACCTTCTCCCCTCACTGACGGTGAATGGAGGAGAGCATTTGTGCAAGTATGCGAGGTGTCCAGTAATGCACGGTTCAAACTTACCCAGTTCTATTACCTGCATCATACTTAACGCCACAGAGACTGGCACGATTTAACGCCAGCCACTCTGCGGCATGCCCACGCTGCAGGACGGTTCCAGCTACTTTCATACACATGACATGGACATGTGCCAGATTGCAGTCATACTGGCAGCAAGCAATACAGGGACTCCGGGTGGCCACGGGTGTGCACAGTGGAGTCGGTCAAACAGTGCCTTCTGGGGGTACTCCCGACACCGAAAAAGGGGGCACACATACAACACAGGTTCGCCCTCTTGGGCCTAGTCCTGGCCAAGTGCCGCATCGCAATACATTGGGCATGCGATCTACCCCCCAGGCTCAGCGGATGGAAGGCAGATGTAAGGGAATGGGGAATGGCCGAAGAATATCGCCTCCGAGCAGTACGCACGGATGAGAAGGCTGAGCGAGATCTGGATGAGCGGGGATACATGCTTGAGAGAATGCACACTTTGGAGAATCAAGGCAACAATGAGGGGAACACATCATTGACACACAGCAGTGCAAGTACCACACAAACCCAGGAGACTGATAGGACCCTCTGACCCCTCCACTTATAGGCACTGAGCACACCGAAGACTAGCGTGGCGAACCCCTCTCATGCTCCTGGCACGATTGCCATTATAGAGCGACAAAAATCCCATGTCAGATTATTCACCATTGCCTCCAGAGAGAGGATTTATAGCCACCATTGCTGCCATGGTTCTATTGGTTCACACAGTTTACTGTTTTTCAATTTTATCAAAGAAAAGCATTGCTGCACAAGACTGTCAACGGGGGCAAGCCCCATGTACCACATGTAAACGGTCACAAATCTGTTTGCTCAATCAGTGTCATAAATCATATGATGGGCATGTACCGTAATAACTGCATTGAAGCAATAAAAACAGGTTTAAAAAAAAAATGCTTCACAGCAGCCTTCAGGTTGATCCTAGTGCAACAACAGCTACATTACATATTTTAAGATAGCTAAAAAGAACAAGAGCATAGTGCCCCACCCTATGTTAGATTTGCATTATCTCGAATGCCCATGAGAATAGACTGTCAAGATCATCTCTCTGGCCAGGTAGTCGATTACTTTCTGAATCAGGACTATTGTGTGGGTCTGGACTCTCAATAAACTTGCTTGCATCTAATCATAAAAATAAGTTCACCAAAGCTTTCTGCTTTTTGAACTATGCTGAGAGCACTATCAGTTTGCACTACCATTAGACCTTAAATTATCGGACAGGTTTTATATTAATGTGGTTGTAGGTAGCTGTTCATCTGTACCCGAAGGTATCTGCATATTGTCCTTTTTGATAGAGACTTCTAACTGCTGATTCCTCACATTTTGGATATTTCCCAGGTGTCCGAATGGATCTGAAAACATTTCAGCAGTAAGTCTGCACCTGTAGGTGGAGCCCGCACTAATGCGGTTCTGCTCTGGAAATGTTGTGTCAGGCCTATAAAGGTGCCACTCCCGAGCACTGACGTCAGTTCTTTTCTTTCCGCTCCACCAGACGCAGATCCGCAGCTCTCTTCTTCGTCTCTCAGAAACATTTACCTGCAAAAATGTTTTGGAAATCCCACAGTGTGCGAGGGAATGTCAGCCCCCAAAAACAACAGGTTTCAAGCCCTGTAGGAATGTCGCAAACAGATGTCTGTGACAGATTCCCATCAGGTGTACATGTGTTTGAGCCTCGACTCTAAGGCCTGCAGCCACTGCTCATCGATGAACCCAAAGGCAATCCAGGACAGTGAGGCAAATCTCTACATCACCAAACCTAGAAAGACCCCACATTGGGACTGGTCTAAGTCGAAGGTGGGGTCTTAGACCCATTCTCGCTCTAGAAGTCGACTAAGCCATTCAAGAGGTCAGTCTTTGTCCAAATATTCCGGTAAGTTTAAAAAAAGAAGCCTAAGAAATTGAAGTGGGACTCTTTGCCCTCTCGCCACTCGCATTCACCTGATAAGGCACGGTGTAGTGTAGTTCCTATTTCCCTAATAGGCTCTGCGCATTGGAATAATATACCCTATAGGTTTGACATAGGACTGAGGTCGGTATGTCCCTATCGAGTATATTAAACTTAATTACTTTGTGCCAGCTAGCTCAGAGGCCACTAGAAACTCCTTAAAAACAAGAAGGGAGTAGTTTCTGGCAACCGCATAAACATGCCAACTTTGTTTCCCTTTTAGAATCGGAACACTTCTCAGAATCGTGGAAACAATAGATAACAGTTTCACTCAGCTAATCGTGCATGCTTAGTTTCCTCAGAGTTACACAGAAAGAATAGACTGGCGTTTCAATAAAAAGGAGTTATTGAACAGTCTTGTTTCTCGTGTAAGAGATATGAGCTGTTATGATCACAAGACAATATGCAAGATATATAATGTACAGTGTAAGCAGTAGAAATAAATAATACTGTGCCAGCATTATCTTTTAGCATATATTCACGTACATAAATAACATGGGATAAAAATGCGAGTACTCATACGATGCGTCTCTAAGCTAGTTCTACCCCAATGTACCTAACCTAGTCTAGGTGTAGGGAAAGGTAAGAAGTAGGTGGAGTATTCTCTAGTATGGTATACTAAGAGTATGTTAAGTCTAGTATGCCAAGAGTCCCTCTAGGTTCTAGTCGGCTCCATACCTTGAGAATGAGAGAGGTGGGAATCTCCTGCCGGATCTCAAACTCTAACACCCCGCGAAGGGAGTCAGAACATTGGAAGCTGGATTCTTCTGCGAGCAGGGATGACAGCGTCTTCTCAGTGCGTCAGGCCGGGATACGGGCTCCTCTGAAGTCGAGGTCTCCTCTAACTTGCTTGGGCAAGGGAAGGTATATTTATACCTGGTAGGTGCCTTGGAATGTTAGCATTGACGTGAAGTCGGACAGAGGAAGAAGTCAGGAATGAACCCTTAAGGTATAGCGGTTCATGCATAATAGATGAGTTCTTGGAGAAATCAATAATCCTGTGCTAGGGGAACTCCCAAGAGCTTAAGGGTCTGGTTTCTAAGAACTCGTTGTGACGTTAGGGTGGACGGATGTCGGTGACCATGCCTGTATTTGGAGTGCACGGCTAATGCCTAAATAAGGACTGGGATTCTATGCCTATATAAGGGCAATGCGAATTGTGCCTATATAAGGACATATCTGATAGAGACTACTAGCCGCAGATTCCTTAACGTAGAATTATCCCCAGGCGTGAGACTGGATCCGGAACATTTTTGCCACAGCATCCCTGCGCGCCGGGCGGCACCACACGACTCCGCCCTGACGCTGTCCGCGGACGTGACGTCAGCGAGGTCACATAAGTCCCACCCCGGATCGCTGACGTCAGTTTCCTTCTTTTCCGCGTGCAACGCGGATCCGGAGTTAGTTCCCTTGACCTGTTTTCAGGCCTCTTTTAACGCCCTTGCGTTGGGAACAGTGTGCAATGCCTTCGGGTTTCAAGACGTGTGCTTCTTGTACGCGTCAGATGTCGGCGACGGACCCTCACCCTATTTGTATGTGGTGTTTGGGCGAGCACCATGATTCTACGGACTGCGACGCTTGTCAGCATCTCAAGCCGAAGTCCCGGCGGGAGCGCCGGATGAAGTTGCTTTCGGCCCGCTTGTCCAGATCGGTCTCGTCACCGCGCCCGTCTCCTGCCTCGGAAGGGTCCAGAAGCCGCCGATTCCGGTTGCGGCATCGTCCTTCACCGAGGCCCCACGGGCGTCGATCGCCCGCCGGTAAGTCTTGCAGCTTGTCACTGAGGCCCTGTCCTCGTTCTGCTAAGAGCGCGGGTTCCTCTCGGGACGTGCGCCCTCGCCCGTCGCCACCCTATCCGCCGTTTCCTGTTGTTGGGGCAACAAGGGCCCAAATGAAGGCCTACGCTACGGCTCTGCGGGCTTCTTTGGGCCCCCCTCCTCTTCCTGAGACGTCCGCGGATCCCTTGCCATGCACGGGGCCTTCCGCGGACTCGCCGGTGGATTCGCCCCCGGCACCGACGCGTTCGGCTTCAGGTTTTGGAGGTGTGGTGTCGTTGAGGTGCGGCCTTACGGGGTTCCCCTCTTCGGCCCACGGCATCCCTGCCTCGCCACAAAACCCCACGGGGTTCCCTGTGGTGTCGCAGGAGGTCGCCGGGACTCACGGCTCGTCCCCGAGTCCCACTCGGTCCTCTGGGCAGACGGCTGACTTACCGGAGGCCGAGCCGACGCCTTTCCGGTGCCGACGGCTTTCCTCCCCGGCCCTGGCGGCGCCACGGGTGGAGGCCGGGACCCGGGGCGCCTCACCGAGTCCCTCTCGGACCTCTGCGCAGGCGGCTGCCTCGTCGGAGGTCGAGCCGGCGCCTTTTCGGCACTGTTCATTGGCCGCTTCGGCTTCGGCTCCGACCCTTTCTCCTAGGATGCATGTGGTGGTGGAGGTCGACTCGGCACCCATGGTGGACACTTCGGCACCGATCGAGGACACACCGGTGCCCATGGCGGACTTTCCGGCGCCGTCCCGGAGTCGGAGCGTCGACTCTTCCTCTCCGGAGGGTTGTCATCTCCTTGTCTCCTCTTCACCGGAGACTGGACGCCGCATTGTTGCCTTTTCCCCGGCGGCTTCTCCGCGTCCACAGCCCCCGGACCCGCTCTTCCGCACCTTGCAGTTGGTTGCCCCGCAGGCTTCTCCGCCTTCTCCGGAGACCCCTCAGGCACCTCACTCGTCCGTGGGCCCTCCATCCTACAGGGGCTGGCCGTTTCTTCCTCCGGCAGGGCACGGGAACGGGCGGCTTAGTTTGCAGCCTTCGCCCACGGAAGAGTTACTCTCTCCCCCACGTCACCCTACAGAGGTGAGTGTAGCCTTTGTCTGGGCCATCTCCACGGCCTCCGGCATTTTGCAAATGGGCAACCCGGTCGCTCCACTCCCAATGGATCACTTGTTGGAGGTTCTCCACCAGGGCTCTGGTGGAGGGGATCAGCTTCTTCCGTTTGAAGCTTCGCTCCACAACTCTCTTCTGGGGGCCTGGGGGCGTCCTGCTATGGGGGATCCGGTGCCTCAGCCGCTCCTCCACCGCCAACGTCCTGCCCCGCACGATCCAGTCTGCCTTTTTTCCCACCCATCTGCCCAGGGCCCTGTCCTGCAGACTGCTTTCCCTTCCTTGCCTTCGGTGTTGCTCCCTCCGTCACGGGAGGCCGGGTGGTTGGACTCCTGGGGGCGTAACATTTTCGCTTCCACTAGTGCTGCTCTGCGCACGCTCAACACACATTGTGGGTTGGCCAGGGCTACCTCTGACCTATGGGATTCCGCAGAGTCCCTTCTGTCTCGCGCCTCCCACGAAGGTGTCCGCGCTGATCTGCGGCACCAGGTGCTGGATGGTCGGGAGTTAGCTGCCTTTATTCTCCGTTCGGCCTTGGATGTCTCTGATTCTCTCGCCCGCGCAATGGCGAGTTCTGTGGCCCTCCGCCGCCATGCTTGGTTGCGGGATGGCGTCTTTCCCGAGAATATTCGGGAGCGTCTTGTTGACCTGCCCTTTGATGGGATTCTTTTATTTAACACCCACGCGGACTCCGCTATTCAGCGACTCCTTGCGGAGCTCCGTCCTCCTCCCCCTCCGTAAGCTTCGGCTTGTCGGCCCTCAGGTGTCTTATGGGAGGCGTTTATCCCACCTTTCTCTTTGGGCCTAGTGTTTCGGTTGGCCCGTCTGTGTGCTGTGTGTGGCTGGGAATGCCTTCAGGGTCCTTCAGTTGGCCCCTCTGTACTTTTGGCTGCGGGTACAGCCCTTTAGCTTTTGTGGTGTGTTTTTTTTGGCTGTTAGTGAAGCCGTATGGGTCCTCAGGTTGGACCATCTGTGTATTCCTTTTTGGCTGAGTGGTAAGCCATCTGTGGTGATACCCACAGGTCTTTCTGTTCTTGACCTCTGCTGCGGGTTTTCCCTAAGAGGTGTTCCCCTGTTTGTTTTGGGCCGTGTCATACCCTAGGTGGGGTACTTGTTGGCTATTGTATAGCTCTGTCTTAAGCTGGGCGGGTGTGGATACCTTCTCGGGTTCCTCGCGTTTCCTGGCGTCACTGTATTCCGCTTGGTGCGGTCTTTTTTCTTCAGCCTTAGCGCAGCTTCCGCTGCTCCAGGTTCTGTCCTGCTCAGTATCCGATGGTGTTTCGATCCTTCTTCTACAGGGCTTGCCTGTCGTACGTTTTGCCCTTTGTTTCTGCGGGATATCTGCCTCTGTGCGTTTGGCCTTCCCTCTTCAGCCTATGGATCGCCAGACCGACTTTTGTCATGCTGTCTATGGCGTCGTGTCTTGGTGTTTCCACCTTATTATCCGACGTTCAGCCTCTACCTTGTGTTCCAGGGGGGCCAGGATTTCCTGGTGTTCTCCTGTGTTCTGGTTGATGGCTTTAGGTCTGTACTACATATTCCTCTTTTTCTTTTTGCCGGTCTCACTTCTCTTCGTGGGCCGGGTTGTGCCACTGGGACGGTCCTTCTCTGGGGCTTGTTCTGGGGTTCCCTTGCCTCGGTCCTGGTCTTGCGCTCGGCTTGTTCTGGGCACACTACTTCATAGTATGTACCAGCTGCATGCTGCGCCCGCATGGACGTTATGGTCCACCCCTGTGGGCCTCGGCGTGTACCCGTGTGCTCCTGTCCGTTGCTCTGCCGGGGCTTTGCGCGACTGTGGCTTCCTTCTCACATCTGCGCTTCTCGGCTGTGGGGCCGTTCCTGCTCCTGTGGCGGGCTCTGCCTCCGTTTCCACCTCTTCTCCTTGGATTTTGCGGGTGGTTCTTTTCTTCTTTTGGTACTCTCTTGGTGCCGTCTGTCCCTCCGGGTTCTCTGGCGGACGCCCTTGGCCCCTCGGGTAGGCTTGTGGTATCCTGGCCTTCCCTTCTCCTTGTTCTTCTTTACTTCTGCTTGGTGGGGGCTGGGCCGTCCTTCCTGTCCCCATGACACATCCCCTGTTGGGGCCCTGTGTTCTTCCAAGCTGGTGAGATTCTCTCACAGCCCCTCCTCCCCTCTGGGTATGGCTAGGGTATCTATTCTACGTTAAGGAATCTGCAGCTAGTAGTCTCTATCAGATGTACAAGTTACTTACCTTCGCTAACGATGTATCTGGTAGAGATGATTCTAGCCGCAGATTCCTTCATGGCCCGCACTTCCTCCCCGTTCTGCGAGGACCTTCAGTTTGGTCTTCTGCACTCGCCTCCCTCTGGGTGGCTTGTCTTCTGCGAGTCTCCTCTTTCACTTCCTCCCTGGCGGGCTGCTTCGTTCTGTTTCTTTGTTCCACCCCTTCCTTTCTGGTACTTGGACGGTGGGTTTACGTGTACTTCTGCATCCCTCCACCCTGGTTGTTCCAGTGTGGGGCCTACTCATACTCTTCTCCCTTTCTCATTGCTTGGGGTTTCTGACTCCTCTGCAGTCCTCTGGGTTGGGGTCTCTTGGCTGTGCCTCAGCCCTTAGCTCTTTACAGGGGATACGACACTCCTTGATGGTGTTGTCTTGGGGTCATTTGTCGTTACTCATCTGTTCCGGCTTGTTGCCCTTCACTGTTATAGATTGTGGTTGCATACTTTCTGTCATCTGTTATGGCATCTTTCACATGTTTTTCGGCCTCCAGGGTGGATATCCCCTTCACTTTGCTGGGTTGCTTCTCAGAAGCGGTGCTCTGCTCTTTCCCTTCCATGACTTTCAGTAACACAGTGCCTGGCACTGTCCCTCATGGTGCTGTCCTTCACCATTCGCTTCTTCCCTTTCTGTTTCACTGATTTTTTCGCACACTGTTCCCATACTTTCCCAGTTTTGTTTGCGATGGCTCCGCGTTGTGGCGCGGAAAAGTTCTCCGAGGAAAACTGACGTCAGCGCGCCGGGGTGGGACTTATGTGACCTCGCTGACGTCACGTCCGCGGACAGCGTCAGGGCGGAGTCGTGTGGTGCCGCCCCCCCCCCGGCGCGCAGAGATGCTGTGGCAAAAATTTTCCGGATCCAGTCTCACGCCTGGGGATAATTCTACGTTAAGGAATCTGCGGCTAGAATCGTCTCTACCAGATACATCGTTACCGAAGGTAAGTAACTTGTACGTTTCAGGAAAACCTATATACGGACACCTAAAGCGGAATACAACACCCACTCCACTTTCGAATGAACGATAATACTAAATGCTAAACATTAAATGCTAAACATTAAACTGAGTACCACATGTTGCTAAAAACATTTCTGAAAGCATATTAAAAGAAGTTTAAAATAAACTATTGAATGCAATAGGTACTGTACATTTTAAAGCATTTTTTCATTCTAAACATATATTGTAAATAAATGCAACATGAATGAATAAACAGAAATATATACATATGATGAAATGGTTGACAAGTTTTCAAAAAATCAAAGCCATTGCATATCATGGTATTAAATGAAATTTTAGACAAATAAGGTGACAATGTGTCCCTGGAAGTATTCAAAGAAGGTCAGTTTTATAAGAATAGTTCTACTGTAAGCAGATTGTTTTGCCATGTATTTTTTTTAAAAAAAAAGATAAAAAAGAAAAAGTTCAATTTTGGGAAGAGTTTCAAGTTTTGAAAATATGAAGGCCAAATTTCATTGCGTCCCTGGTACACTGTGAGCCAAATCAAAGTCAGTGTATGGGTCCGGTGTAAACATGAAATCATCTATTTCTATAGACAAAATATCGTCTACCGATGTCGGTGACAGTTGGAATACCTCATTTAGAAGGTTAACTGCACAGAGATGTGAAGCATCGCCTTCAGCATAGGATGCTGCAGCAATGTCCGCGTCCGTTGTTACCTGTGTGCCTGTTGATCCATCTCGTACCTCAGCAGCAGCAGGAAGTGTCTGTGAGATCTCAATGAATGCCGTCATCAGGATTGGTAGCCTCTGGGGACAACACAGAGCATGGGCCGTTATCGGGTCCAGCAGAGTATTGATATCCGTTGGCATGACTGATGGGAGTGTTAGACAGGTATCTAGCACGCATTCTTCGCCGCAAAGCAGGCAGCGTAGAACAGGTAAGATGCAATCTTGCCAGATTGGTCTGAATGACAGGAACCATGTTGTATTAAGTTCCCGTAGACGAGGTATGCCCAAAAGTTGCACTATGTGCTCACGGCACTGCCGTTCTAGGAGAGCTTTCTCCACATCGCTCGGAGTGATGTCGGTGGATAGGCTTGCCATAGCGTAATAGTAGGAATAGAAATAGGATTCCTGCAACAAGTGCTAGAATTAATGGCACACCACCAAACACCAAATGTGCGAAGTTTGGGATGATTCCGAGGACTGCCTGGAAGGGTGCTAACAGTCCTGAACAGATGGTCTTAAATACATGCACAATACCTCTCGTATCAGACATGTTAAAGATACGTCCCATCATTTCTGCGAAATGTATAGGGCAGTTTGTACGAATTAAAGCCTGTATCTCAGTCGAAGTCCTTGCAATTTGTAAATCATAGATTTCTTTGGCCGAGGTCAAAGGCACGGTCTGTTGCAAAAGCATGGCTTTCGTTCTGCTTAAAGTATCAAAACGTATAAAAGAAACATTCAATGAAGGCCATAGTGGCGACTCCCTGACTGTCTCTATTGGGGGGAACAATACTTGCATCAAGCAAGTAACCCCGGAGTCGACCGTTACCAGATATGGGATGCCTGGCAACATGCCACAGCAACTCTGATCATTCAACATGAGGTAACTCCCATTAGAAAGTTGGCCAAACGTTGGATTAATCACAGTAGCTGGTGTACCCTGCTGGTGGCAGGACAAATTTGCCACAGAACCATTACAAGCCCCGTGTAAAGAAATGTCCTGACATATGAGTGAACCACTTAATGCCTTTTCACAGTTTGTACCGCTTAGAAACACTTCACGATCCCCACTCCAACATCTGTATTCGTAAGGTAAATCCCAGGATGTCTTAATGTATTCTTTACCCAACCTTTCATATTTGCCTGCTTGCATTTGTTTGAGGCAATACTGAAACTGAAAAGTAGTGACAGGCAGAGTTATTTTGCCATGGATAAGCCATTCTGTAGCTGGTTTTTCTGCCACTGTGAATGGTAGTTTTTCCAGTTTTTCAATGCTCAGCACTGTATACTTTGCTACCCTTTGTGCCAGTTCGATCTGTTTATCTGTTACATTGTATACTGCAAACAGAGCCGAAGTGTTGATAAAACGCCAAAGCACATAGCCCACACGCAAAGATTGCAGCGTCCAGCTTAATAACATAATAGAACGTAACTGAGATTGGCCTTGTTGTAACAGGGCTAAATCTTGTTCCAGTATGTCAATAGCAGAGGATACAATGTTGTCCAATGAATAAATTCTGGATGACAAAGTTGTTAACCCATTGTCGACCACAGAGAGAGTTTTCTCTAAGTTAATACGATCAAGTTCACGTATTCTTTCTGCGGCCTCTGCCTGTGAAACCTTCCATACTTCATTACAAGCAGCATAGATGCCGGCATATATGAAACGTTTTTGACGCGGTTTTCTTGGTCCTAGCAAGAATTCCCTAAGGTCTGCTTCTTCTTTAAGTAAAGATAAGTGTTGTTTCACATCCTCAAGTGTAGATTTTTGTAGCCAGTCGAGGCACAATTTTCCTACACTGTATGTTGTTACTACCCCCGGATGTTGTCTTTGAACGTATCGTGGGTCTGGCCTATGGATTGTAAAACCCTGTGTTTTATTCAGGAATATTTCTTGACAGAAGTTTGTGTCTGTGGGCCAGAGTAACCATTGTTTCCAATCAGGATCTGTTCTGTTGGTTTGTAGTATTGTGGCAACTGTAACCGCTGCCTGTGTAGTGTTATTACTTGCAGGTGTTGGCACAGAAGGTGTTTTCATGTCTTTGATCTTGGCTAAACCAAGGCAAGACGTGTGTTGCACAGTGTCATTCAAAAACATTATTTGCTGAGGGATGATACATGCTCTAAACAAAACTTCTATCCCCTGTACTTGCCAATCTTTAGAACCCCAGACAGATTTTGTGTCTATTGTGTCTTTCCAAAATTCAAATCCATGTCTAGACAATTGGGTAATAAATGCTGCAGAGTAAATCTGTTTTGTATTTGTCAACATAATTTTCTGTCCTGTTTTGTTTACATTCTTATAGTAAAATGTTTCTGGATCAGATGTATTGTACCCTGAAAAATAGGGAAACTTTTTAGTAAACGTTTTTGAACTACCTTTTGGTGGTGTAGGACAATGTTCCCATTGGTTAAACATAAACACATTTCTAGGTGTTGCAGATTTATGCAAAAAATGATGACCATAGTGGTTATAACAATAAAGCTGTTCATAGTCTGATGAACCCTCTAAGTATTCATTGTTAGAGAACGCAGCAGACCTTTCTAGATCAGACATCATATCATTAACAGTCTCAAAGTCCCAATCATCAGAATAGGTACTGGAGGTAAAAAAATCACTTAGTGAAATTTTAAATAAATGTGGAATGTTCAAAAGTTCCATAGGGCCGAAGATATCGAAATCGGTTTTGTCCCACACTATACCATCCTGTATAGGAACGGCTGTGATGTTCACTGCTGACAAGTCTCTTGCTTCACGATGGGATGATTTGTGTGGTTTCAAAAGTAAGTTCACATTTTTACTTTCAATGTCCAAACGGATGTATCTGCCATTTATAAGCACGCTGATAGTCATAACCAAAGCTAGCCAAAGCAGAAAGAAAAATATTCCAGAAATAATCCATAGTTCAATCCATGGTGAAACCAGATAAGTCTTTTTCAGAAAAGGAAAAAGTCTTGTACTTGCTGTTTGAAAGTTTTTGATGCTGGCGTCGTTTCAGGTTCACTCGGATCCTCAGAAAACGTATCAAAGTTAATGAAGTAGCCAGAAGCAGTTCGGTCAACTGTTGGAATTGCATCAGGATTCGTTGAAATCGCTGGAACCAGTTGATCACTTGTTACGTTGGTGTAGACAGGTGTATTTGGACGAACTGTTACTTGAGTTTCAAGAGGGATGAGTTCCATAGCGTTGTTGCTTAGTCCTTCATCTGTTACTGCTGAATTCTCGATGGTTATCAGTCTTTCAGTCTGAACCTCTTGGATAGTAGCGAGAGGAGTGCGTCTGCTACTAGGTCGGAGTCCACGAGGCCTACTATTTAGTATTGGCCATATACTGTGGTTTGATGAGGTCGATTGACACAAATCTTTTCTCCTTTTTTCCAGCAAGGGGCGGCAGAAGTACTGTTCTTGTTCCGTGAATGGCTAGGACAGGTACTGGTTGCCTGTAAGAAGGTCCAAATTCCTTCTTGTCCGCAATCTTCTCTCTGACTAGATCCCCAACTTTTGGGATCCAGACAGGCCTTGCTGGGACTGCCGGTGTTTCCCCAGTGGTGGTTGGCTTCAGGAACACGTTGCTTTGTTTCGATCTTAGTTCATTTAGATCCTGTAAAACAGCCAAACGATCTTTGATATCAAAGGGTTTATTTTCCACCACTGTGCCTTTACATTCGAGATCAGGAACCCACATTCTTGTCCCAAAAGGACCTCATATGGAGTGACCCCCCCTAGAGAACTTCTTGGCAAATTAATTAATGAGCGTTGGACCCCATAAAGATGTTTGACCCACCCTTCACCCAAACCTAATACTCTAGCTGTTATAGACTGCTTTATGTCCCGGCTTTTCCTTTCCACAACAGAATTTCCCTCAGGATGAAACGGAGAGGAGTACCGCAATGCAACGCCCAAACTGGCCATGGCTTCTTTGTAAGCCCGAGAGCTAAACGCAGGGCCCTGGTCAGAATGTAGTGTGCCTATTGCGTATGTGCCGATAAAGACTCGCAAATCTGTTGTAACAGTTTGAGCGTCAGCCGAGCGCGGAGGCCATATCCATAGGAACCTTGACTTAGTATTTGTGTGATTGCATTTGTCCATAAGGACGCCTGCGCGTAGATAGTCTAATGCTGTCTAACAATGGTGTCTGTACTGGGCAGGCTACTTCGTAGCATGGTGTCTGGTGGCGTTCTGCATCACGCTGTTTATTGCAGTCTATGCAGTCATCAATGAAGATGTGAATCTGTGTATTCATTCCAGGCTACCAGTACATCTCTTTTAACGTCAATATTGTTTTAGAGATCCCTTGATGTGACAGACCCTCCCCCAGATGTGCTTCATAAATCAAAGCTGCTCTACGTTCCATGTTTGGAATTACCCTATCCCCCACTCCATGGATTCGAGCAAAAGGAACGTTGTTCGCAAAATTACATAAGAGTACTTGAGTGGAAACTTTTTGGGTAACGCTGCACCACTGCCTTTGCTTGAAGCATTGACAGCCAACAATATCTCACTGTCTATTTTCGTTTTTGAACGAGTGATCGCAGCTACGGAAGCCATTTGAACAGCCCCCGTTGCGGCTTCGTCAGCCAATGAATTCCCTGCAACGTGAACGCCATCACGTTGATGACTCAGCGTGTGTATCACGTGAGCCTTTGGTAGTTCGTTTTTTAACTGAACTACTTGTTCCCAAAGCGTTTTATGCTTTATTGTGCCACCTTTTGCATCTTTGAACCCATTTTCAAGCCAATTTTGTATATATTCATTATACGACTGAACACAGTAAAAAGAATCGCACACTATCAGTGTGGGGAATTCGCGATCTGTATTTTCAAGTGCCAGTTTGAATGCTTGTAGTTCAGCTCGCTGACCTGTACAATCTCCTAGAGATTGAGTTTTAGTGACCATTGGTCTGAAGTTACCATCTTGCATGCGACTTTTAACGATTGCGCACGCCGCACTGTAAGCTTGCTTACTCCCTGTAGCGCGTTGTGCTGATCCGTCAGTGTAAATTATAAATTCGTACTGATCGAGAGGCAGAATTTCAGTGGGCAGAGGACATTCATGTTCATATTGCAGGAACGCTTGTTTTTTTAAATCAGGATCAAAAACATATTCAACATCTGTTGCAGCAAGAGAATTAACCCATTGTATCCATCTAGGATGTAAAGCTTTTGCATTTGGGATGCTCGCTTTTGTAACCGCCTCTAAGGCTGGTACTGGGGTTACGACAATAATGTGTTTACCTTGGGCTAGAGCTCTTTCTTTTGCTACTGCAGTTTGAACTGCTGTCAGTATTTTTTCTGTTGAAGTGAAGCGCATTTCTGCTTGTGTATACAAATGTGATTTGTATGCTATTGGTACTTTTTCACCCTCATTAAATGTTAAATAGGTGAATCCGCATTGACCCGAAATTATTCGGATCACTAAATTGCGTTGACTTACGCGTGTTTGTAAGTGATTTGTTGCTAACATGTTAGCTTGGAGTGAACGCAAGATTTCTGTGTGTTCCTGTGTCCAATGTTTGATTGAAAAATCAGGTTTGATTAATTTGTAGAGAGGTTTAACCCTTTCTGCGTAATTTAGAATGTAAGATCTTCCAAAATGTAGGAAACCCAAGATGGATTGTAAGTTTTTCAGCGTTTTTGGAGGTTGGAGCAGCGCACACTTTTCTAAAAAGTTAGCTGCCAAGCTCTTGCCTTCCCTTGAAAGCTCATATCCCAGAAAAAGGACATTGAGATGGGCAATTCTTGATTTTTTAAAGTTGAATTTATAGCCCTCAGAGGCGAAGCCCAATATAATGGTACTCACCCTGTTCAAGTGCCTATCTAGGTCATCGTCTGTCAGATAGATGTCATCGACATATGACAATGCCTCATTATCATAAATTTGTAGTAACTCTGTTACTCTCGCTGAGAATAACCCCGGGCTGTTTTTGAACCCTTGTGGCAGTCTACAAAATTGACGCTGGGTCCCCATTATTGAGAAAGCTGTTAAGTACCTGCTTTCAGGTGCTATGTTTTGACAAAAGAAACCATTTGAAATGTCCAATGTGGTTTTATATTTTTTGCGCACAATGTTATTCATTAATGCTCTACTATGTGCATTTTGTACTGCAAATGTTTTTGAACAAGTGTTCAAGTGCCTGTAATCCAAAACTAGACGATATGTATTGTCTGGTTTGGAGACAGGAAACAAAGGATTGTTCATTGAGGAGGTGCATGTTTCAATCCCCCCTTGGTATTCAAGTTGATCTAAGATCTCCCTGACCTGTTTTTTAGCTTCTTGCTTTATTGGATACTGCCTTTGTGCAGTAGGTTCATTTTTTAGATGTATTTTGTGGTGAGGCGAGTCCTTATCCCATCCTACATGATTTTTATATAATGCTGGGGCCTGGGCAACTGCCCATTTCCTGGCATAAGTATATTTTAGGTGAATTGGAATATGGTTGGAGAAGGCAGGCATAATGATGTCCTCGCCATGTGGGCACTCCCTGACAAATTGTGGTGGCCAGTCTTTTTCTGCTAGAAGTATATCATAACCCCTTGAAAGTTTCTCCCAAAAGAGTACTTTCACCTTTCTTGGTATGTCTCCCTCCATTCGGAGTGTTATTTCATATAACTTTTGTGAAGTACTAACCCTGGTGTCTACAGTCTCTACTGTGATGTACTCATTCAAGTCCACTATCTCCAGAAGTTCCTTCAGGTTCTGGCGAGCTTTTGTGACTTCTGCTGCACTGTCCAGCATTGTCTGAGCCCATTCTCTGTTCTTGAGCTGTGTTCTCAGTATCCTCGGCATGTCTGATCTTCAGACCTGCTACCTTCTTTTTGAGAATTGAGGTTTTGATTTATTTTTCTGAACGTGTTTGTCGTCTTTGGATTTCATGCGTTCTTCTCTATGTTCTGACCGTCCTCTTCTTTCCGATGTCTGTGACGATATCTGAAAGGTACGAGAGGAACGTGTATCAGTATCTTGATACCTGTCAGGTTTTCTTAAATTATCCCTATTCCTGAGGTTATACCTCCTTTCAGAGGGCTCCTTTTGAGGAGACCTACCTCGGGATTGAGAACGTTTCTCGTTTGAATTTTGTTTATTAGTTTCCCACTTCTTTTTAGAAGATGTAGGAGTTTGTTTAATAGAGTCCTTCTCAGGACTTTCAGATAGTTTTGGCTTCAAAGGTTTTCCACCCAAACTATCTCTGCCTAATTCTGCATAAGATTGTTCTATTATTCTGGGTAGTTCTGTTTGATGTTCTGTTACATCAAATTCCCTTAAGCGTTGGCGGATCGCCACTGATGCTGCCTCCCCTTTAATATTAGATAATATTATTGTTGAGACCTGGTCGAAGTTTTTCAGTAATTTCATACCTAAATTCAGAGCAGGTTCTGCCCCGTATTCATTTTGAATTTGTTTCAGGACATCTAGTATTACTGCAATTGACGGAACACCATGTGTTTTAGTATAGATGGCAGCAAAGACTGCGCCCCAAGTGGTGCAATCTTCCAGTTGTGGTGTGATCCCCATTGGTAAACAGATTGTTAGGATTCTGTGTTTCTCATAATGGCTAGTATTTGGAAATACTGCTTCGATTTGAGTAATTTTTTGAGCTATCCAGAATGGAATTTGCTCACGTTTTGTGGGCATTTTACCCATGACTGCGTATAAAGTCTGTGGAGTAATTTTTAGTGTATTTCCCTGTTGAGGGGTTTGATTTGGAATGGTCACTGGTGGTTGGACTGTGAAAGTCCGCATGACATATTGGACTAATTGTCTGTAAATTTTTATTAACTCTGTAAGTTGAGTAAGTAATTCCTCGTCTGACATTATATCGAGGTCAGGATGAGGAGTGTAGCCGGCTAGAATCGGCCATGTTGCTCCTGGTCTACCTAGTGGACCGAGCCTGGTAATGTTTCTGTGATGTTTTAGGGCGCCTTTAAACCAGAGCTGATGCTCCTGGTATGTGAGTGGAATTTCAATATCCTCGAAAGGAATATATTCCTCTGGTGGTTCATCTTCTTTGTAGAAGTGAAACACTCTTGTGACTGGATTTGATTCTGGGAATACTATCCATGAATAGAATACCTCTGTCTGAAAGGTCTCGTGTGCCTCTATCACGAAAACTGCTCTACCCCCTCTTGGTGGTAGGCCATGTTTTATAAGTTTTAGAGTGATGTCTCTTCTTAAGTTTGGAGCGATGTCTATAACACCCTCCTCGGTTTCATTTAAACCTGTAAAGTTAAAAGCTGTTACGACTGGTTGAGCCGCAGCTACACCGTTCCCGGTGTCATCGTCCCCGTGTATGGACATTTGTTTTTTGAAAAATGTAGAACAAGTTTCAAGGAAACAAAAGATAAGGTGCACAATATTTTGGAACACTGTATCCTTCAACGTTGAACAAACCAAACAGCTAATATATAGGGTTTTTTGTCCTATTTAGCTTTGGCGGATATTTAACCCTACCCACTCCAGACGTCTTATGGAGTATGTGAGCAGGGGTCTCTGAGAGAAAAGCACGACTGAGTTACTCAGTATCTAGTGTTAAATTACTGCCTTACCAAACGGTTGGGCGCCACGTAGTGTAGTTCCTATTTCCCTAATAGGCTCTGCGCATTGGAATAATATACCCTATAGGTTTGACATAGGACTGAGGTCGGTATGTCCTTATCGAGTATATTAAACTTAATTACTTTGTGCCAGCTAGCTCAGAGGCCACTAGAAACTCCTTGAAAACAAGAAGGGAGTAGTTTCTGGCAACCGCATAAACATGACAACTTTGTTTCCCTTTTAGAATCGGAACACTTCTCAGAATCGTGGAAACAATAGATAACAGTTTCACTCAGCTAATCGTGCATGCTTAGTTTCCTCAGAGTTACACAGAAAGAATAGACGGGCGTTTCAATAAAAAGGATTTATTGAACAGTCTTGTTTCTCGTGTAAGAGATATGAGCTGTTATGATCACAAGACAATATGCAAGATATATAATGTACAGTGTAAGCAGTAGAAATAAATAATACTGCGCCAGCATTATCTTTTAGCATATATTCACGTACATAAATAACATGGGCTAAAAATGCGAGTACTCATACGATGCGTCTCTAATCTAGTTCTACCCCAATGTACCTAACCTAGTCTAGGTGTAGGGAAAGGTAAGAAGTAGGTGGAGTATTCTCTAGTATGGTATACTAAGAGTATGTTAAGTCTAGTATGCCAAGAGTCCCTCTAGGTTCTAGTCAGCTCCATACCTTGAGAATGAGAGAGGTGGGAATCTCCTGCCGGATCTCAAACTCTAACACCCAGCGAAGGGAGTCAGAACACTGGAAGCTGGATTCTTCTGCGAGCAGGGATGACAGCGTCTTCTCAGTGCGTCAGGCCGGGATACGGGCTCCTCTGAAGTCGAGGTCTCCTCTAACTTGCTTGGGCAAGGGAAGGTATATTTATACCTGGTAGGTGCCTTGGAATGTTAGCATTGACGTGAAGTCGGACAGAGGAAGACGTCAGGAATGAACCCTTGAGGTATAGCGGTTCATGCATAATAGATGAGTTCTTGGAGAAATCAATAATCCTGTGCTAGGGGAACTCCCAAGAGCTTAAGGGTCTGGTTTCTAAGAACTCGTTGTGACGTTAGGGTGGACGGATGTCGGTGACCATGCCTGTATTTGGAGTGCACGGCTAATGCCTAAATAAGGACTGAGATTCTATCCCTATATAAGGGCAATGCGAATTGTGCCTATATAAGGACATGTTTCAGGAAAACCTATATACGGACACCTAAAGCGGAATACAACAATGGAGGCAGCACCATAGCTCTCGATCTCACTCCCGGAGTCCCTCCACTTCGGAGCCGATCCTGCAACTGGTTCTGGCACAATCTGAGTTTCCGAGTCCCTCCGCCACTCCTAGATTGAAGAGTTCTGCGAGGTGATGCTCTGACTCTCCGGATGTTTGCTGACTCCCTCTGGCATGCCTTCAGGCCCCAATGAACAGAGATGCCCTCCCTCTGGAGCAGCACCAACGGGGTTTCCCTCCAAGTCCATCACAATGTCTCCAGCTCCAAGTCAGACCTTGCCTTCGACGCCGGTCTCGAATCCATCGTCTACGGACAAGGAGATACCCATTTTACTCTCTAAGTCTAAGTCTGCGCTGGTCGACCTCGACTGAAGCAGTGCCCACCTACCGTCAAGATGTCACTTACCCCACTCCATTTGCCACCTCCACAAGGGAGAACCCCCCCCTTACACTCCCTTTTTGGCATAATCTGACAACAAATATGAAGTGGGTTGCAAGGAAATGGGGTGTATTATATGGTGTGGTTGTGTGACCTCACCATGTACTACACTTACTAACCCCTTTAGGACCCGTAGGTTTTGTTTGTCATACCTTAAGCTCAAACCTGGGTAGCTGTGGCTCTGAGCAGCAAGGCTTACACAAGGGAACACGTATAAAGCATTTAAACAGCACCAAAACAATTGAAGAAGAAATACACTAGACACTCAAGGAATCTGACACCAATTTATAAAAATAGAGTATATTTTTATACACCACAACAAAAAGATCCACCTAATGGTTCCGGAGATACAGAATTTACAAGGCATAGTAAATATGAACTTTTCACTTAACAGCGAACAAGCATTACCAAACTCAACAAATTTGACACTTTATTTTCAAGGAAAACTTTGGGTATGTGTCAATGAAGTTACTGAAAGTTACTTTAAGTGACCAACCCCAGCAGGGAGCCAGTCAGGGGGACCAGCAAGGTCCATAGAAACATTTACCTCGAAGGTAAAAGCAGTCTTCAGTGAGTTCCAGTCACTTTTATCCCTTTGCTGTAGGTTCCTATGGACTGGTCCTCATTTAAGGATGCAGCAGATGCTCAAGGATGCTGTAGATATGATCTCATCAAACGAGGGCCTTCCTGTGGCTACTTCTCTGTTTGAGCTTGGTGAGGCAGTCCTGGCCACAGGAGTCGACATCGCTCAAAGTCCTCTTGGTCCTGGTAGAAGTCTAGTCGCTGCTGGGCTACCAGCTGCTTGGGATCGCAGTCACAATGGAATCTTTTCTTGGAAGGTAAGCTGCACTTCAATGACTCCCGTGTTCAGTGAACTCTAGTGCAACTCTAAGCGTTGGGTTCTGGTTTCTGGTGCTGTATGGTGATGAGAAGTAGCAGCTTGAAGATTTGGGCTACCAACTAGCTCCAGCAGGCTTTTTGAGCTGTTATGGCCCTGTGCCGCAAACAGAAAGTCAGCCAACTGACCCTTGAAGTCTCTTGCTTCAGCTGGACTCCGGAGGTGATTTCTCCACAAGCAGGACACAGCAGGCACAGTACCTCTCCTTTACTAGGCACCAGGTTAAGCAGATGTAGTCCATGCCAGGGCAGCCTCTATGCTAGTACTATGGTGCATCAGGGCACTCCTACTTCCAGTCCAGATAAGATCTGAGTTCTGGGTTCCAGGGGTGCCATATTTATGTCCATAAAACACCTTCAGGGTAGACTCGGTCAGTAGCCAATGGGCTACTAGATTCCCTCCCTCCTGATGACCACTTCCTGGAAAGTGTGGCATCTGCCTATCCCAAGATGTACCGTTCTGCATACTTCGAATATGGCAAAACCCCTCCCTCAGCGTCCAGAGCTCCCTAACCAATCCAGAGGTGTAGTACCAAGGGGTTACATCCAACGGGAAAACAAGTTTGGCAACTGGTTTCCCCTCTCCTTCCCAAGTGCCAGAGCCTCTACCTCAACAACAGGGCAGCCCATCTACCAAGTGTTCCCCATTTGCTGTTCAAAGGCAGCTTCACTTTTGAAGCTCGCCTTTTGGGACAACATCCGTGTAGCTTAGATGCAAGTTTCTATTGTCTCCTTTCCTGGGAGTTATTCGGACAAATCCGGTGCAAGAGCACAGGAGAGTTAAAAGCAACAAAGTGGCAATTTTTATAAAAGTTGCACACAGCATGTTACATTAATTTCGACTTGAGAATCAAGTCTGGCATAATGTAACAAATTGTTTGATACTTTGGAGTGTCAACATGGTCACACTGTTCTAGAGTTGGCACAGCTGAGGGTTAGTGTGTAATTCTATCCACGCCAGTGGGGCAACCAAGTCTTTCCACAGTAAAAACAACAGTTTCAAGTTTTTATTGCCAGAACCTGTAAACTACATTTACTGCCTGTGAAATATGCTGCACCCTGCCTTGGGCTTGGTAGGCCTGCCTTAGGGGGTGAATTCTGCATATTGCAGAGGAAGGTTTGGCTTTACCATTGCTTTAAATGGCATAGTTGAGCTAGCAGTTTAAAACTGCTCTTCCAGGCTGCAAGGGCGGACTGGTTCATATGTTTTGCTTGGGTCATATATTGAGGGTGGCACAACCAATGCTGCAATCCCTGAAGTGCCCCTCTAACTTACATGCCCTGGGTACCATAGACTAGGGGCTTGCAAGTAACTATGCCAATCTAGTATGAACCAATTCGACATACACGTTTTAGTGTCCGGTCACTGTCACTAAGATCTGGTTAGCAAGCCTCAGTGCACTCTCGGAGTAAATAAAAACAGCAGCATCAGTCCCAAAAACATGAGGGTGACCATACAAAAAGAGGCATTTTCATTACACGGGTGATGAGTTTGTTCAGCCCTATCATGGTGACTACTGGTACGACTTGAAGGACTCCAGAGGCCTCAATACGTTCCCTGAATTAGGACTTTTCTCAACCACTGGACATGCTTTTTTTAACCTATGGTGATGTGTAGTGTAGCTGAAGTTCTTGACCTCCACCTACCCACCATGGAGGTTAAAACTAATGTGCTAACGAAAGTCCTCCAGCTGGGGTAAACCTTTTCTGAGCCCCCTTCTGCCATTTAATTAGTCACTGACAGATACCTTGTTGGGTGCCTCGGCCAAACCTTGCTCTGGGCCCCCAGTCAACAGCCAGATAACAAGACGTCATTGCTCTTCCCTGGGCATCCCCACGTTTCTGTCTCAGCAGCCTTCCCATGAAGTTTTAGTGGTGCAGGCATACACCAGTTGGACTAACCCCAACATTTTTCTAACCACTCCCCCTGATAGGGAATTCAAGTGACCTAAGTTGTTTGGGAAGCAAGTTTTTTCTTTCACCAGCCTGGCTCTTTGTTCTGTAAATGCCAGCTTTCTCCTGGGATGCTATTCCCACACCCTTTGAGACTCGTGGCTGAAGTCCTCCCAGGTGTCCTGAAAGATCTCTGACCTGTCCTTGCCCAGGCAATACAGGACGGTCCGGACGTGGCAAGTTCACAATTGGTTGTGGCTTGGACACAACTGATTCCATTGGGCGGGACATTGGCAATAGAGTTGCCATTCGCCATAACACTTGGCTATGGTCTACTGGTTTCTCCGGTGATGTCCAGTCGTCCCTCATACCATTCAATCACGTTCTGATTTTAGAGGAGACTTCAAAAGACCTGGAGTGGTGGTTACTGGACAACAATTGGGTCCCCACCTAGAGCTGACAGTGGTGACCTAAGCATCGCTGCTGGGATATGATGGATATCTACGAGAGAAGGAGTTGAGAGACGTCTGGTCTGCAAAAGAGCTCAATATCAACCATCTAGAGCTGACGGCCATCCGCTTGACACAAAACCTTCCTTACGTCCATCAAGGGGAGGCTGGTACAGGAGGTCACGGAAACACCCCTGCCATGCAGAACTGCAACAAACAAGGTGGGGTGTGGTCGCAGCCCCTCTGCCAGGTGTCCTTGTTCCTCTGGAAGTGGCTGGACCAGCAAGGAATTTTCCTGGTGTGAACTACCTGGCAGCCTCAATGAATGCCATGGCGTACGAGCTCAGTCGTCGTGCCTAGCACATGACAAGTGGAAATTACACCGGGAGGTGGCGTGAGGTCCCCTCGGTAAATGGAGAGAACCTTCCCTCATTCAGTACACCACTGCTGAGAACGTGCAATGACAGCACTTCTGCACGTTGGAGTTCTCAAGAAGATCAGGACCGACTGTGTCCAAGTCATCCTAGTGGCCCCGGATTGGGCACAGAGGGTATGGTTCCAGAACTCCTGAGCACGAGCATCTGACCTCCAAAAACGATGGCCGTCCGGGAGGATCTGCTGTCACAGCAGCAGGGCTGGGGTCTACACATGGCCTTCACAGTTTCCACCTTCATGCTTTGATATTGAGCGGTGCCAGCTGAATACCTCCAACCTTCTCTGTAGGTGGTTGATATTATTTTGGTAGCCAGGCGTTCCTTGACAAAAAGTGAATACGCCTGTCGTTGGGGCACATTTGTGGCTTGGTGCAGTACTTGGCAGATAGGCCCCATCCAAGCCAAGTTATCTGATGATTTGTTGTTTTTTCCCTAGCCCACCATGGCCTCTCTCTTTTGGCTTTTTATTGCGGTTGCCAGATCAGCCCTCTTAGTTTAAGTCTCCAGTTGTTAAGCAATTCTTAAAAGGATTACATTTGTTTCCTCCCTTCCCTTCATCATGCCACAGTGGGACCTTAACTTGGTCCTCACTTTTCTGATGTGCACTACATTTGAGCAGCTTCACAGCTGTTCCTTGCAGCTCTTCACACTGAAGACAGTGTTCCTTGTTGCCATAACTTCAACACAGCGTGTGAGTGAGCTTCAGGCTCTCCATGTTCATCAGCCATATATCACTTCTTTGATGACTGCTTCAGACTTGCCAAAAACATTTGCAGGGTTATTTGTACTTTTTGGCCTAACCCGTTCGGTTCTGAGAAGTCAAGAAATGCCACAATAAAATAGCTAGAAATCTTATTGCACACTAGCCTTGAGCTTAGAAATTGACAGGCAATTATAGTAATAATAATTTAAGCACTAGCACATGCATTTATTAGGAATGTGAAAATATTCCTAGCATATTAATTAGGAGCTAGTAAAAGCCTGTATGCTGCTCTCTGCCAGTCCTACCATACCTTTCCTCTGGCTAGCTGGAGAGAGCTAGTCCTGTTTGTCGCCACTGTTTGAATTTCATGGGAACAGTGCTCATCAGACCATCTTGTGGTGCCTTGACTTCTGATGAGCTTTCCTCAAGCTGCTAAAACCCAGGCTTTCATACATTGCCACAGTGGCTATAAAAAGTGTGACCTTAGTTTCTCAGAATTCCAAGGCTGAAGAAAAAACATGACCTAACTCTCATTTACAAGGTTCTGCATGGGAAATACAAGTGTACGAAGTAATGTGAAAATATCCAAGGTTGTGTGTGGGAATATAACGTGACGTCTACGTATATGAGGCTACACAAGCAGCTTATGAATTTCCCTTGTTATTGACACAACGTGAACCTATTCTAATCATTGCTAAGCAAAAGCCTCAGTAATAAACATTAACATATAGATGGGTTTGAGGCAGTAATGTCGTAAACATTATTCAGAAGCATGTAAGTAAATCTTAAACATCATTAGCACATCCTAAATTGACAAACACTTTCATAGCTTGAAAACTATATCATAACATAACACATTTTTGCAGCATGAACCTTTTCTGGATTCACATACTGTGCATTATTCTACCATCTAGTGTTTGGGTATGAAATGTTTCACTTCCTTCTGCGTCCTTCTGTTTTTTTCGTGGGTGTTGTTGGCCACCATTTGGTGGTATGCCGTCCCTTTGTGATGTCAGACATGCACACTGCAAACAGTTCCCTGTAAGCGGTTTGCTGTGGTGCCTGGAGCCGGACCATGACTCTAGGGCCTGTCCTGACTGCTGCACTATGAATCCAAAAGCGATTTGAGAACTGACGATAAAGCTCGTGGTGGCTCGATATTGGGCGAATCTGCAACGTTCCAAATTCTGGTCATGTGGAAAGTCCCTGGTCTGCTCAACGTCACGTTCAATGTCAGTTAAGTCCCACAAACGCAAGAAGACTAAGAAGTCAAAGCTCTCTTCAACTTCACAGTGCTGGTCCAAGTCAACAGAGTGAGGCATGGGAATGATGCAACAAGTCTAGGCCCCACTACCACACTCCTCCTGCAGAGCCTGAGTCAGGGTTGGCTCTGCGCCTCCCTGAATTTTCTGAAGTGGCGCGACCCCCTCCCAACTGGGAGTTTTAGGAGGCCATGCAACTCCTATTTAGGCGACCGGACTACTATGGAGCGCCTTCAGGCCCCACGGATTCAGGAGGTGCCTCGACTGGGTTTCTGTTGGTGGGTTCGATGCCAGGTAGGCCACCTGGATCCAGACTGACTTCACAGGGGTTCGGTCCCATTGCGCCTCTCCCAGCACTACAGACGCCCTTCAGCAGCACCAACCCCATAGTCATTGCCGACTCCAATACAGAGCCTGATCGGTGTCGCCAGCATCAACAACGGTTCCGACCAGAACCAGACCATCTGGAGACAGTGCGTACTTTCTACGATAGGCCCTGTGGGGAGTATGACTGGGTTCGAACTGAGGATGAGGATCTCTATAATTACCCTGATCCCCTTGAAGAACCTTTAGTCGAAGATAACTGGTATGAGGACCTGGCTGATGCCAGTGGTCTGGACGCCTCACCAAACAATGGACTGGTCTCTCCTCCTAGTGTGGCTATGGAGGAAGGGGCCTCCTTTGCTACGGTTGTGCGGAGGACAGCTGAGGGCCACAACCTTATGCTACCCTCAGTAGAAATCAAGACCAATGTCTTGATGAAGGTACTTCAACCGGGGGTGCCCCACACAGAACCCCTTCTGCCCTTCAATTAAGCCCTCTCTGATGTCCTGCTCGAGGCGTTGGCCATGCACAGCAAGTGCATTCCTGTGCACAGGCTGATTGCATGTGGCGACTCTCCCACTCCTGGGGAGAGCCTGATGGTGCAGGCCTCAACCTACAAGGTGAATCATGGCACTTTGCCTTCCACTCCACCAGATAGGGAATCCAAGAGGCTGGAAACCTTTGAGAAGAGTATTATCTCTTCTGCCAGCCTTGAGCAGTGGTAGGTGAAAACGCTGCCTCTTGGGCCGATACAGCCATACTTTGTTATATTTGGTTGCAGAAGTGCTGCTGATGGTCTAAGAGGAGGTCCAAGCCATCCTGACCCAGGCCATTGTTGACAGCAGGAACACAGCTAAGTTCACAATACGATGTGAACTGGACACAGCAGACTCACTGGGCAGGGTCATTGCTTTATCTGTGGCGCTGTAGCACCACACCTGAGTGAGATAGACTGGCTTCTTGGGGGATGTCCAGGCATCCTTTATGGACATGACCATCAATGGCACTAGCCTGCTCAGCGATAAGGCAGATTCAGCGCCTGATCATTACAAGGAGAGTAGGGTTACTGACTGGTCATTGGGACTCACAATGGCCACATGCCAGCCACATGTTTGCTCCTTCCGTGGCTATGGTAGGGGCTACCAGCCTCACCCTGTCCAACAGAGGCACCACGGCCAACAGGCTTCCCAGCCTTTTCGTGGCTGCAGATGCAGCTCCCTCAAGTCCTGTAAGAACCTAGGCCAACCCCCTGGCAACCACAGCCTCATAACTCTTTTAGTATGCCCTCTCAACATCACAGCCACCCTGTTGGAGGCAGGATAAGGCACCACCTCCTCCAACGGCAAGCCATTACTCGGGACAAGTGGGTACTCCAGATTCTCTGACAGGTTAAAATCTTTCCACTCCTAGAGACGCCACCGCCCTGGCCACCATCCCCCGATCGGCTGATGGAGGACCACATCTTCTTGTTTCACCAGGAAGTGCAGGCTCTTTTGGCCAAATGAGCCATCTAGAGGGTCCCAGCATCAGAGGTAGGTCATCAACGCTATTCCTGCTACTTTCTGGTGCCCAAGAAGGACCTGGGCCTCCACCCTATCTTGGATATGCGCCCACTTAACACCTTCCTGAGGATGGAGAAACTCATGTTGTTAACTTTGGCTCATGTCCTGTCTGCGTTGGACCTTGGAGACTGGATGATAGCATTGGACCTGCAGGACGCCTATTTTCACATCCTCGTCCTGAAGGCCCGTCGGCATTACCTGTGGTTCATCAGTGGGCCAGAAGCAGTTTCCAGTTCGCTGTGCTCCCCTTTGGGCTCACCAGTGCCCATCACTAAGGGGATGACGGTGGTTGCACCACACCTGCGGAGGTCATTGGTCCTAGTCTTCCCCTACCTCAATGACTGGCTGCTGAAGGCGGGCTCGCACCAGGTAGTCGTCACCCACCTCCAGACTACAGCAGACCTCCTGCATTCACTGGGTTTCACTATCAACATGGCATGGCATCACATGACTCCTTCTCAGACTCTCCATTTCATCTGAGCCATTCTGGACACAGTGCATTCCACGCCTGCCCTCTGGAGCGAAGAATACAAGACATTCAGGCTATGATCTCAATGTTTCAAATTTAGTCTGAGATATTGGTGAGACTGACTTTAGGACTGCTCGGTCCGATGGTCTCCTGCATTCTGCTGGTGAAGTACGCTCTATGGCATATGGGGGCTCTGCAATTGAATCTGAAGTTGCAGTGGGTGCATCATCAGGGGAATCTCTCCGACCTGGTCCAGATTTAGAGAGAGACTGAGAAAGATGTGTTACAGGAATACAATTGAGTCAACAGCAGGCCTCTCACCCTTCCACACCCAGAGCTGACAGTGGTGACCGATGTATAACTTCTGGGCTGGGGCGTACATCTGGCAGAGATGGAATCAGAGGCCTTTGGTCTCCGGTGGAGACTGCTCCACATCAATCTTCTGGAGCTGAAGATGATTCGCTAGGCATTGAAAGCTTTCTTGTCCTCCATTAAAGGGAGCATGGTCCAGGTGTTCATGGACAACTCTACCGCCATGTGGTACTACAACAAGCAGTGTGGAGTGGGGTCATGGACCCTTTGCCAGGAGGCTCTGCACTTCTAGATATGGCTGGAACGTTAGGACATTTCCTGGTTGTACAGCACCTGGCGGGATCTCTAAACGTCAGGGTGAACAAACTCAGCCGTCGATTCCTCATGAACCACGAAGGGCATCTGCATCTGGAGGTAGTTCAAGGTCTCATTCAGGACTGGAGAGAATTGTAGCTAGATCTATATGCCACTGCCAAGCACATGCAATGTCAGCACATATGCACTAGTTTCCAAAGTGGCTCTCACTCAGAGATGCATTCCGGCAACAATGGGATACAGGACTTCTATTCACCTTTCCGCCGATACCTGTCCTCCAGCGGGTTCTCAAGATCAGAACCGACTGGGCCCAAATCCTCCTCATGGCTCCAGATTGGGCTAGGAAAGTGTTACCCTGAACTCCTGAGCATGTGCATCTGTCCTTCAATCAGGCTGCTCTTTCGGGAGGATCTCCAGTCCCAGCAACAAGGTAGGGTCCTGCACCCTAACCTGTGCCCACTCCACCTTCATGCATGGAGATTGAGCTACGCAAATTGAGAGTCTTCGACCTTCCTCCCAAGGTCTGTGATGTCATCTTGGCAGCCAGGCGTCAATAAATAAAAACTGCAGTTGCAACAAGTTTGTGGCTTGGTGAGCTGAGAAACACATAGACCCACTTCCTGCACCCCTGTCGGAAGTGGTGGTGTTTGTTTTGTCCATAGCCTGGCAAGGCCTTTCTCTGGGCATAGTTAAGGAGTATCTTTTGGCCATCGCAGCTTTTTTGCGGTTTCCAGATCAACCCTCCCTGTTTAAATCTCCTGTTGTGACACGTTTTCTTAAAGGTCTTCAGCACATGTTTCCTCCGACACCTTTAGTTATGTCCCATGTTATGTAACCACAATTTGGTCCTGATATTTTTGATGTGTTCTCCATTTGAACCCATGCATACCTGTTCTCTTAGACTTTTGACAATAAAAAATGTCTTCCTGGTGACAATCACATTGGCCAGGAGAGTCAGTGAACTGCAGGCTCATCAGTCCAACCTCTATAAAGCAGCTTCTTCCCAAACTGTTGTGTAGTTCCTACAAATCTATTTAGGATCTGCACGTTTAGACAACATAAACTAAGGGATTGGTGTCCAGACTGATTTCAGACACCCCCAGAGAATATGTTAGTCTGTTCATTCAGCTAGCTCACAGTGCCACTATGAGCCCCTCTTACCAAGGAGCGAATAGCTTCTGTCAACTATCGAACATGACAACTCTGACCCCTCAGGGATCGCAGAAACAGTACAGTACTTTTCGCTCAGCCACTTGTGCTCACTTTGTCTCAGAGAGATACACAGAATAAACGGTGGGGACCTTTTAAATAAGTATTTATTGAACCAGCGTCATTTTAGTATAAAATACGTGTGCTGCAACAACCATGAGACAGAAACAGATATATACGGTTATAAGCACCAATAGAGTAGAGAAATGGTAGAATTCTACCATAGTGCTAAAACAATGAATATATGCAGGCATATAAATACATGACAGTGATAATGCGTACTCCTACAATGCAACCCTAACTAGATGTACCTAAGAGTACCTAGCATGTATGTAGGTGTATAGCCAAGAATCCCCTTAGGATAAAGCCAACCCCATTACCTGATGTGGGAGAGCGAAGGACCCCGTCTTGGTCTCAAGAAGGACACCCTGCGAGGGATGTCAGACCACTGCGTGCTGGAGGGTCTGCGTGCAGGAACCTCAGTGTTAGAAATGGGGGTCTCTAGTTGGCAATGGCTGGCCACTGTCCAAGTAGGGACCCTTCTTCCTAAGTCAGAGTGAGAGGGCTACCCTCTTTAATACCCCTGCTCAACCCTGTGGTAACGTAGCACGAGCAGGAAGGCTTATCTCAGAGGCAGGGTGTGAAGCATTTATGACCATACACAGTAACACAGTGAGGAACACTACAGAGGGACACCACACAAGTAGTTATAAAAAATAAGTATCTTTATATAAAGGCAGATTTATCACAAGACCAATAACTGTAAAAGCCACAATACTGCCAAAAATAGGATAGCTGTTGAAGGGCTGTCAAAGATAGTTCAAAGGTTGCAAGAATAAGGTTCAAATTCAAGGCAGGGGTCTCTGCGCCCTTTCTCGTTCAGAGGTTGCAAAAATAAGGTTCAAATTCAAGGCAGTGGTCTCTGCGACCCTTTCTCTCATAAGACTGTCAAAAATAGGATGGCTGTTGAAGGACTGTCAAAAAATAGTTCAAAGGTTGCAAAAATAAGGTTCAAATTCAAAGCAGTGGTCTCTGCGACTCTTTCTCTCACAAAGTACCTGGGTTTAGTAGCAAAACCAACAAAATGTCGCAAAGAAGTGGTAGCGATGATTCTCGGCACGCAGGCCGGCGATGCGTTGAAATCCTTGCCGCAAGGGAGGATGATGCGCCGATCCTCGTGATGCGTGCGGAGACACTGCGACCAACTTCTGCACGCTAGGCCGCCGATGCGATGACTTTCTTGCCGCGAGGGAGAAGTCGATGCGACGATCCTGTTGCGCTGTGCGATTGTGTTGCGATGCGAAGAGATGACGCTCCGCGAGGGAGCGACGAAATCCGGTGCGATGCGATGAAAATGGCGGACGCACGGCGTCCGCAAAGCGATGTCTTGAAGCGATGATTTCTTTAGGGGTTGCGAGCGCTCGGCGACAGCAGCGCGATGATTTTTCCAGCGCGTCTCAGCTGCAGCGGCTCGCAAAGGGGCGTTAGCGATGGTTTCGTGTTGCAAGCACCCAGCGGCAGCAGCGCGATGATTTTTCCAGCGCTCTCGGCTGCAGCGGCTCGCAAACGTGCGTTAGCGACGATTTCCAGCACTCTTTTCTCTGAAGCAAAACTAGAGGCCCTGGAACTCACAGGAGCCTCATCAGCAGATAGCAATCCTCGCAGGGAGGAAGCAGGAGGTTGGTGGTGGAGTCAGATGTGCCTGAGACTCCAGCAGGAGGCTAGCTCTTTTCCTAGCCCTTGGGTAATTGCTGTAACAAAAATAAAAGTTCTCTCAAAAGTTCCTTTTCCTCTTCTTCAAGGTCCAGTGGTCACTGCTGCAGGCCAGTGCAAGAAACAACACACAAGCACAAGGACAGTCACTTCCTGCAGATTCCTCCAGTGGCACGGACAGAGTTTCCTCTCCAGATCCAAAAGCAATACAAATTGTAGGGGTTTGAGCACAGATATTTATACCCCAAAAGTCTTTGTTCTCAGAAGCTACAAGTCACTGAACCTAGCCAGAACCAGTTCTGCTCAGGCCTGGAGCACTTTGTTTACCAGGCTGCATTCTTCCTTTCAGAAAGAGGGGGTCTGCTAGCAGACACACAGTAGGAGGTGGAGCCAGCATTCACCTTGCCAGGCACAGCCCTATTCAGGTCAAGGAGCCACCCCTCCCCACACTCTAAATGCAGATCTCTCTATTCAACCCAGGTCTGACTCAGCCTGCCCTGCCCCTCCAAAACCAGACAGCCAATACACATAACAGCAGAGCACACTGGAAGGCTTAGGCAAGAAAATACCTACTTTCTAAAAGTGGTATTTTCAAACACAGAATATAAAAATAACTTCACTAAAAGATGTATTTTAATATTCTGAGCTCAGGCATACTAAATTCGTTTTTCTACCATGTCCCTGGGGTCAGTTAGGACTATAGAATGTAATAGTCAAACTGCCCATTCTAGCCTATGAGGAACAGGTAGCCTTACAGTAGTGAAAAACGAAATGGGGTGTAATTCACTACCAGGACATGCTACATACACCAAGGCATGTCCTACCTTACACATACAATGCACCCTACCATAGGGGTGACTTACAAGATGCCAAGGGAAGGTTCAGGGGCTGGGAAGTGGGTGCACTTCACAGCCAAGATGGCAGTTCTGGACTGCACACAGACACTGCAGTGGCAGGTCTGAGACACACTTTACAAGCTGCTTCTGTGGGTGGCGCAAACCAGCGCTGCATGCCCACCAGCAGCATTTGGTTTACCAGCCCTGGGCACACACAGGCCACACTACTAGGGACTAACAGGTAAACCAAATAAGCCAATCAGGGATACACCAATTCACATAGACATATTTACAAAGGGAGAGCATATGCACTTTAGCACTGAACAGCAGTGGTAAAGTGCCCAGAGTCATAAAACCAACAGAAACAAGTCAGCAAAAATACAGGAGGCAGGCAAAACGTTTAGGGGTGACCCTGCAAAAGGGCCATTTCCAACACAACCCCTTCCAGCCAAAACGCAGGGTAGACCAATCACTACTTTGATGGGCTTCCTGCTTCGGGCGATAGAACACGGAACTGGCCCGCAACTGCAGGGGCATATGCCAGCTCTACTCCAATCTGAACCCTGGTGGATCCCTCTGTCCACACTCCCAGGGCCCACTAAGATAACCAATGGTGAACTCTGCCCCTCACCTGTGGACACCACCTGTGCAGCACCTAACCTTAACTGGCCCCCAGGTGTGTCCCCACAGATAAACAATAAGCCACAGTAGCCACTGACAGTAGTCAGGGATGAGACCCAGGCCTTATACCTCTCAGGGCTCACTAAGACAACCAATGGGGAACTCTCCCCCTTACCTGTGGACACTACCTGTGCAGCACCAAACCTTAACTGGCCCCCAGGTGTGTCCCAACAGATAAACAACAAGCCCCAGTAGCCACTGACAGTAGTCAGTGATGAAATCCAAGCCCTATACCTCTCAGGGCTCTCAAACTTTTGTGGCATCAGAGAGTGAGGGGCAGTAACCCCAGGTGTCTGGCACCTTTTGTCCACTCTCCCTCCTGTCAGGTCAGGTGACGCACCCTGACACTGACCCACCAGCCCTGGGCGTGTTCCCAGCGGCGGGGCCAGAGACTGGGGTGGGCTCCCCACACCCGGTCCCTCTCTTTGGGGATCGGTACCCTCCCACTTGGAGCGGTACCCCCTCCAGAATTGTCAGGGCACCTGAGGCAGGTGTCCTGCATAATTCACCCACCAGTTCAGGGGTTCTATCCTGCAACTGGTATCCCAGCATAGGGTCTGTACCCTTAGACTGGGCGGAGGTCAGGGGTGAGGCTGCCCTCTCCCCGCCCCCTTTACTGGGGCCCGGCACCCTCCCACCTGGAGAGGTGCCTCCATAACACAAACCGGGAGGGGCACTGTTAGCAGTTGCCCCTTTCTCCAGATCAGGGGGACACCCTGAACCTGGCCCCCAACCTAGGGTCTGTACCCTTAGGCTGGGCCTGTGCCTGGCAACCCAGGACTTCTGGGGGAGTACACCAATTCCCCCAAGGAAAATACACTCTTCCACTAGTTCAGGGCCTTGTCCCTGCAACTGATCCATCAACCTGGAAAAACCCTCAGGTGGTACTGGGGTCAGAGGCGAGGACTCCCTCCCTCTGCACCCCCTTCCAGCATACTGCACCCTCCCACCTGGAGTGGTGCTTTTAGGAAAAAAATGGTCGGGACACTGCTTACAGTTGTCCCTTCCTCCAGGTCAGACAACACCTGGACCTGACTTACCATCCCAGGGACCAACCCCTGTGGTTGAACAACTGCCTGGCCACCCAGGACTTCCTGGGGAGCACACAGGCTCCCCTCCAGGGAAACACACCCCTCCACCAGTTCAGGGCCTGGACCCTGCAACTGACCTACCAACCTGAAAAAACCCTCAGGTTGCACCGGGGTCAGAGGCGAGGACTCCCTCCCTCTGCACCCCCTTCCAGCATACTGCACCCTCCCACCTGGAGTGGTGCTCTTGGAAAAAATGGTCGGGACACTGCTTACAGTTGTCCCTCCCTCCAGGGCAGACAACTCCTGGATCTGACTTACCAACCCAGGGACCAACCCCTGTGGCTGAACACCTGCCTGGCCAACCAGGACTGAAGTGGTGTCACCATGGTCACTCCTAGGGGGCTCAGCCCTTCTGACTGGCCCCTGACCCACTGGCTCTCCCACTGGGGACTCCTTCCCCCTTTCATCCCTCAGACTGGACTTCCGTACCCGCCCCCTAGGAGTGGCACTGCCAGGCACAAGAACTGATGGAGGCCTGACTACAGGCACTCCCAGCTCACCTAACACTGGGGTACCACCCACAATGGACGGTTCATCCAGACAGACTAGGCTCCCCACCTGGTGTTCCCTCATGGAACCATCCAGTCCTGGGGACTGAGGCTGGGGCACTTCGGGACCTATCCCAGTCTCACTCCTGCTCCCACGAGACAGGATGTGAGGCCCTACAACCTTCTCACAACAAGGGGACCCAGCTGTAACACTCCTAACCTTTCCCAGCACTCTGGGTTGGAAAACTTCTGAACCACTTCTCTTAGGGTCATTCCCTAATGCCTCTACAGAGCCTCTGGTACTCACCCAGAGGTCTGCCTCCTGCGCAAGTTCCCTAGGATCAGAGAACTCGCACTCTAACACATGTTGGTTTAGCTCTGGAAAATAGGAACTCACAATATGCTCTCCCACAATTGGATTACACAGTTCCACGCAGGTGCTAACCTTTACCTCACAATCCAGTGTCTCACACACGTACCCCACACCACTCTCTTGAAATGGGCGAGACAGTAACTGACTGTCTCTATCACTCAACCCACACTCTTCTGGGCGGTCCTCACACTCATACACCAGGACTTCAACCACGGGGGAACCCCTCTCCCTGCACCTCTCATCCAGAGTCGGTAGAGTATCCCTCCTTTCACTAGGACTATGGGCCCCTGCGCTAGTTCCCCAATCCACCTCAGGGACACTGCATATTAATGGAGCTACCTCATATCCTTGAATCCCCTGGTGCAGATCAACCCCCTCCTTCAAGTCAGGTGCTACATCTCTGGGTGGGTGTACTACACTGTCATCACTATATACTTCAATTTTGCTGCCACCACTGGACCCCACCCTCTCTGGGGAATCCAGACAATTAAAACTGCGCTCCAGGGGTAACCTACCCTCTTGAGCTAACTTCTCCTTTTCTGCTATCTGCGCTAGGTGCGCCTCCAGCTGGGCAATCTCTATTTGGAGCCTCTCCAATTCCAGCTGTTACTCCCTCTCCCTCTGTCGGCCCAACTCCTCTGGGGACCATGAAGGGGATTGGGTGCTACCCTGTGCACTAGATCCAGCAAGGGACTCCCTACCTATGGGACCTTCCCGCCTGTCCACCAACTCCTCTGGGGACCCTGAGGGGAATCTGGCACTACCATAGGCACTAGACTCATCAAGGAACTCCCCACCTATGAGATATTCCATAACACTTTCTTCCTCCTCTTCAGATTCTCCAGAGCCACCCTCAGACCAACTACCCTCTTGGTAGGTGTACTGGGACTCCAAGAATCTCCATCTGTCTTGTTGCCAAAGTCTCAGGGATGTCTGCAGGGACAGCTGAGTCTCCTTCCTACTCACTGCTAAGCCCCTCTCCTCACAGTACCCCCTTAGCTCCTCTAGACTGTAGGTTAACAGATCATCTATATAAAAGGTAGGTCTCATTTCAGCAAGACCCATTGTAGCAATATCTGGCAATATCAATAATAAAAAAATAGGCTTGCCCGTTGTAACAATCACGGGCAATATCAATAACAGATAGAAGAAAACTTCTCAAGAAAATGTATGCGGGTAAAAAATCACCGGCAATATCAATCACAATATAGGATCCAACAATTCTCAAAAATGAATGCGGGTACTATCACCGGCAATATCAATAAAACATAGGCTTGCCCATTGTAACAATCACGGGCAATATCAATAAAAGATTGAAGAAAACTTCTCAAGAAAATGTATGCGGGTAAAAAATCACCGGCAATATCAATCACAATATAGGATCCAACAATTCTCAAAAATTTATGCGGGTACTATCACCGGCAATATCAATAAAACATAGGCTTGCCCATTGTAACAATCACAGGCAATATCAATAAAAGATAGAAGAAAACTTCTCAAAAAAATGTATGCGGGTGAAAAATCACCGGCAATATCAATCACAATATAGGATCCAAAAACTCTCAGAAATGTGTGCGGGTGAAAAATCACCGGCAATATCAATTACAATATGGGATCCAAAAACTCTCAAAAAATGCGCGCAGGTGAAAAATCACCGGCAATATCAATTACAATATGGGATCCAAAAACTCTCAAAAAATGGGCTCGGGTGAAAAATCACCGGCAATATCAATCACAATATAGGATCCCAAAAACTCTCAGGAAATGTGTGCGGGTGAAAAATCACCGGCAATATCAATTACAATATAGGATCCAAAAAAACTCTCAAAAAATGTATGCGGTACGTTATGGTCTGCACTCACTAGTAGTGTACACTATAATTATTGTATGCGATCATAAATGCAAGTCCAGATCCTCACCGCTGACCACCAATGTTAGAAATGGGGGTCTCTAGTTGGCAATGGCTGGCCACTGTCCAAGTAGGGACCCTTCTTCCTAAGTCAGAGTGAGAGGGCTACCCTCTTTAATACCCCTGCTCAACCCTGTGGTAACGTAGCACGAGCAGGTAGGCTTATCTCAGAGGCAGGGTGTGAAGCATTTATGACCATACACAGTAACACAGTGAGGAACACTACAGAGGGACACCACACAAGTAGTTATAAAAAATAAGTATCTTTATATAAAGGCAGATTTATCACAAGACCAATAACTGTAAAAGCCACAATACTGTCAAAAATAGGATAGCTGTTGATGGGCTGTCAAAGATAGTTCAAAGGTTGCAAGAATAAGGTTCAAATTCAAGGCAGGGGTCTCTGCGCCCCTTTCTCGTTCAGAGGTTGCAAAAATAAGGTTCAAATTCAAGGCAGTGGTCTCTGCGACCCTTTCTCTCATAAGACTGTCAAAAATAGGATGGCTGTTGAAGAACTGTCAAAAAATAGTTCAAAGGTTGCAAAAATAAGGTTCAAATTCAAAGCAGTGGTCTCTGCGACCCTTTCTCTCACAAAGTACCTGGGTTTAGTAGCAAAACCAACAAAATGTCGCAAAGAAGTGGTAGCGATGATTCTCGGCACGCGAGGCCGGCGATGCGTTGAAATCCTTGCCGCAAGGGAGGATGATGCGCCGATCTGCGTGATGCGTGCGGAGACACTGCGACCAACTTCTGCACGCTAGGCCGCCGATGCGATGACTTTCTTGCCGCGAGGGAGAAGTCGATGCGACGATCCTGTTGCGCTGTGCGATTGTGTTGCGATGCGAAGAGATGACGCTCCGCGAGGAGCGACGAAATCCGGTGCGATGCGATGAAAATGGCGGACGCACGGCGTCCGCAAAGCGATGTCTTGAAGCGATGATTTCTTTAGGGGTTGCAAGCGCTCGGCGACAGCAGCGCGATGATTTTTCCAGCGCGTCTCAGCTGCAGCGGCTCGCAAAGGGCGTTAGCGATGGTTTCGTGTTGCGAGCACCCAGCGGCAGCAGCGCGATGATTTTCCAGCGCACTCGGCTGCAGCGGCTCGCAAACGTGCGATAGCGACGATTTCCAGCACTCTTTTCTCTGAAGCAAAACTAGAGGCCCTGGAACTCACAGGAGCCTCATCAGCAGATAGCAATCCTCGCAGGGAGGAAGCAGGAGGTTGGTGGTGGAGTCAGATGTGCCTGAGACTCCAGCAGGAGGCTAGCTCTTTTCCTAGCCCTTGGGTAATTGCTGTAACAAAAATAAAAGTTCTCTCAAAAGTTCCTTTTCCTCTTCTTCAAGGTCCAGTGGTCACTGCTGCAGGCCAGTGCAAGAAACAACACACAAGCACAAGGACAGTCACTTCCTGCAGATTCCTCCAGTGGCACGGACAGAGTTTCCTCTCCAGATCCAAAAGCAATACAAATTGTAGGGGTTTGAGCACAGATATTTATACCCCAAAAGTCTTTGTTCTCAGAAGCTACAAGTCACTGAACCTAGCCAGAACCAGTTCTGCTCAGGCCTGGAGCACTTTGTTTACCAGGCTGCATTCTTCCTTTCAGAAAGAGGGGGTCTGCTAGCAGACACACAGTAGGAGGTGGAGCCAGCATTCACCTTGCCAGGCACAGCCCTATTCAGGTCAAGGAGCCACCCCTCCCCACACTCTAAATGCAGATCTCTATTCAACCCAGGTCTGACTCAGCCTGCCCTGCCCCTCCAAAACCAGACAGCCAATACACATAACAGCAGAGCACACTGGAAGGCTTAGGCAAGAAAATACCTACTTTCTAAAAGTGGTATTTTCAAACACAGAATATAAAAATAAACTTCACTAAAAGATGTATTTTAATATTCTGAGCTCAGGCATACTAAATTCGTTTTTCTACCATGTCCCTGGGGTCAGTTAGGACTATAGAATGTAATAGTCAAACTGCCCATTCTAGCCTATGAGGAACAGGTAGCCTTACAGTAGTGAAAAACGAAATGGGGTGTAATTCACTACCAGGACATGCTACATACACCAAGGCATGTCCTACCTTACACATACAATGCACCCTACCATAGGGGTGACTTACAAGATGCCAAGGGAAGGTTCAGGGGCTGGGAAGTGGGTGCACTTCACAGCCAAGATGGCAGTTCTGGACTGCACACAGACACTGCAGTGGCAGGTCTGAGACACACTTTACAAGCTGCTTCTGTGGGTGGCGCAAACCAGCGCTGCATGCCCACCAGCAGCATTTGGTTTACCAGCCCTGGGCACACACAGGCCACACTACTAGGGACTAACAGGTAAACCAAATAAGCCAATCAGGGATACACCAATTCACATAGACATATTTACAAAGGGAGAGCATATGCACTTTAGCACTGAACAGCAGTGGTAAAGTGCCCAGAGTCATAAAACCAACAGAAACAGGTCAGCAAAAATACAGGAGGCAGGCAAAAAGTTTAGGGGTGACCCTGCAAAAAGGGCCATTTCCAACACTCAGCGTCTCTCGTCAGCGTGTCTGCATGGAAGTCTTTTTCTCCTCTGGTTTGCCCAGCGAAGATGTAGTGCTTATACCCGAAAGGTACCCACAGGGGTTCTATCTAGAAGTGTACTATGGGCATGTCGGGCAAGGATGACGATAGAGATGACCCTTATACAGAGTTATTATGCAGAAAAAGGTAATCCTGCTGGGATACTGGGAATCCTCATGCATAATACATGAGGCTAGTTTTTCAGGGAAAACCACACAACAGTCATGTAGCACCTAACTCGGTAAAAGGTCAGTGCCAGACCCGTTATGTAGAACAATGGTAGGAAAGATGTAGGTAAAAGGTCGTGTAATTACCTAGGCCTATATTGGGGTACATTGGGGTTCATAACACCCACTCATCATCCGACTGGACGACATAATAATAAATGCTAAAATATCCCGTGAATAAAGCATAAAAACATTGCTAAAATATGAGTATAAAACATGGTATATGTAAAAAAGGTATATCCGTAAAAAAGCTCCATAAGTCCCCAAAAAAGGTCAATATACTGAAAGACCGACTGAGCATGCTGAAAGCCATAATGCTCAGTGAGAGCAGAATTAGAAAAATAAAACAAAATGATGTTTTCTAATTCCAATTTAGGTTGTTTCTGAAAAAGGCCAAATTGTTCCCAATACACGGAGAGCCAAATGTTTGTGTCCTGTGTGGAAGACGCAAAATTACTGTTGCCTGCCTTCGCAGACGACGGTTCCTGTAACACCTCTTGGATCAGGTCAATGGAGCAAAGGTGATCTTCTCTGGTTCCAACAGCTGTTGCTGAGGAAGCACTTGTTGCCTGTAAGCCTGGTACAGAGCCAGTGTCCATTCCAACAGGAGCTGAAGCTGTGGTGGCTCTAAAAATGCCGTCATCAGGATTAGAATACGCTGAGGACATTGCACTACATGGGCCTTTAGCGGGTCCAACAGTACATCCACGTCCGGTGGCGTAACCAATGGAAATGTTAGATAGATGTCCAACATGCATTTTGGTCCACAGAATAAGCAGCGGAGTACAGGCAAGACGCAGTCTACCCAGACTGATCTGAGCGATAGAAACCAATGCTCACTTAGCTCCCGAAGCCGAGGTGTGCCCAGATGGAGTACCATGCGTTCACGGCAACGTCGCTCCAAGAGCGCTTTTTCCGTCTCCTTGGAATTGGGGACGTCCATTGCGTAGCAGAAAAATTAAGGATACCCACTACCAGTAGCAGGATCAGCGGAAGCACTCCAAAAATGCTTCCAAATACGTAGTGTTTTAAAGAGGGAATAACCCTGAAAACCATCTGAAAGGTGCTTAATTGCCCACAACCTATGCTCTTAAATAGGTGAACTATCCCACTCGTATCAGACATGTTAAAGATACGATGTACCATTTCTCCGAAATGGAGTGGGAAGTTAGTTCGGACTAGATCCTGTATCTCAGCTGAAGACCTTGCAACCTGGAGATCAAAAGTCTCTCGAGCTGAGGTTAAGGCCATCTCCTTTTGTAAAAGTATGGCTTTCAGTCTGCTTAGAGAATCAAACCGTATAAGGGAAACATTCAATGAAGGCCATAACTGCACCTCCCGGACTGTGTGGGTCGGTGGAAACAATACTTGCATACAACAAGTAACCCTGGAACTTACTGTGATCAGAAATGCGATGCCCGGCAGCATCCCACAACAACCTTGATCATTCAACATCAAATAACTCCCGTTCGAGAGTAGTTTGAACATCGGATGAATCACAGCAGCTTGAGATCCTTTCAAATGACAAGATAGGTTTGCAACGGAAGCGTTGCAAGCTCATTGAAGCATAATATCCTGACAAATTAGAGACCCACTTAAGGAATTCTCGCAGTCCGAACCGCTGAGAAAAACTTCAGTGTCCCCATTCCTGCATCTAAATCTGTAAGGTAACTTCCAAGATTCATGGATGTAGTCTTTCCCTAACGCTTCAAACCTGGCCTGCCTGATGGTACTCTAGGCAGTATGGAAATTGGAATGTTGTTATTGCCAATGTTATATAATCATGGATTAACCATTCCGTTGAAGGTTTCTCAGCCACGGTAAAAGTTAATTTGTCTAATTTTTCAATGTGCAGCATTGTTTATTTCACATCTCTATGTGTCATTTTTGTCTGCCTTGTTGTTAAATTATAGGCCGAAAACAGAGACGTACTGTTAATATGTCGCCAGGGCACGTGACCAGAACGCAATGATTGTAGCGTCCAGCTTAATAATAGAATGGATCGTAACTGTGATTGCCCATGTTCTAGGATGGACAGATCCTGTTCCATTATATCTATAGCAGGAGACACAATGTTGCCCAGTGAATAAATCCTGGATGTTAGCATGGTCATTCCATTATCGACCACTGCAAAAGCCTTTTTTAGGTTAACCCGGTCAATTTCACGCAACCTCTCCACAGCTTCCTGTTGAGAGATTTTCCAAACTTTGTTGTAAAAGCGTATTAGAAGCATTTACAACATGGCTTCCGAGGACCGAGCAAAAAATCTCTTAAATCATGTCACCTGAAAGTAAGGACAAGTGTTGTTTCACCAGGGACAGTGTTAACGTTTTTAGCCAATCTAGGCATAACTTCCCAACACTGTAGGATGTCACCACCTCCGGATGTTCTCGTTGTACATAGTGTTGGTCAGGCCTATGGATACTAAACCCTTTGGTGGTACCCTTGAATCTTGACTGACACCCATTTGTGTCTATAGGCCAAACTAACCATCTCTTCCAATTGGGGTCTGAGCAATTGTATGAATCTTTATGTACAATGTCATTCAGTGTATTCTCACTACATGATGTATAATTCTGCCACCCCTCAAAGGGTGTAGGTGAGGGAATCCGAGGTGTGTTCAAGTCCTTAATCTTGGCTAGTCCAAGACAGGAGGTCAGTTGCACGGTATCGTTCAGGAAGATAATTTGCTGTGGTGTGAGGCATGCTCTAGATAACGCCTCAGTTCCCTGAACCTGCCAATCTTTTGTCCCCCAAACAGATTTTGTGTCTATGGTGTCCCTCCAAAAGTCGAAACTTCGTAAAGACAGCTGGGAAATAAAGGAAGCAGAGTATATTTGTTTTGTGTTGGTGAGCATATTTTTCCTCGCAGATATAGGTGCAACCTTATAATAATATGAGGTCGGGTCTGAAGTGTTGAACCCAGAAAAATATGCAAATTTTTGTGCAACTGTTTGTGAACTACCTTTTGGTGGTGTAGGGCAATGTTTCCAATGATGGTAAGCAAAAACATTACATGGAATACTTGTCTTGTGCAAGAAATGATGACCATAATGTTGGTAACAATACATGGTGTCAAAATCAGATGTATCATCATACAATTCATTTTTTGAAAAAGCAGCACATTGTTCTAAATCAGACAGCATGCTATTCACAGTTTCAAAGTCCCAATCATCAGAGAATGTACTGAAGGTGATGATATCATTCAAAGAAATTTGAAATACATGTGGTATTGTCAAAAGTTCAGTGGGACCAAATACATCATATGAAACCCTATCCAAACTATTCCTTCAGGAATCGGAACTGCTGTAATGTTCACAAAGGACACATCTCTTCTTTCACGATTAAATGACGTATGTGGTTTCAGGACCAAGTTCACATGTTGTACTACTGAGCGTTCTGGGCGATAATGTCCATTCAGAAGTAGGAAAAAGACAGTCACTGCCACTATCCAGAGGACTAGGGACAGTAGACCGATTGCAATCCATAGCTGTAGCCAGGGAGAAACAAAGTAAGTCTTTTTCAGCCAAAGGTAGTTGTTATATATTTTTTCTTTGCAGGAAACAGAAGCTGGCGGTGACTCAGGTTCACTCAGATCCAGTGAGAAGGTATCAAAATTGATGAAGTAACCAGACGCTGTCCGATCTATCTTTGGTAGCTCAGCAGGTTTTGTTGAACTGGCAGATGACTAATTTTGAGACATATTCACATAGATGTCGGTATTAGGCCGAATTGAGATCTGTGTCTCATTTGTGCTTAGTTGTTGTTCAATTTCAATAGGCACGAGTTCTGTTCCATTGTTGGCAACTCCTTCACTTCGTAGAGTTGAATCTTCAAGCGTTATTAATCTTTCTGTCTGAACTTCCTGTATGGTAGTGAGAGGAGATCGGCGGCTACCCAGGAGCCCACGCGTCCTGCTATTCAGTATCGGCCGCATAGTGTGGTTTGATGAAATCAATGGATACAAATCTCTTTTCTTTCTTTCCGGCAAGAGGCGGTAGAAGTACTGTTCTTGTTCCTTCAACAGCCAGGACAGGTTCAGGCTTTCTGTAAGACGGGCCAAACTCTTTTTTGTCACGATCTTTTCTCTGACCAGATCCCCAATCTTTGGGACCCAGGCAAGTCTTGCCGAAACTGATTTTAACTTCCCCAGTGGTGGTGCGTTTCACTTGGACGTTGCTTTATAGTGCCCGGAATTCATTGAGTGCCTGTAAAACAGCCAAACGATCATTGATGTCAAATGCTTTTTCATCCACCACTGTGCTGCCACAATCGAGGTCAGGTACCCACATTCTCGTCCAAAACAGGACCTTGTATGGAGTATGGCCTCCTAGGGAGCTTCTTGGCATGTTATTTAGTGCCCTCTGGACCCCATATAGGTGATTAACCCAACTGCCACCCGAGCCTAATACCCTCGCTGTTAAGGATTGCTATAAGTCCCGGTTTTTCCTTTCCACAATCGAATTACCCTCGAGATGATACGGAGAGGAGTACCACAATGCCACACCCAAACCTCCCATTGCTTCCGTGTAAGCCCGAGAGCTGAACGCGGGGCCACGGTCAGAGTGTAATGTGCAAATTGTGTATGGCCCTATGAAGACTCGCAAATCCTTTATAACAGTTTGTGCGTCAGCCGAGCGCTGCGGCCAAACCCACAGAAATCTACAGCATGAATCCACTGTCACCAAGATGTACTTGTAAGCCCCATCAGATTGTAAGGGGCCACAGTGGTCCAAATAGACACATGCAAGAGGTCTGTCTGAAATCAGTAGGGGTGTTTGTGGTGGACGTGCTACGGTGGAACCCTTCATCTGCTGACAGATGTCACATTTAAGGACAAATGCTTTTGTCTGTTTGGTAAGACTTAGCCACCAATAACGTTGTTTCAGTAATGAAACTGTCGCAATAATACCTGCGTGTGCTGAACCCAGACCCTTATGTGCAGCTAGTATTAAATCTAAGCTGCAATCTATGTTTGGTATTACTCTATCCCCCACTCCTGGAATTTGAGCATACGAAATATTTTGTGCATCTAACTTGTGGGACTACTTTTTTTCTATTTAAACAAATGTATTGCCATTTTAGGTTTCACATACATCGTGACATATGCACAAGAACCAAATTACTTTAATATTTCATGTTTAGAGCAGTAGGGTCAACAAAGCCCCTTCAACAAGCTGACAACATTTAATATGCTGTAACAAACAGTAAACCCCCCCACCCTCCTCCTCTCTCCTCCGTTTCGTGTACTAGAACCCATAATAAAGTAACACTATGCTAGTTCACATGGTCTTTTGGCTGTCACGTAGTATCCCTATCTATTACTTTTCCCGCGGTCTTAGTGTAGGCTAGGCGGTTCGGGGATCAGCCTCACTGTTACCGGAGGTACTCAACATGTGCAAGGTCTGTTCCTCCTTTATCTCTGCTATCATATTGTTGTGTACTTTATAGGGTGTCCATAAACGGGCTTTCTAGGCTCATGTCCTTATATAGGCACAATTCGCCTTGCCCTTATATAGGCATAAAATCCCAGACCTTATTTAGGCATAAACCATGCATACCAAATACAGGCATGGATTCCGACATCCGTCCACCCTAGCGTCTCAACGAGTCCATGAAAAAACAGACCCTCAGGCTGCGGGAATTTCCCTTGCCCAGGACTATTGATTTCTTCAAGGACTCATACATTATGCATGAACCTCTATTCCTTAAGGGATTCATTCATGACGTCTTTCGCTACCCAACTTACGTCAATGCTAACATTTTCAGGTATAAATATACCTTCCCAAACCCCTGTAAATCAGAGGAGACCTCGACTTCAGAGGAGCCCGATTCCCGGCCGGACGCACTGAGAAGACACTGTCATTCCTGCACGCAGAGAGTCCAGCTTCCAGTGATCTAACTTCCTTGCGGGGTGTTGGAGTTCGAGTCCGGAAAGAGATTCCTACCTCTCTCATTCTTCAGGTATGGAGCAGACTAGAACCTAGAGGGACTCTTGGCATACTAGACTCTTGGCATGCTAGGCGTAACTTACTCTTAGTATACTCTAGTCAGGAATACAGCACCTACTTCTGCTTCTCCCTACACCTAGGATAGGTTAGGTACACTGGGTAGAACTAGGCTAGAAACGCATCGTATGAGTACTCGCATTTTTAGGCTGTGTCATTTTATGTAAATGCATATATGCTGAAAAGATAATGCTAACGCAGTATTATTTATTTCTACTGCTCACTCTGTACATTATTTATCTCGCATACTGTCTTGTGATCGTAACAGCACATCTAACTTACAACAGAAACAAGACTGTTCAATAAACCTTTTTATTGAAACGCCCATCTGTTATTTCTGTGTAACTTTGAGGAATAACTGAATCATGCACGACTGAGCTGAGTGAAATAGTTATCTATTGTTTCTACGACTCTGGGACACGTCCTGATTCTGTAAGGGAAACACAGTGGTCATGTCTTGCGGCTGCCAGAAACTAATCCCTTCTTGTTGTCATGAAGTTTCTAGTGGCCTCTGAGCTAGCTGGCACAAGTAATTAAGTTTAATATACTCGATAGGGACATACTGACCTTAGTCCTATGTCAAACCTATAGGATATATTATTCCAATGCGCAGAGCCTATAAGGGAAATAGGAGCTACACTACATGGCGCCCAACGTTTGGTAAGGCAGTAATTCAACGTTAGAGACTGAGTAACTCAGCTGTGCATATATTCTTTTCTCTCTCAGAGACCCCTACCCATATACTCCAAAAGACGTCTGGAGTGGGCAGGGTTAGTATCCGCCACGGCTACATAGGGCAGTACCCTATATATTAGCTGTTTGGTTTGCTCAACGTTGAAGGATACAGTGTTCCACAATATTGTGCACCTTATCTTTGTTTCCTTGAAATTTGTTTTACATATTTTCAAGCAGAAAAATGTCAGGCACTGACAATGACTCCGGAAACGGTGTAGCTGCGGCTGATCCAGCCCAACCAGCGCTTTTTAACTTCACCGGTTTAAATGAAACCGAGGAGGGTGTCATTGACATCGCTCTAAACTTAAGAAGAGCCATTACTCTAAAACTTATAAAACATGGCCTACCACCGAGAGGGGGTAGAGCAGTTTTCGTGATTGAGGCACATGAATCCTTTCAGACAGAGGTATTCTATTCATGGGTAATTCTTCCTGAATCCAATTCAGTAACACACTTTTTCACTTCTACAAAGAAGATGAACCACCAGAGGAATACATTCCTTTCGAGGATATAGAGATTCCATTAACATACCAGGAGCATCAGCTCTGGTTTAAAGGCGCCCTAAAACATAACAAAAATATAACCAGGCTCGGTCCACTAGGTAGACCAGGAGCAACATGGCCGATTCTAGCCGGCTACACACCTCATCCAGACATCGAAATAATGTCAGACGAGGAAATACTTAATCAACTCACAGAGTTAATAAAAATCTACAGACAATTGGTTCAATATGTCATGCAGACTTTCACAGTCCAACAACCATTAACAATTCCAAATCAAACCCCTCACCAGGGGAACAATTTAAAAATTACACCACAGACTCTATACGCAGTCATGGGTAAAATGCCCACTAAGCGGGAGCAAATTCCGTTTTGGATAGCTCAAAAAATTACTCAAATCGAAGCAGTATTTCCAAATACTAGCCCGCATGAGAAACACAGAATCCTAACCATTAGTTTACCAATGGGGATCACACCACAACAGGAAGACTGCACCACTTGGGGCTCAGTCTTTGCTGCCATCTACACTAAAACACACGGCATTCCGTCAATTGCGGTAATACCCGATGTCCTAAAACAAATTCAAAACGAATACGGGGCAGAGCCTGCTTTAAATTTAAGTATGAAATTACTGAGAAATTTCGACCAGGTCTCAACAATAATATTATCAAATATTAAAGGGGAGGCAGCAGCAGTGGCGATCCGACAAAAATTAAGGGAATTTGATGTTACAGAACATCAAACAGAGCTACCCAGAATTATAGAACAATCATATGCAGAATTAGGCAGAGATAGTTTGGGTGGGAGACCAGCTAAACCAAAACTATCTGAAAGTCCTGAGAAGGACTCAATTAAACAAACTCCAACATCTTCTAAAAAGAAGTGGGAGTCTAATAAACAAAATTCAAATGAGAAAAGATCTCAATCCCGAGGTAGGTCTCCTCAAAAGGAGCCCTCTGAAAGGAGGTACAACCTCAGGAATAGGGATAATTTGAGAAAACCTGATAGGTATCAAGATAATGATACACGTTCCTCTCGTCCCTTTCAGGTCTCATCACAGACTTCGGAAAGAAGAGGATGAACAGAACATAGAGAAGAACGCGTGAAATCGAAAGACGACAAGCACGCAACAAAAATTAAAACTAAACCTCAATTCTCCAAAAAGAAAGTAGCAGGTCTAATAGTAAGACATGCCGAGAATTCTGAGAAGTCAACTCAAGAACGGAGAATGGGCTCAGACAATGCTGGACAGTGCAGCAGAAGTCACAATAGCTCGCCAGAACCTGATGGAACTTCTGGAGATAGTGGACTTGAATGAGTACATTACAGTAGAGACTGTAGACACCAGGGTTAGTACTCCACAAAGGTTATATGAAATAACACTCCGGATGGAGGGAGACAAACCTAGACAGGTTAAAGCACTTTTTTGGGAAAAACTATCAAAGGGTTATGACATACTTCTAGCAGAAAAAGACTGGCCACCACAATTTGTCAGGGAATGCCCACACGGCGAGGACATGATTATGCCTGCCTTCTCCAATCACATTCCAATTCACTTAAAATATACATATGCCAGAAAATGGGCAGTGGTCCAGGCTCCAGCATTATATAAAAATCATGTAGGATGGGATGAGGACTCACCTCACCATAAAATAAATCTGAAACATGAACCTACTGCACAGAGGCAGTATCCTATTAAGCAAGAAGCTAAAAAACAGGTCAGGGAGATTTTAGGTCAACTTGAATATCAAGGGGTGATTGAAACATGCACCTCATCCATGAACAATCCTTTGTTTCCTGTCTCCAAACCAGACAATACATATCGTCTAGTTTTGGACTACAGACACCTAAATACTTGTTCTAAAACTTTTGCAGTGCAAAATGCACATAGCACAGCATTAATGAATAACATTGTGCGTAAAAAATACAAAACAACATTAGACATCTCAAATGGTTTCTTTTGTCAAAACATAGCACCTGAAAGCAGGTACTTAACGGCATTCTCCATAATGGGGACCCAGCGTCACTTTTGTCGACTCCCACAAGGGTTCAAGAACAGCCCAGGTTTATTCTCAGCGAGAGTAACGGAGTTACTACAAATTTATGACAACGAGGCATTGTCTTATGTCGATGACATCTATCTGACAGACAATGACTTGGAAAAACACTTGAACAGGGTGAGCACCATTATACTGGGATTCGCCTCTGAGGGCTACAAGTTCAACTTTAAAAGTCCCGAATTGCCCATCTCAATGTCCTATTTTTAGGATATGAGCTTTCAAGTGAAGGCAAGAGCTTGGCAGCTAACTTTCTAGAGAAATGTGCGCTGCTCCAACCTCCAAAAACGCTAAAAAACTTACAATCAATACTGGGATTCCTAAATTTTGGAAGAACATACATTCTAAACTACGCAGAAAGGGTTAAACCTCTCTACGCATTGATCAAACCTGATTTTTCACATAAAAACTGGACACAGGAACACACAGAAATTTTGCGTTCACTCCAGGCTAACATGTTAGCAACAAATCACTTACAAACACGCGTAAGTCAAAGAAATTTGGTGATTCGAATAATTTCGGGTCAATGTGGATTCACTTACTTAACCTTTAATGAGGGTGAGAAAGTACCAATAGCATACAAATCACATTTGTATACACAAGCGGAAATGCGCTTCAGTTCAACTGAAAAATTCTGACAGCAGTTCAAACAGCTGTAGCGAAAGAAAGAGCCTTAGCCCAAGGGAAACGCATAATTGTCGTTACCCCAGTACCGGCTTTAGAAGCGGTCACAAAAGCGAGCATTCCAAATGCTAAAGCTTTACATCCGAGATGGATACAGTGGGTTAATTCTCTTGCTGCAACTGATGTTGAATATGTTTTTGATCCAGATTTAAAAACACAGGCATTTCTCCAATATGAACAAGAATGTTCTCTGCCCACTGAGATTCTGCCTCTCGATCAGTATGAATTCGTAATTTACACTGACGGATCCGCACAGCCCGCAACAGGGAGTAAGCAAGCTTACAGTGCAGCGTGTGCTGTCGTTAAAGGTCGCATGCGAAATGGCATCTTCAGACCTATGGTCACAAAAACTCAATCACTAGGTGATTGTACAGCTCAGCGAGCTGAACTACAGGCATTCAAACTGGCACTTGAGAGTATGGATCGAGAATTCCTCACACTGATAGTGTGCGATTCCTATTACTGTGTTCAGTCGTATAATGACTATATACAAACCTGGCTTGAAAATGGTTTTAAAGATGCGAAAGGTGGCACAATAAAGCACAAACTGCTTTGGGAACAAGTAGTTCAGTTGAAAAACGAACTACCAAAGGCTCACGTGATTCACACACTGAGTCATCAGCGTGATGGCGTTCACGTTGCAGGGAATTCATTGGCTGATGAAGCCGCGAAGGGGGCTGTTCAGACGGCTTCCGTAGCTGCGATCACTCGTTCAAAAACAAAAATAGACGGTGAGATAATGTTAGCTGTCAATGCTTCAAGCAAAGGCAGCAGTGCAGCGTTACCAAAAAAGTTTCCACTCAAGTACTCTTATGTAATTGATGCGAATAACGTTCCTTTTGCTCGAATCCCTGGAGTGGGGGATAGGGTAATTCCAAACAAGGAACGCAGATTAGGACTTATCCTAGCAGCACACGAAGGGATGGCTTCTGCCCATGCAGGTGTTTCTGCGACAGTGTCTTTACTCAAGCAAAGATATTGGTGGCCTGGCATTCGGAAACAAACTAAGAACTATGTTTTAGAATGTGATATTTGCCAACAGATGAAAGTCTCAACAGTGAAAAGTCCTGTGCAGACACCCTTATTAATTTCAGATAAACCATTAGCTTGTGTTTACCTGGACCACTGCGGTCCCTTGCAAAGGGACGGTAATTATAAATACATCATGGTTGCAGTGGATTCATGCTCTAGGTTCCTATGGTTATGGCCTCAGCGCTTGGCTGACGCTCGAACTGTTATAAAAGATTTGCGAGTCTTTATCGGCACATACGCAATAGGCACGCTACATTCTGACCAGGGTCCTGCGTTTAGCTCTAGGGCTTACAAGGAGGCCATGGCCAGTCTGGGCGTTGCATTGCGGTACTCCTCTCCATTCCATCCTGAGGGAAATTCTGTTGTGGAAAGGAAAAACCGGGACATAAAGCAGTCTATAACAGCTAGGGTATTAGGCTCGGGTGATGGGTGGGTCAAACACCTCTTTAGCGTTCAGCGCTCACTTAACAATCTGCCAAGAAGTTCTCTAGGGGGGGTCACTCCATATGAGGTCCTATTTGGGACAAGAATGTGGGTTCCAGACTTAGAACACGTAGGCACAGTGGTGGACATAAAAACATTTGATATCAAAGATCGTTTGGCTGTTTTACAGGATCTTAACAAATTAAGAACGAAACAAAGCAACGTATCCCTACAGCCAACCACCACTGGGGAAAAATCGGCGGTCCCAGCAAGGCCTGTCTGGATTCCAAAAGTTGGGGATCTAGTCAGAGAAAAAATAGCGGACAAGAAGGAATTTGGACCTTCTTACAGACAACCGGTACCTGTTCTAGCAGTTCAAGGAACAAGGACAGTACTTCTGCCGCCCCTTGCTGGAAGAAAGGAGAGAAGATTTGTGTCAATCGACCTGATCAAACCACAACATGTGGCCAATACTAAGCAGTAGGCCTCGTGGACTCCGACCTAGTAGCAGACGCACTCCTCTCGCTACTATTCAAGAGGTTCAGACTGAAAGACTGATCACGATCGAGAATTCAGCTGTAACAAATGAAGGACTAAGCAACCAAGCTATGGAACTCATCCCTCTTGACAACCAAATAACAGTTCGTCCAAATACACCTGTCTACACCAATGTGACTCGTGAAGAACTGGTTCCTGTGATTTCAACGAATCCTGATGCAATTCCAACAATTGACAGAACTGCTTCTGGCTATTTCATTGACTTTGATACGTTCTCAGAAGATCCAAGCGAACCTGAAACGACGCCAGCATCATCAAAACTCAAGCAGCAAGTACAAGACTTTATTCACTTTCTGAAAAAGACTTATCTGGTTTCTCCATGGATTGAACTCTGGATTACATCTGGACTTTTTGTTTTCCTGCTCTGGCTAGCTTTGGTAACGACTGTAAGCATGCTTATAAATGGCAGATACATCCATGTGAACAGTGAAGGAAAAGACGTGAATGTACTTTTGAAACCACATAAATCTTCCCATCGTGAAGCAAGAGACTTGTCATCAGTGAACATCACAGCTGTTCCTATACAGGATGGTATAGTGTGGGACAAAACAGATTATGAAATCTTCGGTCCAAGTGAACAATTGAACATTCCACATTTATTTAAAATTTCACTAAGTGATTTAATTACGTCCAGTACCTATTCAGATGATTGGGACTTAGAGACTGTTCAAGATATAATGTTTGATCTAGAAAAATCTGCTGCATTTTCTAAAAATGAATTTTTAGAGGGTTCATCTGATTATGAAGAACTGTATTGTTATAACCACTATGGTCATCATTATTTGCACAAAACTGCATATCCAAGAAATGTGTTTATGTTTAACCAATGGGAACATTGTCCTACACCACCACAAGGTAGTTCGAAAACTTTTGCTAGTAAATTTCCATATTTTTCAGGTTATGATACATCTGATTCAGAAACGTTTTACTATAAAAATGTAAACAAATCAGGACTGAAAATTATGTTAACAAATACGAAACAGATTTATTCTGAAGCATTTATTGCCCAACTGTCTACACAGGGTTTCGACTTATGGAAAGACACAATAGAGACAAAAACTGTCTGGGGTAGTAAAGAGTGGCAAGTACAGGGTATAGAAGCTTTATTTAGAGCCTGTATCATCCCTGAACAAATACTATTTTTGAATGACACCGTACAACAGACATCTTGTCTTGGGTTAGCCAAGATAAAAGAGATGAAAACACCTTCTGTGCCAACACCTGCCAGTGATAACAATACAAAGGCAGTGGTGACAGTTGACAATATACTACAACTCAACAGAACTCATCCAAATTGGAAGAAATGGTTGATCTGGCCCACAGACACAAATAACTGTCAGGAAAGGTTCTTGAACAAAACTCAGGGCTTTACTATTCATAGGCCAGACCCAAGATATGTCCAAAGACAACATCCGGGGGTCGTAACAACATACAGTGTAGGTAAATTATGCCTCGATTGGCTGCATAAATCTACACTACAGGATGTGAAACAACACTTAACCTTACTTAAAGAGGACGCAGATCTTAGGGAATTCTTGCTTGGACCAAGAAAACCGCGTCAAAAACGTTTCATATATGCCGGCATCTATGCTGCTTATAACGAAGCATGGAAAGTGTCACAGATAGAGGCTGCAGAACGAATACGTGAACTTGATCGTATTAATTTAGAGAAAACACTCTCTGTGGTCGACAATGGGTTAACAACTTTGTCCTCCAGGATTTATTCATTGGATGGCATTGTATCCTCTGCTATCGACATTCTAGAACAAGATTTGGCTATGTTACAACAAGGTCAGTCTCAATTACGTTCTATTGTGTTATTGACATGGACGCTGCAATCTTTGCGAGCGGGCTATGTGCCTTGGCGTTTCATCAACACGTCGTCTCTGTTTGCAGAATACAATCTCACTGATAAACAGATCGAATTGGCACAAAGAAGAGCGAGGTATACAGTGCAAAGCATTGAAAAAATGGAAAAGCTACCATTTACAGTGGCAGAAAAACCAGCAACAGAATGGGTTATTCATGGCAAAATAACATTACCTGTGACAACTTTTCAGTTTCAGTATTGCCTCAGACAGATGCAAGCAGGCAAATATGAAAGGTTGGGTAAGGAATACATTAAGATATCATGGAATTTACCGTATACACATAGATGTTGGAGTGGGGATCGTGAAGTGTTTCTTAGCGGTACTAACTGTAAACATGCACTGACCGGTTCACTCATTTGTCAGGACATTATTTTACACGGAGCTTGTAATGGTTCTGTGGCAAACTTGTCTTGCCATCAGCACGGTTCACCAGCTGCTGTGATTAATCCAGCGTTTGGACAACTTTCGAATGGGAGTTACCTCATGTTGAATGATCAGGGCTGCTGTGGAATGTTGCCAGGCATCCCATATCTAGTAACGGTCAACTCCAGGGTCACTTGCTGTATGCAAGTATTGTTTCCCCCGATAGACACAGTCAGGGAGTCGCCTTTATGGCCTTCGCTGAGCGTCTCTTTTATAAGATTTGATACTTTAAGCAGAATGAAAGCCATGCTTTTACAGCAAACAGTGCCTTTGACCTCGGCCAAAGAAACCTATGATCTACAAGTTGCTTTAATACGTACAAACTGCCCTATACATTTCGTAGAAATGTTATCACGTATCTTTAACATGTCAGATACAACAGGAATTGTACATGTATTTAAAAGCATTTGCACCGGTCTGTTAGCACCGTTCCAGGCAATACTTGGAATCGTTCCGAACTTTGCACATTCGGTGTTTGGTGGCATACCATTAATTCTCGCACTTGTTGCCGGAATTTTATTCATCTGTCTGCTATTGCGCTATGGCCAGCCAATTCGCCGACATCACTCCGAGCGAAATGGAGAAAGCTCTCCTTGAAAGAAAGTGCCGTGAGCAAATAGTACAGCTATTGGGCATGACTCGTCTACGGGACCTTAATACCACGTGGTTCCTGTCATTCCGACCAATCTGGCATGATTGCATCTTACCTGTTCTACGATGCCTGCTATGCGGTGAAGAATGCGTGTTGGACGCTTGTCTAACATATCCATCAGCTGCGCCAAAGGACGTCGATGCTTTGCTGGACCCGATAACGGCCCATGCTCTGTGTTGTCCCCAGAGGCTTCCAATCCTGATGTCAGCATTCATTGAGATCTCACAGTCGCCTCCTGCTGCTGCTGAGGTACGAGAAACAACTCCAGGCACACAGGTAACAACGGACGCGAACATTGCTGTAAGCGATGTTTCCCATCTTCGTGCGATCAATCTTCTACACGAGGTGTTCCAACTTACACCAACGACAGTGGATGATGTTTTGTCTATTGAAATAGATGATCTCATGTTTACACCAGACCCGTAAACTGACTCTGCTTCGGCATACTCTGTTCCCGTACAACAGCAACAATTTGGCCTTCATTTTTTAAAACAAAACCTTGGAACTTTACCAAATTTGAACTTTTGTCCCATTTTTTCGAACGAAAATGGCACTCCAATCTGCTTAAAGTAGAACTAGCCTTATAATACAGACTTCCAGGGACACTTAGTCATCTTGTGTGTCTAAATCAGTTCATTTAAGTTTCATGACAGGAAATGACTTTTTGATTTTGAACAACCTTATCGATCATTTTCGTCATATGTAAATATTGCTTTTATATTTCGTTCCAAATGCATTTATTTCATACCTTATGCTGGAAATGAAAAGCACTGCTTAATGATGTACAGCAACCTTTGCATTTTTAATATGTCTTTTAAAGATTTTAGGATATGTTTTAATTTGCGGTACTCCATTTTAATGTTTAGCATTTTAAATGTTTAGCATTTTAGTTTTGTTGTATACACAAAAGAGGGGTGGGTGTTGTGTACTTTATAGGGTGTCCATAAACGGGCTTTCTAGGCTCATGTCCTTATATCGGCACAATTCGCCTTGCCCTTATATAGGCATAAAATCCCAGACCTTATTTAGGCATAAACCATGCATACCAAATACAGGCATGGATTCCGACATCCGTCCACCCTAGCGTCTCAACGAGTCCATGAAAAAACAGACCCTCAGGCTGCGGGAATTTCCCTTGCCCAGGACTATTGATTTCTTCAAGGACTCATACATTATGCATGAACCTCTATTCCTTAAGGGATTCATTCATGACGTCTTTCGCTACCCAACTTACGTCAATGCTAACATTTTCAGGTATAAATATACCTTCCCAAACCCCTGTAAATCAGAGGAGACCTCGACTTCAGAGGAGCCCGATTCCCGGCCGGACGCACTGAGAAGACACTGTCATTCCTGCACGCAGAGAGTCCAGCTTCCAGTGATCTAACTTCCCTTGCGGGGTGTTGGAGTTCGAGTCCGGAAAGAGATTCCTACCTCTCTCATTCTTCAGGTATGGAGCAGACTAGAACCTAGAGGGACTCTTGGCATACTAGACTCTTGGCATGCTAGGCGTAACTTACTCTTAGTATACTCTATCCAGGAATACAGCACCTCCTTCTACTTCTCCCTACACCTAGGATAGGTTAGGTACACTGGGTAGAACTAGGCTAGAAACGCATCGTATGAGTACTCGCATTTTTAGGCTGTGTCATTTTATGGAAATGCATAAATGCTGAAAAGATAATGCTAACGCAGTATTATTTATTTCTACTGCTCACTCTGTACATTATTTATCTCGCATACTGTCTTGTGATCGTAACAGCACATCTAACTTACAACAGAAACAAGACTGTTCAATAAACCTTTTTATTGAAACGCCCGTCTGTTATTTCTGTGTAACTTTGAGGAATAACTGAATCATGCACGACTGAGCTGAGTGAAATAGTTATCTATTGTTTCTACGACTCTGGGACACGTCCTGATTCTGTAAGGGAAACACAGTGGTCATGTTTTGCGGCTGCCAGAAACTAATCCCTTCTTGTTGTCATGAAGTTTCTAGTGGCCTCTGAGCTAGCTGGCACAAGTAATTAAGTTTAATATACTCGATAGGGACATACTGACCTTAGTCCTATGTCAAACCTATAGGATATATTATTCCAATGCGCAGAGCCTATAAGGGAAATAGGAGCTACACTATAATATGAGAACATGCCTGTAGGTCATCCTCAAGTTTTTCATCCCTTCTTACAAATTTCATTCGAACCCTTTCCGCTGTGGCCCATTCGCGCATATCTCTCATCTAACTTTCACTCTGTGGGGGTCTAGGACAGAGCCATGCTAAAGCAATCTGTTGTTTTGCTAACACAAGACCTAGCATATCCAACCGTCTGCTCAATTTCTTGCCTTTAGGTGAGGGTATTAAACCTAATAATACTTGTCGGATCTCCCCGGGTATTATCCACCCCGTGTCTCTCTGAAGGTAAGCGAGCACATCGTTCCAGTAGTTATGAAGCGTCCGACAGGCCCAAACCATATGTAGGAAATCTGCTGCGCTCTCCCTACATCTTGGGCATTCATCATTGCGAGAAGGATATATTATATGTAGAGTGCGAGGGCTAAGATATGTCTGGTTTTACCATATTGAATTGAAGGAGTTTGAAGCGTGCATTGGAGCTCACTGTTCGCACCCCGTCAAGTACTTTTTCCCATTCCTTGTCTGTCAGAGGTTCTTCTAGTATCCTTGCCCATTTTGTTTGTATCGGAAGCTCCCTTCCCGGCAGATCCTCCCTCATAGCCCTGTAAAGGTGCGATATCAGTCGTCTACCCTGTGCCACATATAGCATCACTTTCAACGTAATAGTGCTAGGGGGTTCGTCAGGAAATGTTGGCCAGATTTCTCTTGCCACGCTCAAGATTTTCTCATATTGTAGGAATTGGCTGGCCCCTAAGTTAAAGGCAACCTGTGCCTCTGTGCGTGTGATAAATCTTCCCTCTACATATAGATCACCTAGCGTGAGACATCCCCCTTCCTTCCACCGGCTCACCGACGTAGAGTCAGCTATGCAGGCGAAGGGACCCAGTGCCCACATGGGCATATCCTGTGTGAAAGGTGCCCGTTTTACCACTCGCCGCACCACGGTGTCCCATACCATGGTCACATGTCGCACGATATATGGGGTTGAGGGGAGAACGCCCCTCCCAAGCATAAATAGCTCTGGTAGCGGGCGGTTCTGATGTGTGCCTAGCAACAGACGTCGTTCCCAATTATCGTCATTGTCCAGACAATGAATTGCATGTTGTAGCTGAGAAGCCATATAATAGAATTCTAGGCAGGGCACCTCCAAACCTCCAGCCCATGTACTTTGTAGTGTCGTTAGTTTCACTCTTCTACGTCTAGTACCCCATAGGAGATCTGTCACTTTGGCATCTAATGTTTTGAAGTAATGTCGTGGTATACATATGGAGTGTGTTTAGGCATCGGGGTAGGATGATCATTTTCACCAGTGCAATTCGACCCATTAAGGATAGCGATGGTTCCCTTCAAAATTGGACGGAGCCTCTAATACCCTTAATCACTCTCGCAATGTCTAAATCCAGGCATGCAGGAGCAGTATTTGCCAGTCTTATCCCCAAGTATCGTGTTCCCTCTCCCACCCACGACAACTATACCTGTGGCAGCTCCATATGTGTCAAGTGGGCCAGGCATCCGATGTGGATCAGTTTTGATTTCCCCAGGTTTATATGGAGACCAGAGACCTCTCCAAACCGGCGCACCTCTTCAAGGAGGACCGGGACAGAGTGTTCTAGCCGTTGTAGATAGATCAATGTATCATCGGCATAAAGGGAAACAACGTGATTGGTCTCCCCTCGCCGTATTCCCCATGGTTCCATTGTTTTCCGGAGGGCGGCTGCCAAAGGCTCCATAGCCATTGCAAACAACAGCGGAGATAATGGGCACCCCTGACGGGTGCCTCGACTCAGGGCAAGCAGTTTGGATACCATCCTACCGAGTTTTATTCTTGCCATTGGGGTTGTGTAGAGCAGCTGAACCCATTTAAGGAACTTCACTCCCACTCCAACCTTCTCCAGAACCCGCCACATATATTGCCAATCTACAGAGCCAAAGGTCTGTTCAATATCTAACAGTGCAAGTGCACAGTCGTCCTCCGTCATGCCCGTGGCGTGCCATACATGTGCCTATCGTCTCAGGTTATGGGCAGTACTTCGGCCTAGTATAAACCCTGCCTGGTCTGTGTGAATGAGGTTGGACATGCTGGAAAGGAGACGTGTCGCCAGTATTCCGCTGAGGATTTTGACGTCTAGGTTAAAAGTAATGAGATCGGTCTAAATCAGTTAGGAAGTAAGGGATTTCTATCAGGTTTCAATATCATGGCAACTAGCACCTCCCACATAGACGGGGGTAAGACGCCCATCTGGAGTGCCTCATTATAAGCCTCTAATACTCAGTCTGTCAAAAGAGGGGCAAATTTCTGTTAAATTTGCTGATAGTCCGTCATTACCTGGACTCTTAGATGATTTAAGATTTTGAATAGCCAGCTTCAGCTACTCCTTTGTTATCGGGCCCTCCAGGGCTTTGGCTGCGTTCTGGTTCAGTCGAGGGAGTTCAATTGAATCTAAAAAGGTTTGAATCACTTCCTGGCTGGGTGACAATCTACTCCTATACACCGTCCGAGGTGTCCTGCCAGGACCTCAGCAATCGCGTTTTGGGAGGATACCATCCTCCTGTTACGGTCTCGCAGCTGTAGAATTGGTTCCACGGGGGTCTCCTGGCTTACTAGGCGCGCCAACAAAGCTCCTGTTTTGTCGCCCTCTATGTGTAGCCTTTGACGATAAGATGTATAAACGTGTTTCTCTAGTCTACGTAAATCTGTCAAGAGAGCCTCCTTTGTTGTGCACCATTCAGTCATCTTATGGGGAGCCATAGGAACCTCCCCCTCCAACTTACTTAATTTTGCTTCATGAGTAGCTACATCTTTTTCCAGTTGCTGGCATACACCATACGATGTTTTAATACAGAGCCCTCGAAGTACTACTTTTATGGCTTCCCATTCGAGCGCTCGGGTTGCAGCAGTGCCCCAGTTTTCCTCAAAGTATCTTTGGAGAGCTTCTGTTACCACAACTACGAACGGGTGGTCTCTCAATGCCTCAGCGATCAGCCGCCACAAGGGAATCCGAGCATGAGCTCTGGATCCCTCAAAGCTAAGTAGTACCGGCGAGTGATCAGAAAGGTATCTTGGTAAATTTAAATACGTTATCCCTTTTACCTCGGTCCCAAGTTCAGCCGATAGAAACCAGAAGTCTAAGAGGCTGAATGTTCCAGAGGCTGGAGTGTGACAGGAAAATTGTTGAGTATTCGGGTGACGCTCTCACCAGATATCACAGAGATGTAATCCCTCTAGTATGTCCCATGATGCCTTTGTCATTCGGGGCTTGGTATTCTGTCGTGGGGGTTTACGGTCTAATAGGCCGTCCAGCACACAATGGATATCCCCTGCCATTATCAACGGAGCCCCCAAATACGGCGATGCTGCTTCCATTAGATCAGGAAAAAACAGGGGACAGTCATCACTAGGAGCATATACATTGATAATGCAGAGTTCTCTGCTGTCTAATTTACCATGTAAAATAATGTATCTCCCTTCTGGATCTATGATGTGGTGGAGATGTTGGAATGGGACTCCAGGGGCCACCCAAATGAGAACCCCCTAGCGAAAACGAAGTATGAGGTGGTGTATATCTGACCCCTCCAACGTTTCCGCAGACACGGTATTGAGTCCCCCCATATGTGTGTCTCCTGTAAGCAGGCCATAGCGATGTTGTACCTCTTCAGATAGGCGAACACTCTCCTATGCTTTTCGAAGGCGGCCATACCACAGACATTCCAAGTGATCATTTTAGTCATGGTGGCTGCCATATCACTCCGTCTCCATGCACACCGCCAATCCTTGGCGTCATTTTCGAATACAACGTATGCACTAGTAAACCTTCTAGCTTCATTTCAAGCAATGTGTCACGACACACGTGTGGGGGTACCCACCCTACCCTTCCCCAAACCTGAACCAACTCCCCCTCCCCCTTGGCAATGCCAACCCCACCTCCCACCCCATAAGAGACAAGGAGAGGGAATACAGACTTCGCCCCATTCCCCAATGGATCCCACACCACAGAAGAACACAAAAACAAACTTTCATATCTCAACGTATAGCTACTCTAGTGACCGGCCAGCCGGTGGGATGCGAGGCCGTGCCTCCAGCTCCCCATCCGGGTACCCGTCTCTAGGGGCGCTAATCCCCCATCAACTAATTCTGGAACGTAAAGATGTCCCCCCTCTTATTTCCCACCATACTCCCCATATTCACCGGAGAAGGGCCCCAAAATCAGTCCCAATCAATAACATTTTGACGCTTCTAGATTCTATGTCAATTTCTGAACCTTTATACGCATTTGGGCGCCCTCTCAACTTAAACATTAGTGTCTTCATTCGGAGCACTGCTTGTGAGTTGTGTCAGAGACGACTCTCCTGAGTCTGGGATGGTATCTGGAGTTTGCAATGTTCCATCGGGGCATACTTTGACCCAGCCCGTGCTGCGGTTCCAACTGCCGGCGAGCCAGAGGTCCTGTTTTTTTCGTACACTTGGCGGTCCTGCCGAGCCGGTCGACTTGGGTGAATCCGCTGGGGGTACCGACTCTCCCTGGGTTGCCCCTGGAGTCCAGCCATTCGCTTGCCTCCGCTGCGGAAAAAAACCCCGCGTTTTCCCATTGCTCTCTATCCGCAATGTGGCCGGGAAGAGGAGGCTGTATTTTAAGTTTAAGTCTCGTAGACATCGTTTTACCACCACAAAGGTTTTCCGCTGATCCTGGACACGTTGCGTATAGTCGGGATAAATGGATATCTGATGACCCTCGAATAGTAGTGGACCCATCGCACATGTGATTGCAGGACGGCATCCCGATCTCGGAAATTGAATAGTCTGGCCATAATGGCGGGGGTGCACCAGGTTGTGGCTCGGGAACAAGAGCCCTGTGCGCACTCTCAATGGTGAAAAACTTGGAGAGTTTCTTGGGGGCCAGGGCCGTGACGAGCCAGTTTTCAACGAACAGTTCGGTGGATGCCCCTTCCGACTTTTCGGGAACGCCTAGGAAACGCAAGTTATTTCTTCGTGACCTCCCATCGGAATCTCCATTCGTTCATCCAAGTGCACCACGCGTTTTTGGAGGGTAGTGACTGTTTCCCGCAAGGCGCACACCTCCGCTTGTAGAGTATTTGTCGTTTGCTTGGTGGTTGTCACTCTGTCCGAGACCTTACGCAGATCGCAGCAGAGCAGGTTGACGTCAATGGCTATAGAGTCAGTTTTATGGATCATTTCATCTCGAGTGGTGTGGATTGCCGCCAATACATCTGCTATGGATGGGGTTTGATCTATCTGTTGTTGTGGCCCGTCTTCATGCTCACTCACACTTTCTTCTGCCGGGCTCTGGTTTATGGGCAGAGTCTCTGCATAGTTAAGTATTTTGTTGGTTTGGGGCGTACGATTTCCTTTGTCTTTCACCATAGTGCCTGTATGCGTTACCCCCAGCAACACAGGGGGAGCAGCTCGTGTCACTTATTACCTCCGACCCAGACTTTTTTCTGGCTATGCCTGTTTCCAAAGGTATACTGTGTTCAGGGGCTGGCCCCAACCATCAATCAACCCCGTTGAGTTATTGATCCAAGCGGTGGCGCCTCGCAGGAAAGGGCGCCATTCACAGAGCTCCTCCACCTCTGGAATTGGGTCTGGGGCTGTCTTGTCTCTTCTACCCGTGTTACACAATCCAAGCACCCAGCTATACAGACTACATATACCCCAGACCGGGGCTTCCTTGCATATGTTCCTCCTTTAAATCTTCATCGGGCGCAATCCCCTCTCCCTTGCTGCTTTTGAATGTCCAGTTTGTGGCTCCCTTCACTATTCGCCTCCGGCGCTGTTAATAATCAGCCCTGCAGCCCTGGCCTAACCCGCCAGCGCTCTACCAGTGATTTACTGCTTGACCCGCTGTCGTCACTCGCCACGTTTCAGCACCAGGAGCGCTTTCTGTCTCAGGCCAACACATGCTGCTCCACCCCCGGTCACTCACTGCCTGTATTGCCGCCAGTTCGTTCCGGGACACGGCAGGCCTCGCTGTGCCCGAGAACAAAGGCGGGTGGTTTTCGTCTCCTCTCAGGCGGCCAGCGTGAGCCCGCTCTGAACACCACGCCCAGCAGATCAAGGCCCGGAGGGGAGCCTGCAGGGGCCGACCATCTCCCAAGGCCGCACTCAGACACCAGGCCGCTCGCCAGCACCTCAGCGGCGATCTCGTGTGCCCCACAGTCACGGGCCACAGCTCACTACTCCGTCTTCGTTCCCCCTGGCAGACAGGGGCAGGAAGCCCCACCGGGCAGGACTCTACGCTATGTCCGCTCAGCCCCACCGGATCACCAGCTCTCAGCTGCAGCGATTCATGCCAGGGAAATGCAGGGGAAATGGCTGCCAACCGCCTCGCAGAGTACCACTGTCAGGTAAGCGTAGCCTGCAAACATTGGTGTTGTACAGCTCGCCCGGTGTCAGAGCCGTGCCAGGTCGTCGTCTTGGCTTCGTTTCGTAGGATGTACAGGATTATGACGGATTGTGATAGTTGACAGGAGTTTCAGCAGAAAGCATCTATTGGCCATTTTGTCATGCCACGCCCCCCAACTTCTAGGACTACTTGAATGGAAAACCTTTTGGCAAGGCTGTGATGTTTTTGTGTGAAGCGATGACAGCTACCATTATCTGTCCGTCTACTCTCGTGCAAGAATGAGTGATTGCAGCTACGGCAGCAGTTCGCACTGTCGCCTTGGTGGCTTCATCAGCCAATGAATTCCCTTCAACATGCACGCCAACACGTTGATGACTCAGCGTATGGATCACGTGAACCTGTGGCAAGCTTTTCTCAGCTCTGCCACTTGTTCCCATAGCATGTTATGCTTTATTGTGTAAACCTTTGAATCTTTGAATCCATTTTGGCCGAAGTAGTGAAGATATTTATTATATGACTGGACACAGTAAAAGGAATCGCACACTATACATGTTGGGAATTCTCGATGCATAATTTTTAGTGCCAGCACTAGGGCTTTTAGTTCTGCCAGCTGAGCCGTGCAATCTCCTAGAGACTGCGTCTGCATATTGCTAGGACTGGACTTACACTCCTGCATACCACCCTTTACAATCGCACATGCTGCGCTGTATTGTAGTTTACTTCCTATGGCTGGCGGAGCTGAACCGTCAGTGTAAATTATATATTCATACTGATCTAGTGGCATTATTTCATTCGGGAGAGGATAATCTGAAAGAGACCAATAGTTATGGATTCCTCACCTTAGAATTACCCCCAGGCGTCAGACTGGATCCGGAGAATTTTTCTTCAGCAGTACCCCTGCGCCGTCGGTAAGTGACGTCGGTCGACTTCGTGTTCGTTGTTGGCGTCGTGATCGCCGGAATGACGTCGCGGTATCTACTTAGACGCCGCCCCTGCGCGCTGACGTCAATTCTTTGTTTTTCCGCGCCAGCCAGCGCAGATCCGGAGAGAGCGGTACATCGAGTCACTTTTTGACTATCTTTTTTCGACTTTTGTCGACATCTTTTCTAGTCGTTTGACTTCTGGTGCACAGGGATGTCACATCGGCCTTGTGGCTCCTGCCACAATCTGATGTCGGTGACGGACCCCCATCTCGTGTGCCTCTGGTGTCTGGAGCGCGACCATGACCTGAAGTCATGCTCCGACTGCCGGGCCATGGCCCGAAGTCTTTGCAGGAGTGGTCCCAAAAGCTTCTGGAGGCCCGGCAGTCGGCTCCACACCACTCGAGGTCCCGGTCGAGAGGGAGGTCACGGGACTGGTCGCGGAGCCATCACCACTCCTCGTCGAAGTCTTCATCTTCGGGTAAGTCGAAGCACAAAAAGAAGGCGAAGAAGCACCTTCGCTCTTTGCGTTCTCCCCGTCCGTCTGCCGACACGATGCGAGATGCGGAAGATAGTCGTCCGGCTCTGCCCGCGGAGCCTGTTGGGTCGACTCCGAGCCTCCCCACCTTCCCGGGAGCCGGAGGGACCCCTGCTCAACTTTGTAGTTTTTACGAAGCCCTCCACTTCATCTTTGGGCAGCCCGCGGACTCGGCTGGGGGCTCTAGGCCTTCGATGCCGGCGGCTTTGGTCCCGGAACCGCAGGGCCCTCAGGGATCCAAGCCTGGATCCGGAACGGTGCCGTTCCACCTTACGACATCTCCTCCGGCGCCAAATCCATTGACGACTCCTCCACCCCCTACGATGCCGGTTGTGTCCCCAACCGACGTCGACCCCGGCCTCTCCCTTGACGTGGACACGGAGCCGGACCGGCATCGACCAACGTCAGGACCGGCGCCAACCGGTACTTTTGTAGCCCTGTTCTCCCCTGGTGTTCCCTGTCGCCCTGAGTGGCTACCAGAGAAGGGTGAGGAAGACTGGGAGGGGTCTGTGGACCCTCTGGCAGACCAGTTAGAAGAACCGGACTGGAGAGAGGAGTTGGGTGAGGCCAGTGGTCTGGACACTTCTCCAGACCTTGGCATGCTTTCTCCCCCTACCGTGGCTATGGAGGAGGAAGCCTCATATGCAGTGGTGTTGCGTAGGTTGGCTGAGGCCATGGGCCTTGAGCTTCCTATGGTGGCGGTCAGGACCAACCTCCTGATCGAGGTGCTTCAACCGGCAGCAGCCTCTTCGGAGCCCCTGCTGCCGTTCAATGAGGCCCTCATGGACATCCTTCTGGGCGCTTGGTCCAAGCCCAGCACAGGGGCTCCTGTGGATAGGATGATTGCCCAACGCCACCGCCCGACCCCCGGACGACCCTATTTTCCTCTCTCAACACCCTACCCCTGAGAGCTTGGTGGTCCAAGCCTCAACTTCCAAGGGCGCATTCCCTACCGCTCCCCCTGATAGGGAATCCAAGAAGCTGGACCATCTTGGGAAGAAGATGTTTTCTTCCGCCAGCTTAGGACTGCAGTCGGTGAACACCGCATGTCTCTTGGGCCGTTACTCCCATTCTGTGTGGAACACGGTCGCGGAGTTGCTGCCACAGTGCCCGGAGGAGGCCTGTGCAGTTGCCGAAGGGAGAGACGCAGCGAAGTTCGCCATACGATGTGGACAGGACACCGCCGACTCGCTGGGCAGGACGATTTCAACGTCGGTAGCCCTGTGACGCTACGCCTGGCTGAGGTACACTGGCTTTTCGGGTGATGTCCAATTTGCACTTTTGGACATGCCCTTTGATGGCCGTCGCTTGTTTGGCGACAAAGCAGACAACGCGCTCGAGCGTTTTAAGGATTCCAGGGCTACGGCCAGATCCTTGAGCCTCGCAACCACCTATCGCCCCGTGCAGTCTGCTTTTCACCCCTTTCGTGGCTATGGAAGGGGTGCCCTGCCACTTTCCGTCCAGAGCCACAGGCCTGCGCAAGCTGTCCTGCCTCTGCGGGGCCGGGGACGTGGGATCCAGCATCGGGGGGCCAGCGGGCGGGCCAGTCCACCAGCGCCCCCTCTGCAGCAGCCTCCAAGCCCTCCTAGTCTGACCTTTAGGGGCCCCTAGTTGCCAGTGGGCGGCTGGATTCACCATCATCTCCCCCACTGGCTCAACATCACGTCGGACAGGTGGGTTTTGCAGATAGTCTGAAGGGGCTACTCCCTCCCCTTCGAGACTACCCCTCCATCCATGCCACTGCAACTCCATTGCATGTCAGAGGATCACTTGGCTCTTCTCCGCCAGGAAGTTACGGCTCTCTTGGCCAAGGGAGCCATCGAGCGAGTTCCTGACCCAGAAGTAGGTCATGGTTGTTATTCCCACTACTTTCTGATGCCCAAGATGGACAAAGGCCTGCGTCCTATCTTGGATCTCAGGAACGTCAGCCGCTTCCTCCGGAAGGAGAAGTTCAAAATGTTGGCATTGGCTCAGGTCCTGTCTGCCCTCGACCCTGGAGACTGGATGGTAGCGTTGGACTTGCAGGGCGCCTATTTTCACATCCCCGTCCTGCCTTCCCACCGGCGTTACCTACGGTTCACGGTAGGCCACGAGCACTTTCAGTTCACTGTGCCCCCCTTTGGCCTTACCAGCGCCCCTCAGGTGTTCACGAAAGTGATGGCGGTGTTTGCAGCTCATCTGCGCAGATCAGGGGTTCCAGTCGTCCCCTATCTCGACGACTGGCTGTTGAAGGCGGGCTTGCCCCAGGCTGTCATTTCCCATCTCCAGACTACGGCCAACCTCCTGCATTCGCTGGGGTTCACCATCAACGTGCCGAAGTCACACCTGATTCCCTCTCAGAAGCTCCTTTTCATCGGAAGGTTTTGGACACAGCGCAGTTTCGGGCTTATCCTCTTGAGCAGCAAGTCCGGGATATTCGGGCTATGATTCCAATCTTTCAGCCTCTATCCCGGGATTCAGTCAGAATGACCCTGAGGCTACTAGGCCTCATGGTCTCCTGCATCCTGCTGGTGGACTATGCCAGGTGGCATATGGGGGCTCTGCAGTGGGACCTGAAGTTCCAGTGGGCACAGCATCAGGGGAATCTTTCCGACTGCTTCCAGATGTCGGAGGGCACTGCACATCAATTGCAGTGGTGGCTAATGAACCAGGATTTGGGTCAACGGCAGATCCCTCTCCCTTCCCCAACCAGAGTTCACAGTGGTGACGGATGCATCACTTCTGGGGTGGGGCGGCACATGGGAGAGGTGGAGATCAGAGGCCTCTGGTCTCCGGCGAAGTCCGGGCTCCACATCAACCTTCTGGAGCTCTGGGCGATTTGTCTTGCACTGAAGGCATTCCTTCCTTCTGTCAAAGGAAGAGTAGTGCAGGTGTTCACGGACAACACCACCGCCATGTGGTACTGCAACAAACAGGGCAGGGTGGGATCGTGGGCCCTATGTCAAGAGCTCTCCGTCTCTGGACATGGCTGGAATATCAGGGCATGTCCCTGGTGGTTCAACACCTGGGAGGTTCTCTGAACGCCAGGGCGGACGAACTCAGCTGCCGGTGCTTGATGGATCATGAATGGCGTCTTCTCTCGGAGGTGGTGCAAGGTCTCTTTCAGCAGTGGGGAGAGTCTTGGTTAGATCTATTCGCCACCGAAGAGAATGCGCAATGGCAGCAGTTCTGCGCGTTGGAATTTCCAAGGCAGCACTCGCTAGGCGACGCTTTTCGTCGCGAGTGGAGTTGCGATCTTCTATACACCTTTCCGCCTATACCACTTCTGCCCAGAGTGCTGAAGAAGATCAAGCGCGACCGGGCCCAAGTCATTCTTGTGGCTCCGGACAGGGCACGAAGAGTCTGGTATCCCGAGCTCTTGTCCATGGCCATCGATCCTCCAATCAGACTGCCCCTTCAGGAGGATCTTCTGTCGCAGCAGCAGGGGACGGTTCTCTACCTGAACCTGTCCAGCCTCCACCTCCTTGCGTGGAGATTGAGCGGCGACAGTTGACAGCTTTCGACCTTCCTCCCGAAATCTGTAATGTTATCTTGGCAGCCAGGCATCCCTCCACCAAAACGGTATACGCCTGTAGAACAAATTTGTGGCATGGTGCACAGCAAAGGGTGTGGATCCCCTTTCTGCCCCTCTTTCTGAGGTTCTCCTCTTCATTCTTTCTTTGGCCCAGCAGGGCTCTGCTCTTGGCACTCTCAAGGGCTATCTTTCGGCTGTTTCTGCCTTTCTTCGCCTTCCAGATCAACCTTCTCTTTTCAAGTCCCCTATTGTAAATCGTTTCCTTAAGGGCATTACTCTCCTGTTTCCTCCTGTGCCTTTTGTAATGCCCCAGTGGGACTTGAATCTTGTTCTGACCTACCGTATGTGCGCTCCTTTCGAGCTGCTACATAACTGTCCTCTCAGACTTTTGACCCTCAAAACTGCCTTTTTTGGTTGCCATCACCTCTGCTCGCAGGGTGAGTGAGCTTCAGGCTCTTTCTTTAAAACCTCCTTTCCTGGCTGTTCATCCGGACAAGGTTGTCCTTCGCACTAGGCCTTCCTTTCTTCCCAAAGTGGTTACTTCTTTCCACATAGGACAGACCATCACTTTGCCCACCTTCTTCCCCTCCCCGCATCCTTCTAAAGAGAAGGAGAGGCTCCACCGCCTGGATCCAAAACATGCGCTTTCCTTTTACCTGGATCGCAAAAAACAATTCCGGGTGGATGATCAACTCTTTGTTGGTTATATGGGCGCCAAGAAAGGTCGGGCCGTGCAAAAGGGGACCATCTCTCGATGGGTCATTTTTTGCATCGAAATTTGTTGTTCCCTAGCGAAAAAGGAACCTCCAGTGGGGTTGCGCGCCCATTCCACCAGGGAAACGGCAGCCACTACTGCTTTGGGACGCGGAGTCCCCCTTCATGACATTTGTCAGGCAGCCACGTGGGTTTCTTTGCACACGTTCACCAAATATTACTGCCTGGACAGCCAAGTCCGGAGAGAGGGCTTCTTTGGCCGCTCAGTTCTCCAGGACTTTCTGGTGTGAACTTAGTTCGCAGACCCACCTCCGGGTTGGTATTGCTGGGGTATCTATTCTAAGGTGAGGAATCCATAACTAATAGTCTCTTTCAGATGAACAAGTTACTTACCTTCGGTAACGATATATCTGTAAGAGACATATATTAGTTATGGATTCCTCACTGCCCCACCCATCCTCCCCGTTCTGATAACTGACTTCTAGGGTAGGGGACTTCCTTACAGGGCCCTAGTTTTGTGCACCAGTGGTCAGTGTCTTGCATGGCTCTGCGCTTCTGGCGTGGAATGTCGTGTAAAGAACTGATGTCAGCGCACAGGCGTGGCGTCTAAGTAGATACCACGACGTCATTCCGGCGATCACAACGCCAATGACGAACGTGGAGTCGACCAACGCCACCTACCGACGCGCAGGGGTACTGCTGAAGAAAAATTCTCCGGATCCAGTGTGATGCCTGGGGGTAATTCTAAGGTGAGGAATCCATAACTAATATATGTCTCTTACAGATATATCGTTACCGAAGGTAAGTAACTTGTTCTTCTTGTCCGTACTGCAGAAATGCTTGTGTTTTTGATGTAATATCAAATTTGTAGTCTACATCTGTTGCAGTGAGAGAATTAGCTCATTGCATCCATTGTGGATGTAATGCTTTTGCGTTAGGAACGCTTGCTTTTGTCACAGCCTCTAAGGTTGGTACTGGAGTTACGACAATAATTCATTTCCCCTGAGCCAGTGCTCTTTCTCTCACTACAGCAGTCTGTACTGCTGTCAATATTTTTTCAATTGATGCAAAACGCATTTCAGTGTTTGTGTAAAATGTGATTTGTATGCAATGGGTACAGTTTCACCTTTATTGAAAGTGAGGTGAGTGTACCCTGATTGACCCGCTATTACACGGATCTCCAAATTCGTAGTGTTTACACATGTGTGTAAGTGATTGGAAGCTATCATGTCAGCTTGTAGGGAACGAAGTATCTCTGTGTGTTCCTGTGTCCAATGTTGAACTGTGAAATTAGGTCTAATGAAGTCGTGGAAAGGTTTCAATCTTTGTGCGTAATCCAAAATGTATGTTCTGCCAAAATTTAGGAATCCTAAAATGGATTGTAAGTTTTTCAGAGTCTTTGGAGGTTGGAGTAGCGCACACTTTTCTAAAAAGTTTGCTGCAAGGCTTTTCTCTTCACTTGAGAGCTCATATCCTAAAAATAGGACATTGAGATGGGCAATGTTTGATTTTTTTAAAGTTAAATTTGTAGCCCTCAGAGGCGAACCCCAAAATTATGTTGTTCACCCTGGCCAAACGATCCAATAATTCATCGTCCGTCAGATAAATATCATCTACATAGGATAATGCCTCTGCATCAAAATTTGAAGTAACTCTGATACTCTTGCTGAGAACAACCCGGGCTATTCTTATACTCTTAGGGCCGTCGACAGAATTGACACTGAGAACCAAGGGCTAAAAATGCTGTCAAATATCTGCTCTCAGGCGCTATATTTTTACAAAAAAATCCATTTGAGATATCTAGCTTTGTTTTATATTTTTTCCGCACAATGTTGTTCATTAAATCGGCACTGTGTGCATTTTGTACTGCAAATGTTTTTGTGCATGTGTTCAGATGCCTGTAGTCTAAAACTAGACGATATGAATTGTTGGGTTTTATTACGGGAAACAAAGGATTGTTCATGGAAGAGGTGCAATTCTCTATTACATCTCCCTGACTTGTTTTTTCGCGTCATGTTTTATTGGGTACTGACTCTGTGGAGATGGAGTATTTTTTACTGGGATTTCATGGTGAGGTGATTCAGCATCCCACCCTACATGATTGCGGTATAATGCAGGAGCTAATGCTACCGCCCACACCTGCGCGTATGAATGTTTTAGTGATCCTGGAACAAGGTCGGAGAAGGCTGGTAAAAATACTGTTTCTCCTTTTGGGCAATCCATAACGAACGCAGGTGGCCAATCTTTTTCAGCCAAAAGGATGTCATATCCAAAACTCAGGTTCTCCCATAAGAGACATTTAACTTTCCTGGGTTTGTCCCCCCCCCATTTGGAGTGTTATTTCATATAACGGGTGTGGGACACTTAACCTAGTATCAGGTGTCTCCACCGTGATATGTTCATTCAACGACATGGTCACCAGAAATTCCATCAGGTTCTGATGAGCTATTGTTACTTCTGCTGCGCTGTGTAGCATCGTCAGAGCCCATTCCCTGTTCAGAAGTTGAGTCCTCAGCAGCCTGGGCATTTCTTTTCTTAAGGCCTGCTTCTTTCTCCTTTTCAAATTGAGGTTTTGATTTTGGTTTATCTTCTTTCTTGATAATATAGTCCGAAGTACAATGTGCATCCCTGGACTTTGTTCGCTCTTTTGATCTGTTTTCTGACTGTCCTTCCCTCTCAGAGTTTATTAATAAACCTTTAAAGGAACGAGAGGAGCGTGTATTAGAATCCTGATACCTGTCATGTTTTTTAATGTTATCACGATTTCTAAGGCTATACCTCCTTTCGGAGGGTTCCTGTCGAGGAGACCCACCCCTTGATTGTGATCTATTCTCTTTATTCTTTTGTTGTTTATTATCCCATTTCTTTTTTTGAAGAATTGGGTGCTGCTTGGGGTTATCCTTTTCAGGACTACCCATTACTTGTGGTTTTATAGCTCTGGCTCCCAAATTATCTCTATCTAATTCAGCATATGTATCTTCGATAATTTTTGGTAATTCTTGCTCCTGTTGTGCAGGAGTGCATTCCCTCAGGCGTTGGCGTATAGCCACCACTGCTGCCTCCAATTTTATGTTTGCTAACATTATTGTAGATACCTGGGAAAAATTGTCTAATAATTTCATCTCTAAGTTCAGAGCTGGTTCTGCTCCATACTCATTCTGTATTTGTCTTAATACTTCTGGTATCACTGCTATTGAAGGGATACCATGAGTTCTGGTATAGATGGCAGCGAAAACTGTACCCCAAGTGGTACAATCGTTTATCGGAGGAGCTATCTCCATCGGCAAGCATATTGTCAGGATTCTCTGTTTTTCTTGTGGGCATGTGTGTGGAAACACCGCCTCTAATTGTGCTATTTTCTGTGCTATCCAGAATGGTATTTGCTCACGCTCAGTGGGCATTCTTCCCATAACTGCATTCAGTGTTTGTGGGGTAATTTTAGTTGCAGTTCCTTGTAGTTGACCTGCTGGGGTAATTTTTGTCGGTTAAAGTGTGAGTGTTCTCATAATGAACTGTGTCAGATTTCTGTATAGTTTTATTATTTCTTTGTGAAGTGGACGTAAGTCTGCAATTGGCAATGTGTCAACGTCTGGATGCGATGTGTAAGCAGCCAGGACCGGCCAAGTCGCTCAATCTCTGCTGAGCGGACCGAGTCTCACTTCTCCTTTGGTGTGTGGGAGGGCGCCTTTAAACCAGTTTATATGCTACTGGTAACTGAGCGGAACTTCAATGTCCTCGTATGGACAATATTCTTCCGGTGGTTTGTTCGGGGTGTAAGAATGAAATGTATTTGTGCGTGCATCTGCATAACCCATGAATTGAATGCCTCCGTCCTGAGTGCCTCAATAACGAATGTTATAGTTCCACCTAATGCTGAGACTCCAAACTCTGCTAATTTTAAAGTAAGTGCATTTCTGACATTTTCTGAAATCTTTATAGCACCTTCCTGCTCACCATCCCCCACTGCATTCAAATGTAATGCTGCACAGCATTCTCTTCGACAGACATTGTTGAAAGATTTTTCAAGGAAAAGGAGATAAGCTTTTATGCACAATGTACCATCCTTCAAGGTTGAATAAACCTTCAGCCAATACATAGGATATGCCTTCTCAGCTATGGCGGATTTTCCCTTCCCACTCCAGACGTCTCTGGGTATATGTGAGTAGGGGTCTCTGAGAAAAGCACGACTGAACTACTCAGATTTGACCATTAAATAAGAACCAAACCAACGTTGGCGGCACCATGTTGTGTAGTTCCTACAAATCTATATAGGATCTGCGCGTTTAGACAACATAAACTAAGGGATTGGTGTCCAGACTGATTCCAGACACCCCCAGAGGATATGTTAGTCTATTAGTCCAGCTAGCTCACAGTGCCACTATGAGCCCCTCTTACCAAGGAGCAAATAGCCGCTGGCAACTATCGAACATGACAACTCTGACCCCTCAGGGATTGTGGAAACAGTACAGTACTTTTCACTCAGTCCCTTGTGCTCACTTTATCTCAGAGAGATACACAGAATAAACGGTGGGGACGTTTTCAATAAGTATTTATTGAACCAGCGTAATTCTAGTATAAAATACGTGTGCTGCAACAACCATGAGACAGAAACAGATATATACAGTTATAAGCACCAATAGAGTAAAGAAAAGGTAGAATTCTACCATAGTGCAAAAACAATGAATATATGCAGGCATATAAATACATGACAGTGATAATGCATACTCCTATGATGCAACCCTAACTAGATGTACCTAAGTGTACCTAGCATGTATATAGGTGTATAGCCAAGAATCCCCTTAGGATAAAGCCAACCCCATTACCTGATGTAGGAGAGTGAAGGACCCTGTCTTGGTCTCAAGAAGGACACCTTGCAAGGGATGTCAGACCACTGCGTGGTGGAGTGTCTGCATGCAGGAACCTCATCGTCTCTCGTCAGCATGTCTGCATGGAAGTCTTTTTCTCCTCTGGTTTTCCCAGCGAAGATGTGGTGCTTATATACCCAAAAGGTACCCTCAGGGGTTCTATCTAGAAGTGTACTATGGGCATGTCGGGCAAGGATGACGATAGAGACGACCCTTATACAGAGTTATTATGCAGAAGATGGTAATCCTGCTGTGATACTGAGAATTCTCATGCATAATACATGAAGTTACTTTTTCGGAGAAAACCACACGACCGTCATGTAGCACCCAACTCGGTGAAAGGTCAGTGCCAGACCTGTTATGTAGAACAATGGTAGGACAGATGTAGGTAAAAGGTTGTGTAACTACCTAGGCCTATATTGGGGTTCATAACAAAATTGTTTCCCACAAACCTGTGCCTCCTTTCTGTCAAAGGTTGTGGCACACTTTCACGTTGTCCAAACTATCATGCTGTCGACCTTCTTTGCTCTGCCTCATGCCTCGAAGGAGGAAGAGCAAGTTCACTGGCCTGGACCCTTAGAGGGCAGTCTCATTCTATATAGACAGTACCAAGGAACATCGAGTGGACGATCAATTCTTTGTAGGGTTCACTGGATTGAAAAAATAAAAGCAGTGTAGAAACAGACTGTTTCCAGATGGATAGTACTCTGTATTAAGATCTGCTATGCATAGGCTAGGAAGCAACCACCGGAGGGCTTACTCTACCCGAGCCAAGACTGTGTCTACTGCGTTAGTTCGCAGTGTTCCTTTTCTGGAGATCTGTCAGGCTGCTACATGGGCATCTTTCCACACATTTACAAAACACTACTGCCTCGTCAGTCATGTCCGTCATGACGGTCATATCTGGTAGAGTCTCTATCTAGCCGCAGATTTCTTATAGACCAATCCTCCCCATTTTGCGACCTGGCCTTTTCCACCTAAAAAGGTCCTTGTAGGTACTTAGAATCATCACACTGTTCATTGACCCTCAGTCGTGGCTCCGTGCTTCTAGCACGGAAATAGTCACAAACTGAAGTCAGCGCACTGGGGTGGCGCCATATATAGGCACCGTGGATGTCACTTCCAGCGTAGACAATGCCTACAATTCTGACGCAGAGCTGCTCTACACCACTTACCCGCACACAGGGGTACTGCTCAAGATTTTCTGGATCTAATGTGACGCCTTGGGAATATTCTAACGTAAGGAATCCATAGCTAGATAGAGTCCCTACCAGATAAGGCATTAACAAAAGTAAGTAACTTGTTCAATAATTACCTAGTATCAAATTAAGTAGGTCTGCCACGCTGTTTGTCGACCGCAAGATTGAAGAATGTGCAGCTAGATGACTTGAATCATCGAGGGAAATGGAAAATATCTCCATTAGATTCTGCCCCAAGTGCCATCCTATGTTTGCACAAAGACAGTCATTAGGTTGAAATCTCAGTTTGTTGAGAGATTACAGGGCCAAAGGCTACGACGCAGTGCGGAATTCCAACTAGAGACACTAAGAATCAGAAGAAAGATCAACTTTCGCTCAGACATCTCGGTCTGTAGAGCGAAGATGATGAAGAAAACTTTGAGGACAAAGAGTGGGGGTCCAATGCCAAAGAAGAAGTCAGTGAGACAGGAAAATAACTGCTGGAGAAGACAGTGTGATAGGGAGAACATGTTCCTGTACGACTGCAAAAGCATAGTGGGCCAAAGCATTTGGACTCAAGGTCCCCAAAAACACCCTTGACAACCGAAGGGAGGTTGAAACAAAAAGAACTGCATGGGTTCCAACATAGGGACACCATTGGAGGATGTCTCTTGGAGACAGATTCGACACGGAGAGGTGATCGAGTCCAAGAGAGGGAGAAGAAGTGGAAGCAAGACACACAGGGGCATATTAACAAGGTGCAGCGATAATATTATCGCCGCTTTAGAGCCCGTTTTCGGGCAAAAAGCAGCGATAATATTATCGCATTATCAACAAGGACACGCTAGCGCGTGTATCCTTGCATTAGCGCCCCTTGTCAGCACGCCTCCCATCGCATCGCTAATGAGATGCAAAGGAGGCGTGCCTGACCAGACTCCCTTGGGTAAATATTGCTAACCCAGCTTCCTCATATTAACAACGAGGGTTAGCGATATTTAAAATCACGTTAAGTATGCCTTAACGCAGGAATTTAACGTCTGTTAAATTCCTGACGAAGGCATACCTAACATGGGGGGTGGATTGTGTGGCTAAGACCACAGGCCCTATCACCAAGGATATCGCCGTTTTCCATGGAACATCGCTGGAAAACCAGCGATGTTCCATGGAAAACATCGCTATCACTGGAATAATTATCGCCATTGCGCTAAGCGTTGTTAATACAGCACTAGCATGGCGATAATTATCTGCGATTGCCGGCGATAAAATTCCTCACGCTAAGAGCGGCCAGCGATAATTATCGCTGCCGCTTGTTGATATGCCCCACAGACTCCAAAGAGAAAGACAATGCCTACCCTTGATGCCAAACAAAGAGCGCTCAAGGTCAAAAGAAAGACGTCTTGAGGCTGAAATAGCAGCAACCCTCCAGAAGAAGTGGGCTTTTGACAAGTCCCTGAAAGGTTTTCAAATCCATGCAAAACCAGTCAGAGAAAAAGGACATGGGAAGGAACATGTCGATCTACAGCCACCAACTACACCTGAACCCTGGGAGAAGGAACAGGAAGTCTTTGATGAGGAAGAGATGTAGGAGCAAGGACTTTGAGAGCACAGAAGGAGAATGGCAAAACCTTGACACTGATTCACCAGAGGAGGATGTTGAATCATACCCCTCAAGGCCTTCAGCCCCAATTACCTTGCAATGTACAATGCTTTGTTAAAAAGAGCTGCATACAAACATGGGATGCAGTCAGTAGAACCCTTTACAATTACAAAAAAAGAACCTGATAGAGACTTGTAGGTGCAAATTCCTCACCTTAGAGTCATCCCCAGGCGTCAAGCTACATCCAGAAAATATTAAGCACTCTCCCTACGCACTGGTAGCTGATGTTGCTCAGATATGACTTTTCCTTAAATAAATTAAAAGACTAGAGGTGTTTGGCAAAACAGGAACAAGCTGGTTTAATTAAACACGGTGGCTAGGGAAGCCTGGGCAGAATGCATCTACTCTGTCTCTCGATGAACAAAGTTTTCGTTGTCCATTTATGCGGTTCATGGGTTACAATAAAACACTTTGATACATTCCAAAAAGCATCTGAGTTATGAATCAACAAACACGGGCATCTGATAAGGACACAGAAGGCTCTCGACCTCGGGGTATGTGTCCAGATATCCGTCATTTAGGAGCGTGTGATCACTACTTGTGGTGTGCCTGTCGTGTTCGGATTTGTTGAGTGTGCCTATCTACATGTGGTATCTAGCTTTGTAGTATTTCTGGGGAACGCGAGCCTTTGGCCAAACAGGTTTTTTTGGGGTCAATTATCTCAGATTTGTTTGTGGTGAATCTATCTATCTGTGGAATCAATCAGGGTTTTCCCTGGGTAAGTGTTTGTCTTTGGTTTATGGGGGACCCCATTTGTGACCTGTTACTCGATAGGTGTGGGCATGGGTCACAAGACCTGCCTGACCACCAGTGGCGGCTCCTCCGCAATGGCGGAGGAGCGTCGCCCCACTGCTTTTGAGCAGTGCAAAGTAGAAACATAAAATGATAATTTTGAGTTATCATTTTATGCTTGTGCTGCTTAGCGGGCGGGCCGGTGGGTGGGGCTGCTCTGCTCTCGGAGTAGGGCAGGAGTGGTTTGCCTACTCCTAAGTGCACATGACTGTTTGACTGGCCCTCTCGGGCCACCCAAAACAGTCATGCGCACTTTCCCTGTTCTCCAGGCCAGCTGCATTACAGCCTGCATGGAGAACATACCCAGGCCCCCATTCCCTGGCTGAGCGTTCAACCAGGACGCTCAGACCTATTACAACGCTGCATTGCATCATTGTGATTGGTCAGTGGGGCCTGACTGTGCTTCCTTTTCCTCAAGTTTGACGAGGAGAGCAGGAGCAGAGACGCGCGACCCGGCGGCAAGGTAAGTTTATTTATTTATTGCACACCTCCCCGCGCGACTGCGACCCTTCGCCTCCCCCTTCCCCCGCACCCGCCTCGCCACCCGCGAGCCATGCCGGCCACCACTGCTGAACTTGTATCTCTGACTTGGGGTTGATAGGGAGGTCACCTGGGGTAAATTCGATAGCAATGGTGTGAATTCACCAGATCTCCTAAAAGTAATATTGCAGCCACTGGTGTCACGTTTACAGACATTCTCATCACTACGCACACAGTTGTCAATTTGTACATTGAAATTGTTTGTACTTGTATTAATGATACAGTTGTCATTTTTTTAATTTTAATTTATTTATAAAGTTTTGTATAGCGCGAACATGACCCATATGGGTATCAGAGCGCTTCAAAATTTTGGGTCGGTAGGATACAATATTGGTAAGAAGACATTTGTTACATATGTATGCATGGTGCATGCATGACCCCTGTAGGTATCAGAACGCCTCACATAAGGATCGGGCGGATACAGTAATGGGAGAAGAACATTCAAACACATAAATGTACAAAGCAAGCTTATAATGTTAATCCCAGGTATATAACCATGTAAAAGTCAATTAAGACAACCGAGTAGAGGGTAGTAATGAAGCCTAGGAGCCGAGGCCTTTAGGGCAGAAACTTGAGCATTAGGATTTTTTTCCCTTCCTTTTTGAAAGAAGCGGTGGAGGAGATTCAACGGACTTCCAGAGGAAGAGAGTTCCAAATCTTCGGGGCAATGCCTGAGAAGACTCTGTTACCCGATCTCTTTTTGTGGAAAATGTGTGGTTTCAGTAGCATTGAACTTGCACTTCAAGGCGCTCTGCAACCCCCTGATAATTCTAGTTTTTGAGCCAGATAAATGGGGGTCTTGAAATGAAGGGCTTTGTGAGTCATGCAGGCAATTTATAGCTGTATTCTTGCATCATATGGTAACCAATTTAGGGATTTTAGTGCTGGGGATATGTGATCATTTCTTTTTGTAGCAAACACAAGGAGATGATGGACGGAGTACTGAAACTTTTCAAACACTCACCCCCAGTCACAGATCTGGGTTGAATCCATCATCATTCTTTAGCTCACTTTGCCACCCCAGTTCAGACACAGCTATATGCAAATCAGTCTTGACCCTGTGCCTCATGGGAACAGTCCAGACCGAACTGCCAAGCCATGTCTTCCTTGGACCGGAATCAAGCATCCTGGGGCCGGTTTCGGGCTAACAGCCCTCATCAGCCAGGCTAGCTTGAAACCAGTGGCAAAGTGAGCAAGGGACCCACGTCTGGGCATACCCTGCCAACTTAGGGCGAACATAGCAAACACAAGGAGATGATGGACGGAGTGCTGAAACTTTTCAAACACTCACCCCCAGTCACAGATCTGGGTTGAATCCATCATCATTCTTTAGCTCACTTTGCCACCCCAGTTCAGACACAGCTATATGCAAATCAGTCTTGACCCTGTGCCTCATGGGAACAGTCCAGACCGAACTGCCAAGCCATGTCTTCCCTGGACCGGAATCAAGCATCCTGGGACCGGTTTCGGGCTATCAGCCCTCATCAGCCAGGCTAGCTTGAATCCAGTGGCCAAGTGAGCAAGGGGCCCACGTCTGGGCATACCCTGCCAACTTAGGGCGAACATAGCAAACACAAGGAGATGATGGACGGAGTGCTGAAACTTTTCAAACACTCACCCCCAGTCACAGATCTGGGTTGAATCCATCATCATTCTTTAGCTCACTTTGCCACCCCAGTTCAGACACAGCTATATGCAAATCAGTCTTGACCCTGTGCCTCATGGGAACAGTCCAGACCGAACTGCCAAGCCATGTCTTCCCTGGACCGGAATCAAGCATCCTGGGACCGGTTTCGGGCTAACAGCCCTCATCAGCCAGGCTAGCTTGAATCCAGTGGCAAAGTGAGCAAGGGACCCACGTCTGGGCATACCCTGCAAACTTAGGGCGAACATAGCAAACACAAGGAGATGATGGACGGAGTGCTGAAACTTTTCAAACACTCACCCCCAGTCACAGATCTGGGTTGAATCCATCATCATTCTTTAGCTCACTTTGCCACCCCAGTTCAGACACAGCTATATGCAAATCAGTCTTGACCCTGTGCCTCATGGGAACAGTCCAGACCGAACTGCCAAGCCATGTCTTCCCTGGACCGGAATCAAGCATCCTGGGACCGGTTTCGGGCTAACAGCCCTCATCAGCCAGGCTAGCTTGAATCCAGTGGCAAAGTGAGCAAGGGACCCACGTCTGGGCATACCCTGCCAACTTAGGGCGAACATAGCAAACACAAGGAGATGATGGACGGAGTGCTGAAACTTTTCAAACACTCAACCCCAGTCACAGATCTGGGTTGAATCCATCATCATTCTTTAGCTCACTTTGCCACCCCAGTTCAGACACAGCTATATGCAAATCAGTCTTGACCCTGTGCCTCATGGGAACAGTCCAGACCAAACTGCCAAGCCATGTCTTCCCTGGACCGGAATCAAGCATTCTGGGACCGGTTTCGGGCTAACAGCCCTCATCAGCCAGGCTAGCTTGAATCCAGTGGCAAAGTGAGCTGTTAGCCCGAAACCGGTCTATTTGGCTGAGAGCCTGGGTGCTAAGGTGATGGCCTACGCCGATGACACCCAGCTGCTCTTTACCTGGGACAATGATGACAATTCGGTCGCTTCGGCTCATCACTGTCTCTCTTCCATTTTTAAGTGGCTTGCGGCTGCACAACTAAAATGTAACGAGGAGAAGTCAGAGATTCTCCTGTTTGGAAAATTCCCTCCCAGGTTCCGGGAAGCTCTGTGGCCACCTGATTTTCCCCTGCCCTCCTCAGAAGGGAAGCCGGCGAAGAACCTGGGGGTATGGTTTGATGAGAGCCTTTCCTTCTCATTTCACATTAAGAAGTTGGCCGGCATCTGTTTTGGTCTTCTCAAGACTCTAAGAAAGTTCTTTCCTCTTCTGCCCCAAGCAGCTAGAGAAACGGTCACCTGTGCTCTCATCCTGTCCCGGCTGGATTATGCCAATGCGCTTTACATTGGCATTCCTGGCTACTTGATAAAAAAGCTCCAGGTAGTCCAAAATTCGGCAGCTACACTTCTTCCTGGCATCTCCACCAGACACAGTGTGCGTCATCACTTGCGTTCCCTTCACTGGCTTCCCGTCGCGGAACGGGTGAAGTTCAAAGTGCTGGTCCTAGCCCATCGCGCCTTGCACGGTGCTGGCCCATCCTATCTGCAAAAGCGGTTTACCTTCTATATGCCCTCGAGACAGTTGCGATCGGCATCTCACCGTCTCACACTGGTTCCCCGATTTAAGTACCAGAGGCTGGGTGGCAGGTCTCTGTCTCGGAGGGCAGCGGCAGCGTGGAACGCACTTCCTCTGGCATTACGCAACATTGAAGACCTGACTGCATTTAAGAAAAATTTGAAAACGTATCCTTTCGTTTGCTAGTCCCCTTGCTCCCCTTAAGACATCGCGCCGGGACACTCATGAGTAACCGTGCGCGTTAAAAATCCCAATAACATAACATCTCCTTGTGTTTGCTTTGTTCGCCCTAAGTTGGCAGTGTATGCCCAGACGTGGGTCCCTTGCTCACTTTGCCACTGGATTCAAGATAGCCTGGCTGATGGGGGCTGTTAGCACGAAACCGGTCCCAGGATGCTTGTTTCCGGTCCAGGGAAGACATGGCTTGGCAGTTCAGGCTGGACTGTTCCCATGAGGCACAGGGTCAAGGCTGATTTGCATATAGCTGTGTCTGAACTGGGGTGGCAAAGTGAGCTAAAGAACGATGGTGGATTCAACCCAGATCTGTGACTGGGGGTGAGTGTCTGAAAAGTTTCAGCGCTCCGTCCATCATCTCCTTGTGTTTGCATCATTTCTTTTTGTCCCAGTAATCAATCTGGCTGCGGCATTAATGGAAGCCTTTAGTGGGGCCAAGTTCTGTTTGAAGAGACCACAGAGCGTGGAACTCCTGTAGTCTCGTCTTGGCAAAACTAGAGCTTGTACCGCCAATTTGAAGTCTTCCTGTGGAAGGAATGGTTTGAGATTCCCTAGTATACTCAGCTGATGTTTAGCTCCCTTGGTTGCATTGCTGATATGGTTCTTCATATTCAAGTGCATGTCTAGTGTGATTCCGAGGGATTTAGCTGACTGAATAATGTGGGGGTAGCAGTTGAAGGCTGTAAGTTGTTTCATCCAAAGGTCAATCTTGTGAATGTGGTTAGGGGGAGCGATGAGAAGGAATTCTGTTTTGGAAGTGGTGAGCATGAGGTAGTTGTCAGTGAGCCAGTTTTGAGTGTTCCTCAGAATGGAGTTGAGTGAGATGAAGTCTTCAGGGGAGGAGATTTTCAGATAAAGTTGAGTGTCATCTGCATACATATGAAAAAGAATGTTCCAGGAGTTCAAAGCATTTGCTAATGGTTCCAAGAATAAATTGAAGAGTATGGGTGCCAGGGCGGACCCCTGTGTAACCCCCATAGTTACTGTATAGGGCTGAGATAGGGATTGATCCATCTTGATTCTTTGGGATCTGGTTTGGAGGAAGGAAGTGAACCATTTCAACACAACCCTGATAAGCCAATCCTGTGTTCCAGTGTGGATAGTAGTTTGATATGGTTAACGGTGTCGGAAGCAGAAGATAGGACAAGAAGGATCAGTAGGAAAGATTTATTTTGGTCTAGAAATGTTAAAATGTCATCCATGATGTGAGTGCATGCAGATTCAGTGCTGTGACCTCTCCGAAAACCAGATTGATGATGATCCAACAGTTGGAATTTCTCAATGTGTGAGCAGAGTTGTGTGTATCACACACTTTTCAAGAAGTTTCGCCAGAGTGGGGATGTTGGAAATGGGTCGGAAGTTATTCAGATCAGAGCTGTCTGCGTTAGGTTGTTTTTAGAATGGGGGATACCTGCGCTGCTTTTAGACAGTTGGGAATCGTGCCTTGCACTAGTGAAGCATTGATGATCTTAGTCCATAAGGGGAGGATGGTGGCTTTTATTTCTTTGAAGACAGGAGGTGGTAGAGGGTTGCTGAAGTGGTTAGAAGGATTGATCGCAAGAAGAGTGTTGTAGATATCGCTTTCACTGAGGTGAGTAAAGGAGTGCCAAGATGCATTATATCTTGGCACTCTATACTGGGGTAGTATATGGTGTGGCTGTGAGACCTCACTGTGTAACACACTGCCAACCCTTATAGGACAAGTCCGGTTTCGTTTGTCAAACCTTGGCTCAACCCTGGTTAACTGTGGCTTTGAGCAGTCAGGGTTTAACAAAGGAGCAAGTGTAAAGCATTTTAACAGCACCAAAACAACAAAAAAAGAAAGAAACACGACTCTCCAAAAATCCAACACCAATTTATAAAAAAAGTAGCTTGTATTTTTATGAATGTATTGATACAAAACAAAAAAGATCCACGGGGAGTTCTGGAGATATAGCTTTAGGAAAGTCCCTTTTTTACATTGTCATTCCCACTTTCTGCCCTACTACTGATGCTTTTTGACAAAGTGCACTGGGTCCCAACAGGCCCCCACTGTCAGTACTCTTTCCCTTAAAATAAGGTAAATGACTTATTGTAACCCAATTGGCAAGGATTTTAGCACTCCTGTAATTCCCTAGTAAATTGTACCCTTGGTACCTAGTGCACGGGTAATAAAGAGGGCCCCCAAGGGCTGTAGTATGTATTATGCCACCCTAAGGGACCCACACCCAAACAGCATGCAGACCGCCATTGCAGGCAGCCTGAAATGGTGCAAACCATTCTGAAAACATGAAATGGCCCACTCACTGTGTGCCATGCCAAGGTACACTGCATATACAATATGTAAGTCACCACTACAGCATGCCTTACAGCCCTAAGGCACTGTGCATTATATTATTTGGGAGGGCACAAGGCATGAGCAGATAGGCCCCTGCGATGTCTAGTTCCATTGCTAGCTATTCCAAGTGGTCAGGCAGCCATCTTAAGAACATGTACTGGGTACTGGTCATTACGAGTTTCCCAGCTACATTATGGCTTCACTGAAACTAACAGTGTTTGGCATCAAACACTTTGTCTTAATAAATCTGTGCTGATTCCAGTACTAGATTTAGTATGACTGAAAATATTTTTTATTGAGGCTTAATATTTTCAAAGAGAGTCTGCTTACAGCATATCTCACTGGGTACAGTAAACTATAATGCAGCCAGCTATTAAGTCATAACCATGAGAAAATAAGTATCGAGTGCATGTATACATATGTTAATCAGCCATATGAAAATAATCGGTGACAAACATACAAATTCCACAGAGTATATTACATTGTGGATTAAATGGTGAGTTCCAGTACAGACATTCATGTGGAGGCAATAAGTTTAGGGTCCAAGGTTAAGCTTCTCAGTTACTCCACACAGACGAATGTAACATGAAGGAGAGAGTGGGGGAAATCCTCTTGCGTTAACAGGGGGAGGGGAATTGTAGGGAAATTGGAGCAAGATAAAACTTGAAATGTAAGACGTAACGGAGGGAGAGGTAGGAGTGATGTCGGCAGGTGTTCAACCAGGAAAAACTAAAAAAAAGGGGAAAAGAGGTGAGTGTGGGCTGTGGTCACGGGGGTACAGGCAATTGGAGCAAAGAGTGTGTGAGCTCTCAGACCCCTCCATCCCGACAGCACAGAAAGGTCCAGGGAAAGGATACGAGATTGTGTCACTGTGGAGACTCGGTAGGAGCTTTAGGGGGAGGGGGAGAAGATCACCAGCAGTCAGCTCTATAAATTGCATGAGCATGGTGTCAAAGGATGCTGCTTTTGGGCATTTTCTGATCTGCAGGGCCTCTTCCCAATGTAAAGCAGTGCTATCCACATCCCCCCAACGGACAAGTGCCCTGTGCCACTGGGGAAGCATCGGAGGTTGTTGGGCTCTCCAGTGTATGGTGAGGAGATGCTTAACAAGCAGGAGGGATAGATTGGCAAAGCGCACCCGCACCTTGTGGTTTTTCCCCTGGGAAAAATTCCCAGGGCAGTAGGCTCCCATGTATTCAGTATCACTAGATTTAGCCGAAAGAGACATCTAGCCGCAGATTCCTTAACTTTTAAATTCTCCCCAGGCGCCAGTCTGGATCCGAAAATGTTTCAGCAGTACCTCTGCGCGCCGGGGGACGGCGTCGTACGGCTCCGCGATGACGTTGACACCGGTCATGACGTCAGTGGAGCCATATAAGTCCCCTTCAACGAGTGGACGTCAGTTTCTTCTTTTCCGTGCTATAAGGCGGATCCAGAGAAGGGGTTCCTTGGGCCGATTTTTTGACCTGCCTCAATACTTTGTTGTTGGTGGAAACTGTGTGCCTTTTCTGTGTCTACAGGTTTCAAGCCTTGTGGGTCTTGTAGCTGACATATGTCGGTGACGGACCCGCATACAATTTGTATGTGGTGTATAGGCGAGCCCCACGATGCCGAGGATTGTGTCTCCTGCCAGAAACTAAAACCAAAGTCACTAAAGGAGCGGCGTTTGAAGTTGATGGTGGCACATGTGTCACGGTCCTCGGATGCTTCCCAGCCTCGGTCTTCATCGTCCACGGAAGAGCGTTTGTGGGGTTGATCTAGGAGCCGAAGCCGTTCTGGAGGACGTCGTTCTCCGGGTAAGTCAGAAGGTAAGGGACGGGAGAAGTTACGGCATTCTCGGACTTCACCGTGTGGAGACTCCGTCTCCCATGGCTCCTCCCGCTCGACGGTTGAGGAGACTGTACGCGACTCTTCACCGCATCTCCCTGTGTTTCCAGGAGCCGGGGCGTTGATGGCTCAGATGAGGGAATATTATAATTCCTTGCACCTCATCTTTGGCACCCCATCTCCCTCTGGAGCACCATAAGGCCCAAAGGAGGTCAGTGGGGCACCGTCAAAGGGTTTGCCCTCGGTGACGGTTGAGCTGTTGGAGTTGATGGGTCGGCGCCAGTCGAGGTTGGCCGACGCTGCTTTGGTGCAGGTCCACAGTCCTTCAGGATCTCGACCGTCGACGCCGGACTTCGATCAGCCGACTCCGACGTCAGCGGTGTCGGTTGAAGTTGCTTCTCCTCCTCCGAGTAGGCATCGTATGACATCAGATGCAGAGTCAACTATTCAAACTGAGGGGAAAATGCAGGTTTTGATTCCTTTTCAGGAAGAGGTTGTGGAAAGACAGCCTGTGTCAATTGAGGCAGGCCTCTTTCAGCCCATTCCCGGCATTAATGTTCCTCAGATTATTAGAATGTTCCTCAGAGAGCTGGTTGTCTGCTCTGGGAAAGGCTAATGGTCTGGATTCTTCACCAACTTTGGGGTTGCTTTCTCCCCCTGGCCTTGCTACGGAGGCAAGTTCCTCCTTTGCAGACATGCTAAGGAAAGTGGCTACGGTTTTAAGCTTGTCACTTCCTATGGTACAACGGTCCACAGACCCTTTGATTGAGGTCCTTTTTTAGGGACAGACAGAAGAACCACCTGTTCTTCTGTTTGGGGAGGAGGCCCTTTTTGATATTTTATGAGGCGCTTGGGCCGAGGCTGAGTCGGGGGCATTAGTGGACGGGGATATTGCACGTAGACACCTGTTTGCTCCTGGGGACCCGGTTTGTCTTCATAGACCTCCTTCCACACTTAGCTTGGTGACTCAGGTTGTGACTTCTTCACAGGATGTAGTTTCTATACCCAAGACTACAGTGGGTAAGGAGTCTAGGAGTCGTGATGTATGTGGTAAAGACATCTTTGCTTCTGCAAGCTCAGCCTTGAGAACCACAAACAAGGCTTGTATGCTGGGGTGATATTTCTATGCTTTATGGGATTCGCTACAGAGAAAGTTGCCATCTCTTCAGGCTAACCTCAGCTCGGAGATTGGTGATATGGTTAAAGAGGGTAGCAGGCTGCTAAGCTTACCATATGGTGTGGTATGGACACTACGGACTCTGTAGGTCGCGCCATGGCATCAGCAGTGGCAATAAGGCGTCAGGCTTGGTTGGCAAATTCGGGTTTCTCTGAGACTGTCCAGTCGACTTTGGCCGACATGCCATTTGATGGTGCCCATCTTTTTGGGAGTCAAGCTGGTTTAGCGTTAAGATGCTTGCGTGATAGACAGAGGTCTTCAGAGTCATAACTTTTCATTTTCTTTTACTTGTGTAATCTGTCTTTATGCTTGAGATGCAGACTATTTCTTTATAAGAGAGTAAGCTTTGTTGGGGCATTCTACATGTCCGTTGTTGGTTTGAGCTTTGTGCTCAAGAGGTTATTATCAAGAGATGTATCTTCTTGTATGGAAGATTTTCTGACGCAAGCTTCTTTGAAGCAGTTCAGTATGCTAAAATGCGCATGGTTTCAGCCTTTCGTTGTCTCTTATAGGGACATGTTGGTATGCCAGTGGTAAGTCTGGTACATAGGGATGCTTTGGTCTTTACTTGTTAGAGTAATTAGCATAGTATGTCCTCACTACTCTTGTGGTGTGCATATTTATTATGGCGCTGATGGATTCAGAGCTTACACTTAGTATTCTTTTAAAATCATGCTCTTGTGTTTCAACCGTCATTAAAGTCCTTTTGGACTATGCGTTTTATGGTGCAGGTTGTTTTCTCTTTCTGATCGGACTGCATATCTACATATTTATTATAAGAGCTTCAATTTTTTGAAGAGTTTTGCAAGTAAATTCAGAGTTTATGGTGTATTCTTTGGAAAACACGAGCTGGTGGACTTCTCCTCTGTGGGAGGGGATATGTAATTAATTTGTTCATCTTTGGAACATGACAAGGTTAACTCTGTATCTTACACTGTGTGGTAGGCAGTGTTGGAAACAATCTGTTGGAGACTTCTAGCTGCAGATTCCTTACCTGCTTCATGGTATGGAGCTTTTAGGCTTTTTAGGAAGTTCTTCTTGTTATTCTTCTACAATGCTTTCTGCATCTATCTGGAGGTTATATATTACCTGTCCTCTTGTGGTATGTATCTATTTTCTCTGTGCTTCCCAAGTCCTTGAGATAGCATGGCTGTTGCTTCTTGCGACGGACTTGCAATCAAATTTTGTTTTGTATCACAAGTGTTGTGGCATGCGCTTGTTGCTAACAAGGATTCATTTTATGTATGATTTCCTTTTAATGTTTCGATTTTTCCTAATGTTATGTTTTGGTACTGCACTATAGGTGCGTTCCCTATTGCAATATACATGTTTGGTCTTCGTTTAAAAAAAAAAAAAAAAGAGAGAGAGAACAGAAAGAGGCTTTAATGTGAGTTGTGCTTGCTTCTCTTTTCTCACTTGCCTTGGTACTTTGAGGGTTCCCACTGCTGGGGGTCATGTTCAGATTGCTGGACCATGACACTGAAGGTCATGTGGGGGCACGTTTTGTAGATACTTGCGGTCCGGCAGTAAATGTTGGCCAGTGAAATTATATGAGTTGTCGGGCCACTCGGAGCCTATTGTGACACACTCTTATATATATTGTGTATATGTCCAGATAATGCATCTTTGTGACAAAGGTTTATACAACTGGCATAAATGATGAATATCTATATTAGATTCAAATCTATTTAGTGTCATTTTAGTTTCTTTACAGTGCATTATATAACCTTCGAGTGGTCATTTTGTTCAAACAAAATTCTTTATACCATGGAGGTATTATTGTTCATCTTTCTTTTGGTGTTTATTCATCTTGGTATAACGGAATGAGTTCTGAGAGTCCTTCTTTGGATTTTATCAGGACAGTTTTTTCTCTGATATCTCTTTATTGTTGTAAAGAATACAGATTACATGACTTTTGCTTTGCACTCGGGCCTTTTGGCCAACAAGTTCTCTTTCCCCTTGGGGGATAGAGGATAATGTCTGTTAACTGACAGATGGTTCTTTAAGGATTTTTTCCCCTTTTCCTTCAAGGGGCGATTCTCTCGGGCCTGTAGGGTTGTTTTTTATTTATTTGTTCTGTGACAGTGATCATGGATTCTATTAAGAGCCAAGTAGGGGCGGCTCCTCCACTAGGGCGGAGGAGCGTCGCCCCACTGCTTTCTCGCAGTGCGAGAAACAGAAACATAAAATGGTAATAACTACCATTTTATGTTTCTGCTCTCACACTGCTAGAAAGCAGAAGGGTTTGGCTGTTGTTACGTTGCTGCTCTGAGAGCAGGGCTGGGCAGGGGAGTAATGGTGTGCCCACTCCTGAGTGCGGATGACTGGTTTGGTCATGCGCACTCTTCCCTTCTCCATGCAGGCTGCAATGCAGCCTACATGGAGAACATGGCCGGGCCACTAGCCCCTGGCTGGGCGGCGTCCTGACCAATCACAACGCTGCTTGCAGCGTTGTGATTGGCTTAGGGGTGGGAGCCTGGCTGCCTGCTTCCTGTTCCTGCCCGAGGCAGGCGAGCAGGTCAGGAGTAGAGACGACGCGGGACCCGGCCGGCAGGAAGGTAAGTTTAATTTTTTTTTATTATTAAATTAACCGCCCCGTGGGACCCCCGGACCCCACCCGACCCCCGTCCCCTCCACCCACGAGTCATGCCGGCCTCGACTGGAGCCAAGCTCTTGTTCTGCTATTCCTATGTACATTTGGTCGGTTGTTAGTTATGACCAGCTCTCTATGAGAACTGTTGTAGGATTAGTTCGCAGAACCTCCTCCAAGGGGTATAGCTATGGTATTTAATTCAAAGGTTAAGGAATCTGCGGCTAGATGTCTCTATTTGATGTAAAAGTTACTTACCTTGGGTAACGTAATATCTGGTTGAGACACAGTCTAGCCGCAGATTCATTAACTCCCTGTCCATCCTCCCCACTCTGCGAATAACCTATGAGATAAGGTTTATAACCCTTTTTCAGTACTGGTTTTATATTCCGGTGATTACTATCTCAACTTAAGTGGGGATTCAACAGACCACTTAGCCTGGTCACATAGGTTTTGTTTAGAAGTTGCCATACCATCGATTTCCAAATGTGTGTGGTCGGTAGGGTGGGATATATTTTCTCTTTCACACTGGATTAGACAAGAGTGGGCAGTACTGATTTATTTGTTCTTTCTTTGAAAGTCTTTGTTTGGTATCATCATACCTTGTATTGGCACTATCTAAATGTCACTTAATGATGTGATTCAACAAACAGCTTTGTGTTGTTTTTATAGGTTTTGTTTTGCTATTACCATGCCATTCATTACCTTTGATGAATGGACTTTAGAGTGTATGGTTTTCTTCCCATACATGGGGGTTATTCACTAGGGCGCAAGGTTTCACGTAGCCGTGTGTTTCGTTGATTCTTTTGGGGTTTTCTTTAAAAACCATGTCTGGTATTAACATACCATTAGATGTTTCTTTTTTATAAATGTTTCAAATTTTTCATCTTTTTGGCACACTGCTTCCACAACCAGTTTCTATAGTGGCTCTGCGTTCTGGCACGGAAGGTTTCACAGAAGAAACGGACGTCTGCACGCCGGAGTGGACATATATGGCTCTACTGACATCATGACTGGAGTTGACGTCATCGCAGAGCCGTACGACACCGTCCCCCGGCGCGCAGAGGTACTGCTGAAAAATTTCCAGATCCAGACTGGTGCCTGGAGAGAATTCAAAAGTTAATGAATCTGCAGCTAGACTCTGTCTCTACCAGATATTACGTTACCGAAGGTAAGTCACTTTTACATTATGACATGCACCCAGAGGGCACTGTAGAGGTGCCCCCTAGAAAACCTACTAGTCCACTAGTGTGCTGACTGACTGGTGTGTCTCAGCCAGCCACCACAGATGAGTTTCTGACCCCTGTAGGTGACAGCCCATGCACTCAGAGTTAAAAAAACAATGCCTGCTCTTGCGGAAGGTGATCACGCCTCCTCCAGGAGGATGGCTAGTGAATTAGCATGTCAAAGCCAAAGGGTTCAAAGCCTCTGCCACCTGTGAAATGTGACAACGGCTTCCTTCCCAGGCCTGTGGAAAGCCACCCCCTGCCTTGGGGGCCATTTGGCACCAGAGCAGGCAGTAAATTATAGAGTCAGTAAGCATGTTACACTTTCAGGCTAGGCACACCGCTAGGACAGCCAAGAAATTAGTGAAACTAGTGTTGTATTCCGCTTTAGGTGTCTGTATATAGGTTTTCCAGAAACATGTCCTTATATAGGCACAATTCACATTGCCCTTATATAGGCATAAGATCCCAGTCCTTATTTAGGCATTAGCCATGCAATCCAAATACAGGCATGGTCACCTACATCCGTCCACCCCAACGTCACAACGAGTTCTTAGAAACCAGACCCTTAAGCTCTTGAGAGTTCCCCTAGCACAGTATTATTGATTTCTCCAAGAACTCATTTATTATGCATGAACCGCTACACCTTAAGGGTTCATTCCTGACGTCTTCCTCTGCCCGACTTTACGTCAATGCTAACATTCCAAGGCACCTACCAGGTATAAATATACCTTCCCTTGCCCAAGCAAGTAGGAGGAGACCTCGACTTTAGAGGAGCCCGTGTCCCGGCCTGACGCACTGACAAGAGACGCTGTCATCCCTGCTCGCAGAGAATCCAGCTTCCAGTGTTCTGACTCCCTTCGCGGGGTGTTAGAGTTCGAGACCCGGAAGGAGATTCCCACCTCTCTCATTCTCAAGGTATGGAGCTGACTAGAACCTAGAGGGACTCTTGGCATACTAGACTTGGCATACTAGACTATAGCATACCATACTATAGAATACTTCAACTACTTCTTACCTTGCCCTACACCTAGGTTAGGTTAGGTACACTGGGGTAGAACTAGTTAGAGAAGCATCTTATGAGCACTCGCATTTTTAGCTTATGTTATTTATGTATATGAATATATGTGTCATAGCTAAAAGATAATGCTAGCGCAGTTTTATTTCTTTCTACTGCTTACGCTGTACATTATATATCTCGCATACTGTCTTATGATCATAACAGCTCATATCTCTTACACGAGAAACAAGACTGTTCAATAAATCCTTTTATTGAAACGCCCGTCTATTCTTTCTGTGTAACTCTGAAGAAACTAAGCATGCACGATTAGCTGAGTGAAACTGTTATCTATTGTTTCCACGATTCTGAGAGTGTTCCGATTCTAAAGGGAAACAAAGTTGTCATGTTTATGCGGTTGCCAGAAACTACTCCCTTCTTGTTTACAAGGAGTTTCTAGTGGCCTCTGAGTTAGCTGGCACAAAGTAATTAAGTTTAATATACTCGATAGGGACATACTGACCTCAGTCCTATGTCGAATCTATAGGGTATATTATTCCAATGCGCAGAGCCTATTAGGGAAATAGGAACTACACTACATGGCGCCCAACGTTTGGTAAGGCACTAATTTAACACTAGATACTGAGTAATTCAGTCGTGCTTTTCTCAGAGACCCCTACTCACATACTCCATAACACGTCTGGAGTGGGTAGGGTTAAGTATCCGCCAAAGCTAAATAGGACAAAAACCCTATATATTAGCTGTTTGGTTTGTTCAACGTTGAAGGCTACAGTGTTCCAAAATATTGTGCACCTTATCTTTTGTTTCCTTGAAACTTGTTCTACATTTTTCAAAAAACAAATGTTCCTGCACGGGGATAATGGCACCGAGAACGGTGTAGCTGCGGCTGATCCAGTTGTAACAGTTTTCAACTTTACAGGTTTAAATGAAACCGATGAGGGTGTTATAAACATCCATCCAAACTGAAGGAGAGCCATCACTCTAAAACTTATAAAACACGGCCTATCACCAAGAGGTGGTAGAGCAGTTTTCGTGATAGAGGCACACGAATCCTTTCAGACAGAGGTATTCTATTCAAGGATAGTATTCCCAGAATCAAATCCAGTAACAAAACTATTTCACTTCTTTAAAGAAGATGAACCACCAGAGGAATATATTCCTTTCGAGGATATTGAAATTCCACTCACATACCAGGAGCATAATCTCTGGTTTAAAGGCGCCCTAAAACATCTCAAAAACATTACCAGGCTCGGTCCACTAGGTAGACCAGGAGCAACATGGCTGATTCTAGCCGGCTACACACCTCATCCTGACATCAATGTAATGTCAGACGAGGAATTACTTAATCAACTACAAGAGTTAATAAAAATTTACAGACAATTAGTCCAATATGTCATGCAGACTTTCACAGTCCAACCACCAATGACCATTCCAAGTCAAACCCCTCTACAGGGGAATACACTAAAAATTACTCCACAGACTTTACACGCAGTCATGGGTAAAATGCCCACAAAACGTGAGCAAATTCCATTCTGGATAGCTCAAAAGATTACTCAAATCGAAGCAGTATTTCCAAATACTAGCCCTTATGAGAAACACAGAATCCTAACAATCTGTTTACCAATGGGGATCACACCACAACTGGAAGATTGCACCACTTGGGGCGCAGTCTTTGCTGCCATCTATACTAAAACACATGGTGTTCCGTCAATTGCAGTAATACCAGATGTCCAGAAACAAATTCATACCGAATACGGGGCAGAACCCGCTCTGAATTTAGGTATGAAATTACTGAAAAACTTTGACCAGGTCTCAACAATAATATTATCTAATATTAAAGGAGAGGCAGCATCAGTGGCGATCCGCCAATGCTTAAGGGAATTTGATGTAACAGAACATCAACATGAACTACCCAGAATAATAGAACAATCTTATGCAGAATTAGGCAGAGATAGTTTGGGTGGAAAACCATTGAAGCCAAAACTATCTGAAAGTCCTGAGAAGGACTCTATTAAACAAAATCCCACATCTTCTAAAAAAGAAGTGGGAAACTAATAAACAAAATTCAAACGAGACACGATCTCAATCCCGACGTAGGTCTCCTCAAAAGGAGCCCTCTGAAAGGAGGTATAACCTCAGGAATAGGGATAATTTAAGAAAACTTGACAGGTATCAAGATACTGATACACGTTCCTCTCGTACCTTTCAGATATCGTCACAGACATCGGAAAGAAGAGGACGGTCAGAACAGAGAGAAGAACGCGTGAAATCCAAAGACGATAAACACGTTCAGAAAAATAAATCAAAACCTCAATTCACAAAAAAGAAGGTAGCAGGTCGAGAATACTGAGAACACAGCTCAAGAACGGAGAATGGGCTCAGACAATGCTGGACAGTGCAGCAGAAGTCGCAATAGCTCGCCAGAACCTGAAGGAACTTCTGGAGATAGTGGACTTGAATGAGTACATCACAGTAGAGACTGTAGACACCAGGGTTAGTACTCCACAAAAGTTAAATGAAATAACACTCCGAATGGAGGGAGACATACCAAGAAAAGTGAAAACACTCTTTTGGGAAAAACTTCAAGGGGTTATGATATACTTCTAGCAGAAAAAGACTGGCCACCACACTTTGTCAGGGAGTGCCCACATGGCGAGGACATTATTATGCCAGCCTTCTCCAATCATATTCCAATTCACCTAAAATATACTTATGCCAGGAAATGGGCAGTTGCCCAGGCCCCAGCATTATACAAAAATCATTTAGGATGGGATGAGGACTCACCTCACCACAAAATACAGCTAAAAAATGAACCTACTGCACAAAGACAGTACCCAATAAAGCAAGAAGCTAAAAAACAGGTCAGGGAGATCTTAGATCAACTTGAATACCAAGGGGTGATTGAAACATGCACCTCTTCAATGAATAATCCTTTGTTTCCTGTATCCAAACCAGACAATACATATTGTCTAGTTTTGGATTACAGACACTTGAACACTTGTTCCAAAACATTTGCAGTGCAAAATGCACATAGTACAGCATTAATGAATAACATTGTGCGTAAAAAATATAAAACCACATTGGACATTTCAAATGGTTTCTTTTGTCAAAACATAGCACCTGAAAGCAGGTACTTAACAGCTTTCTCAATAACGGAGACCCAGCGTCAATTTTGTAGACTCCCACAAGGGTTCAAAAACAGCCCTGGGTTATTCTCAGCAAGGGTAACAGAGTTACTACAAATTTATGATAATGAGGCATTGTCATATGTCGATGACATCTATCTGACAGACGATGACCTAGATAGGCACTTGAACAGGGTGAGTACCATTATATTGGGCTTCGCTTCTGAGGGATATAAATTCAACTTTAAAAAAATCCAGAATTGCCCATCTCAATGTCCTTTTCCTGGGATATGAGCTTTCAAGTGAAGGCAAGAACCTGGCAGCTAACGTTTTAGAAAAGTGCGCGCTGCTCCAACCTCCAAAAACGCTGAAAAATTTACAATCTATCTTGGGTTTCCTAAATGTTGGAAGAACTTACATTCTAAATTACGCAGAAAGGGTTAAACCTCTCTACGAATTAATCAAACCTGATTTTTCAACAAAACATTGGACACAGGAACACACAGAAATCCTGCGTTCACTCCAAGCTAACATGTTAGCAACAAATCACTTACAAACACGCGTAAAAACACGCAATTTAGTGATCCGAATAATTTCGGGTCAATGCGGATTCACCTATTTAACATTTAATGAGGGTGAAAAAGTACCAATAGCATACAAATCACATTTGTATACACAAGCAGAAATGCGCTTCACTTCAACAGAAAAAATACTGACAGCAGTTCAAACCGCTGTAGCAAAAGAAAGAGCTCTAGCTCAAGGAAAACGCATTATTGTCGTAACCCCAGTACCAGCCTTAGAGGCGGTTACAAAAGCGAGCATTCCAAATGCAAAAGCTTTACATCCTAGATGGATACAATGGGTTAATTCTCTTGCTGCAACAGATGTTGAATATGTTTTTGATCCTGATTTTAAAACACAAGCGTTCCTGCAATATGAACATGAATGTCCTCTGCCCACTGAAATTTTGCCTCTCGATCAGTACGAATTTATAATTTACACTGACGGATCAGCACAACCCGCTACAGGGAGTAAGCAAGCTTACAGTGCAGCATGCGCAATCGTTAAAGGTCGCATGCAAGATGGTAACTTCAGACCAATGGTCACTAAAACTCAATCTCTAGGAGATTGTACAGCTCAGCGAGCTGAACTACAAGTATTCAAACTGGCACTTGAAAATACAGATCGCGAATTCCCCACACTTATAGTGTGCGATTCTTTTTACTGTGTTCAGTCGTATAATGAATATATACAAAATTGGCTTGAAAACGGGTTCAAAGATGCAAAAGGTGGCACAATAAAGCATAAAACGCTTTGGGAACAAGTAGTTCGGCTGAAAGACGAACTACCAAAAGCTCACATGATACACTTGCTGAATCATCAACGTGATGGCGTTCACGTTGCAGGGAATTCATTGGCTGACGAAGCCGCAAAGGGGGCTGTTCAGACGGCTTCCGTAGCTGCGATCACTCGTTCAAAAACGAGAATAGACAGTGAGATATTGTTGGCTGTCAATGCTTCAAGCAAAGGCAGTGGTGCAGCGTTACCAAAGAAATTTCCACTCAAGTACTCTTATGTAATTGATGCGAACACCGTTCCTTTTGCTCGAATCCCTGAAGTGGGGGATAGGGTAATTCCAAACATGGAACGTAGAGCAGCTTTGATTTATGAAGCACATCTGGGGGAGGGTCTGTCACATCAAGGGATCTCTAAAACAATATTAACATTAAAAGAGATGTACTGGTAGCCTGGAATGAATACACAGATTCACATCTTCATCGATGACTGCATAGACTGCAATAGACAGCGTGGTGCAGAACGCCATCAGACACCAGATTACGAAGTAGCCTGCCCAGTACAGACACCATTGTTAGACAGCATTAGACTATCTACGCGCAGGCGTTCTTATGGACAAATGCAATCCCACAAATACTAAGTCAAGGTTCCTATGGATATGGCCTCAGCGCTCGACTGACGCTCGAACTGTTATAAAAGATTTGCGAATCTTTATCGGCACATACGCAATAGGCACACTACATTCTGACCAGGGCCCTGCGTTTATCTCTCAGGCTTACAAAGAAGCCATGGCCAGTTTGGGCGTAGCATTGCGGTACTCCTCTCTGTTTCATCCTGAGGGAAATTCTGTTGTGGAAAGGAAAAACCGGGACATAAAGCAGTCTATAACAGCTAGAGTATTAGGTTCGGGTGATGGGTGGGTCAAACATATTTATGGGGTCCAACGCTCATTAAATAATTTGCCAAGAAGTTCTCTAGGGGGGGTCACTCCATATGAGGTCCTATTTGGGACAAGAATGTGGGTTCCTGATCTCGAATGTAAAGGCACAGTGGTGGAAAATAAACCCTTTGATATCAAAGATCGTTTGACTGTTTTACAGGATCTAAATGAACTAAGATCGAAACAAAGCAACGTGTTCCTGAAGCCAACCACCACTGGGGAAACACCGGCAGTCCCAGCAAGGCCTGTCTGGATCCCAAAAGTTGGGGATCTAGTCAGAGAGAAGATTGCGGACAAGAAGGAATTTGGACCTTCTTACAGACAACCAGTACCTGTCCTAGCCGTCCACAGAACAAGAACAGTACTTCTGCCGCCCCTTGCTGGAAAAAAGGAGAAAAGATTTGTGTCAATCAACCTCATCAAACCACAGTATGTGGCCAATACTAAATAGTAGGCCTCGTGGACTCCGACCTAGTAGCAGACGCACTCCTCTCGCTACTATCCAAGAGGTTCAGACTGAAAGACTCATAACCATCGAGAATTCAGCAGTAACAGATGAAGGACTAAGCAACAATGCTATGGAACTCATCCCTCTTGAAACTCAAGAAACAGTTCGTCCAGATACACCTGTCTACACCAACGTAACAAGTGATCAACTGGTTCCAGCGATTTCAACAAATCCTGATGTAATTCCAACAATTGACAGAACTGCTTCTGGCTATTTCATTAACTTTGATATGTTTTCTGAGGATCCGAGTGAACCTGAAACGACGCCAGCATCAAAAACTTTCAAACAACAAGTACAAGACTTTTTTCATTTTCTGAAAAAGACTTATCTGGTTTCACCATGGATTGAAATATGGATTATTTCTGGAATATTTTCTTTCTGTTTTGGCTAGCTTTGGTTATGACTCTTAGCATGCTTATAAATGGCAGATACATTCGTATGGACACTGAAAGTAAAAATGTGAACTTACTTTTAAAACCACACAAATCTTCCCATCGTGAAACAAGAGACTTGTCAGCAGTGAACATCACAGCCGTTCCTATACAGGATGGTATAGTTTGGGACAAAACCGATTTCGACATATTCGGCCCGACGGAACTTTTGAACATTCCACATTTATTTAAAATTTCATTAAGTGATTTTATTACCTCCAGTACCTATTCTGATGATTGGGACTTTGAGACTGTTAATGATATGATGTCTGATCTAGAAAGGTCTGCTGCGTTCTCTGACAATGAATACTTAGAGGGTTCATCAGACTATGAACAGCTTTATTGTTACAACCACTATGGTCATCATTTTTTGAATAAATCTGCAACACCTAGAAATGTGTTTATGTTTAACCAATGGGAACATTGTCCTACACCACCAAGGGGTAGTTCAAAAACGTTTGCAAATAAGTTTCCATATTTTTCAGGGTACAATACATCTGATCCAGAAACATTTTACTATAAAAATGTAAACAAAACAGGACAGAAAATTATGTTAACTAATACAAAACAGATTTATTCTGCAGCCTTTATTACCCAACTGTCTAGACAAGGATTTGACTTTTGGAAAGACATAATCGACACAAAATCTGTCTGGGGTTCTAAAGATTGGCAAGTGCAGGGGATAGAAGCTTTGTTTAGAGCCTATATCATCCCACATCAAATAATGTTTTTGAATGACACTGTGCAACAAACGTCTTGCCTTGGTTTAGCCAAGATCAAAGACATGAACACACCTTCTGTACCAACACCTGCAAGTACTAGCACTACACAGGGAGCGGTCACAGTAGACACTATACTACAAAACAACAGATCAGATCCTGATTGGAAAAAATGGTTGCTCTGGCCCACAGACACAAACATCTGTCAAGAAAGATTCCTGAATAGAATACAGGGCTTTACTGTCCATAGGCCAGACCCACGTTATGTTCAAAGACAACATCCGGGGGTAGTAACAACATACAGTGTAGGAAAATTGTGCCTCGACTGGTTACAAAAATCTACACTCGAGGATGTGAAACAACACTTATCTTTACTTAAAGAAGACGCAGACCTTAGGGAATTCTTGCTAGGACCAAGAAAACCGTGTCAAAAACGTTTCATATATGCCGGCATTTATGCTGCTTATAATGAGATATGGAAGGTTTCACATGCGGAGGCCGCAGAAAGAATACGTGAGCTTGATCGTATTAACTTAGAGAAATCTCTCACTGTGGTCGACAATGGGTTAACAACTTTGTCATCCAGAATTTATTCACTGGACAACATTGTATCCTCTGCTATAGACATACTGGAACAAGATTTAGCCATTTTACAACAAGGCCAATCTCAGTTACGTTCTATTATGTTATTAGGCTGGACGCTGCAATCCTTGCGTGCAGGCTATGTGCCTTGGCGTTTTATCAACACGTTGTCTCTGTTTTCAGAATACAATCTAACGAATAAACAGATTGAACTGGCACAAAGGGGAGCAAAGTATACAGTGCTGAGCATTGAAAAACTGGAAAAATTACCATTTACGGTAGCAGAAAAACCAGCTACAGAATGGCTTATCCATGGCAAAATAACTCTGCCTGTCACTACTTTTCATTTTCAGTATTGCCTCAAACAAATGCAAGCAGGCAAATATGAAAGGTTGGGTAAAGAATACATTAAGACATCCTGGGATTTACCTTACGAATACAGATGTTGGAGTGGGGATCGTGAACTGTTTCTAAGCGGTACACACTGTGAAAATGCACTGAGCGGTTCACTCATATGTCAGGACATTTCTTTACACGGGCTTGTAATGGTTCTGTGGCAAACTTGTCCTGCCACCTGCAGGGTACACCAGCTGCTGTGATTAATCCAACGTTTGGACAACTTTCTAACAGAAGTTACCTCATGTTGAATGATCAGAGTTGCTGTGGCATGTTGCCAGGCATCCCATATCTGGTAACGGTCGACTCCAGGGTTACTTGTTGTTTGCAAGTATTGTTCCCCAAAATAGACACAGTCAGGGAGTCGCCTCTATGGCCTTCATTGAATGTTTATTTTATACGTTTTGATACTCTAAGCAGAATGAAAGCCATGCTTTTGCAACAAACCGTGCCTTTGACCTCGGCCAAAGAAACTTATGATTTACAAATTGCAAGGACTTCGGCTGAGATACAGGCTTTAATTCGTACAAACTGCCCTATACATTTCGTAGAAATGATGGGACGTATCTTAAACATGTCTGATATGAGCGGGATTGTACATGTATTTAAGACCATCTGTTCAGGACTGTTAGCACCTTTTCAGGCAGTCCTCGGAATCATTCCAAACTTCGCACATTCGGTGTTTGGTGGTGTGCCATTAATTCTAGCACTTGTTGCGGGAATCCTGTTCTTATTCCTACTGCTACGCTATGGCAAGCCTATCCACCGGCGTCACTCCCAGCAATTTGGAGAAAGCTCTCCTAGAACGGAAGTGCTGTGAGCGCATAGTGCCACTTTTGGGCATACCTCGTCTACGGGAACTTAATACAACATGGTTTCTGTCATTTAGACCAATCTGGCAAGATTGCATCTTACCTGTTCTACGCTGCCTGCCTTGCGGTGAAGAATGCGTGCTAGACACCTGTCTAACACTCCCATCAGTCATGCCAACGGATATCGATACTCTGCTGGACCCGATAACGGCCCATGCTCTGTGTTGTCCCCAAAGGCTACCAATCCTGATGACGGCATTCATTGAGATCTCACAAACGCTTCCTGCTGCTGCTGAGGTACGAGATGGATCAACAGGCACACAGGTAAAACGGACGCAAACATTGCTGCGGCATCTTATGCTGAAGGCGATGCTTCTCATCTCTGTGCAGTTAACCTTCTGAACGAGGTATTCCAAATGTCACCAACATCGGTAGACGATATTTTGTCTATAGAAATAGATGATTTCATGTTTACACCAGACCCATACACTGACTTTGATTCGGCTCACAGTGTACCGGGGACGCAATGAATTTGGCCTCCATATTTTCAGAACAGAACAAAACTTGGAACTCTTCCTAAAATTGAACTTTTTCTTTTTCTCTATTTTTTGAAAATACATGGCAACTAAATCTGCTTACAGTAGAACTATTCATATAAAACGGACTTCTTTGAATACTTCCAGGGACACATTGTCACCTTATTTACCACAATTTCATGATATGCAATGGCTTTGATTTTTGAAAACTTGTCAACCATTTCGTCATATGTATATATTTCTGTTTATTCATTCATGTTGCATTTATTTCCAATATATGCTTAGAATGATAAAATGCTTTACAATGTACAGTACCTATTGCATTCGACAGTTTATTTTAAACTTCTTTTAATATGCTTTTAGAAATGTTTTTAGCAACATGTGGTACTCAGTTTAATGTTTAGCATTTAATGTTTAGCATTTAGTACTATCGTTCATTCGAAAGTGGAGTGGATGTTGTATTCCGCTTTAGGTGTCCGTATATAGGTTTTCCAGAAACATGTCCTTATATAGGCACAATTCGCATTGCCCTTATATAGGCATAAGATCCCAGTCCTTATTTAGGCATTAGCCATGCAATCCAAATACAGGCATGGTCACCTACATCCGTCCACCCCAACGTCACAATGAGTTCTTAGAAACCAGACCCTTAAGCTCTTGGGAGTTCCCCTAGCACAGGATTATTGATTTCTCCAAGAACTCATTTATTATGCATAAACCGCTACACCTTAAGGGTTCATTCCTGACGTCTTCCTCTGCCCGACTTTACGTCAATGCTAACATTCCAAGGCACCTACCAGGTATAAATATACCTTCCCTTGCCCAAGCAAGTAGGAGGAGCCCTCGACTTTAGAGGAGCCCGTGTCCCGGCCTGACGCACTGACAAGAGACGCTGTCATCCCTGCTCGCAGAGAATCCAGCTTCCAGTGTTCTGACTCCCTTTGCGGGGTGTTAGAGTTCGAGACCCGGAAGGAGATTCCCACCTCTCTCATTCTCAAGGTATGGAGCTGACTAGAACCTAGAGGGACTCTTGGCATACTAGACTTGGCATACTAGACTATAGCATACCATACTATAGAATACTTCACCTACTTCTTACCTTGCCCTACACCTAGGTTAGGTACACTGGGGTAGAACTAGTTAAAGAAGCATCTTATGAGTACTCGCATTTTTAGCTTATGTTATTTATGTATATGAATATATGTGTCATAGCTAAAAGATAATGCTAGCGCAGTATTATTTCTTTCTACTGCTTACGCTGTACATTATATATCTCGCATACTGTCTTATAATCATAACAGCTCATATCTCTTACACGAGAAACAAGACTGTTCAATAAATCCTTTTATTGAAACGCCTGTCTATTCTTTCTGTGTAACTCTGAAGAAACTAAGCATGCACGATTAGCTGAGTGAAACTGTTATCTATTGTTTCCACGATTCTGAGAGTGTTCCGATTCTAAAGGGAAACAAAGTTGTCATGTTTATGCGGTTGCCAGAAACTACTCCCTTCTTGTTTACAAGGAGTTTCTAGTGGCCTCTGAGTTAGCTGGCACAAAGTAATTAAGTTTAATATACTCGATAGGGACATACTGACCTCAGTCCTATGTTGAATCTATAGGGTATATTATTCCAATGCGCAGAGCCTATTAGGGAAATAGGAACTACACTACACTAGAACTCCGGGTCAGTAATATGCTCACTCTCCACAGGAATTGGTCATATAGAGGGAGTAGTCACCCCAGGGATAAGTAGCCCATTGGCTACTACCCTACACTCCCCTAAATTCAGTATTTAGGGGCCCCTGACACCAGGAATTCAGATTTGTCTACCTGGGAACAGAAGAAGGACAAAGAAGAGCCGAAGAAGTGAGAACTGAGGCCCTGCATCGAAACTGGCATCAAGCCCTACCAGGCTGTTCGCACCATGACAATCACGAACACTGACTCGTCCAGAAGCTGAACACCCTCCGAAAATCCAGTGCTTCAAGAACTAAGCAGCATCTCCCTTTGGGTGGAGGAGCCACTCCCCCGCAGGCTACCACCGTACTTGTCCGGTACTTCGTTTTGCTGACCACCAGGTCCACCGAGGGAGCATCTCAGCAGGAGGAGCCCGCCATGGTTCTAGGAGGTCATCCCCCTCTCTCCAGCAAGTTTCGAAGTGCTAGACCCTCCAGGAGCCTTACAGCACCAATCCCCTGGGTACCGGATCATTTACCGCAACTAAAGCTTGTTGAGTGTCCAGCCGGACATCACCGACGCCAAAGTCGACCTGCTGATGAGGGTCTTCACGATCAATGAGGCCTACATTGAGAGTGACCCTGCTGTTCTGATTTCTTCCCCTCGACAGGTCACCCAAGTAAAGTGAGCCGCCGGACAAAACACCTCTGCACCTGAGCCCCACAGCCAGAGTTCATATAAACCGACTGTGTTCCCTTACCCCAGAGACCCTCAAGAGCCGAGCCCCTCTTTGAGTTCTGCCCCCAAGTCCCCACTTGCAGCCTTTATTTCACAGGTACCCTGCCATTGACTTCAACGCGTAGCGCTTGATGCTACCAACGCCACCAACGCTATCAACAGGACAGGTAAAACCACACTGCTGCTGGTTTCTTGGACCTTGGCCTCTAAGCTCCTTAAGTCCCAAAAGGCACCCTCAAGAAACGCTTGCAAGTATATGTATGTAGTTTTTGTTTCTCCCATAGGATACCATTACTGCGTTTGAGGCTCATGCCTCATAAACCATTATTTGAGCATTTTACTGTCTTACTGTAAAAATCCTACCTCCGAAATTAGTTACCGGTTTCCAATGAACTTGGTGTCTAAAAATATATAAAAATCTGTGGTATTTTTCTAAATTGGTCTTGTATTTCTTTTTTTGGGAGTGTGTGTCTCATTTATTGACTCTGTGTGTGCATCAAATGTTCAACACTCCCCTCTGATAAGTCTAAACTGCTCAACCACACTACCACAAGTAGAGCACATGGGATTATTAAATTAAGCCCCTGAAAACCAATAAGGGTTAGCTGGACTTTTTGCATGGTTTACCCCTACAATGGCACAATACATAAAAAGCCAGCTTCCTACAATAGCTTTTTAAAAAAACAATAAATCAAGGCTTTTCACTCAACCGCGAACAAGCATTGGCAAATTCAATTAACTTGACACCGAACATTTTACAACAAAAACTTACATCAAGGATGAATCCGGTTACTTGGAAGTACTTTGGATGATCAACTCCGATGGGGAGCCAGTTAAGGACACCAACAAAGTCTGAAGAAACAGTTACCTTTGTAAGAAAAGCAGTAGCCAGTCCAGTTTCAGTGTTAGTGGCCAGTTGCCATTAACTCCTATGGAGTGGGCCTGATGCAAGTGATACAGCATGCTCAAGGATGCAGAAGAAGATGTGGGGTCAATGTGGGTCTTCCTGGGGCTACTCCTCGGTCCACGGTCTTGGGGAGGCGGCTTTGGCCACACGGGTCGATGTCCCTCTAAGTCCTCTGCGATAACTTTCCTTCTGGATGACCAAACTGCACTCCGATGTCACTCCCAGGTCCAGCAGACTTGGGTGCAACTTTTAAGTGTTGGGTTTCAGTCTCCCAGGCTGCGCTATGATGAGGAGCGACGATCCGGTGTTCTAGGCAACCAACTCCGCAGGCAGGCTTCCTCAGCTTTTGTGGCCCTGTGCTATGAACAGGAGATAAGCTCACTGATGCTGGGAGTCTCCACTTCTTGCTGGACTTGGGGAATGACTTCTATAAGAGTAGAATGCCACAGGCAGAGTACTATCTTTGCTAGCTCAAAGAGCAGCAGGTGCAGTCCAACTTCAGTGCAGCCTATCTTTGCAAGGCCCAAATTCAGCAGGGCAGTCCTTCTTTGGTCCTCTTCTCCAATCCAAGCGAGATCTGAGGTCTGGGCTCCAGGGGTGCCTTTTTTATGCCCAGAAAGTGCTCTTAGGGGAAGGGTGTGGTCACTAGCCAATGGGCTACTTGGATTCCTCCCACCTGATGACAACTTCCTGTGAATTGTGGCATCTAGCTATCCCAAAGGGGTCTATTCTGCCCAATCCCAAGATGGCTGAACCCCTCTCAGTGTGTGGAGCTTGGTAGTGAACCGTAGGCGTGAGGCTACCTCTGGGCTACAAGCCCATGGGAAAACTGACTTGGCAACTGTTTTCCCGCTCTTTGTCCCTGTTGCCAGCCTGTCTACCTAAACAATAGAGTAGCTCCTCCTGTGTGTGTGCAACACTTGTACTTCAAAGGCGGCTTCCCCTTTGATGCTCACCTTTTGAGCCAACACCCCATGTGGCTTCCTGCCACGAGGAGGTAACACCTCCTTCAGTGGCAGGTCTCTATTTTTACTCTTCTTTGCAGTCTTTCACACGTCTCTCCAGGAGGCCAGAAGGCTGTCTGGAAGAACAGTCTATGTGTACGATTATAAACGGGCACTGGAAACCTAGGACAACACAAGTGGCAACTTACTAAAGTTGCATTTTGCCCATCAGTGACATTAAATTTGATTTAACCATTAAATTGGATTTAATACACTGATTCTTTTGATATCTGGAAGCACCAACCCTAGTAGGCCCAAGTAGAAGTTAGCAGGGCTGAAGTGTCAGCTTGTAACTGTACTTGCCAATGGGGCTACCAGTTTCATTTACAGTAAAAATAACAATGGAGAGTTTTTACTGTTAGAACATGTAAAACACATTATCTACATTTTCATATTCTTCACCCTGCCTTAGGACTCGATAGGCCTGCTAGAGGGGTCACTTGTATATATTAAAAGGGGAGGTTTGGGCTCTATAATTGCTTTAAATGGCAATGTTGAAATAGCAGTTTAAAGTGCTCAAAGCAAACGGAACACAAGCCATCACAAGAGAGCCACGGGGGCCAGAGGGAAGAGTCCAGGAGGAAGATATCTGCAGGAGTTATCGGGAGAGCCCAGGAGCCCAGGAGCTCTAAAGGAGCACCAAAGAAATCCCACGGAAAGCAAAAAATGGCTGACAGAGAATCTAGATTACACCTACAACAACAAAAAAAAAGTAAGGGGGAGCCAGCAGTATCGGACTCCCTGCTCAAACTGAAGCCGGACATTAACAGCACCCTGGACATGATACTAAAAAAGCTAGCAGATGTCCACGATTTAGCTAAATCTACAAAACAGACCACTGACGCTATTCAACTTGAAATAGCGGCCGTCAGGGCTTACCTAAACACAGTGAATAACAGGCTAGCAGTGGCCGAGCAAAGAATCAGTGATATAGAGGACACCACCGTCAACTCAAGCCATGAGGTGAAGGCCTTAACAAAACTTACTTCAACACTACAAAGACAAACAGCGGAGTTGGAAGACCGAAATCGGCGGGGAAACATCCGAATACTGGGGATTCCGGAGGGGGCGGAAGACCCAGCAGGCTCATGTCTTGCCTTCCTTGAGGATTGGATACCAAAACTTACCAATGTAAAGTTTGACCGCCAGTTTGAAATAGACCGGGCACACAGGGTACCCACCTTCAAACCCATGGCAAGACAAGCGGCCCGACCTATTATCTGCAAACCGCTGAGATCCCAGCACACGGAAGCTATCCTTCACCACGCACGGAAAAATCACCAGATCGTATGGAATGGACATAAGATCATTTTCACACAAAACTACTCTAAGTCTACAGTCGACACCAGGAAGGGATTTCTTGCCCTTCGCGACAAACTCAGAAGAAAGAACATGCAGTTCTCCTTCGTTGGCCCCACCAAATTCAGGGTAACCGATGGCGACAGACAGCACTATTTCAATGACCCTAAGGAGCTTGTGTCATTTCTGGAAGGCCCAACAGTTCACAACATGGAGGCTTCCCAACCTGCCTCTAGCAAGAGAAGATCATCGCCAGACCCTGGCACGGGTTGAAGAGGTAGCCAGTACCTCCTTTGGGCAGGCTAAGCTCCCCTTAAACTAACCACTTTCAAAACTAATAAGGAAACTGAACCAATACCTACCTCATTATCTACCTCATTATTTACCCCATTATCTACCTCATTAGCTACCTCATGCTAACATACACCCTACGATGCTGGCATCACGACAAGTGAAGATTTCAAATTTCCTATGGTCTAATACTCGCATCCTTTAAATTCGTTACAATGAGACTCTGCTGTGGACACTATAACTGAGATGAGATGCGTTAATAACTTTAGGCTTATGGTCAGAGGGCCTGCTTCGCCTTCAGTGCCTTGCATGTAACTGCGCCAAGGGTACTCATAGGGAGATTTACGATACAGTTTTATCGCAACAGTTGATCTCCGAGAGACGGAATGACGAATCCTGCCGTCGCACCTCCTACATACGAGGTTTGCAGGGGGGGAAAGGGGGGAGGGGCGGGAGGGGGGGTACCCAAGAGGTTGCAGAATGCTGCCTGTAGTGATTGGATACCCACCTTGGGGTTCCTCAGTCTTAGCTTTCTCTGTTTTCTAGTTTCTTTTCCCTTTTTCACCTCTTTTTCTTCTAAAAACGGTGTTGGGCACTTCTTGTTGTATGACCGAGTAGTGAGCTATGGCACGCAAGTGCACCCTAAAAAGCTGCTTAGAATGTATTCGAGGCACATGGGAAATTTATCCGATCTATGCCTAGTTGGGGGGGGGGGTCGGCCAGCTACTTTTCCCCTCCTGGGTCCGGGAAGCAATTTTTGGCTCCTTAAAGAATAGAATTGATGTATCTACCACATAACATCCCATCTGATGGCCTGCAATAACATACTCACCCTGGCAACTGACCTCAACATAATGTTCCTAAACGTTAAAGGTATTAACCACCCAATCAAGCGCCGGAAAATTCTGGACTACCTAGCCAAAACTAAAGGGGATATAATCCTATTACAGGAAACAAAGCTGTCTGGGGACGATGCCAAACTCAGAGGTAACTGGATCTCACAGATGGCTTGCTCGCCTGCTGTTAAAAAGAAACGGGGGGTAATTACCCTAATATCGAAAAGATCCAACATCACGCTAGACTCACAGTCCCACGACAACGAGGGCAGACTCCTGATCACACACCTGAGAAGGGGGGAAGAGCTAATTCACGTAGCAAACATATACGGCCCCAACATGGACGACCCAGCCTTTTGGTCTGAGGTGTCCAGCACGCTGGAAGGGTTCCCCGAAAATGACCTCATGGTTGTAGCAGGGGATTTCAACATCCCTTTAGACCACATAATGGATAGACAATCCACCTGTCAATACCATCCCACGAGCTCACATGCGGCACTACAAAATATCTGCTCAAAATTTAACCTTAAGGACGCGTGGCGCCTCCAGCATCCAGACACTAGAGACTACACCTTTTACTCTAACCCCCACAACTCATACACCAGGATAGATTATATCCTCATCTCCGGCTCCCACACATGACTAATTGAACACACAGACATAGCCCCAAGGCTAGTGTCGGACCACTCGTGTATTAGCCTAAAACTGGCTGGGTGTCACAATGAGGCTGTGCCAAAGAGATGGCGTTTTAACAGCGATGTACTTTCGGATCCTGCGGATAAAAAAAAGATTGAGGAGGCTATAATAGACTACCTTAAACATAACGACACTCCGGAGACTAGCACTAATACGCTCTGGGATGCACAGAAAGCTATCATCAGGGGTACAATAATTGGAATAAAGACACAAATCAAAAAGAGCACCAACCTGAGATTAACCCAACTTGAGCAGGAGATCAAAAATTTGGAGCGGTCCCACGCTACTTCCTTACACAATAGCGAGCTCCTCGCATCACTAACACAGAAAAAATATGAATACAACAAAATCCTAAATGAGAGGGCAGGGTTATGGATTAATAAATATAAAGCTCTTAACCTATGCGAAGCTAACAAAGCGGGGAAACTGCTTGCTTCCTATCTCAAACACAAACGGAACCAGTTCGTCATCTCATCCATTAAAGACTCCAACAATAAAACCCACACCAAACACAAAGACATCCTTAGGACCTTCAAAGAATTTTATCAGGAACTCTATAAGAATGAACAGCCCCTAAACTTAGAAGATTGTACCAAATACTTCGAAAAACTCAACTTGCCGCAACTAAACAGAAGAGAAAGTTAGGCTAGGACAGGAAATTAACTACACAGAGATTGAAATGGCAGTCAAATCCCTAAAAGACAACAAAGCCCCTGGCCCGGACGGGTATACAGCCTCTTTTTACAAAACCTTCTTAGACCAGCTAAAACCAAACATGAAACAAGTTTTTAATCACACAGCATCTAAAGGGACCACACCATACACTATGTCGGAAGCTAACATAATAGTCATTCCGAAGGAGGGGAAGGACCAACTGTCACCGAAAAACTATAGGCCAATATCACTGATTAACGTAGACTGCAAAATATACGCTAAGATATTAGCGGTCAGACTCAACTCTGCCCTACCAAAACTAATAAGTAACTCCCAAGTAGGCTTCCTCCGTACTCGCATGTCTAACGATAACACCCGCCTACTGTGCCACATCATAGAGCATGCCGCCGTTAAGGCTGAACCGGCAGTAGCTATCACCCTAGACGCCGAGAAGGCCTTTGATAGGGTTTCCTGGGCTTTCTTGGAACGCTGCATGCAATCTTTCAATCTAGGTGAGGACTATATACGTATGGTTATGGCCCTTTATGGAAACCCATCAGCCCGTATTGTCGTTAATGGCTCGCTCTCCGAGCCTTTCACGTTACAACAAGGTGCTAGACAGGGATGCCCACTATCTCCATCCTTATTTTTACTAGCATTGGAACCCCTAATCAGGGACATCAATTCGAACGCGAACATTAAGGGGGTGGATATCAATGGCGTCCAAATAAAACTAGCCGCTTACGCAGACGACATACTAATTGTAACAGAACAACCGAGGGCATCAATCGCTGCCCTGATGGACACAATAACTAGATATTCCGGCCTCTCAGGGTACAAACTCAACAGAGAGAAATCAGAACTCAAACCATTAAACATCCACTGTACGAGGGATATCCTGGGAGAGTCTGGGCTAACATGGCAAACAGGCTACATCAAATACTTAGGCATCGAATTTGGTAGCAACATGATAGATACCCTACACCAGAATGAGAAAACATTACTAGGGAAAATAAAGAAGCTTTTGGAGTCTTGGTCACCAAAATTCATTACGTGGTGGGGCAGAATCGAGACTATCAAAATGATGATCACCCCGATGGTTAACTACCTCATCAGTATGCTCCCCGCTCCTCCTTACAGACGACTTCCACCGCAAACTAGATATCCTCATCTCTAAATTCCTTTGGCGCGGGAAAAAAGCAAGGATCAGTATCAAAAAGTTAAGACTAGATAAAACATTAGGAGGGGTGAACCTAGCGGATTTCAGACTATACCAGCTGGCTTTCCTGGCGAAACAAGGCTCATACTGGATCACACCACCTACCGGTTACACCCCGGCATGGCTAGAGGTAGAGAGGGCCATTCTCAATAACCTAAGTCCCCTTGCACTTCTAACAACAAATAGACTATACCCACATACCTCCAAGTCCATTTTTTAAAAACACAAAAATTGCACTACTTAGGGTTGATAAAAAGCTGGAGAATAGTATTAAAGGGTCTAAATTGGAATCACTCTGGGCCAATAGCAAGATAAGGTACAAAGGCAAAAGCCTAACCCTAGACACATGGATTAAGAAAGGAATCCTCTTCCCTTATCAACTAGAAAACACCACATACCCAATTACATTTTCAGACCTCCAAGCGAGGTATGGCCTAGCTGACATTGAATTCTACAACTTCTTAAAAATTAGATCGGCCCTTACAAAATCCAAACTATCGAGACCTATTGTATTGAAAATGCAATCAGTCTCGCATTTGTTGGAGTTGGAGTTATTGGCATTATAAACAGCAATGTTTTTTTACCTAGCCATGTTGCAGGGTGCAGTACTATATGTGGCCAAAAGAGTTCCCATGGGACCTCTTTTGGCCACATATAGTACTGCACCCTGCAAAGCTGGAGTAATTGGCATTATAAATGCCAATGTTTTTACCTAGCCATGTTGCAGGGTGCAGTACCATATGTGGTCAAAAGAGGTCCCATGGGACCTCTTTTGGTCACATATGGTAATCCTATGGTAATCCACCCTACCCATAATGCACTGCATGCAAGACAGTACCACAAGTACATTCAAATAGCTATGTCCATATATACAATTAGTAGCTTTGAAATGTGACAAAAGAAATATTATATTAATTCCAGATTAGGTTGTACTCTGTGTGGAGCTGATGAAGGGAAATTTATAGTAGGTCTCATATAAATGTGAGATGTGCTAGTGAGTAAAGTAACCACTGACAGCCTTGCTTAGGACCAAGGGTGTGTCCTGCCTGAAGCACTTTAAAATAATAGTGCTCTGAAGCAACTGCTGGAGACTCCTGTGCTGTTTTAAAGATGTTCTTCTATTTTCCAGAAACCGCCTGGTGCTAGGGAAGAAGGAGACATCAACCCTGGCGCGCTGTAAGATGATCCACAGCCTCCTGCGCGACTGTGCAGCACTGGACGGATCAGATGAAGACAGTGACGATGAAACCTGAGGACCCAAATGGGTCCCTTTGTGCCCTCACACGGGGGGGCCTGGAAGGCTCAGGCAACAAAGAAGACGTGACAGCTGAGGACCCTAGGGGTCCCCCTGCCCTTTCCGGGGTGGGGGGGAGGCGGAGGGGCCACTAACCTGTTTTTTGCCCTTTTTTCCCCATGCCCAGGAACCGGTCGGTGACAGGGGAGAGGAGAAAGTGGATGAAGACAGGTGGAGTAAATGTAGTTATTTACTGTATGTATTTGACTAACGTGACCTTTTTCCTTCACAGGTAAAAGTTCAATGGGATAGCTTGTGCACTTGTTGTCAAGTTTGTTACCAACGACTTATGATTTAAATAGGGCTTTGTGGAAGGTGACGATTTACGTATCTGAACCAGAAACGAGGCCCTAACAAGGGATGGAAAAAAAGAGAAAAAAAAATAGTGCTCTGAGGCTGTAATTAAAACCTAGGGAGTAACAACACATGTAACAGGGGATGTCCTCTTGGGAGGTTACAAGAAGAGACAAGGCGGTTTAAGGAGGGACTACTAAGCCTACTGACCAATGAAAAGCCACCATTTACAAAGGACAGGGACAGGAGCCGATTAAAAAGATGGGCAGAAAGTGGGCGGAGCTTTATGTCCATATCCTGAATACAGAATGTCTTGAAGAGACAGCACAAGCGCTGCCTAGGCGAGACTAAAAAGGGGGACGACCCTTGAATTTTTTGTAAACATTTCCATTAACGACATATGAATGGCAGACACTTGGTTGTCCATACACACCTTTACAAAACATTATTGAGTGGACATTCAGGTTAACAAAGAAGCACAAGTTGGCTAATAAGTATTAAAACATCTGTTTGCAAGCATAAACTAATTTCAACCCAACCTCCAAAAGGACAGGGACACTGCTACAAAATCATTGCACAGCATGTGAATCCAGAAAAGATTCACGCTGCATAACAAAATGGTTACTTACCTGTAGGTGTAATTTTAGAGCTTGAAGAACTTTCTGGACCCACATGGAACCCTCTCACCCCTCTAGAAATGCCATACAAGAAATGCAGAGGAGTTAAATCTGTTCACACGGCAAGAAAGAGACCAAACAAACACGGACACAATGTCGCCAATGGTAACAAAGAATCTGAAGATGGCGACCGTGCACAGGGGCTTCTGGGGCCCATGTCAGATGTCACAAGGGAGCGATCATACCACCAAAATGGTGGCAATGGATTCTTCATTCTTGAGATGCGTTTCATTTTGTGACATCGGTGAAGCAGCAATCTGGGCTTCTAATTAGTCCTGTATACAGTGCCATCTGTTGGATTTGGACTCCACAAATTAAGGTGTATTTTGCTCGTGCTGTTCTTCGGTACTTCTTGTAAAGGCTTCAAACTCTGTCATTTTTCTCGGACCCTCTGCTTGGTTAGGTTACAACTAAGGGAATATTTCAAAAGACGTGAACTTTTTTAGAATACATTTTTTAACAGAACAAATTAGATAACTCCCCTGTGTTTTTCTTGTCCAGGTTAATAATCTTAGTATGATTCATGGCCACCAGACCAGGCTTCTGAAAAGCTTGGATTTCACTCTTGATAATCACTTATCCTGCTTCCACCCTGTCAGTCCTGCCTTGACAATGGCGACGTAAAGAAAAAGCTGTTAAAATGTGACTGCTCTTTTAGGTTTAGTTTCCAGCGTCAGTGCGACCCTCCGTTTCTCAGACAAATCATAAACAGTTTTAACTCGGTTCTAGTTTGTTCGACCTGTCGGAACACAACCTTGAACCCCCGCGTGTGCCTTGTACTCATCTTTTTTTTGTTGTTGTTTGAAACGGCCTTTCTTTCACAATTTCTTTTTCAGAGTTTTACGCCTGCATCTGTTCGGCTTTTTCTCCCCAAACTTGCTATAGCATGCCCCTCTAGCCAGGGCTTTAAGTGGGATGAAAAAACTGGGGGGTCTCTCAAAGGGGCGTGGCCAATGTAATTAAGGGTGTGGCTTAAAAACACATAAGCTAAAAATCTGTGCTTAGCATAGTGTGCCGCCCAACTTGTATTTTGCTGTTTCTGTCATAGCATCTAGATATATGATACAACAAGTAACATCATACCTACAACAAGGCAGGACTAATGGCTTTGTCAATGGTTGTTAGTTGCATAAGATAAATAAGCAGCAACTATTGCTTGTTTTATATAATATTGAAAAAGCTTCCACTTAAAGCCCTGCTGACACCACGACGATGTTGCTGCTCCTGCGTATCAAAAAGAGAAGGGAAATCCAGAGAGAAAATTTCTCTCTTTAAAGGATTTCCCTTCTCTTACAATGCTCACCTGGCATGACGTCAGTAACTTCTCCACTAGTGAGAAGAGCAGTGTGAGCACACGCACATCGATGTGCCTGCTATCACTGAAGTCCCGAAAAAAACGGAGCAGTGTGAGCACGCGCACATCGATGTGCCTGCTGTCACTGCAGTCCGGAAAAAACGGACCGCCTCCAGGGCACAAAACAGAGCCCGATAGAGACCCGTTTCGAGGCCCCTCTAAAACAAGCATTGACATAGCCAATAGGTCTCGCCTTTGGGACCGTATAAGTGTTTAGCCATGCAACAGTTGATGTTGTTGCACCAAGGATATTATGCTGCATAACTAAATACTTATAAGGTCCCAAAGGCGAGACCTATTGGCTATGCCAATGCTTGTTGTTAATGCTTCTTGGGTCTGTAAACAAAGAGGATAGTCCAATTCTTCAAAAGTTTTTGAGATATAGTTCAGCCACGGGATTTGAAGACCCCTTATCCAGGCTGAGGCAATCTGAAATTATATCACTGCATAGTGATGCATCCGGGTTCAACCACACTGTAGCCCACACCAATAGAAGGGCCAGACGAACCTGATCTGCAATATGTCCTTGATTTAGTTTGAGTGGATAATAAAACTAGAGTCAGACGGCAGAAGGTACAAAAGAGGTTTTCCTCAGCTTGAAGGAGAGAATTGCTGTGAAAACCCCATGTCCCTGCCCCTTACGTGGCGGAAGTAACACATTGGGTATTATATACATTCAAAAGAGGGTAAATGGTCCCTTTGCCCCTTGATCTTGAAAGACTGCATATAGCTCCTGCAGATCTGCTGAGTTTAAGTAATGAACTATTTAGCTGCGAGTGCCATGACCCAGAGGAACTAAAAATGACAACTGGTAGCTAAAATCGCTAACACTAGTAAGCGTTTAGCCTTTAATAGTGAGTCTGGTTGGATTGGGAGTGTGGGCTAGGAGGATCGCGACGTCTGCGTAAAGCAGTGCGGGCACCTGCATGCCACCAGTCTTAGGGGTGTGTACCAGATTTGAGGTCCATTGATGTAAAAGATAAGTTACAGGCTAGGTCCCTCAAGATCTTTATGTTTTTAAACAAATGCCTGATTGGAGCTTTTACAATATCGCTCTCCTGTGGCTACGCGCTGCAGCAGAAGCTAGTGACATTCAGACTGCCAGCAGAAGAAACAAGCTGCGAGACGCGCTCTGTGGTGGGGGAGGGGGAGGAGCATTGAAGCGAGGCGCGCGCGCTTGGGCGAGCGAGAGGAAAGCCAGATGGCGCCTCTGCTCGTGCCTGTGCGCGTAACCGCACACTGTATGCCACACAAAGCTGTGGTCGGACTTTTAAAAGCCCACTCACAAAATGTCTCGCAAGAGCAGCGCATGCGCTGGCTCAGGCAAGATCTAAAAACTGCCGGTGCTCAGACCCGGTGAGACCCGGCCCACTTAAAGCCCTGCCTCTAGCAGTGTCAGTGGTGAGACCAGCCCGACCAGGGCACTGTGTACTATGTCTGAGATGAAAAGTTTGCTTCCCGCCTCCTTCCCTCTCCGGCGTAGCTTCAATGCCTTTCCCAAGGGAGGTGGAATGAAGGTGGATGCTAGATCCGTTATACCACAGTTATCACACTTTGCAATAAGGACAGAGTTGTTATTTTGTATCAAAAGAGCGTACGTATTTGATTCTATGATTCATGTACAATAAAAATAGTAAACCAAACAATGCAAATCACACAAATTAAATGAAATATCACTAGGAGTACAGTTGCAACGATGTGCAACCACATTACACACACTATGTAAAGTTCACGTGGGCCACTGCAGTTATGCAACACGGGAAGACCAAATGTGTCATCTTAAACTGCATAATTTTCCCTTTTATTGTCGCCTAATTTAGTCAACCCTGCCGCATAACATGGTCCTGCCCTGCCACATCGTTCCAGTGTCCCTGACTAAAGGCAACTGCAGGTTCATGAGGTAATGACCAAGACATCTGAACTTTAATCGAGGCCCTAAGAAGCAGCTGCAGAAACCAATAATCCTTAGCCTAAAGGCATCCATGAAACCCCGTGCTTCACACATTCTACTGAAAAGTCCCTTTGAGGGGAGGAGATTAATCAACCTGAAATTGATAAATTAGCGTCTTCTCACTGAGTATCAATTGCAGAGCAAATCGCCCTGATTTCGTTAACGTGAACAACCCCACCTCGATGACAGCAAACATGGAAGCAGAAAGTTTGCGCTATTAATGTAACAAAGTGACCCGAGTTAGCTCAAAAGCAATCAGGTAGCAAACTTCCAGGTACCACATGAAAGTAACCGGAAAGTTAAACAGCAGGTGTCATAAATGAAAGGAAAAGGCTCACACAAACAAATTAAATACCATTACAATGTTCTCTCAAGAGTACACTAAACAGGTAGAAGAAACTCTCAGAAAAGGAGACAGCTGCTCCAATTTTGATGCTATAACATAACTAATACCACACCTTTCATCACTGAAATATAGCAACTATATAAGTGGTATTTCATTCATTCATTTCATCTTTATTCGATTTGAACACAAATCATAAAAGAGTGAGCACAATAAATCGTACGTAAAACATTTCCTAAAACATTTCATCCAGCTCCTACATAGGTATAAATACTATTTACATCAGTTTAATACAGACACGAGGGAGCCCATCGAATAAATAATATCAATCTAAAACTAGGATCTAAAAACTACAGTCCCCTCTTGTAATTCTTGATTTCAAAGCACTTCTTAAAAAATTTACCACAGAAAAAAGTGTAAAAACATCCGTTGCTAGTTTTAAAAACAACAGTGCTACCCGTGCCTGTCTGAATCTAGCCTTCCTCAACAGACCCTTCAAAAACCTTTTTCTTTGGTAACCATAGTAAGGGCAGAGAGGCACGAAGTGGAGGGTGTCCTGTGGAGACCTATCGTCGCAGCCACAGGGCCCTCTGTCTTCGTGGTATTTAAAAAGGAAGCAATCGTCTGCTTAGCATAGGCGCTGGAGATGGGATGTGGTGGGTGCTCCAGCGAAGGTGAATGAGCAAAAACAATGCTTTTATGTTTTGTGGTTATCTTGTTGCATTGACTAAGCGTTCAAAGGCAAAGGTCAAAATGTCAGGTTATATCTTCTGACAAATTGCTGCTTACTCTTTTAACAATGAAACTGGTGTTCACTTTTCTTTCTCTGACTGCAAAATGGGAGGATTTTGTGAAAGTGGCCTAAGTGACAATCTTACTGCGTTACAGGGAGTGTGAAAGGAAAGGCTGTAGAATGTACTTTTTTTCTAACACAAAACAAAGTGTAAATACCTGTAAATGATCTATACACATTTCAGAATATTTTAGGAATGCAGAAATGAAGCACATTTTCTTGTAATTCTGGTGGAAACAACAATTTACACATATTCACTGAAATCCTATTTCCACACATTATCATTTGTGTGCTACGTATTTTTATCAGTAAAGCTCAAAATCTATGCATATTTAGTGACCAATTCAACAGAAAATGTGTTGTCTGAAAATGACAGATTGTTACCACACTAGTGCTCCAAACTGTAAAACCGGCCACATACCACTCCCTTACCACTCTCCTGCTGAATGGATGTAGCACGTTTGCAAATGTTGGGACATATTTACTATGAAGTGGCGGAGCGCGGCGTTAGCCTCCTTGGCTTAACGCCGTGCTCCGCCACTTCAGAAACGCAGGGCTGCACCATATTTACAACAATATGGTGCAGCCCTGTGATTCCCCCTGCGCTGGCGCTAAATTTAGCTGCCTAGCGCCAACGCAGGCACCCTTGCACCATAGTGCAAGGGTCTTTGCATTGAGGGGAAGATTGTTTATGTGCAGGAAGATCTCCCTTCTTGCACATAAACAATCTTTAAATGGCGTTTTGTAACTTCTATGTGTGCTGCTTAATGCAGCACACATAAAAATTACAAAATGTAATTTTTTTTAATGATTGTTTATGTGCAGGAAGGGTCACCTTGTTGCACATAAACAGTCAATGGCATTTTGCTGTTTCTATGTGTGCTGCACAATGCAGCACACATAGAAACCGCAAAAAACGTGGAGAAATGAAACATTTCTCCTCGTTGCGCCTGTTTAAGACCAGGTTTTCCCAGGTCTTAATTTTGTTGCTGCCCCATATTTATGCTGCCCTAAATATGGGGCAGCATCAAAATCAATGGGTGTTGCGGTGGAACGCAACACCCATTGCCCTCACCTTTCACGCTAAGTATAGCGTGAAAGGGGGCCTTCTTCACAAGGCTGCATTAACCACGTTAAGTGGCTTAACGCTGCCTTGTAAATAAGGTGAAGCCCCTAACACCACTACAACGTCCTGAAAAGTGGCGTTTTGGTGGTTAGAGGGGCTTGTAAATATGCCCCGTTGTTTTTGTGTGACGCTTCGATTTTTCACAATCATATGACTTCAGTGATATATTAATGGCAGCACCCCCACTTTGAAAATTGTTCCAGCACCATTGCTGTGGTGGGAAAGTCTAGCTAGCGTCCAGTGTGGATACTGGGGTGGCTGTGTAACACATTTTAAATCAGGACAAACATTCTTAGCACCTCATGCGCTCTTTTGTATCAGCTGTAATAGTGCTTGTATCTTTTATAGTGCCCTTCAGTCGTTTCTAAGCACTGTAATTAAAAGGCCTTGCTATTTCTTATTGTAATGGTACCTACTTTATGGTCCGCAGAATGATGGGTGGCTAAGAGTTCACATTGCTTGGACTGGAATGTCTCAGCGGCGAGCGTTTAAATCGCTGCACCATGCATCCTGCGACATAGGCATTGGGAGTGCTCATGTCACTCCGAGCTCAGTCAGCCAACACGTGTGCCATTGTGCTGGGCACATGGATTTGTTACTTCTCTATCACATGGCTTGAGTTAATGCCGTACAGTTAATTCCCATGACCCCCATAGTGAACTCTTGCTGTAAATATCCTTCATATGAGTACACATGAATGGCTGAGTCGGATCATTAGCTGCATGTGACCTCGTTCCAGTGAGTGAGAGAGAGAGAGGCTGTGATCCTTCCTTCACACACACCAAGAAGCAGCTTTGGGAACCTCGGACTAATTATCTGCAGAATTACACTTTTTTTGAAGGTTTTTTATAGTAAGAACTCCTCCCGAAGGTATTGGAGCGCTTTACATGAGCACCAGATACATTACACAAGGTTACATTATTATTATTTTTTTGAGGCACGGGGAGATTAAGTGATTTGCCCAGGAGCACAGGATGTTGAACCTTCTGCTAGATTCGTGTCCTTTTCCAATGCGCCGGCGCACAATGGGCTTCCGTGCGCCAACGCAGGCACCTTTGCACCATGGTGCAAGGGTGCCTGCGTTGGGGGATGATTATTTTTGTGCAGGAAGGGAAACCTTCCTGCACAAAAACAATCACAAGAGACTTTTTCCTCTTTCTATGTGTACTGCAGAATGCAGCATACATAGAAAGAGGAAAAACAAGGAGAAATAAAGATATTTCTCCTCATTGTGCCTCCCTTACGCCTCCCCTGTGGAGGCGTACGTTTTCGGTCCTGTCTCAGACTTACAACTTCTCGTAAATCTGGGGCAGTGTCAAAAAGTCATGGATGTTGCTGGGAACGCCCCCAGCAACATCCATGGAACGCCCCTATCATGCAGTTTTCGGCGTGAAAGGGGCACATATTTATAAGGTCATGAAAAGCCACGTAACGTGGCTTTACGTGGCTTCATAAATATGCTAGTGGCACATTGCGCCACTGGAACGTCAAAAAAGTGATGTTCCGGTGGCGCAAAAGTGCAGGTCATAGTTTAGGCCCTTAGAGGCATACTTACTAATCTTGCACACAGCGCAGGGAGAAAAGTTGCTGGGGTGCGTTGCGTGAAAGGGAGAGAGCCGAACTGCTCCATAATGTTGTTTTTTTTTACAGTTTTTATATAGCACGAACTCAACCTGAAGGTATCAGAGGCTTTACATGAGCACCAGTTGCATTACAGATGGGCAAATTCATTATTAGGCACGGGGAGATTAAGTGATTTGCCCAGGATCACAGGATGTTTGAGCCTCCAGCCAGACTGGAACCCGGTTCCCCAGCTTCAAATTCGGCCACTCTAGCCGTTAAGCCACATCCTCTCCCACAAAGATATGGAACTTTCTGCTCTCTCCTTGCGCTGGCGCACTGTGCTGCCTAGCGCCAGCACAGGCACAAGGGTGCCTGCATTACAGGCAGGATTGTTTTTGTGCAGGAAGGAACACCTTCATGCACAAAAACAATCCTTAGAGTCATATTGCTCTTTCTGGGAGTTCTGCAGAATGCAGCACACGTGGAAAGAGGAAATAAAGAGAAAAAAAGATATTCTCCTCATTACACCTCACCAGGGAAGGCATAGCATTTTGACGCATTACCAGATTTACTAGCTTTAGTAAATCTGGGAATGCACCAAAATCCATGGGTAGATGCATGGAAAGGCTTATGCTCCACTCATGAAACGCCCCCCTAAGTTGAAATGTAGCGTAACGCAACGCAAATCGCGCCTTACGTGGCTTTGTAAGTATTACTGAAGCCTTTGTGTTGTCCTTGTGTTGCTTTGCGTGATGCAAGGAAATGCAAAGGCTTAATAAATCTGGGCCTCAATATCTAACCAACAGCAAGATTGGTATCATAATCCTGCCAGGCTTACAGGACTGGGACTGCTGCCCTCACTATAACTACTGGATTCCTGCCCACTCATCCAAGGCAGGGCACGTAGGGTCTGAGCAGTTTGCTCACTGTACTTGAGAAGAATTCCGTTGTGGCACAGGGGGGCACCCAACCCTTCAAGGGGTCCAAAAACCTTGAAAGCCCCCCCATTCAGCCCAAAGCCAATGAATATCTGTGAGATATGGGAGACTCATAGTCCCTCATCACTTTCTGCAGAAGTCGGGACGTCATCATTTTGCGTTACGCCAATGCGTATTGTTATGTTCCTCATTTAGGGGTTCTGGAGATGCCCAACTGGAGGAGAACTCACTTGAAGGCCTTAGCTTCATGAGGGCAGAAGTGCTAGCTATCACTTGGCATTCTGCTGGGACAGAAAAGGGCTGCATTTTCTAAGTTAACCTCTGGAGGTAGTGACCTGAGGGAATTCTTCAGAGCAGAGGATGAACACCACTCTCAGGAGTTAGGTGATCTGCTGAACTCACTATAATCTTGTGGGAATCAGGAGGCACTCAGGCCTCACAGTGTCTTGCCCTGGGACTGGTACTTCCTGGGAGGAAGAAGGTATATGAGTATCCTCCTGGGAAATGTTTTCTCTCTTATTCTGCTAGTGCACCTGAACGAAGATCCAAAGGAGGGAAATGGCCTTTACAAAGTGGGCTGAGCCACGTGTGCCATTTCCCCGCAAGCGTAACCACGCTTGCCTGAACCACTCATCTGCCTTAACCATGCATATAAGTGGTTAAGGCAGATAGCGGTCTAGTGTTCAGATGGGTGGGGAGAAGCATCGGAACAGGAAGCTCCAGACGCGGACAGGTAAGTGGGAGGGCCGGGTTTGGTGGGGGGGGGTAGTTGTTTTTAGGGGTGGGGACGAAATTGCGTGGTAAAAGTATGCGCGGTAAAGGCATGCATGGTAAAGGAATGCGTGGTTTAGACGCATTTGTGGTTAGGACAGTGTAGTAGAGACACGCATGGTTTAGCCATGCGTGCCTCTGTCATACAACCTCCAAAGGAAGCTACTGTATTTGCAATTTCTGGGCAGAGCACTACCTGCAGCAGTCAAATTGCTTGTATTTGGAGGTTAGGCCTTTGGAGGCAGTGCATTTCCTCACTCAGTCATGCCCCCTCAGTGATGTGAACCCATTTGTCCATCAACGTATATCTCATCAGCTTCCAAGGTCCATGCATTGCTTCAGTCCTCACGCTTCATTGGGGCTTTCCACCGGCAACGCATCTGCTCACCAGCGTTGTGATTTCTTGCCTCAGCCAGAGACCAGGCTACTACTCTCAGCCCTCAAAGCCTTCCATGGACTCAGCAACAGGTGGTGGACCCTAGCTGCACCCCATACCTCTGGTCCACCTCATACATCATTATCCTTTTATATATGCGCCTGAACGCTTAGGCGTTAAAATATGTTTACTATCTACAAGTCATATAGTGGTATTATACACCCTTTGCTGCATTTTTTGTGAAAGAGATGCACACTCGCCTTGTGCATCCAATGCTTGGGTGAACACAGGGAACCAACTGGAATCTCTGAGCAGGAACCTCATGCACTGATCTTGGAATGTGTCCCCAGGGTGACAGGTGCATGAGCTTTTCTGACAGAAAATTGAAAATAATAAATAAATCTCTCTAGGCCTGCCACTCATATATAATGACTTTGCTGAATTTATTCCCCGCAGCAGGCGGGGCGACGCTCCTCTGCCCCCCGAGGAAGAGCCACCCCTGGCGGAGCTATCCTTGCGTCAGTACAAAAAAATAGAGTAATTAATTGTGGATTTTAAACATTATGGTCAAACCCAGATGATTACAACAAATATGTTTCAGTGGATTTGATGATATTTATAGGCTACTGACAGAGATCTTTAAAAAGGCGAATGAGCCATTTAGTAACTAAAAAGAAGCTGCTACTGATTTCAATACAAAGCACTTTAGAATCAGTTTCGGAACGATGTTTCAAGATGAGGACCCTTTTTGACAGTTCTCTGAAAATTCTTTCAGTGGAATGACAATGAACTCATGCAATATTTTTAATTCCATCGTCAGAAATACACTCCTGCTTGACTGTTGGCCAAAAGGATTGTTTTCATTTATCATTGGGACATTGCAACATATGCTTGTTTGAGGCTGCACACATGTACTTGTCTTAGAATATTGAGCATACTGGGTTAACACACCTGATTTTAGGATGTGTGACTGGCAAATCTCAAGTTTGATTCCCAATATGTCTTCCATTTATCTGAGATTGTTAAGTTAATATATAGTTTATTAGTCAATTCAAACCATGAACACGACTCAATCATACAGTACAGACCAATTAGAAAAGAATGCACAGGAATCTAAAAAATGTGTCGTACATCTACTTCAGCCATTGGACATCTTAATAATGGACCTTCACATCTTTTAACTTCCCTTCCTAACTGTATAGAAAAAACGGCCAGATACAGATGATAAATGGCTCGGTGACTGAAATAAACCGCTATAAGTGGCTAAAGTGCTTGTGTGCAGGTCCAGAGAGCGGGTATATGTGTTATACTAAATGGACAGTGGTTTTTCAACCGAAAAAGTGCTGATATACAAAACTATGCATTATTAAAGTGCCGATGTGCAAGAAAAAAGTGCTGGGTTAAGCAAATTTTGCCTTAGCACGACAGGATAGGGAACAGCTACTATAGCTGTCCCTAGCAGCCCGTTGTTGCAGTTTACCTGCTCATGTGAGTTTATCTAAAAACGAAGGTGTTGTCACAGCCTAATTTCAGGTTTGAGCCCCCCCCCAGGTTCACTCAACACTCGACCTATGTGCTAATCAATTTTTGAAAAATTACCAAAAACTGGAATAGTCTAATATTCAACATTATTTTACTTGGGTCCATTGACTCCACAAGTGCAGTCCTACAAGACCTGATTCCCCAGTCAAGAAACTCTCGTCTTAATAGACTTCTTCGTTGGTCGATCAGCACTGGGCAGATACATACAATATGAAGCACAGTCTCGATCACCTGATGGCATAAACGACAGGTCCGGTCTTCACTTAGGCCGCCCATCCTCCATTTTGGCATAAGGTCTAATGTGGGTATCTCACCAAGTCTTAGGCCAAAATTATCTGTTTAACCTTCCGGTGATAAGGTGCTGCAAGCAGGAGTGATTTTCTTAGGGTTGAATATGATTTCAGCATCAGCCACCCATGACGTTTGGACAACCTTTCCTTGTCTGCAGTCCAGCTTTGCAATCTGGTCGTCTTATTTACCAATTTCTTAAAGGTGGCCCAGTGATTTTAGAGTTCCATAGGTCGCCCAGTTCCAGCATCCTGATACTATTCTCAAGATGTTTCTTGTGGGCGCCATTTCCCCGTTGTAGATTGATCTTGGACCAGACTAGATTTGCCAAGGTGTTATCGGCCACTGCACGCAGTTTCTGACAGAGCTTTACAAATGCCGCCAGCCTGGCGAGTGACTGTTTTGTAAGTAAAAATTCTAACTGGAGTAGTGCAGGCGAGGCTGACCTGGGTAGCCTAAAGTTTTGTTTATAGGCTCTTATCAACAGTTTATCGAGCAGAGGAGCCTCATCACCTAGCATTATCTCCAATCGGTACGCAAGGGTTGGCATCAATTTGGGTTTCATAACTGTTCCCATGGATTTCAGGTCGTGATCCCGGATGGATCTAGCCAATGATGAGAATCCATAACTGATAGCCTGTACTTTCGCCCTATTCACCTTCTTCTGAGATGCAAAAGTGCCATTAGTGTCTATTTTGACCCCTAAATATAAGTAGGTGGCAACCTCATCAATTTTGTTTCCATTAAGATGCCATTTTCGACTTTTATTGGGGCCCCAATTGTAAGCCATCACACTTGTTATTTTTATAGTTTAGTTCCAGGCCATCCTTTTCTGTATAAATACCAAGGGAATTAAGCAGCCTTTGAAGACCTATTCGAGTGTTACTAAACAGCAGTAAATCATCAGCATATAGAATGTGTGACATTTGTTGTCCTCCAACGCACGGTGCGTGAGCTATCTGCCCATCTAGCTCTGTTGAGAGATCTGACAAATACAAATTAAAAAGAAGGACGGCTAGCACACAACCCTGTTTTATGCCAGTTGTTGTTTGCACTTTCTTTGATACATGCGTGCCATCTCCAATTTTTATCTTGACCCATGTATCCGAATATACCAGCCTAATTGCTCATAGGATATTGAGTGGGATGCCCCATCGCTGGAGTTTGGCCCATAGCTTGTTCCGTGGCACAAAATCAAAGGCTGCCTTGAAGTAAACAAAGCACATATAGAGAGATGTTCCTGTTGCCTTTGCTCTATTTGTGATTAGGCTCAGGGTCATGAGATTAGTTAAAGTGCCTTGACCCCTTAGGAAGCCAGTTTGATTTAAGGGGAGTCTTCTATTTTCATGCAACCAAGATTCCAAATCATGTAATGATAAAGTGGAAAAGTATTTTAGCTCAACATCCATCAGCACAATTAGCCAGTAGTTGCTAGTTGAACATGCCAAACCATTTTTAAAAATGAGGTGAAGTATTGAGCCCCTCCAGCTATCAGGGATAACATCATTTTCCAGAATGTGATTAAACATTGACACCAGAAAGTCTGCCCACTGTGATGTAAAGTGCTTAAACAGTGCCTGGGGAAGCCCATTAGGGCCGGGGGCACAGTCTGCCCGAGACTTTTTTTTTAAATAAATCTTTTTATTGTAAGAATCAACATAAAAGCAATACAAACAAAAGAAAGTGCAGTGCAGTCTTCAACACTTTCGGCAATCTTATTACATTAGTCCAGCAAGTGTGATATCGTTAATCAGGGTCTACAATGTAATCACGTGTCTCATAAATTCCCATCTAACTCAAAACATTATTAAGCATCGTTATCTGCTGACAACGGGGGAGTATCGCTGAAAGGGGTGCATATCAAACCTCTGCTTTCATTCCAAGGACCCCAGATTTTCGTCCATTTGCGTGGGCATCCCCTGCTCTCATATATAACCCTCTCCGCTTGCATGCACCAGTCCATGTCTGATTCCCAGTCAAGGAACCTTGGATTGGCACCTCCTTTCCATGTTCTGGCTATATTGCGTTTTGCCACCATACAACCCAGAGAGACGCACAACCTCTCAGTTCTCGACAAATCCGTAGCCTCCCAGATATTAAGAAGACAAAGCCGGGGGGAAACATCAATGGGTTTATGACAAATCCGAGATAACGCTGATAAGACCTTTCCCCAGTACTTCTGAAGGATCGGGCATTCCCACCATTGGTGTAGGTAAGTGCTGGTGTGACCGCATCCTCTGGGACAGGCCGGGGAGCCCAGAACCCCCATCTTAACAAGCACTTAGCTAGTGTAATAGGCTCTGTGTAATAGTTTAAGTTGGATGAGTTTGAATCGAGAACGGATCGCCACCTCACGGGGAGAAGCCAGGGCCTCCTGCCAGTCTTCGTCACTAATGTCCCCTACATCGTCTACCCATTTTTGTCAGGAACACAATTGCTTGTGTACAGAAACTCTCACCTAGGAAGAAGAAGCTAGGTTTTGCCTCATATCCTCGTTGGCTGCAGCAACGCTCTCATTCTGGATTACTCTTGCGGAGACTTTTGCTGGAGCTTGCTTCCGTCAGCCTTGATTCAGACCTAAAATGGCGCCCGTCACCAAAAACTCTTCAGCGCTCCAGTTGTTCGGATTCCCTCTCGTGCTGCAGTGTTCTTCCAGCGCGCGAGCGCTAGAAACGTCGCACTTCAACCGTCGCCTTGGAGCAAGAAGTAGTGTTCTCCTCACGCTCCTGCTCTTAGGATTTTCCTAGTATATTTTCCTGACCCCTTTTGTCTCCGCCCCTTCCGCGGAGCAGTGTGCGCACACTAGGGATATTTCCCTGTCCTTTTACGGGAGATTAGTGTCTCGCCGAAGATTTTGTTCGTCAAGGTCTCGAACTCTTCAGCCTACAGAAGACGCAGAATTTCAGATCATCACCTTTCTTGAACTCTTCTGAGGTGGCGACTCTTTTGAAGCTCTTGGAAGTTACCTTTTGGAAAACTCTGAAAAGGACAGTAAGACTTACTTCATGTAGTGACTAGAATTAAGTTGTGACACCGAACTCTTTTCTAGCTGTCGAACTCTTCTAGAATTGTCTTGTGTTCTACAGAATCTTATGAGGTCTACTGAAATTGTTATCAAGAATAGTTTTAATTCGACACCAGACCTCCAGAGAGTTGCTAGCCTTCCAGTATATTCAGGTAGTTAGGAATTAATGGGATGAGTGATTGAAAAGAAGTCAGAGTAGAATTGCAGACTTGTATTTTGTAATGCTTTTGTATTCCTCTGCAGGTACAGTTGCCTTATCTCAAAACTGAACGGCAGAAGTCCTTCCAAAAAGCGCAAGGGAGCTGGCATACACCTGTATCTGGAGGCGGTCTCTCTTATCTTCCCAATCCCCTTTCCCCCCGGTTGGTGTGAGGTCAGATAGTTATTTTCTCTGGACTCACAGTTGCTGAGGGGATTTGGGGAATTGCGTCTGCTCCTGTGGAAACCAGTTCTTGGTTGGTCACTCCTGATAGATTGAAGTACCAAAAACAGAATCTCTCCACCTGAGCAGAATGGCAGAAGGGATTGATGTAAATGCCTTCGCAACACTCATAGATAATATGCAAATACAATTGACCCTCACTATTGAGGAAAATAAAAATTTACGGGAAGAAATAAAAAGATCCCATATAGAAGCCCAACAGCTTATGAAAAAATTAAATGATAACTCTTCCGCAGGGTCCTCCCAGACTAATGGTACCGAGGGTAAAAATCTCCCCACATCCACCTCAGGAATCTCCACTCAGGTCATTCACTCGATTTCTCCCGTCATTCCTCTCGCTCCTCCCGAGCAGTTTAATGGGGATCCTAATAAGGCACAAATATTCCTAACGCAGTGTTCCCTACATTTTCTCTGCAGACCAGTTATTTTTGCAGATGATCAGTCTAAAACAGCTTTCGTTTCGTCTTATTTGAGCGGGGATGCGACTTCTTGGTCCATGCCTTTAGTGTCTCAAAACAATGCAATTTTGTATGATTTTGAAGGTTTCAAAACGGAATTCCTTAGAATCTTTGATCGCAGAGCCGTGTCCCAAGCTACGGATAACGAATTGCTAGACCTGAAACAAGGTAATCGAGATTTAATCTCCTACTTGGCTCAATTTAATAAATTGATTGTTGAGACAGAATGGCCTGAGTGCAAAAGAGCAGCAATCTTCTATCGTGGGTTGCGTGAAGAGTTGAAAGATGCCTTAGCTCAAATTCCGGATCGCCCCACAGAGGTCTCGAAATTAATTGACTTAGTCCTTCAAATAGATCAACGTCTAAGTGAAAGAAGAACAGAATGGAAAAGAGAATTTCGTCCTACACCTCCTCGCTTTGACCGAATCAAAACGGAAGGAAACAAGAATTCAGAAACTCGCCCCTTGGAGGAGCCCATGCAAATTGGCAGTGTAAGAGGCCCTCTTTCTAAAGAAGAGAAAGAAAAAAGAAGATCTGGAAATTTGTGTCTGTATTGCGGTCTATCCGGGCACTTTGTTAAAGAGTGTCCCAAGAAGCCTAAAAATAACTATACGGTAAAAGAGAAGAACCATCAGTGAAGGGGGTTGCCCTGATGGATGTTCGACAAAAGCGAACCCAAATTCAACAATGTTAGACCTGGGGGGTTCAAATCCCCACCCGTGGCCACCAAATGTTAGACCCGGGATCCCTGGTTGGCTGAGGTAGGTACCTTAGGCCAAATAGGGACCCTCGCTCCCACGTCAGGGAAAGGAAGGACACCTTCTCAGATAGCCCCCGCTCACCCCCTTGGTAGCTTGGCACGAGCAGCCAGGCTTATCTTCAAGGCAAATGTGTAAAGTATTTGCAACCACGCTCACAGCAACCCAATGATGACACCACAAATGGACTCCACACGAGTTTCCTAAAAAAACGAGTATAAATTTGTATAAAAAGATATACAATAAGACCACACGATATAAATCCAACATATGCGTATTTGTAATATTCTTCCTGGCTGGTTGTTAGGCCAGCCAGCCCTTGTAAGTTCTGGCGATATTAATGAGCCCTTCTAAACGTTCCACTGTAGTCGTAATGCAATGCTATGCAGTTCGTAATGCTAGAATAAGGCACTTTGCAATGTAGAAATAATGCAGTTCGTAATGCTCGAATCAGGCACTTTGCAATGTAGAAATGATGCAGTTTGTAATGCTAGCATCAGGCACTTTGCAATGTAAAAATAATGCAATGCGTAATACACTAATCAGGTAGTTCGTTATGCAGAAACAATGCAATGCGTAATACGACAATCAGGTAGTTCGTTATGCAGAAGTAATGCAATGCGTAATACGACAATCAGGTAGTTCGTTATGCAGAAACAATGCAATGCGTAATACACTAATCAGGTAGTTCGTTATGCAGAAACAATGCAATGCGTAATACACTCCAGCACCGATCACGGTGCCTCAGGCGGTCTCTCTGCCACTCGTACTGACTCGCAGTCAGCCTCTATCAACAGTTGCCCCCACACGGGTATGGTGTAAACAAAAAGTGCAGCTCCGCACTCCGTTGGCAAGTACGGGCCGAGATACGAGCCGAAGCAGAGGCTCGCACTGCAGGAATGGGAGAGGCCAAGAGCGTCTCGCTCCGAGCCCGCACCCCGCCCCAGGCGTTGACAAACGTTACCTGGGGGGTGCGACCTCGCTCTCCTCTCCTCTTCCCGCGACTTGGGCCTCCGATGCAATCTTTGTGAATTCCAGGCAGTGGGACTCTGGCCCTCCCTCGACGAGGTTGGTTCGAGGTCCCGCTCTGGCAACGGCGGGCTCGGGCCGGCGGCTCGGCTCCTCCGGGGCTGCCGGTCCGGGCCGCTGATGCTACGAAGATCTCAAGCTGCAACAGGGCACACGCACACAGCGTCGCTGAGACTCACTTGAGCTTCGGGTGCACGATCACAGGGCACTCCTCACGAAGGTCTCAGGCTGCCCGAAGCACACGCACACAGCGTCGCTGAGACTCACTTGAACTCCGGGTGCACGATAACAAGGCAATCCTCACAAAGGTCTCAGGCTGCACAAAGCACACGCACACAGCGTCGCTGAGACTCACTTGAACTCCGGGTGCACGATAACAAGGCAATCCTCACGAAGGTCTCAGGCTGCACAAAGCACACGCACACAGCGTCGCTGAGACTAACTTGGACTCCAAGTGTGCACGATAACAGGGCAATCCTCACGAAGCTCTCAGGCTGCACAAAGCACACGCACACAGCGTCGCTGAGACTCACTTGGACTCCGGCGCACACGATCACGGGGCAATTTTTACGAGGGTCTCAGGCTGCAAAAAGCACACGCACCCAGCGTCGCTTAGACTCTCCTGCAAACTTTGTGTTCCTGAGTTTCCGCAACAGGGAGCCAGCTCACCTCGGGCCCTTGGGGATAAGTTACTTCTGGACACAGCACACAGCAAAGTCCTTTCAAGCAGGGGGACACAGCACACAGCAAAGTCCCTTTAGCCTCTCCCTGGTCAGAGCAGCAAACTGCAGGCCAGCCCCAGAACACACAGCAAGGGTCAGTCCTATCCTTCAGTCTCTTCAGCTGTTTCTTCCTTGGCAAAGGTTCCTCTTGACCATGAAGTAGCTTCAGTCTTGTTCAATCTTGATCAATTCATTTCTCCCAAGTTCAGGGGCTTCAGCTCTCATAGTTATACCCCTAAATGTCTTTGAAGTCTTTGTGTTCAGGGGGGCACTGACCCCTGTTCAAACCAGATCTGGGTGCCTCCCCTGCCAGTGACACCTTATTCCTTTGATAGTGGGGGTCTGGATCCTCAATCACTCAGCAGGGGACGGAGCCATTGGTTTATGGCTGCGGCCCAGGCCTCTTCACCTTTAGGGGCTACTCCTCCCCCCTACACTCCAGATGCAGGTCAGCCTGTTGCTGTCTCACCTCCTCCCCTGGGTCAAGACATTCCCCAGATCCTATCACTTTCAAATCCAGACAGTCAATCCACAACCAGGCAGAGACACACAGAATGTTAGAGCACAAAAACCCAGCCACTTCTAAAAGAGTGGCTTCTAAACACACAATGCAAAAACCACCTTCATAAAAAGATGTGTTATTACATTGTGAGTTCAGGCACACTAAACTTCACCTCTCCATCTTAAGCCTTTGGGAAGATAGGCTGGAAAACATATTACACAGCCTCCCCATTTTATCCTATGGGCAAGATGGCCTTTCCACAGTGAAAAACGAAATGGAGATTATTTCCCTGTCAGGACATGGTACACACCTTAGTACATGTCCTACCTTTCACATGCACTGCACCCTGCCCAGGGGGTAACTTGGACCTACCATAGGGGTGTCTGATGTGCATATAAAGGGAAGGGTAATGTCTGGCAAGTGGGTGCACTTGTCAGAACAACATGGCAGTTTAACAAACTGCGCGCAGGCACTGCAGTGGCAGGCCTGAGTTCCCTCCTTAAGGCTACTTGTGTGGGTGGCACAATTCGTGCTGCAGGCCCACTAGTAGCATTTGCATTACCAGCCCTGGCACACATAGTGCACTTTACTAGGGACTTTACTAGTAAGGCAAACATACCAATCATGGACAACCAATTACCATTACACTTTATACAGGGAGCACTTGCACTTTGACACTGATTAGCAGTGGCAAAGTGTCCAAAGCATCTAAGTTGGCAAAACAAAATCCATCACAGCACCAAAGATAGAGGAGGTAGAGGCAAAAAGTCAGGGGTAACCACGCCAAGAAATGCCAGGTCTAACACGTGTCCCCTCCAGCCGAAAAGTGGGGGGAACTACCCACCCTCATGGGAGTTCTCATCACTAAGGCGGAAAAATCTGGACAGACCATCAGCATTGGCGTGTTCTGTTCCCGGGCGGTGTTCCACCATGAAGTCCATTCCCTGTAGGGAGATGGACCACCTCAACAGTTTTGGGTTCTCACCCCTCATCTGCATCAACCATCTGAGGGGCCTGTGGTCTGTCTGAACCAGGAAGTGAGTCCCAAACAAGTAAAGCCTCAGCTTCTTCAGTGCCCAGACCACAGCAAAAGCTTCCCTTTCAATTGTACTCCACCTCTGTTCCCTGGGAAGTAGCCTCCGGCTAATGAAAGCTACTGGTTGGTCCAAGCCCTCATCGTTCAATTGTGAGAGTACTGCTCCCACACCATGCACTGAAGCATCTGTCTGCACTACAAACCCTTTGGAGGAATCAGGCACCTTGAGCACGGGCGCCGTGCACATGGCAGTTTTCAGGGCATCAAAAGCGGTCTGGCAGGCATCAGTCCAGATTACTTTCTTGGGCTGTTTCTTTGACGTCAGTTCTGTCAAGGGGGCAACAATGGTGCCATACCCCTTCACAAACCGTCGGTAATACCCAGTAAGTCCTAGAAAGGTCCTCACTCCTGTCTGGGTCTTGGGGGGTTCCCAAGCCAGAATGGTATCAATCTTTGCCCGTAGGGGCGCCACCTAGCCGCTCCCTACCTGGTGTCCTAAGTACACCACAGAACCCTGCCCTATCTGACACTTACTTGCCTTGATAGTCAGGACCGACCTCTGCAAGGCCTTCAACACTTCACAGAGGTGTCGCAAATGTTCCTCCCAACTGGAGCTAAACACAGCAATGTCGTCCAGGTAGGTGGCGCTGAATTCCTCCAGCCCACCCAGCACCTGGTTAACCAGTCTCTGGAAGGTGGCAGGGGCGTTCTTCAACCCAAAGGGCATAACTCTGAACTGGTAGTGCCCCTCTGGCGTTGAGAACGCTGACCTCTCTTTGGCCCCCTCGGTCAAGGCAATCTGCCAGTACCCCGACGTCAAGTCAAATGTACTGAGGTACCGGGCAGCTCCCAGCCGATCCACGAGCTCATCATCTCTGGGGATGGGGTGAGCGTCAGTCTTGGTGACGGCATTGAGCCCACGGTAATCCACACAGAACCGGAGTTCTGGGGTGGCACCTGGCGCAGTGGCTTTTGGAACAAGGACCACTGGGCTAGCCCAGGGGCTGCTGGATGGCTCAATCACTCCTAGCACCAGCATCTTGGAAACCTCCTCCTTGATGCTGGCCCTGACCTTATCAGCTACTCTGTAAAATTTTTGTTTTACAGGCAGGCTGTCTCCAGTGTCTACATCATGGACGCACCAATGGGTGACTCCTGGGGTCAGGGAGAACAGGGAGGCAAACTGACCCAATACCTGGCGACAGTCCCTCTGCTGTTCTGGGGTCAGCGTAGGCGAGAGGTTCACCCCATCCACTGACCCATCCTTCTCCTTGGCTGACAGGAGGTCGGGAAGAGGTTCACTCTCCTCTTCTGCCCCATCGTCTGTAGCCAAGAGCATGGTCACATCAGACCTCTCAAAGTGTGGTTTGAGGCGGTTCACATGGAGGACCCTCAAAGGGTTCCTAGGAGACCGTAAGTCAACCAGGTAGGTCACTTCGCTCCTGCGCTCCACCACCTCATAAGGCCCAGTCCACTTGTCCTGGAGCGCACAAGGCTCCACTGGCGCCTTCACCCACACTTTTTGCCCAGGTTGAAATTCGACCAGAGTGGCATTCTGGTCGTGCCACCGCTTCATTTCTTCCTGGCTGGCTTCCAGATTCGCCTGAGCGAGTTGCCTGAAACTATATGAAATTAGTACCCCTGTCGGACACCACCTCTCTGGGGAACCCCACGTGGGAGAAAATCCCCATCAGTGCACGGCCCACCACGGGGGCTGTCACCGTCCGGAGAGGGATAGGTTCCGGGTACCGGGTGGCATGGCCACCAAGACCAGGATGAACCTGTTGCCCATGGCGGTCTTGGGATCTAGAGGCCCCACAATGTCAATGCCCATCCTTTCAAAGGGGGTGCTGACTACAGGGAAAGGTTGGAGGGGAGCCTTGCGCTTCCTTCCATTCTTACCACTTGTCTGGCAAGTCTGACAGGTCCGGCAATGAGTATCAGAACTCTTGCGCATTTGAGGCCAGTAGAAGTGGGTGACAAGCCTCTCAAATGTCTTGTCCTGCCCCAAATGTCCTGCTAAAGGTACATCATGAGCCAACCCCAGTAGGAAGGCTCTGAAGCGCTGGGGTACCACCAGCGCACAGGCTGACCCAGGCTCAGCAACCTTGGGCTCACTATATAGGAGATCATTCTCCCAGTAAATCAAGTGGGATCCCGACTGATCACCTGCTGCATGTTGCCGCAAACCTACAAGAGAAGGGCACCTCTTCTGCTCCTCACAGAATTCCTCCCTGGAGGGCCCTCCCTCCTGCTGCCATTCGGTCAGCTCAGGTAGGTCCCCCAGTTCAGCTACTTGCTCCCCCGTAGGCTCCAGGGCATCCCCCTCAAAGGGTGCCTCCTCCTGGACTGTGGGAACTGTGGGGGCCGGTTTCCCGCACCCCCTGCCTCTTCTCTTCACGGCAGGCACCTGGGCCACTGTTTCAGGCTCCAGGTCCTCTTGAACACCTTTACTGGCTGCCATAGACCGAGTGGTCACACAAGCCCACTCAGGCAGACCCAACATCTCCAAATGCGCCTGGCGCTCCACCTACTTCCAGGGGGAACTCTCCAGGTCATTCCCTAGCACACAGTCTACAGGCATGGACGGACTTACAACAACCTTCAAGGAACCTGAGACCCCCCCCCCATTCAAAGGGAACTAGCGCCACCTTGCAGAGGCGCACTGAGTTGTCTGCTGCAACTACAAGGTGAAGCACATCGGGAATTACCTGCTCTTCAGACGCCCACTGACACCTGACAGATGTCAAACTGGCTCCTGTGTCTCTCAGAGCCTCCACCCTTCTTCCATTGATGGTCACCCACTGCCTGTACTTCTTAGTATTCTCAGGCAGAGAGATTTCCTGGACCATCTCTCGATCTCCTAATGAGACCAGGGTCATAACTGCTTGCTCCTCCCCAGTCCAAGGACTCTATTCCTCACCCAACGCTACACTCACTAAACCCGGTGTTGGAGCACCAGTGGGTGCAGATGACTTCTTGGGGCATTTAGGGGAAATATGACCCACTTCTTTACAGAAGTAACAAGTAGGAGGACCTCGGTTGTCCCGCTTGCCCTCATGGGGCCAGGACCTCTTAGCCTTAGGGGACTGGGACCCTTTCACCTGGGAACTACTTTGGGGCCCTTTAGAGAACCCCTTGTGGTTACCCTTGTCCTCCCCTACCTTCGGCGGGGGAACCTGTACTCTTTTGGTAGTGGTACCTCCAATCCCCTTGTGGACCCGGGTACTGGTCCAGCGTTCCGCCTCTTCAGCAAGCTTACTGGGATCAGTGAGCTTACTGTCCAAAAGATGCTGGCACAGCTCTGGAACACACAGACTACTCAAGTGCTCCCAACTAATTAAATCGCATAAGCTCTTAAAATCAGTTGCCTTGCTGCCCTTCATCCAACCATCCAGTGCACGCGTGTACGCATTCACACACTCCACCCAAGTACTGGATTCCAGTTTCTTGAAGTTCCTGAATTTCTGCCTGTACTGTTCAGGAGTGAGCCCATACCTGAGGCATAAAGCCTCCTTCATATTGGCGTAGGTCAGGGTTCCCGCCCTCTCTAAAGGGGGTAAAACATCCCTCCCAGAAGCCTCAAAGTGTTTCCATAGGCCCGCCCCCCAATGCTTCTCAGGCACCTCATTCATCCTCAGTGCGATCTCATATGCCGTGAACCACGCATAAATATCATCACCCCTTTGGTAATCTCGCACTAAATCCTTGGGAATGTACACCTTTCTCACTGGCACTGGTTGTGTGCTGCCACCATTTGAACTGGACTCTGCCTGTTTAACCTTAATGTCCAGTTCCCTCATGCTTAACTCATGAGCTAAGAGAATCTTTTTCTCTTCCAAGGCGAGAGCGTTCCTGCTCTCCTCTGCTCGCTTTTCACTTTCAATGAGCAGCTTCTTCTCTTCTGCTTGAGCTTTAAGTTTTAAAACCTCCAACTCATGCTCTCTGACCCTTTGGTTTTCCTCCAGCTCCTCTGGTGAAAAACTCCTCCCTGAATGGCTACTACCAGCCCCTAAGGCTGGTCCCTCTACTGGCAAATCCTGTGGACCAAATCCATTCCCTGGGTCATCCTCATCCACCTCAACATCACCCGTCTCCTGAGCCCCTTTGGCTTCCCACCAGGGCCTCAAGGCCATTTGCAGCTCCTCCTTCTTGGCACTACTTTTCATGGGACATACCAAAGCTCTGCAGAATTGCCTCAATGGATCAACTTTGTAGGTAAGCAATGCCTCAATGTCGAACTCTAATTTTGCAGCCTCACTGGCTACTTGACTCCTCTGAGACATGATGTGTGGCTTAAAGGTCGCTCAAAAATAGAACCAACAAATCAAAAACACAATATGTGGTTGCGTCGTGGTCTGCACTAAACTTGTGATGTACACCAATTACTGTGAGTGAATTTGCAAATACACGTTCAAATCCCAACCGCTGACCACCAAATGTTAGACCCGGGGGATTCAAATCCCCACCCGCTGCCACCAAATGTTAGACCCGGGATCCCTGGTTGGCTGAGGTAGGTACCTTAGGCCAAATAGGGACCCTCGCTCTCACGTCAGGGAAAGGAAGGACACCTTCTCAGATAGCCCCCGCTCACCCCCTTGGTAGCTTGGCACGAGCAGCCAGGCTTATCTTCAAGGCAAATGTGTAAAGTATTTGCAACTACGCTCACAGCAACCCAATGATGACACTACAAATGGACTCCACACGAGTTTCATAAAAAAACGAGTATAAATTTATATAAAAAGATATACGATAAGACCACACAATATAAATCCAACATATGGGTATTTGTAATATTCTTCCTGGCCGGTTGTTAGGCCAGCCAGCCCTTGTAAGTTCTGGCGATATTAATGAGCCCTTCTAAACGTTCCACTGCAGTCCTAATGCAATGCTATGCAGTTTGTAATGCTCGAATCAGGCACTTTGCAATGTAGAAATAATGCAGTTCGTAATGCTCGAATCAGGCACTTTGCAATGTAGAAATAATGCAGTTCGTAATGCTAGCATCAGGTAGTTCGTTATGCAGAAACAATGCAATGCGTAATACACTAATCAGGTAGTTCGTTATGCAGAAACAGTGCAATGCGTAATACACTCCAGCACCGATCACGGTGCCTCAGGCGGTCTCTCCGCCACTCGTACTGACTCGCAGTCAGCCTCTGTCAACAGTTGCCCCCACACTGGTATGGTGTAAACAAAAAGTGCAGCTCCGCACTCCGGCCCCGGTACTGCCACTCCGTTGGCAAGTACGGGCCGCGATACGAGCCGAAGCAGAGGCTCACACTGCAGGAATGGGAGAGGCCGAGAGCATCTCCCTCCGAGCCCGCACCCCGCCCCAGGCGTCGACACACGTTACCTGGGGGGTGCGACCTCGCTCTCCTCTCCTCTTCCCACGACTTGGGCCTCCGATGCAATCTTTGTGAATTCCGGGCAGTGGGACTCGGGCCCTCCCTCGACGAGGGTGGTTCGAGGTCCCGCTCTGGCAACGGCGGGCTCGGGCTGGTGGCTCGGCTCCTCCGGGGCTGCTGGTCCGGGCCGCTGATGCTACGAAGATCTCAGGCTGCAACAGGGCACACGCACACAGCGCCGCTGAGACTCACTTGAGCTTCGGGTGCACGATCACAGGGCACTCCTCACGAAGGTCTCAGGCTGCCCGAAGCACACGCACACAGCGTCGCTGAGACTCACTTGAACTCCGGGTGCACGATAACAAGGCAATCCTCACGAAGGTCTCAGGCTGCACAAAGCACACGCACACAGCGTCGCTGAGACTCACTTGAACTCCGGGTGCACGATAACAAGGCAATCCTCACGAAGGTCTCAGGCTGCACAAAGCACACGCACACAGCGTCACTGAGACTCACTTGGACTCCAAGTGTGCATGATAACAGGGCAATCCTCACGAAGGTCTCAGGCTGCACAAAGCACACGCACACAGCGTCGCTGAGACTCACTTGGACTCCGGTGCACACGATCACAGGGCAATTCTTACGAGGGTCTCAGGCTGCAAAAAGCACACGCACACAGCGTCGCTGAGACTCTCCTGGAAACTTTTGTGTTCCTGAGTTTCCGCAACAGGGAGCCAGCTCACCTCGGGCACTTGGGGATAAGTTACTTCCGGACACAGCACACAGCAAAGTCCTTTCAAGCAGGGGGACACAGCACACAGCAAAGTCCCTTTAGCCTCTCCTTGGTCAAAGCAGCAAACTGCAGGCCAGCCCCAGAACACACAGCAAGGGTCAGTCCTTTCCTTCAGTCTCTTCAGCTGTTTCTTCCTTGGCAAAGGTTCCTCTTGACCACGAAGTAGCTTCAGTCTTGTTCAATCTTGATCAATCCATTTCTCCCAAGTTCAGGGGCTTCAGCTCTCATAGTTATACCCCTAAATGTCTTTGAAGTCTGTGTGTTCAGGGGGGCACTGACCCCTGTTCAAACCAGTTCTGGGTGCCTCCCTGCCAGTGACACCTTATTCCTTTGATAGTGGGGGTCTGGATCCTCAATCACTCAGCAGGGGACGGAGCCATTGGTTTATGGCTGCGGCCCAGGCCTCTTCACCTCTAGGGGCTACTCCTCCCCCGTACACTCCAGATGCAGGTCAGCCTGTTGCTGTCTCACCTCCTCCCCTGGGTCAAGACATTCCCCAGATCCTATCACTTTCAAATCCAGACAGTCAATCCACAACCAGGCAGAGACACACAGAAATGTTAGAGCACAAAAACCCAGCCACTTCTAAAAGAGTGGCTTCTAAACACACAATGCAAAAACCACCTTCATAAAAAGATGTATTACATTGTGAGTTCAGGCACACTAAACTTCACCTCTCCATCTTAAGCCTTTGGGAAGATAGGCTGGAAAACATATTACACAGCCTCCCCATTTTATCCTATGGGCAAGATGGCCTTTCCACAGTGAAAAACGAAATGGAGATTATTTCCCTGTCAGGACATGGTACACACCTTAGTACATGTCCTACCTTTCACATGCACTGCACCCTGCCCAGGGGGTAACTTGGACCTACCATAGGGGTGTCTGATGTGCATAGAAAGGGAAGGGTAAGGTCTGGCAAGTGGGTGCACTTGTCAGAACAACATGGCAGTTTAACAAACTGCGCGCAGGCACTGCAGTGGCAGGCCTGAGTTCCCTCCTTAAGGCTACTTGTGTGGGTGGCACAATTCGTGCTGCAGGCCCACTAGTAGCATTTGCATTACCAGCCCTGGCACACATAGTGCACTTTACTAGGGACTTTTTCTAGTAAGGCAAACATACCAATCATGGACAACCAATTACCATTACACTTTATACAGGGAGCACTTGCTCTTTGACACTGATTAGCAGTGGCAAAGTGTCCAAAGCATCTAAGTTGGCAAAACAAAATCCATCACAGCACCAAAAATAGAGGAGGTAGAGGCAAAAAAGTCAGGGTTAACCACGCCAAGAAATGCCAGGTCTAACAATATCTCTTCCGCAGGGTCCTCCCAGACTAATGATACCGAGGATAAAAACCTCCCCACATCCACCTGAGGAATCTCCACTCAGGTCATTCACTCAATTTCTCCTGTCATTCCTCTTGCTACTCCCGAGCGGTTTAATGGGGATCCTAATAAGGCACAAATATTCCTAACACAGTGTTCCCTACATTTTCTCAGCAGACCAGTTATTTTTGCAGATGATCAGTCTAAAACAGCGTTCGTTTTGTCTTATTTGAGCGGGGATGCTGCTTCTTGGTCCATGCCTTTAGTGTCTCAAAACAATGCAATTTTGTATGATTTTGAAGGTTTCAAAACGGAATTCCTTAGAATCTTCGATCGCAGAGCCGTGTCCCAAGCTACGGATAACGAATTGCTAGACCTGAAACAAGGTAATCGAGATTTAATCTCCTACTTGGCTCAATTTAATAAATTGATTGTTGAGACAGAATGGCCTGAGTGCAAAAGAGCAGCAATCTTCTAGCGTGGGTTGCGTGAAGAGTTGAAAGATGCCTTAGCTCAAATTCCGGATCGCCCCACAGAGGTCTCAAAATTAATTGACTTAGTCCTTCAAATAGATCAACGTCTATTTGAAAGAAGAACAGAATGGAAAAAAGAATTTTGTCCTACACCTCCTCGCTTTGACCGAATCAAAACAGAAGGAAACAAGAATTCAGAAACTCGCCCCTTGGAGGAGCCCATGCAAATTGGCAGTGTAAGAGGTCCTCTTTCTAAAGAGGAGAAAGAAAAAAGAAGATCTGGAAATTTGTGTCTGTATTGCGGTCTATCCGGGCACTTTGTAAAAGAGTGTCCCAAGAAGCCTAAAAATAACTATACGGTAAAAGAGAACCATCAGTGAAGGGGGTTGCCCTGATGGATGTTCGACAAAAGCCAACCCAAATTCAACAACAGGTGATAAACACTTTGCAGTCTGCTTCTCCTCATCTTACTATTTCTTTTGAAATTAAATTCGGAGAAAAGAAATTGCAAGAAGTCTCAGTCATGATCGACTCCGGAGCGACTGGCAATTTATGTGACATCCAATATGCCAAAAGAATGGGAATCAGATTTGTTAAGAAAAAGATTGCAGAACCGGTGCGAGCAGTCGACGGCACCAATTTTTCTTCAGGACCGATCACCGATGAGACGGAGGTCCTAGAACTACTGGATCAGAATGGGCATTGAGAGGAAATATCTTTCAATCTAATAGATGCCCCACAATTTCAGTTGATCTTGGGCCTTCCGTGGCTCACTGAGCACAATCCTGAAATAAGTTGGGAAAAGAGAACAGTTCAGTTAAATTCAAACTATTGTAAAGAGAACTGCTACAACAAGTCTGAAGAAAAGCACACTATATCACCAGCAAAAAAATTAGCTAAATCTTCCAAGTCGATCTGTACCATAGAGAAGGTGGAAATTCCTTCGGAATATAAAAATCTGGCAGCATTGTTTGACAAAAACGAAGCGGAAAAGCTCCCCCCCACAGACCCTACGACTGTAAAATTGAACTGGAACCAGGGGCGAACTTACCCTGTAGTAGGATCTATGCCCTTACCGAGAAAGAAAATGAATTTTTAAAAGAGTATCTTGACCAATACCTGGCTAACGGTTTCATACGCCCTTCTCAGTCTCCCGTATCTTCGCCTTTATTTTTCGTTCCAAAGAAGAGCGGAGAGTTGAGGACCTGCATTGACTATCGGGCGTTGAATCAAGTTACAGTGAAGAACAGATACCCTTTACCCTTGATCTCAGTACTACTTGACCAGATAAAGGAAGCTAAGGTTTACACAAAATTGAATTTACGTGGGGCTTACCATTTAATCCGTGTCACAGAAAGAGACGAGTGGAAGACGGCCTTCCGCACCAGATTCGGATTATTTGAATATCAAGTAATGCCCTATGGGCTTTGTAACGCCCCAGCAGCGTTCCAACACTTTGTAAATGATGTGTTGAGAGAATTCCTGGATCGTTTTGCTGTTCTCTATATAGATGACATTTTGATCTTCTCTAAGAACCAACAAGACCACGCGGAACACGTCACGGCAGTCCTCCAAAGATTATTGGACAACAACTTGTACGTGAAATTAGGAAAATGTGCGTTTCATGTGAAGAAAGTAGAGTTCTTGGGATTCATTTTGTCTGAAAATGGAATCTCCATGGATCCAGCTAAGATCCAAGCAATTTGGGATTGGCCTTCTCCCAGAAATGTTAAGGAAGTACAAAGTTTCATCGGCTTCGCCAACTTTTATCGCCGATTTATCAAGGAATTTTCAAAGAAAATTGTCCCCATTACTAGACTGCTTAAAAAGGAGTACCATTTTACTGGTCAAGTGAGGCTGAAGATGCTTTCAAATTCCTCAAGGAAACTTTCACTACTGCCCCAGTCCTCCTTCATCCTGACCCTGAGGAACCCTTTTACGTGGAGACAGATGCTTCAGATTTAGCCATAGGTGGTGTCCTATCCCAACGGCAAAAAAGTACTGGTCAACTCCACCCAGTGGCCTTCCGATCCGGGAAGTTGACTCCTCCAGAAATAAATTATTCCATCAGTGATAAGGAGTTATTAGCAATTAAGGACGCATTCCAAGAATGGCGACATTATTTACTTGGAGCCCGCCATGTAGTCACTGTATTTACGGATCATAAAAATCTCCAGTTTTTGAAATCGGCTAAATCCATAACCCCCAGGCAGCTGAGGTGGTCATTGTACTTTGCGGACTTCAATTTCACTATCACTTACCGACCTGGTTCTGCTAACGGAAAAGCTGATGCCTTGTCTAGAATGGACACAATCCCAAGACATGATCTAACAGACAAGGGTCCAATAATACCAACAGAAAAATTTGCTTGTATCTTACAATTCTCCGAAATCAAGAAGAAGATACTAGAATTTATGTCTGATGAGGAAATTTCGAATTGGATCAAAGAAGACAAGGACAGGAGGATCAAGGAGGGCCTTCCCTATGTGAAAGACGCCTTGTACTTGCCAACTTCTGACTTACAGGAATCTGCGCTTCGAGCCTGTCATGATGATCCCTTGGCTGGGCACAAAGGAATTTTGAAGACCACTGAGTTAGTGAAAAGACATTTTTGGTGGCCTGTCATGGCCCCTCAAATAAGACAATACGTGCAAAGCTGTGATACATGCATTCGTGGAAAGACTGATCGTAGAGCCCCTGAAGGTGAGCTTCAACCTCTACCTATCGCACCCTATGCATGGCTCACTGTCACTATGGACCTCATTGTTGATCTACCCACTAGTAAAGGATATAATACTATTCTGGTGTTTGTAGATACCTTTTCTAAAATGAGCCATTTTATCCCGTTAAAAAAGATTCCCAAGCAACCGAGTTAGCACAGTTATTTTCTCAACACATAGAGAAATCACATGGCATCCCTGTAACTGTAATTTCAGATCGTGGTTCCCAATTTGTGTCCAAGTTCTGGAGACCCTTTATGCAAAAACTAGGTATTGATTCCCGGTACTCCACCAGTTATCACCCAGAGACAGATGGTCAAACTGAGAGAGTCAACAAGGAAATTGAACAATATCTCAGACTTAATCTGTTGGATCAGGAAGGAGAGTGGTCAGAACTAATCTGGACCGCGGAATTTGCATACAACAATGCTGCCCATGCGTCCACTGGTTATTCTCCGTTCTATTTAAACACAAGAAGACACCCAAATATTATTCTAGAGAGGTCAGATAGCACCGTTCCAGCAGTAGATGATTTTAGTCTGAGAATTCAAGAAACCTATTGTTCTGCCAGGGAAAACTTAATTAAGGCTAAAACATCATATAAAAAGCATGCTGATAAAAAGAGAAGGGTCAAACCAACTTATTCTAAGGGTGACTAGGTTTGGTTATCTACTCGACACTTGCATCTTAAGAGAAACAGGAAATTCCAACCCATGTACTTGGGGCCCTTTAGAATCGATAAGATTGTTAACCCAGTGACAGTAAAACTAGCCTTACCTCCTCAAATAAAAATTCATCCTGTGTTTCATGTATCGTTACTTAAAAAGAATCCTCCAAATTTAAAATCCATTGTTCCTCCAGGCCCTGTTGAAATTGATTCACATCTAGAGTATGAGGTGAGCCGAATTCTAGATTCAAAACTTAAGAAAGGGAAGTTGTTTTACCTTGTAGATTGGAAGGGTTTTGGCCCAGAAGAAAGATCGTGGGAGCCCTTTCAAAATGTTCATGCTCCGAGATTGATTAAGCAATTTCATAGTGCCTTTCCTGACAAACCTTCTGTGGGAGGACATTCTTTAATGGGGGGTACTGTCAGGAACACAATTGCTTGTGTACAGAAACTCTCACCTAGGAAGAAGCAGCTAGGTTTTGCCTCATATCCTCGTTGGCTGCAGCAACGCTCCCATTCTGGATTACTCTTGCGGAGACTTTTGCTGGAGCTTGCTTCCGTCAGCCTTGATTCATACCTAAAATGGCGCCTGTCACCAAAAACTCTTCAGCGCTCCAGTTGTACGGATTCCCTCTCACGCTGCAGTGTTCTTCCAGCGTGCAAATGCTAGAAACGTCGCACTTCAACCATCGCCTTGGAGCAAGAAGTAGTGTTCTCCTCACGCTCCTGCTCTTAGGATTTTCCTAGTATATTTTCCTGACCCCTTTTGTCTCCGCCCCTTCCGCGGAGCAGTGTGCGCACACCAGGGATATTTCCCTGTCCTTTTTCGGGAGATTAGTGTCTCGCCGAAGATTTTGTTCGTCAAGGTCTCGAACTCTTCAGCCTACAGAAGCCGCAGAATTTCAGCGCATCACCTTTCTTGAACTCTTCTGAGGTGGCGACTCTTTTTGAAGCTCTTGGAAGTTACCTTTTGGAAAACTCTGAAAAGGACAGTAAGACTTACTTCATGTAGTGACTAGAATTAAGTTGTGACACCGAACTCTTTCCTAGCTGTCAAACTCTTCTAGAATTGTCTTGTGTTCTACAGACTCTTATGAGGTCTACTGAAATTGTTATCAAGAATAGTTTTAATTCGACACCAGACCGCCAGAGAGTTGCTAGCCTTCCAGTATATTCAGGTAGTTAGGAATTAATGGAATGAGTGATTGAAAAGAAGTCAGAGTAGAATTGCAGACTTGTATTTTGTAATGCTTTTGTGACCTGTGTAATTTTGGCTTTCCACCCAAGGGCGGCAGTCGCCTTATGCCATAAAGCAATTGTGGTGGAAGGTGGGGTGTGCCTGGGTCCATGTTTCGCCCCACCTTAGATAGCCCTTAAGTAATTACCGGGGAGCATGTTATGCCTGTCCATCCTACAGGCCGGATCCGTAACGGGTCGGTGCACCCAATGATTAAGAACCACTAACTGCGAGGCCCAGTAATAGGATCTAATAGCGGGCAGGGCGATACCACCGTCGTACCAACTTTTTGTAAGCTTAGCTAGAGCTATGCGGGGTGTACTGTTATTCCAAAGCAAGGCGCGTACCTCAGATTGAATAGCTTGAAAGTAGTGTGTTGGAACCAAATAGGGTGTGTTTTGTAGGGCGTAGAGAAAACGGGGGAGCGCCATCATCTTATAGAGGGCGGCCCTGCCTAGTAGTGTAAAGGGTAGTGTTTTCCAGTGTTGCACGTCCGCACGAAAGCGACGCAGAGGCGGAACGAGATTTCGATCGTGGAAAACTGTAAAACTGACCGTAATGTATATTACTAGGTACAGAAAACCGTCTGTGACCACCTTGGCCTCACAGCCTGCGGGTAGAGTTGGGCATTCCGCGCTCAAAACGTAGACCAGGGATTTATCCCAATTAATAGTATAACCCGAGTACTTTTGAAAGAGGGCAAATATAAGCAGTACGCGGTGGATGGAAAACCGGGGTCTGGTCAAGTATAGTAAAATATCGTCGGTATAGAGGGAGATTTTATCCATCCAGTCTACCGACCAATTGAGGCCCCTGATAAGGGGGTCACCCCTAATCCAGAGTGCCAGAGGCTCCAGTGCCAAAGCGAAGAGCAGAGGCGAAAGGGGGCATCCCTGCCTTGTACCCTTCTGCAATGCAAATGTTGCTGACCTCCCTCCATTCACCGTAATTCAAGCTGGCGGCCTCGAATAAAGGAGACGCACCCAGGACAAAAACCGATCCCCAAACCCGTATCTTTCAAGTGAGGCAAATAAGAAGGGCCACTCAATCATGTCGAAAGCCATTTTGGCGTCTAAAGACATAATCACTGAGTCCTCCTGTATGATGGAAGCCCTACCCAGGACTCCGTAAAGGCGTCAGCGATTCAACGCGGTATTCCTAGTGGGCATAAAACCGGATTGGTCCGGGTGTATCAGTTTGTGAAGATAAGGTGAAAGACGCCGAGCCAGAATTTTAGCTAGTATCTTGACTTCTGGGTCTAGGAGGGAAATAGGCCTGTACGAGCTACACTGCTGGGGGGTTTTAACCTTTTTGTGCATGACAACAATATTCGCTAGTCTCTGCGTTTCAGGCAAGACGCCCCTGGTCACGCTCTCCTCGTACATCCGTATGAGAAATGGGGCAATCGTAGAGGCATTAAATTTGTAGAGTTCAATTGGGAGGCCACTGGGGCCCATGGCCTTTCCGGACTGCAAGGCGCCAATCGCCTTAGACACCTCCTCTGTTGTCAAGGCGGCGTCTAGATCTTTGACATCCTGGGGTTCTAGAACAGGGAGTTGTAGAGTGGCTAGCAGTTCCGCCGCTTCAGCATGAGTAGAGGCCTGCGTAGCGGTGTAGACCCACTCAAAGTGGTCGGCAAATGCTCTCGCAATCCCTGTTCTGTCCTGCAGTTTCACGCCTACCTGGTCTATAATCTCAGCCACCCACCTGTTGGCCACTTGCCGCTTATCGAGCCACGCTAACAGCTTACGGGCCTTGTCACCAATATCATAGACACGATGCTGAGTGGCCCGATAATGGGCCCTAGCTGCATCCTCAGCGATGTTCCTATACTCATTCTGCTTTATGGATAATTTGTGCGTGGTATCTGGCGTGCCTGACGTCACAAGCTCACGTTCGAGAAGGGCAATCTCACTTTCTATCTCATCCAGTTGTTTCCGTTTTTCTTTTCTATGTCCCGCTAACGCCGCCACCCCACTACCCCGGATCACCGTCTTGTATGCCTCCCATAGCGTTACGTCTGAGTCAACAGAACCATCATTCTCGGTAAAGTAATTCTTTGTGGTTTCCATCAGTTTGTCCCGAATCGCAGGCACCCTAAGGTACCAAGGTTTAAGAACCATTTCATGATGCGTGGGGGGGGGGCGCCTCCGTAGTACACCACCAATGGGGAATGGTCCGAGATACCCCTGGGAATGAAGGAGAGCTCTCCGAACATGGGAAGTTGGGTGGCTTTGCAGAAGATGTAGTCTATGCAGGACATACTCCCGTGGACCCCAGAGAGGAAAGTGTATTGTTTGGTCGTAGGGTTGCACACCCTACAGACATCTATCAGGCCCAATGCCACGAGGAAATCTGCCAGTAGCTTCCCGGGTGGTTCCCCTCGTCTGGGCGGCAGCCGGTCTAGGTCCACATTAAGCGCTGCATTACAATCTCCCCCCACCAAAACGTCACCCCCGGGCAGGTTTAACATATGGGTGCCCAGGTCAGTCAAAGTAGGGGAGTGAAGTCTGGGAGGCACATATAGGGAAGTCACATTGAGGGACCTACCCTCCCATTGCCCCAAGGCCGTGACAAACCTGCCAAGTGGATCACGAGTAACCTTGTGAACCTGGAAGGGGAAGGAGTTGCGTGCGAGAATACCCACCCCTCTGGACCCCTTAGCATTGCCCGCATGAGCCACCAACTTATAGCCCCATCTATTGAGTGCACAGTAGGAGGTTCCCTGGATATGAGTTTCTTGTAGTAATACGAGGTCCGGGGCCTGTCGTTTCAGATATTGCAACACTATTCCCCATTTAATTCGATCCCCCAAGCCGTTTACATTTCAGGAGAGTAATTTAAGGCGGCTCAGTGGTAGCGCCGTTTCATGGTCATCATTCATTAAAGCGCGGATTTAGAGGCCATCCCCCTCGAAGAACAACAGAGAGGCAACATTGAGGGTCTACCTTACCGCCCAACGAGCGATCGCATCCGAGACATTTCGCATACGATCCCTGGAAAACTATTGCTCACATTGCTGACGACCCAAGGTGCACTAAAAAGAGCACCGTCTACAAGACTGCACTGAACCCACACATTAAAACTGCAACTAAACCCGTTGAAACACCCTGGATCCCTTCCCCACCCTGCCTCCCTGCAATGTGGACGTAGAACTGCCCACCCCCCAATTTTGCAGAGTGCCTGTGTACCCTGAACAAGTATACTGTGTGAAGGGGAACGCTACACAGCCGGAACTACCCAACTATAGAGCCCCATTCCCCTGTAATAACAACTATGTGAGCCCGTGATCTAGCGCAGTACAAACAGTAGTCTATTTCTGATGTGCAACCTATAGAACATCTGTAGGCAGTCCCGCCCCCAGCAACAGCACATAGCGGTAGATCTCTTGTCGTGGTCACATCTGGCTGTTCAATACCAAAGCAACATATGTAAGAAAAGTGCAAACATAAAATCAGTCTCTCGTATATTATAGTCACCCAAGCCCCCGTGGGGCCGGCCGGCATTCGTCGCCACTCCGGCACACAGAGGGACTCCTCTGTTCGTGGGAGGTAGGCCGGGTAACAACTTTAGGGTGAGTAGTACCAATGGTCAAACGCCTTCTTCTCGATCAGCCCTCTCTAGGCGATTTTCATGTCGCTGCATATGACTGGGAGAGTTATGTTTCTGTGCGCCGGGGGATCTCCATCCCTCCAGCCAGTCCCAAGTTTCCTCTGGAGTCTGAAAAAACCAAGACTTCCCCTCCGCCTGCACCCGCAGCTTGGCCGGAAACAGCATCGCGTATTTCAAGTTTTTGTCACGGAGTGCCCGCTTCACTTCCAGAAAGGATCTGCGCTTCTGTTGTACTTTGAAAGTGAAGTCTGGAAAGAATGTAATTGTCTAATTCTCAAATTTGAGCTGGGGGGGCGGCACGTGCCGCTTGGAGGATAATGTCTCTGTCGCGGAAATTGAATATCCTCGCCAGTATGGGACGTGGTGGGGCGCCTGGCTTCGGGGGCCCCCAGGCACTCTATGAGCACTTTCAACCGAGAAGTACTGTGAGAGGGTCCGAGGCTGTAGTTGGTTCTGAATTAAGTCCTCAACAAAAAGGTCTGCAGCTTGCCCCTCTGCTCTTTCGGGAACCCCCAAAATTTGCACGTTGTTTCTGCGTGCGTCCCCCTCATAATCCTCCAGTTTGGCCTCGAGGTCCGACGTTTGGGCCTGCAGCCGCTTGACCGTTGTTTCAAGCGTTTTCATGGATGTTTGGAGCGTGGAGACTGAATCTTCGGTCGCCTTGACCCTTTCTCCCATATTGCGTAGGTCAGCATGCATAAGGGTGACTTCAGCCGTTACCATATCGATTTTTTGCTCCAGCGCTGAACGGACCCCCTGTATGAATTCCATGACATCCACCAGTGTCCGGGCCCCGTCATTGGCTTGTTGCTTTGCTTCAAGCTCTGCGTGTTTCTCGTCTGCAGCATCAGCCTTGGAATGGGCAAATTTTGCCAACTTCAACAGGTGGGTCTGCCTGGACCCTTACGCGGTAGCCATTGCGTCGAAACCAGCTTCCGAACTTAGGGGCACATGCATCAAGGTAGGCTTTTGCGATTCCTTAATTGCGATTATTAAGGAATCGCAATTAAGGAATCGCAAAAGCCTATGCATGTAGGAATCGCTATAAAAATAGCGATTCCTAAACATTCCTTAATTGCGACTCGCTAATTGCGAGTCGCAATTAAGGAATACCTCCCATTAATTCCTATGGGCCTAGAGGCCCATAGGAATGAATGGGAAGACATTCTCAATTAGCGATTCGCAATTAGAGAATCGCAAATTGAGAATGCAATTTCAAGGGTGCCAGGGTGTCAAAATGACACCCTGTTGCACCCTGAAATTGTGATGTGCACCCATGTTAGCACACACATGCCCCAAGGGCATGTGTGTGTGTAACCTAAAACTTTAAAAAATGCATTTTAGAGCATTTTTCGAAGGTATTGCAAATTACAGACAAGTTTGATTTGTCTGTAATTTGCGGTCCCAAATAGCGAAATCGCTATTTGAAAGTGCTTCTAGCATTGCATTTAAGGAATCGCAAATTGCGATTCCTTAATGCAATCGCAATTTAGAATTCGCAATTAATTGCGAATTCTTAAATTGCGCATAGGAAACACTTTCATGCATCTCCAAAGGCCAATTTGCGATCGCAAACGGCCGATTTTTGCGATTCGCACCGTTTGCGATCGCAAAAACCTTTGATGCATGTGCCCCCTAGTCCTGAGACACGTGGGGCAGAGGATTCGCAGACGTAGGGGACGGACGCATCCAGTAACCAGGAGGGTGTGCGAATGAGCAGTGCCCCACCACACTACGCCGGCCGTCATTCAGTTCATCAGGTGCCCCAAAGACCTGTGTCCATTCTTATTAATGTAGCCCCTCTCCTCGTACACCAGTGTGGCCACACCCTCTGCCCCTGCCTCCAGACAATTATGCAAGGCCTTGCGCAGTTATTGAGGCCCCAAAAGAACAGTCCTTGGCCTCCCAGGTCGCACCGTGGAAAGCGGCGTGTTCCACACCCTCTGTAGGGTGAGAGGGCTTCGGTGGCAGCAATTCCTCAATATGTGCCCACAGTGTTCATGCACCAATTAGGCCTCACGTGGGCCTGCCGTCCACTATGGGAGAGGGGTGCAAACAAGTGCTGCAGATTCGGGCCGTCGGAGGAGGAGAAAGGCCCTTCGTCCCAGATGCCCAAATAAGCGAGAGTACCGAGGGGGGGGGAGGGAATTGCCGCTCTCCCCCCGCCTCGATGTCAGGAGCTGCGCCGGTGGTGTGGGAGGCCCCTCACGGCTTGTAACGTGTACCGGAGCCCACCCGGCTCGTTGTCTTACCCGCTGGCAGCAGGGAGTCCACAGGGGCCGCTGCCGGAGTCATGCTGCGAGTACGTAGGCGGAGCAGAGGCAGCAGTCAGGCCGGAGGTGAGTGGGGCCGCACAAGGAGGACCCGCTCCAGGGCCTGCAGGCCCGTGTCCCAACAGCCGAATTGACGTAGCGGGACGCCTAGCGCCGTCAGAGCCGGAGCCTCCTCCTCTCCACAGCACGCCGCAGTGTCGGTGACGATATCTCTTCACGGGGTGAACGGATTTTTGTCGTTCCTTGACCGGGCGGCCCCTGGATGTTGGGGAGCACCAGATCAAAAGCTGTAGTGGGCTTAGCGGATGTTTTAATGGATGTGGGGGAAATTTAGCGAGGTGACGATCGGAGCTCTTCTCCAGTGCGGCCCTCTTGGGTGCCGGTTGGCCACGCCCCCCGCTCGAGACTTTTTGATAACTTCCTCTACCTCCGCCAATGTAATTATCCTTGGTGCCACATTATCTTTATTGGGACAGTGAGGGCTAGTTGTAACCATTGAACCTCCATTAAAATGTGACTTCAGGTATTGAGCCCCATCCATCTCACTAATGTTAGTATTGCTTGCCGCTGTGGGTCCTTTCTCGCTCCTATTGATTATCCGCCTGAATCTTTTAGAGTCATTTGTTTTAGAGGTGTGAAGCAGCTGGGCCCATAATAATTCTTGTTTAGCTCGTTTATACGCCCAAATCTCTTTTTTTAGGCGCCGTCTCTCATTGCGGAATAGTTGCAATATTTCTGGGTCTCCTGGGTTTTGACGTGATTGTCGGAAGAGTTTGCCGGTTTTCTTTTTTGGATGTAGGGAGGCATAGTTATCGATTTACAGTGGACAAGTCTAGTTCCCTTATGATGGCTATTCTCACTGTGGATTTTGGTCATGTTATCGGAGAGTATTTCCCATGCCAATATTGGATTAGGACCCGTTAGAGCTAGGTCCTGCAAGCTTGTAACTGCCTCCTCTGCTATGGAGTTAACAGTGCATGAGGTTCACTTCAGACGTTTCAGGTTTTCTGTGCATGTTTCCCCCTTTAACATATAAACTGCTGTGTTTACACATGCTTGCATTCACCATATTAACCTGAGGATTGTGGTCACTCTCTACACGATGGACTATGCTATAATCGCACACCTGATTGTATATGGACATTGAAACGAGTGTATAATCTAAGATTGAGACCGCATTGCCCCAGACTCTTGTCCAGGCAGGTGGAGTATCAGCTGGCTTCCGACCATTCAATGCCAGCAGGCCTAATAGTCCGCAGGCCTTTATAAGCTCTTCTCCAAGTTTATCCCTCTGAATTTTCAATGGCATTGCTTGCTCAGGGAGGGGACCAACTGCATCAGTATGTTCCTCCGATGGCTGGTAGAATAAGTTGAGATTAAAGTCTCCTGTAACTAGCCAGTGTGACTTATAATGACTATCTTTCAATTGGGATAGATGGGTTACCATTCTTCTAGATAATACCGCTCTTTTCTTTGGATTAATGTATAGGTGTATAAGAATGATCTATTCTTTAGAATTATTAGCCCAGCTCTCCATTTTCAACACTAACATGTTTGGGTCACCCACGTACAGTTCTGCTGTGTTACTCGCTAGATTAATAAGTGACTGCCAATCAGTTAGAAATATTACTGCCTTTTAATTACTGTGTCAACAATCTGCACTATCCTAAATCAAAATAATAAACCTGTTGTTAGCAACTCACATTGAGCGGTTCTCATCTGAGATGACTGAGCTACATACATGCAAGCCTAAAGAACTGGTAAATTGCCTTGAAATAACTTCGTAATGAATGGCGTTCTTGCATGCACAGGAAACAAGTATTCCTTCAAGGTCCAGAACACACAGAATGTGTAGCCTGATGGACAATATACTGCAAAGAGGCCATGCCTAAGGAAATTGTGCCTTAATAAACAACCATGCTTTCAATTCTGTTCTGGAGCCGACAGCACATAAAGTGTCAAATCCACTCAAATATTATTGTTATTTTTTAAATCCTACAAAGGCAATGTGCGTTATGAAATGCAACATTGGCTACAGAAGTTTCCAAAATTTCCTTGAGAAGAATGACCATATTCTCTATGATGGTTGTTCCTAAATGTCTTTACTAATTAATAGCATTCAGCCTGCCCTGGGACACAAAAAAGACACCCCTGCATGGGGTACAAGACAGTTACTAGACTGACCACATGGTTACTACTTTGTCATAGTAACACTGGTACAAGTTGTGCTCAAAGTAGTGTTTTCATTGTGCAATGATTTTATATTGACAATCTGTTATATACAACATCAAAATGATGCTGCTTTTGACAGACCCAGGATTAGTTTGCCAGCAGAATATATATATTTTTAATAGCTCTTTATTGGTTTTATAGTATACAACAGCATTGTACAAGCATACACATCAACACTTTACAACTGGCGTCATCATAAACAGATGGTAATCCTCAGCCCGCTGTAATGACAATGCGGACGGGCTGTCCTTCATCCTGAGCTGCTTTACATGGTTGCTGCTGCCCATACCACCATGTCAACTCAACTCGGGAAGTCACCAGAGCTCTTAACCGAAATTTTATATTATAAAAAAAACAAAATTTGACCCTGACCCACCCTCTTATGTCACTTACCACACGCAACGCAGCCCAACTAGTGCTAGCATCCCTCGCAAGACTGCTATCATTCTAGCTGCCCTGCATAGAGGCTCCCTTTCATCTACAGCCTCAAGACCTCTGGGTCTCTACCCTCTAGCAGTCACATCGTATGCTGAGTTATGAGATGTTTGCCCTATTGATGTGCTCAGGGCGGTCAGTCATCCGACTTGGTTTCCAGTTTTGCCAGCAGAATAAGGTTTCACAAGCATTTTGCTGCCAAACTTCACTAGGTCGAACAGGTAGGACACAGCGATGCAATGCTTACACAAGGGGAGTAGAAGTGTGCCACCTCTGCATAGGCACCGTTCTGAAGAAAAACCATGCAGGGCATATGTTATAGCAAATTCTACATCTATAAGCGCAAGACAATACCTGCCATCAATGCTGTGGTCTGTATATATATAGTTCTAGCCCCAAAGAATACGGGTCTAAGAATGTGCATTGAGATGACGGTAGCAACATTTGGGTGTTGCATACTCAGGCAGGCTGGGCCTTTGTAGTACTGCAATATACAGATACACATCGCTGATCGCATTAACTAATTGAGTTTTCATAACATAAAAGAATGCATATCCCACTGATTTCTTCGACTTTCATTTATTTTTAGTATACCGTGTGTATGTTATGTTTTATACATATTTACCTCAAGGTAGAAAGCGAACAAAATGGTCGCAGAATATTTTGTTTTTTCCAGCCAAGTCTCTGGCCCTGTCCCCATTGCGCTAAGGATGACAGGCCCCATACTTTTTGATGCATTTAAGCCTCTGGTTGACCTACGAAATACTTTGTACAAGGCTGTCATTGAGGTTTTATCTCCAGCGTAGCCCGCATACATCAGCTAAAGAACTGTGGGTGTCCTGGAAGCTGCAGCCACCCAGAAGAAGACACATGGAGGGACTTGAAGGGAGGGGGGTGTTTGAAGCCCTTTTAGCACAATGGGCGTTGTGTGCCTGATTCGATGTATACATCAGGGAGATGTTAAGATGTGCTTCAGTTGGATTAACTGTGGGATCAAAAAGGGGATGAAACTTGAAACTCAATCATGTATTGTTGAGATCAAAATATGGATAACTGTATCTATGCATGTAAGTGGTATTTATTTAGGAGAAATCTAGTCAAAAGGCAACAGAGCGATGTACAGGTCAGAGGCAAAGATAACAAGAAGTGTTGGAGGGGTAGTTGGGTTCTTAAAGTGGACATAAGCTGTTACTACAACATTATTTAATATTCTTTAAATAAGTCTATCTTCAGTTCTTACATTAGAGTAGGCATATGGTGATACTGATAGAGGCAGGGAGCAAGTTCTCCTTTCTGAAGATCACCACTTTGGTCTTGCAGGGGCGGCTCCTCCACTAGGGCGGAGGAGCGCCCCCCCACTGCTTTCTCACGGTGCGAGAAGCAGAAACATAAAATGGTAATAACTTTCAGTTATTACCATGTTATGTTTGGTTGCAGGTGGGTGGGGCTGCTCTGAGAGTAGGGCAGGGGAGGAGTGGTGTGCCTGCCCCCTCCCGAGTGCGCACAGACTGTTTGGTCGCCCCCCTGGGGCCGCACAAACCAGTCATGCGCATGCAGCCTGCATGGAGAAAATGTCCTCCCCATAAGCCCCTGGCTGGGCGGTGTCCCGACCAATCACAACGCTGCTTGCAGCGTTGTGATTGGCTTAAGGGAGGGAGCATGGCTGCCTGCTTCTGTTTCCTGTTCCTGCCGGAGGCAGGAGAGCAGGAGCAGAGAAGACGCGGGACCCGGCCGGCGGAAAGGTAAGTTTAATTATATATATCTTTTTATTATTAAATTAAACCCCCCCATGCGACCTCCCCTCCCTGCTCACCCCACCCCCACCCCGAGTCATGCCGGCCGCGACCGCGGTCTTGTCTGTGTTGAGCTCAAGGCAGTTGGATTTCATTCAGTGGGGTCATGTAGATTTTGAAGCGGTTTGGACTGAGTGAGGATCCCTTGGGAGCTCCGCAGATGAGTTTCTGGGCTTTCGATGCATACAGGGGCATCTGGAATGTTTAGATTCTTCAGTCAATCAGTGGATTTATATAGCACACCAGAGAGGAAATCCAGGCGCTTGAAGGTCATGATGATTCAGGTGACTCAATCGAACAGCCAGGTCTTAAGTGCTCTCCACAGTTCCAGTAGAGAGATGGAGGTCCATAGCTGCAGAGGGAGGTTGTTCCAGGTTTTCGTTGCAAGGTAGGAGAAGGAGTGTCCTCCGCTGTTGCTTCGGTAGATGTGTTAATATGGATATCGATGTGTTTATAATTAAAAATCAACTATTGTCCTTATTAATGGAATCACTCATTCTGAACTCCACATCTACCTCAAAACCCAAGTATGTAGTCAGGCAGGCCCTGCAACCTAGGCCCGGGATTACTGATTGATGGTTCACATGTGGGAGGGTGCATAGCTGGCATGTAAACACTCAGGCAGGAAACTCTTGATCGATCCCACAGATAGGCGCATGACATTACAATGGTCAGGGGAGATTGCCCCAATAAAGCGCACATGGCCTGAGGGGGTACATGCGCTTCTGAAAACACCATAAAGTCAGATGCCACATGAGTTAGGAACACATAGCCAATCACATAGCCAATCAGGACCTAGCACACGTAGTGATCACGCATTCCCCATGCCGGACATCTGGACACATTTACCACTGGCTACACTGTGTCCAGGCAAGGTCGAGACCCATCTGTAGTAACCATTTGACCATTAATGTATGACTCTATGGCAGCAACCAACATTACTCACCATATGCCGGAAACTTTTATTGCTTGTTGTCATTTTGTAAGTAAAGAGAGCAAAAACCCAATGTAAATTGAGGCAGTCCTCAGACCTTGTGCCTGTAACTGTTCTCCTGGCCGAACTGTTTAATTAAACATACTGTTACTGTTTTGCCAAACGCCTCTTGTCTTCTGTTTTTCCAAGTAATTCGAAACCTAGCAACAGATGCGAGGGGTGTGGGCGAGTGAGAGGAAGGTGGAGCGTAGTTGTCTGGTAGGATGGTGGAAGTTCAGGCATTGGTTCATATTGGCTGGGTGTTATTTGTGCAGTGCTTTGTAGGCAGGGATCATCACCTTGAATTGGCATTTCTTCTTTATAATGAGTCAGTGGAGTTTTCTGAGGTGGGGGCTGATATGTGCCCCTCTGGGGAGGTTAAGGATAAGTCTGACGATGGAGTTCTGTATGGTTTGGAGTCTCTGCAGAAGGTGTGCAGTGATCCCAGCATAGAGTGCATTGACGTAGTCTAATTGGATGTTGATCAGGACCTGAGTGACGGTACGTCTGGAGTTCAGGGGGACCCATCAGAAGACTTTTCATAACATGCAAAGTGTGAGAAAGCAGGCAGTGCATTGATCTGGGACTTCATGGTCAGTTTGCTGTCCTGTATTATGATGAGGTTTCTGGTGTGGTCCGTCGGTTTGGGTGATGGTCCTGGTTCCGAGGGCCACCAGGAGTCTTTCCAAGGGGTGGTGGTGTTGCAGAAGATCAACACTTCCGTTTTGTCCGTGTTGAACTTCAGGCAGTTGTCCTTCATCCATTTGGCGATGCTATTCATGCACCTGTGGAAGTTGGTTCTTGTGTTGGCAGGGTCTTCTGAGAGCAAGGGGATGAGCTGAGTATCGTCTTCGTAGGATATGATGTTTAGTCTGTGGGATCTGACGATATTGGCCATAGGGGTAATGTAAGTATTGAAAAGGGTTGGGCTGTGGGAGGATCCTTGAGGGATACTGAGGATGATTTCCTTGGATTCGGAGGTGAATGGAGGTAGGCAGACCTTCTGCGTTCTTCCATTGAGGAAGGAGGCGATCCATTTGAGGGCGTTACCTTGAATATGGATCTGATGCAGTCTGCTGATCAGGGTGGGATGAGATATGATGTCAAAGAGGTTGAGAAGGATCAGAGCTGCTGTTTCTCCCTGGCAAGGAGGACGCTGATGTCATCGGTGGCCGTGATCAAGGCTGTCTCGGTGCTGTGGTTGGCACGGAATCCGGATTGGGAGGTGTCTAGGTGAAGGTTCTATTCCAGTTATTTTGTGAGTTGTCGGTTGATAGCTTTTTCCAGGACTTTAACTGGGAAGGGGAGAAGGGAGATGGGGCGGTAGTTCTTGAGTTTGCCCGGGTCAGCAGATGGTTTCTTAAGGGGCTGTTTTACTTCTGCATGTTTCCAGTCTTCGGTAAAGGTGGCCGTGGTGAGTGAGGAGTTGAAGAGGCTGGTGAGTTTGCTGCCGATACTGCTGCTTCCAAGGTTGAAAATGTGGTGTGGGCAGGGGTCCATGAGGGCTCCTGAGTGAACAGAGTAAATGATGGGGTGGTGTTCTGGGGTGAGCTGGTCCTATGCGGTTAGTCGGTGGTCCATGTTGCTTTCGGTGAGTGTGTGAAGGAAGTTTGAGGGATTGGGCTGAGGTTCGAAGTTCTTATACATAGTGATGATATTGTTGTGAAAAAAGTCGGCGAGTGTGTCACACAGTTTTTGGGAGGGGGTGATGCAGTTTTCTGTGGCTGCAGGGTTGGCGAACTCTCTGATGACGTTGAAGAGCTCTTTGCTGTGGTTGGAGCTGGACTCGATGCGGTCGGCCAAGGCTTCCCTCTTTGTCTCTCTCACTAGCCGGTGGTATAGGTTGAGAGAGGTCATGAAGGTGGTTCTGTCTGAGGTGTCCTTGCTTGTGTGTCATTTTCTTTCCAGTTCCTTGCAGAGGCGTTTTGCTGTCCTCAGTTTCTTGGTGTACCATCTTGCCTGCTCGGTGGATCTCTTGTGTCTGCTAGTCTTGATGGGAGCAATGATGTCAGAGCAGTTGGTGATCCAAGAGTTTACATTTTTGACAGCTAGGTTCAGGTTCAGGGCTGGACTGGGAACAGCAACCAGCCCTGGCTGAATGCTGCTCGACCAGCCCTGGGTGGGGGGGATGCTAGAAAAAACACCGCTCCTGCTTTTGTTACGGGGGTCGATATTGCAGCACTGCTGCAAAACCGGCCCCCAGTGATAAAACCGGCCCCTACGGCCACAAAACCAGCCCCCACCCCTCCAGCCTACAGGGGAAACGCCTGCTGCCCGCTACAGCCAGTCCAGCCCTGTCCGGGGTATATTCAGTGTTGGGGCATGATGTGTTGAGGGCGTCGGCGCATTGGCTCTCTGATACTTTGCTCCAACTGTGGTGGAGGGCGCTGGGGGGCTCAGTGATGGCGGTCCTGTGAGGAATGTGAATATCCAGTTGAGGGTGGGTCCTTGGATGCTGGTATTGTGCATTCTTCTGATCAAGGTGGGTGGGCGACCGTGTCGAAGACCGCAGAGAGGTCAAGCAGGATGAGCGCTGCAGTTTCTTTCCAATCTAGTATCATCTAGATGTTTGTTGCTGCAATGAGGGTGGTCTTGGTGCTGAGGTTTGGTTGGAAGACTGACTGTGTGGCATCTAGAAGCTGTTGTTCAGTGAGGTGGTCTGTGAGGCATCTGTTGATAGCTTTTTCCATGACCATGGCTGGGTAGGGTAGGCGGGATACCTGTCGGTAGTTCGCAAGCTAGGCTAGATTTGCTGAGGGTTTTTTTAGGAATGCATTGACCGCTGCGTTTTCCAGGTTTCTGTGAAGGTGGCTCTGTCGATAGAAGTGGAAAAGCAAGCAGGTGCTGCGCAACAACTGGTACAGAGAGAAAATGGGTGAAAAAAAGGCACCAACAAGGTACAAAAGAAACAGGTAGAAAGGCAAGAATGGGCAGAGAGGCACAACACTGGCACAAAGGAGTTAAAGCGAGCACAAGAGAGACAGACAAGACAAGAAATGACAGAAAACAGGAGAAAATGGACAAAAGGCACAGTGGACACAAGAGAGGTAGACAGACAGAAAGTGCCATAAAACGCATAGGAATGGACAATAAGTGGAGTGATAGAGAGGGGCGACAGAAGAGCTAGAGGATGGGAGAGGACTGAGGCCCTGGAGCTTGGGTCTGGAAGGGCCTTGAACAGTTGGAGGACTGATCACAGGTAAGTCCAGAGGGGCTGGGCTGTCACCTGCTTGATCAAGTGTCATGCCTCCTGGAAGGTAAACAACAGCACAATATACCAGGAAACACAGACATGACAATTGAAACCCTTAAATCACATCTTTCTCTTAAATTCACTTAATGTACCACTCACTGTTACAGTGTGCATCAGAAAAAATCCTACTGAAAATCACAGTGCAAACTTGATTATACTCGAGCATGGACATTGCATGCAATTTTTGATAAATCATGCGGGAACAGTCTTGGAAATATGTGTTCAGTGCAAGGGCAAAGGAGAGTGAAATTGATGCCTTTTCATGCTGTGAATCATTCTTTTCGCATTGGCCCATGCCACGCAAACCAAAAGTCTTTATTTTTCCTTGAATAGTCCCATAGCCCTAAAAAGAATGGGTGGTCAGTGCTGTCTTAACGCATGGGCACGCAGGGCAGTTGTCCCTGGGAGCCCCACGAGCATAGCAGGCCAGAATTTAACACTATTTTTTAATTAAACATTTGTATTCCTGTGAGTGGTTGTCTAGGCAGGGCCCAGTGAACTCCTTTGCCTGGGGGCCTATAATGCTGTTAAGACAGCCCTGTGGGTGGTTACGAGACTCTTTAATATCCTTAATTTAACTCTAACTCTCTTGACCCTATTAAGTGCAGAACTAGTTCTTGCTTCTGACAATATTTAAACTTGTCAAGAATGTCACAGCCAGATGGATAACGTCTAGTATGCATCAGGCTGGCTTCAGAGCACAAGTTGTCCTGAGACCACAACTACCAGTGGCGCTGGAACAATTTTCACAGTGGGGTGCTGCCCTCAATGTTACATCACTGAAGTCGTAGGGATTATGAAAAATCCAAGCACTTTGCAAAGAAAAAGTACAGCAAATGAGCCACCTCCGTTCAGCAGGAAAGTGGTAAAGGAGTGGTATATAGCCAGTGGTGCATTTTGGCTCACACTGTCGCAAATGTATTACTAAAGCATGGTGTGGTAGCACAACGTCTTTTACAGACAGCACATTTTCATTGAAATAGCCATAGGCTCTGCACTGACAGGCAGTTTTACTGTTAAAACTATATAGCACACAAGCAATGCTGTGTGGAAATTGGGTTTCTGCAAATATTTATCATTTGAACATCACCAAGTAAAGTGCCTTGATTTGATCCTATTAAAATCTTTGTTTCCATCACACTTCAGAATTACAAAAAATGTGCTTCATTTGTGCTTCTTAACTGCTGGTATATTTTGAAATATTTGTACAGTTAATTTACTGGAATTTATAATTTTTTGTGTTAGAAAAAACTGACACCATACAGCCTTTCCTTTCACACTCTCTGTCCCCCAGAAAGATTGTCAGATAGTTCACTTTATAAAATTCTTTAACTTTGTAGTGAAACTAAAGAAAAGTAAACATCAAGCTCCTCGTTAAAAAACATAAGCTGCAATTTGTCAGAAGAGGTAGCCTGACACTTGACCTCCATCTTTGAAGGCACAGCAAATGTGACAAGATAAAAAACAATTTAAAAGACATCTTTATTGCTCATTCACTTTCTGAACTCCAGCAAGGCTATTTTGAGGCTGCTGCACATACCCGCACCCTTACTTCCAGCGACTATGACAACTGCAACAGTTTTATGATGTTGTTTATTCAAAACCTGTGGTAATGCTGCTGCTTCGGTCCTCTTAACCTCTCTGCAGCATTTGACCAAGTGACCAATTGAACCAACCAAATCGTTTTAATAGAGCGTCTCACGTCAGCCATTATGTTTGCATCAGCTCTCGGTGGGTTTACTTCCTCATCAAACTGGCCACAGCTTTTTTTCTGCTCCAACTGGTTGCACATCCCCACTCGCACCTGTCTTGTCTAATTTGTACATGCATCTGTGGGCCACTCTAATCCAATCCTTTGGGTTGAGACTTTTTTGTAATACACAGATCAGCCTCCACCTGGACAGGAATGCTAACAACTTTCACTATTTTCCTGACTGTTTACGGGGCATCCATCAATGGATGAAATATAATTGTCTTACACTAAAATCCGACAAGACTGAATCGTGTTATTCAATACAAACATGATCTCAAGGAGTGTTATCTTTTCGTCCTTTTCCCTTGGACATTCCCCCGACTCTGGTTAGTATAATAATGGACTTTGCTATGGACAACAATCTGTGCCTAATCAATCAACAAAAAATACAATGTATTTTCCTCAGTCTATTTTTGAGTTTTTATTTCATAATCTCTTTATTCTTTTAAACTCTTAATATCACATAGGTCCCATGTGTCAATGCTAACACTGGAGTTCCCCATAGTCCCCTTATTCTTTTAGAAGGCATATTTTTGAAGAGTACTTAAGAAGCCTGCTTTTATAATGTGGCAGGTATACAGCTAAACTCTTCCGGGGTTCTTTTGAAGATAGAGGAGGGATCAGGAGTGGTATTCCCAAAAGAGGGCTGTGGTAGACCTGAACCGTAGCAGAGTGACACAGAGCCAGATCAGGGTGGGCGAAGAGGGGAGCGAGGAAGAATAGGAAAACTCACCCCTTCAGTTGATGGACAGATCCCCCACGACACTGGGGCAGAAAAGGCACTCGGATCTGCCCTGCCATCGAGCTGACCACCTCACCGATAGGCCCAAAGATGAGGGGTCCACGAGAAATCATTGTAAGGAGCCACTGTCTTCGTGGAATTGTGGGCAGCTGCTTATAAAACACTACTGAAAGGCTGTGCTATATCTAGAAGAAGGCAGGCGAAGGGGAAACTCGGAGGGCCTTATTTATGAGAAGTGTTGCATCGCTGTGACAAATCAGCAATGCAACACTTCTCAGTGCGCCCTCCTTGCAACACCATGGATGCGCCGTATTTACAGTACAGCACATCATGTCTCAAGGAGTTACAGATATGTCAGTATTACTGACGTATCTGTAGGCGCAAAAGTGATGCATTGCTGGGGTGTGTCTGAAAACAGTCGCAACTCCACCATGTGAGAGGGCCTGCATCAACCTTACGCCTGCCATGAGGCAGGCGTAAGGTTTTGACGCAATGGCTTCCTAGAAGTGCCACACTGAAATCTTATAGATTTCAATGCACCACTTCTATAGGGCTTTGATGCGGGGGAATGCCCTCCGTGCACACATTATACCTGATGCAGGTATAATGTAGCGCAGAGGTTTACGAAGTGACGCATCTGCCTAGATGCGTCACTTCGTAAATATGGAGCAACGTGGCGCATTATTTACGCAGCCACAGTGTCACAAAAAGTGAAGCAACGGCGGCGTAAATGTGGCACAGGGCTTCATAAATAAGGCCCTAAATGCACAACCACAGGTGCGGTCGGAATGACAAGAAGAGAGGAGACCCTGCTGCTCTCAATTTCAGCTCTACGTGTAGATTTAACAGAAGAAAAGGAAAAGGTCACTACTGAGCTGGCTTTGTGGAAACTGGGACATTTTGCCTTCATTTTTTTCACAGGAACTCCAAATCCGGGGTAACACTGCAGTGAAGTGACTACAACATCCAATTCACACATATATATTGATATGATACCCTGAAAATAACTATTCATTTTATTCTACAATAAAAAAATCGCCCAGGAGAGAAGGTGCTAGGATAAGGCTTCTGGCTGTCCAAGCAAAAAGGATTACACGTTTCCGCAATTAAATCAGAAGACCGCTCATGACCATCAAGTGATGTGTTTCTCGGCCTCCTCTGTTCAGGCTGATAATTAGGTCGAGGAGGGTTACGAGGCAACCTCGTGTGTAGGACTCTCATACATGACACAGCTTATTTACAAGCCCCTTGCGCCGCAGTTACGTCACTTTTGCCCATATTAAAGGCAAGGGGCTTGTAAATATGCCCACGTGTCTACCCAGGGCGCAAAATCGAGAAGTGTTCTGTATAATCTTCCCAGCGCTCAGGGGCCTGTCTTTTGACCTTTCCCATTCTCTTTTGGTGACCTACGCGTCCTACAGATGTCCTATACGCACGGTATACTTCGACAGCGTGCACACGTTCCCTAAATAAACTTTCAAGATAATGGGACGTTGCTGCAGATCAAATTCAGGAAATCCATTAGGTGCCTGGCTGCGACATAATCGTCGTGCTAAGCGTGAGGTCAGAGGTCATGGATTGGTTCGAATGCTCGGAGTGAGAAGCATTCGTGCCTTGAGGTCTACTGAAACCCCCAATCCTCTGACCCGACTAAAGCACTAATTCCCAGATTACCTAAACACTATTAACCTCAGACCTCTAGTCCTCGATCCAATCTTTAAATTGTGAGATTAGGGTGTATAGTCTCATGACGGAGCCTTTCCCCCTTTAAAGTACTTTTTTTCAGTGAGGAAATCTGTCCAGCAGAGAAAGCATCAGCACCTCTGTACCATCTCCCAGCATCCCGGGTACTTCCCGCCAGGCAGTACCTATATCAGATGAAGGCAGCGCCTGTGAGTGAGAAACAGGACTGGGAGAATGAAAGGATGACTCAACGACTCAACGATGATTACTGGCAAGTAATATACGCAACACATTTCCCCTTCACCTCTGTTTTCGACACAGTCCATAATTCGCGAGGGTGTACCAGGAAGTAAGAAATGCTTTGAGCGACCCTGAGGCAAAATCCACGACTGACAGGTCTAAGTGGAAAAAAGGGAACATGTGGTAAGAACTGCCTTACCAGAGAGTGGTCTGTCAGTCCCACTCACCTTTAAAAAGTAGTGAACCATGAATGTGTGCGGGATGACCATGTAGCTGGACGGCAAATGTGTGTGATGGACACCCTGCCAACATCTATCCAAATCTCCTCCATATCTCTAGTAGAGCAATCATGAATGATCTGGGGTAGAGGTGAGATTAGCTGCTCGTGTGCAAGAATGATAGTTTTCCCAAGCCATTGGCTAAGGGTAGCCACAGAGGGCTTTGCAGCCATATGTTCAACCCTATAGGCTATAAACAAATACTATATCCACCTTAATTGAGATGGCACGAGACAAATATATCAAGAAGGAGATCCCAGTTATCCCCTTCTCTTACCTACCTGAGGTCCAGGGATGGGAGCACCACATTCTGCTTATAGTGGGAGGGAGGGGGGGGATAACCATTGATCATGGAAGGCAAAGCCGTTGGACGTCACAACATAATAGAGCTCAGTTCCTCATTACGACCTTTCTCACTCTCTTTTGGTGACCTACGGTCCTACAGATGTCCCATACGCACGATATTCTTTAACAGCGTGCACACCGTCCCTAAATAAACTTTCAAGATAAAGGGATGTCAGGCTGCAGATCAAATTTGAGTAAATCCTTCGGGTGCCTGGCTGCGACATAATCGTGCTCAGCGTGAGGTCAGAGGTCATGGATTGATTCGAATGCTCCGAGTGAGAAGCATATGCATTCGTGGCTTGAGGTCTACTGAAACCCCCAACCTGCCGACCCGACTAAAGCACTAATTCCCAGATTACCTAAACACCATTAACCGCAGACCTCTTCCTCGTTCCAATCTTTAATTATTTTGTGAAATTAGAATGTATAGTCTCATGACGGAGACTTTCTCCTTTAAAGTACATAGCTGCCAAGTTTCCAGATTGCTTATGTGGGACATTTCCATGGTTTCAGTGCAAGTATGAGTGGCATTCTACTGCCAAATGTGTGACACCTAGAGTGACACTTTCTCGCAAGTAAAACCAAGCAATGAAGTGCATGAAAAGAGATAAATATCAGAAATAACACCCTTTTGATCAACGAGGAGTTCTAAAAAATATTTTGAAACTGCTGTAAAACTCCTGAAATGGAAGGATAACACTTGCTTTTTAATGAACACTAAATGTCTCCACGTTTTGCAGCAGCCTGTCTTATATTGTGTGTAATACAATTTTAAAACAATGTTCATATTCATAATGTTTCAGTTGCAGGATGGGACCTCGTAGCACTATAAAACAGAAGTCACTATTTCCCAATGCACCAAGCAGGAGTCATTTCTGTTTCTCTCTGGTTACATACAAACTCTCTGCAGTGATTGCATTAACCAGTTGAGGTAACACATGAGATTCCTGCCATTGGGTGATCCTTGGCAGCCCTTTTGGATTGATGCGCTCCTTGCATTATTGATAGACCTCTTCTTTTTATGCCAGTAAAGCCCCACTCACTCACTACCCTATCTTTATTCTGTAGGTGGGGCAGATAGAATCATTCTGATGCTCTGTCCATTTGTGATCCTCAGCAGCGCTGCGGAGACTAATGCATACCATACTTTATACATAGTCTACTTTTTGGCAGCCCCAGTGAAACCACCAGTGTGCCCACTCTGAGCCACAAAGAGAACCGGCCCGCTTGTTCCACAGGTAGAACACACTGTATATTCCTACTGATCAGCACAGGTTATTTCCACCCCAGGCGCCACTACCCTCCCCCAAAACATGTGTCTTTCCTAAAATTAACCATCCTACAGGTGCTAGGTAACAATGCATTATCACCAGGAAACACGATTAAGTATTAATTATAGGGCACATTGGCTGTAACTGAAAGTGGGGGTGGGGGTGTGCAGGGACAGGTTTTAACCCGTTCCTTACTCGTTGGCAAGGTACAGTAGCCGGGACAAAGTCCCTGTCCTACATCAAAAAGTGCAGATACCACATTGCACTGAAATTTTGCTTTAAAAATGTTGTCCAATTGAATCCAATAGAGGACATAGGGGTCTAAGGATTATTTGGCGTGTACACAAATAAAAGATGGGCTGGTGTTAATGAGAGACCCATAGCCAAACATGCCATGTTAGCCAACAGCATGCTGGAACTTGTAGTTTCTATTATATGGTTGAGTCTATAAATTTGTACGTGTACACTGCAATTAGTTTAAAAAAAAAAGCAAGGCACTCATAAAGGCAGGGGCAGCACCGCCGCTAAGGCGGAGGAGCGTCGCACCACTGCTCTGTGAGCAGAACAAAAAGGAAAAAATAAAACGATAATAACGCTTTTTTATTATCATTTTATTTTTCCGTGGTTCTGCTGGTTAGGGGCAGGGCGGGGCTGGGCTGTGACAGGAGCAGGGGGAGGAGTGGTGAGCACTCTCTTAAGTGCGCATGAACCGGCCAAACAGTCATAGGCACTTTGGATGCTCTCCACAAGGCTGTATTGTACAGCCTGGGTGGAGAACATGCACAGCCTCCCAGTCCCTCTCTGAGCGCCGAACCACGATGCTCAGACCAATCACAACACTGCTATCAGCAGCATCATACTTGGCTAAGGGTGCTTGGGTGCTTCCTGTTCCTGCTTCCTGCCCCTGGAGTCCTCGAAGCTGGCGAAGAGGACTGAGAGGCGGCAGGTAAGTGATTTTTTTTTTTTTTATTCCCATCCCCACTCCGTGACCTGCCCCCCTCCCCACCGCCATTAAGTAGCAGCCGCCACTGTGTAAAGGCTTTACACATCACATTCGGTGTTCATTTATAGAGGTGTAGATAGGTGCGGCAGGTGCAGTGGAACAGTGGGGTTAGATTTGAGAGAGCCCACTGCATCCCAGGTATGTCTCTCTTTTATTACCGAGCCTGAGAGCGGGAAGGCCCCTTTCCCTTGCTTGCATTTGGGTCCTTAGCACCCTTGCTGTGCCGCTGGGCGGGTTTGGCTGTGCATTGCATGCAATGGATTTCCGATTGCATAACCTTTTGTTTAAGAATGTGGGCACAGCTGACACAAGAGAAAGAAGGGTTGGTTAAAGCTTGGAAATTTCGTGAAAGCAGGTCACCACTGCAGCTCTGTCAGCCCCTTCAGAGGCTCAGAATTAGGTCACATTCCCACAGCTGACCTTGACTTATTAAACCCATCTTATCACAGGAATCAAGTCGAAGGTTTCCTAGAGAGTAGACTGCCTTGGAAATGCCTCGGAGAACCGCTGATATCTTGGCAGTTTGATGCACCCAGTGGAAATAACAGGCAGAAGTAACCTTTCAGACTGTCTGGGCCAAGTTCAAAAAGATATTTATATATCAACTTGAACTTACACATGCGACTGCCATGATTTGAAAATGCAAGTTCGCGCATTGTATTAAGAAACTGTACTTTGCAATTGTCCATCCACGCATGTACTATTACACCATCGTAGCATAATGTGGGAGTAAATCTGCTAATCCCCCAAAGCTAGTCGGGGAGCTCTATATGTGTGATTAATGCATTTTAATGCAGTGACGCGGACACTAGCATTAAAATGCGTTAGTTTAACCCCTAATGCATGGTACTTGGCAGGGCTGAAAGTACTTTCTTTTTCAGTGAGGAAATCTGTCCAGCAGAGAAAGCATATGCACCTCTGTACCATTTCCCAGAATCCTAGGTACTTCCCGCCAGGCAGTACCTGTGTCAGGCGAAGGCAGCACCTGTCAGTGAGAATCAGAACTAGGAGAAGAAAAAGATGACTGAACGATGATTATTGATAAGTAATATATACATTTCCCCTTCACCTCTCTTTCTCGACATAGTCTTTAATTTGTGAGGGTGTACCAGGAAGTAAGAAAGGCTTTGAGTGACGCTGATGCAAAATCTACGGCTGACAGGTCTATGTTGAAAAAAAGTTCATGTGGTAAGAACTGCCTTACCACAGAGTGGCTTATCAGTCCTGCTCACCTTTTAAGAATAGTAAACCATGAATGTGTGCGGGGATGCCCATGTAGCTGAACGGCAACTGTGTGTGATGGACACCCTGCCAACATCTATCCAAATCTCCTCCATATCTTTAATAGAGCAATCCTGAATGATCTGGGGTAGAGGTGAGATTAGCTGCTTGTGTGCAAGAATTATAGTTTTCCCAAGCCATTGGCTAAGGGTAGCCACAGAGGGCTTAGTAACCACATGGTCAACCTTAAAGGCTATAAAGAAATTCTCTATCCACCTTAATTTAGATGGTACGAGCCAAATATATAATGAAGGAGATCCCAATTATCCCCCTCTCTTACCTAATGAGGCCCAGGGACGGGAGCACCACATTCTGCTTATAATGGAAGTGGAATAGAATCTGGGAGCAGGGGATAACCATTGACCATGGAAAGCAAAGCTGTTAGACGTCACAACATAACAGAGCTCAGTTCCTCATTATGTCTGGCTGAGCTGTTGTCGCTAGAAACTTTAGAAGAGGATCTTCAGAAAGCATTCAGGCAGCGCCTAGGAGTGCAAATTTGAGGAGCAGGATGATCTTTCACACCAATGGGAGGCCCAGAGAGGAAGGAGAGAGGTATCAGGTGGTAAAGAGATTGATAAACGTTTAAGAAGTCTGCGGGCATAAGACTAGATTACAGATAACCCCCTCCCCAACTTCTCTGTAAATGAATAGCTGCCAATTGTGCCTGCCAGGCCCTGTCAAAACCCTCTTGCAGGAAGTAAAGAATTGTTATACATCTGAATGAGAATGTTTGAAGAACCTTATTCAGGTACAAGGTAGAAAAGGAGCCAGATGCAGCATCAACGTCATCGTTGCAGATATACCTTTGGTGATCAGCCCTATCCTTTCAGTTTCCAACCTGCAAGTCATAGTCTCTTCAGGGTCTTGAAATGAAGGTCTGGTCTCTGCAAGGGGGTAAGAGTCACACCCCATTCCATCAGGCAGGTGATATCAGGAATGAATGTGCCAACATGGAAAATCACTGGAACTGGGGGTAAAACGATCTGGCCATTTGACCATTGGAAGATGAGGAAGCTTATTGCCATGCCTGTTAGTACCTGTAATTGGAGCAGTAAAGTAGAGGGGCAGTATCTCTGATGAACGGGAACAAATGATGCCATGACTGGGCAAACTGGTATGAAGTCTGCCAAAAAACCTCATTGCCCAGGGAAACATTTGTGATCATTGGGAAAACAACAGAGAATATCTGCCAAATCATTCTCTACCATTAGGATATAGGGTGCCAGAATGGACACAAAAGTGATATTAGCCCAGTAACAGATTAGACAGGCTTTAGAATGTATGTATCTTGACAGTTGATAAAACATTTCATCACAATGTTGTCTGTCTGAATCAACTCTACATCCCTTGGCATGGGGAGTGGATAGGATGAGAGGTGTGAGAAACGGTGAGTGAACCTTCCAATTGGAAGAAATTATAGCCTTGTTTCTTGACTATATAGTCTGAGTTGACCCCTTGCCAAAGGTCGCTCCCGAACCTTTGTCGTATTGTCCCACATAAATCTTGTGTCCTTATCATAGTTTTACAAAGATATTGTCTGGGTGAGTGTAGACTTTCTAATATTAACTCCAATGAGAAATTTTTGTAAATAATATTTAGGACACAATATTTATCTCAGGCGATATTCTGGCAACAGTATTCTGGTACCAAATTCCTTCTGGCATCTGTGGTGATGAACCGAAGATTGCAGTTGATCCAGAAGAATTCATTTACAGCGATCCCACTTGTCGAGCTTCTCCTTTCCTGCTTCAGGTAAGATGTCATTAGGATAAGGGCATCCCAGATCCAAGAGTCTGAAGGACATTGAGAGACCATGTGGTGAATAAGAAGCCTCTTGTGGAATCATACTCATTGCACTGTGTAGACTGAAGCTGTCATATCCACTAACCTGGACCTGGAGATGATATGGAGACACTTCACAACAAAAACAAAATCTCAAAAGGAGCTAGAGTGCCAGGGGCCCTGACTCAAGGCAGATATATGTTGGCCCGTTTGTTCTCAAAGGCTGCCCCAAGGAATTGTATGATTTGGGTTTGCTCAGAGGTAGTTCTTTTTCATGTCAATTTTTCTACTGAAAATCTGTGGAAGATTGTGTCATTTTGATGTGGTCTGATGAGTTGTTGTGGAGTAACTCATCCTGTCTTCTAAGTAGGGTGGACATGTGTACACCTCTAGTGAAGGCTGATGAATCTTCACAGTGATAGATCATACATACTGTGTCGAAATTGCTTATTACACGTGAATCCAACCCCCAAAATGTACATGGTGTGGATTTTCGCTTTTCAAAAAGGTTTGAAAAAAAGGGGCCTAATTGTGGAGCACAGCTTTCAAAATAAGCTACCTAAAATGCTATAGGTTTTCATGTACTTCTTGGGAGCAGTATTAAAACGTTCCATTAGTTTATGGTCTTCAGAACAAGTCCAGGTAGTGGGGCTTCTCCCAAAAGAAAGTGTTGAAAAAAGTGTATGCAGTGCACAATGTTCAGCACAAATGTCTGATGATATTTCTAAAAAAAAACCTTCATTTTGCAGGCAGTTCAAATAATCCAAGTCCTTCCCCTATTTTATAAAATATATGAAATACCTTCCTTCAGTTCCTTCTTTCATTTTCTTCAATATTCTCTTCCTGCCCGTTCCAAATGCCAAATGATATCAGTCAAATGGGCCTGAATGTCAAAAGATATGAAAATAAAAGTTTTTACAGCCCTTACAAACTTTCAAGTTCTCAGAGTAATGTCATATACCACACGGATTTTTTTTTTTAAATGTAGTTATTTATTTTACTTTAAAATAAAAACATCCAACAAAGTACACAGGAATTAAAATTCTACGATCTTGGTGATACATGGGTTGACGAGTATCATAGCCGTGCGTTAACAAGCACAGTCAATATTAGTGAGGGCTGGGAACACATACTGGTTATATTATTTTCTCTATCAACAGGGCAGGATCTTGCAAAAATGTAGAAGAAACACTTGGGATGTCATGTCACAGTAGGGTACTCATATACATATATCAAATATAGCTATACATCACATAAATTATAGTCTGTTCTCAACATGTTATATAGGAGACATGTGTACAATCAGCCCTTCATAATTGACCAAGTTATAGTATGACACAGTTCAGGTATTGCCTGAGGGGGCCTCAGATATCTATCGGTCTGCCCTGAGGGACTTGTAGATCTCCACATGCCCTTGCAATGTTGCCACAATAAGCAGCGTCCTTGAGCAAATCTTTTATAGTCGAGTTGGACTCTTCATCAAGGAGCATAAAAGTTGCCTCTGGGCCAGCAGCAGTACCACACCCAATATCCTTCTTATGAATCGAGAGATGGGTTTGACATAACCTAGCAACAATAGCCTGTGGGAGCAGCCAAAATGAATTCTGATTATCAGGCCCACAGCTCTTGATATGTCCTCCCAGTAGGATTTCATCGGTGGGCACTCCCATGCTAGGTGGAGAAATCCACCAATCCAGCTGGAACAGCGGGGACATTGAGACAGCCTGTTAGGGTCGATGGTATGAACGAGTTTAGGAGTGTAATAGATTCTACTAATAAACAGTTTGTGTCTGTATTTTATTGAGATGGATTTGGTTTGTGAGCAGCAGTATGTCCATTCTTGTTGCTGAGGTCTTTGCCTAGGTCCAGCTCTCACTTAGATTGCACGACGTTGTCTGTACGTGGGATGCTATCAGTGTATAACTTGTACAGTTTAGATAACCAACGTCGAGTGGTTGGTATCATTATTGTAGGAAAGTGCCCCTTTTTTACATGGTCAACCCCACTTTTTGCTTGGCATTCGATGCAATTTTGACAGAAGTGCCCGGGGTTCCTGCTATCCAGGTCCCCAGTGCCAGATCACTTCCCCAAAACCGTGCAATTGATCCACCAATTTGCAATACCTTTAGCATCCCCTGCAAGGACCCTAGTAAATGATACCGGGCAGGGAGGCTAAAGAGGGTCCCTAAGTGCTGCAGCATGTATTGTGCCACCTTAAGGGGCTCCTCAGTATACTCATGTAAACTGCCATTTCAGACTGCGTGACATGGTGCAGAGAAAAGTGAAGACACGACATGGCACACCTCCTGTGTGCCATGCCAGCAGACACTGCATGTAATATAAGTAAGTCACGGAGCAGAATATGTCCTTGTGATATCCATGTTGATTCTTGGACATTGCCAGTGAACGAGAAAGCCATCTTGAAGTATATGTACTGGGGACTGATGATTACGAGTTCCCCAGCTACATGGCTTCACTGAAACTAAAGATGTTTGGTATCAAACATCTTGTATTAGTAAGCCCTCACTGATTCCAGTGATGGATTTATTAGTATACTGCACCCAGAGGGCACCTTAGAGGTGCCCCATGAAAACCTCAGATCTCTGGTGTACTGGCTGACTGGTGTAGACCAACCTGCCACCACAGGTCGGCTTTTGATTCCCTCCAGGTGAGAGCCCACGCTCTCTGAGAATACAAACAGTGCCTTCTCCGGCTGGAGGTGTTGTCACCTCCTCCAAGCAGGATGGCTAAGTAATCAGCATATCAAGGCAGAAGGCTTCAAAGGCATCTGACACCTTTGATATACGACCCAGGCTTTCCCCAGACAGAGGAAATGCCACCCGGGCCCATTTGGCACCAGGACAGGCGGGAAAATGAGCTAGTCAGGAGGCTTGTTACCTATCAGGCTAGTCCCACCCCTAAGGTGGGCTACCTGATTTGAACACGAAAACTAGAATTCCACCATCTAGGTTTTTAATGGAATTAGGCTCACTGGGTCAGGGTTATGCCAACTTCCCACAGGAAGTAGTAATATATGTGGTATAGTCACCTTAAAAGTAAATATCCAATAGGCTACTACCTGTCACTCCCCTTAGTGCCCCTAAATTGAGTATTTAGGAGGCACCCCTGATGCCAGTTACTCAGATTCGACGGATCCAGAAGAAGAGGACAAAGAAGAGCCACGAGAAAATGAGAACTGAAGACAGCTGTAGACGTTTGGCACCAAACCCTGTCTGCCTGCACCAGTTTCGACAATCGTGACCAAGTGACTCGTCCTGCAGCTGAGCATCTGCCAAGAACCCCGGTAGATTTCCAACCCTTCACAAATTGCCAGCAATCTCCCTTGGAGTCGAGTAGCTACCCTCTGCAGTCCGCAGGCACCAAAGAAGCAGAGTTCGATTCACTGTGTTGCTGCTCACCAGTCAGCCCGACGCAGCAGGCCCCCTCGAAGAGGTACCTGTACTTCCACCGACTGAGAGGACACCAGGACCGACTGGAGCCGCACAGCACCAATACCTGGGGTACCAGACCCCTTGCAGCAACCAAGGCCTGTTTAAGTCCAGTCGGGTCTCTAACAGCACAGAGACCGAGCAGCCGTCGAGTGACATTAGCAACACAGAGACCCACTTCCACAGTGGCCCAGCTGTCCTGATTTGTGCACCCTCAACCAGCAAGATCGACAACCACGAGGGCCTTGGACGCACAGAGCCCAGCCGACCTATATATTCTGCACCAGAGCACCCTAGCCAGGGTACCCAAAAACCGGCAGTGACCCCTTGCTCCCAGGATCCTCGTGACCTGAGCCTCTCATTGGGAGCTCCTGGACTTGTCCCCAAGTCCCCCTCTGCAGTCTGTTTTGAGGTGCCCCCCCCCTTCTTTCCACCGGCATAGCGCGCAAAGCTACCAACCCGACTAGCACTGCTGCACCTAGACACACCAAGGCAGGTAACAAGTAACTGCTGGTGGTACTTTGAACCTTGGCCCCCTATGACCCTAAGTCCTGAAGGAGACCCCCAGAAACAACCATAAATAGCTGTATGCAACATATGCCTTTTTTCCCCATATGAAAGCATTGCTGCGTAAAGATGAATTTAAGTGAACATTTTACTTACCTGTAAAAATGTATATTTAAAAAAGTACTTACTTGATAACGAAGTTCTTGGTATCAAAATTTATATTAAACTACAACTTATTTTTGGGGGGGCGTGGCCAACCGCCGAGCATGGCGGCCGCAACTTAACGGAGCTCCTGGCTGGGACCCATTTATCCTGTCTATATTGCGGATCCTGGGGGCTACTCTGCTGTGCTTTCCCCCCCCATGCGACGGTGAGACAGAGGGGACTGCCTGACCGCAGCGCTGATTCCGGAGGTGCCGAGTCTGTGTGCGGAGAGCCTTGGAACTCCGCCGCTGGTCTCTCTGGCCTGACGACATCGCGGCCTGCTGTGGACCGGCGTCCGGGGGATGCCCGCTGGTCGAGCTGCGGGACGGCTCTTCGGGACGGCGTGACCTGCCCCCACTGCTCACTGACCTTGCCTCCGGGGGGCATCTGCTCGAACCCAACGTCAACCATCGGAGCCCTGGGCCTGCGGACTCCGGCAGCTCCCGGAGGTGAGATGACGCACTTTCCCGGTTGTGGCTGCGAGTGCTCCGGGGGCCGCTGAGAACACACAGGGCCTCACAGGGGACACGGGACAACGGCGCCCCACCTTCTTTGATACTGCGACCCCCTCCCCCGGTGGTACCTACTCGCGGCCGAGAGCACGCCGCCCTCCTGCATCGGGACAACTGCGACGCTGGGCCTTGGGGGCGGCGGCCGGCCTGCTGCTGCCCGGCGGTGCTCGGAACCTTGCTTAGGCCCGTCTGGTGTGTCTCCTTTGCGGGGTGGGCCTGCTTTCTTCCGGCCCCTTCCCCCTTTGTGGGCCCACTGTGCGCTCCGGTGACGCACACCTACTGGCATTGGAGTGGGCCTCAGTGCTTGCTGGACGCCTGGAGGGCCTGGAGCCCTCCGCGACTTCATCGCCGCACTGTCCCCCCCCACCCCTTTCCCGTGACGGAGAGACACGGCCCGTCTTGGATGCTCGGTGGTGGGGCCTGATTCTTTGACCCCCTTCACTGCCGCATCATCTGTGCGCCAGAGACTACCGGTGGCGTAGACTGTGTCCCGGGGATTTGACTTACCTACCATCAGGGGTGCCTCATCCATCGGCGAGCACCGACTGCCGTAAGTTTACCCACCCTCCAACTACAATGTGAAGTGGCCCACATTGGTGCATATTCTTGCCTCCACCGTCATCTCTCTGGGTGAGCTCGGTCTGTTTGCTGTTTTGCTCTGGGCCCCCCCCTTTTTGCTTGTGTCTGCGCTGGAGTGCGGAGCCAGCTGCTAGGCGGTAGCATGCTGCGGCCTGTGAACTTTTAGATATTGTAGACTGTCTTATTGGTTGCTGACTGGCTGCTCTTTACCGGTCCTGCCCTCCCGCTGTGATCCGACCGATCCTCCATTGTTCAGGCCGGGTGTGGTTCCTGCAACCTGGCGCACCATTGACTTGGTTAGTTGTTCCGCCCCTCGTTCCACTCCTATTGCCACGGTCCCATTGCAGCCTGGACAACATGCTGTTTTGGTCTCTTCTCCATTGGGAATCCCACAGGGCTTCTCCCTCTTAATTCCACCACCACGTCACGGTTGGTGCAATTGGGCGTACAAAGGGACGGCAGCCTGACGTGCCTACCACGGACATGTCCACCCAGAGGGACCTCGATATGGACTCCCAAACATCCTCCATAAGCTGTGTCCCGCCGACAGCTTTGTCGCCCCCCTCTGATATGCTGGACCACATCCTTCTTGAAATCAGGGAGATGCGTCAATCGCTTGAACAACAACTAGGCACGCTTTCCACTGGCCTCACTCTCCTGCGTGCCAACCACGGTAAACTCAATGACACGGTCAAAGATCACGCACAGACATTGTTAGACATTGTACCGCAGCATAAAGAACACTCCGTCCAGTTGTCACAGATGCAAAAGCAGTTGACTACCCTCCAAGATAGAGTCGAAGATGCCAAAGGACGGCCAGACGCAATAATGTCTGCATTATTGGTTTGCCGGAGCGCTCAGAGGGCCCAAATGCGACCCAGTTTGTCGAACAGTGGCTGAGGGACCATGTAGCCCCAGAAGGCCTTTCTTCCTTCTTCTGTGTGGAACGGGCCCATCAAATTCCTACGGGCAGACCAGCAGCTGGAAGGCCGCCCAGACCACTTATAGCCCGTATCCTCAACTATAGGGACCGTGATTATTTACTGCAAAAAGCTCGTGAAAATGCTCCCATACGATACGAAAATACCCGGATTTCTCTTTATCCGGACTATACGGTGAAGGTGCAACATCACAGAGCTTCCTACCAGCCACTTAAACGGAAACTTTAGGCCCTTGGCCTACAGTATGCCCTGTTGTTTCCTGCACGTCTGAAAATTATCCATAATCAGAAATCCTACTTTTTTGAGGACCCTGAAACAGCAAATGCCTGGATTGAGGCTACTCTCCCTTCACAGGCTCTGGACAATATGGATCAACAGTTGAGACACGCTCAACCGCAGACGAGCAGGCCTGGGTCCCGTCGCAACAGAGCACCGTGAACTCTCTCCACTATCAAACCAACGCCTGGACAGGCCCTGTTGGAGCAGGAATCGGCACTGGTGGTAGCTGCCTCCTTGCGTGAACCCGTGCGGGTCGCGTCCCCGGAACATTCAGACGATAACACCCTGCCGTCGGACTCTGAGAGCAATGATCCCCTGTTCCGGACGATAACCCCGCAGATTGTGAAGGACCTCTTTGGCTGATGCTGCGGTTCAGCCATATGACTCTCTCATACTCAAGGCCTTATTCTGACCTCATGGAGGGAAGTACGATATTACCACTGTATGCATAATCTAACCCCCCTGTTATTTTCTCCCCAGGGTTCCGTTCAGTATAATTTCTTATAGGGTCCCAGCATATGTGTAGCTCCGTGAGTACGGGTCACTGCAAGATCTGTATAGGTACCACCCCCCCTGCAGATACTGCAATGTATAACCGTTTGGAATTAGTTCGTTTTAGCATATGTTCGGACCAACGTAGTTTGACGGTTGGCCCTAGTATTGGGTGTTATGGTTCATGGGGGGTTCATTGGTTCCTGATCCAGCTGGTATTACCTAACATTTTGTATTCTACCTATGTACCTATGGCAATTCTCTATATTGGTCTGATCCGACATGGCAGGGGTAGGAAAATATAAAATACTGACATGGAATGTGCGGGGCATGGGGTCTGTCCACAAGCGACACAGAATTCTTGCCCAGCTGAATAGGCAGAAAATCCAAATAGCTCTTATTCAGGAGACACACTTCACTAACTCGGAAGTCAATAAACTGCGTAAGAAATGGAAGGGACAGTTTTTTAATACCTCTTACTCAGCCTTTGCAAGGGGGTCACTTATTTGGTTTCGGAATGGGGTACCCTTTGTGCTGACGGAACAACGGATAGACACAGCCGGGCGTTATGCATTCTTGTTAGGCAAACTAGATGGGGTCCCAATAGTCATCTGCAGTGTGTATGCCCCCAATTATGATCAGAATACTTTTCTCAGTAACCTAAACACATCACTAACGGATTGGGTGGGATGCCCCTGGGTCATTGGCGGAGATTTTAACTCTGTGTTGGTTGTCGGTTTGGATCGCTCTCACCCCCCTCTCAGGGGTGCTGTAACCACCAATAATGCAGACTTCCTACAAGCTTGGGCGGTGGGTTGGACATTACACGATGTATGGCATATATTACATCCCAATAGCCGGGAATATTCATTCTACTCCCCTCCGCACCAATTACACACCAGGATAGACAGAATTTTCTGCTCTCTGCCCTTACTGTCCCAGATTGTTGAGTCTACCTACCTTGGAAAGACTCTGTCTGACCATGACCCACATGAAATTCTCCTGGGATGGGGGAGGGTTCCTACCCCAGTCCCAACTTGGCGTCTTTAGCCACAAACTCTTGAGGACCAGGTTTTTAGAAACATATTAGGCACAGCCATTACTAATTATTTCACCGAAAATGACAAATCTGCCACCTCCCGCTTAATTGAGTGGGATGCATTTAAACAGTGATCAGAGGCACGGCAATAGGGGCTTCCGTAGAGGCCCGGCAGGAAACGCACAAGAGCCTAGCTTCAGTTGAGAACTCTCTCCACAACCTGGAGACCGCAGCTATTACTAATCCCTCACAGCAGGCGCAGTTACAAGAAGTCAGAATTGAACATGCGGAACTTCTTGAGCGACTTCGCCTAATAGACTATAACGCGTACACGCAGTATAGTCATAAAGATGCAGATAAATCAGGGACCCTATTGGCACGTCTTATACGTGACGTTCCCTCCCCAGTCCCGATCACAGAAATTTCCCTTCCGGATGGTACTGTTGTCTCTACTTAGGCAGATATCAATATGGCTTTTTGTACTTATTACAGCAACCTGTATAGCTCACCACCGGCTGCTTCCCCTGAACACCTGATCGCCTTCTTGGAAGACCTCACATTCCCCACATTATCCACAGATGATCAATCGGAATTGGAAGCCCCTATCACTCAACTTGACATTAGGGAAGCCATTAAAGACCTTCCCAGAAACAAAACTCCCGGCCTGGATGGGTTGCCTGCAGAGTTTTACGCGACATATGTGACACAACTCACCCCGCGTCTAGAAATCCTCTACAAAACGGCACTGGAAAAACACACTCTTCCCTTGACAACTATGCAAGCGCTAGTTACTTCTCTCCCCAAACCAAATAGAGACCCACGCGACATATCAGGGTATCGCCCCCTTTCATTGCTATCCACCGTGTACAAAATACTCAGCAAAATCTTGGCCAGGCGCCTCCTTCCCTACCTCCCAAAGCTTATTCACACTGATCAATGTGGCTTTATACCGGGCCGCAATACTTCTTTAAATATCAGACGGCTCCATTATATATTGGAAGCTGCGGCAGACCTTTCTCGTACGATCGGGTGCATTTCTCTTGATATGCGCCAGGCGTTTGATACACTCGATTGGAATTATATGTTGATTGCTATGGAAAAGTTTGGTATCCCCAAGGGTTACTTGCAGTGGGTTAAACTATTATATTCCGCTCCTACAGCTCGGGCCAGGACTGGCTCTCATATCTCTTCGGTATATCCTATAGCTAGGGGTACACGGCAAGGATGCCCCTTGTCGCCTTTGCTGTTTGTTTTAGCATTAGAACCCCTCCTGATTAAACTTCGCAATGGGGCCATGGACCGGGGGATTGTACTCAATAACACCACACATTTAGTGTCCGCATATGCAGACGACATTATTTTATATCTAAACGATCTTACTACCAACCTGGAACCTGTCCCGGCCATATTTAAACACTTTGAACAGATATCGGGACTGACTATTAACGAAACTAAATCTTATGCTTTTTACATGCGCTACAGGGATACCCCAGAGGCTGTGCACTTTGGTGACTTATTATTAATTACCGCCCCTGACACCTTTAAGTATCTGGGTGTACAAATATATAGAACCTCCCGAAACCTTCTAGATGGCAATTTGCTGAAGGCTATTAAATCACTCCGAAACCAGGTCTCTTTTTGGACCTCGCTGCCCCTGTCGGTGATGGGCAGAGTAGCCATTTCTAAAATGGTGATGCTTCCTCGTCTCCTATATTTTTTCACTAATCTGCCGATCACTATCCCAGCCCCAATTTTTCGTACACTTGATACACTCCTGTTGGAACTTATTTGGGGCAAGGGGCGTAGGAGGGTCAGCCTTGCCAAATTACAGCTGCGACCTGAGGAGGGAGGACTTGGAGCCCCGGATTTCCGAGCTTATTGTATGACCAGTCAACTGCAGTGGTTATCTTATTGGCTAGCGGGACAACACATTTCAGGAAATTGGCTATACGCCGCAGCTTCTTGACCGGGGTATCCTGCACACTTAACTCCTGCCCCAGGCTAGGATACCGCCTACAGCTCCCCCCTTGCTCAAAACCGCATTACTGCATTGGAAGAAGACACTCCAATACACCAAAAGGGCCCCCCCATACTCTCCCAACATACCCTTGCTTGGGATACATACTACTACTGGTTTAATCTCGAACAGGGCCTTATCCCCCTGGGTTCAGGAAGGTGTGTCAACAATTGGAGCATTGTTCACTGAGGGCACACCAGCAGATCACAATAATTTTATCCGGACACAGGGGGTCCCTCCGACACTTTTTCTTCTACATGCAGCTATCTCTCATTACATCAAACGCTGGTGGTCCCCTGACGGGATTGAACCCCCTAAGCATGAACTAATATATGCACTGTACCTAATGGGAAGGGGACGACACCTCATTCGCTGGCTCTACAGAGGTATTAGAGCACATTCAGGGATACCGTTACTGCCACTCCGTGTTAAATGGTCGCTGGAACTGGGAAAGGAAATGACAGACAAGGAATGGTCCTCTGTTTTAGAATTTCCTAAGAAGGTGTCCCGCAACGCTAAATTTAAATACATACAATATATGATCTTACATAGGGCATACCTCACACCACACCGTCTTAATCGTATATTTCCTAACACACAACTCACCTGCCCTAGGTGTCAGGAAGCAGATGCAGACCTACTTCATATGCTGTGGGGGTGCCCGCGTTTGCACATATACTGGCAAACTGTTGGTTACAGAGTGCAGGAAGTCACCGGTACGGCGGTTTGGTCATCGGCAGAAAGCTGTCTGCTGGAGCTGCATAAACGACCCAAGAGGCAGAAGGTCCAGTATAGATTTGCTGACTTGGCTGTACTCATAGCAAAACGTGCCATCACAATGCGATGGAAATCTGCTTCTCCCCCTACACCTCTCTCATGGCAGACAGAAATGGTCCGCTGGGGTACCTCTGAGAGTACGATTATCAGACAAGAAGAGTTTAGAGGACTGCGTAAGATTCCTATCTCGCTAGACTGGGACTACATGCTTGAAACATTTAAAGCCATAGATATGCTAACCCCTCCAGCATCGCAGAGCGGGCCCATCCCACCCTCACATCCCGCAACCCCAAGAGTTGGACTATCGGCTACCCAATAATGCTGTATCACTTTATAACTTAAATGGCCTAGAGGTATATATATATATATATATGTTATGAAACTGTTTGTTATTTATTGTATGGATACAATCTTTATATGTGTTACGCTACAAATTAGTGGACCGGGGGGAGGGGGGTAGTTCTATGTTTTAGTATTAGGTTGGTAAAGTATAGTTTGTTAGATTTATGGGTCTGCTAATATTCGGATACCTCACTATATTAATGGTCCGCCAATTCCTTATCTTTTGCTCCTTCGATAACTTGACGCTGTCTTGATGTGTGTTCTTGTAAACGAATATCCACATTGTCATTTTCACCTTGCACATAATCTGTATATTCATGTTTGATACCCTTTAAATACTAGCAGCCAATTATTTGGAAGATGTGTCGTATATATTATGCTGATTGAAAACTCAATAAAAATATGTTAAATAAAAACAAAAAACTACAACTTATTTTTCTAAATTGGTCTCTGATTTATTCTTAAATGTGTGTCTCATTTATTGCCTCTGTGATTACAACAAATGCTTAGCACTGCCCATCTGATAAGCCTAAACTGCTCACCTACACTACCACAAAAGAGCGTATTTAGTGTTATCATTTTTGCCTCTGTAAACCAATTACGGTTGCCTGGACTCTCTACACAGTGTACCTCATTTTGGTCAACTATATAGAGAGCCAGCTTCCTACAGTTATGAGTTGTGTTGGGAAGAGTGTGGACTCTGATGGTCCTCAGGGAAAGAGTGCTACAGGTTTGAAGTTGTGTGCCTGAACTTGTAGTAAGCAAATATGTCCAGAGCTGCCATCTTCCTGCCACCTCTGAATTGTTTCAGAGGAAGGAATTTGCTATCTCTGACGAAATGCCTGTTTTGCATTATTCACTCTCTGACAGGCTATTTATGATATGACTCCTTGGTAAAGTGTGGACAGGAGGGCTGGGTTATTGGCAGTTTTGAGAGCAGACGAGTAGGGTCAGTCTAGTTAAACCTCTCCAGCCGCAGTCCAGATTGACTAGCTAGTACATAATACAGTTTGTATCAACTGGAGGGGTTTGGCAGGTTTTAGAGTGCTTATAGTACTTAAGTCTCCCGTTGTGACTTAGGGGCATATTTATCAAGGGTTTTGCTTTGCCCTTGTGCCAGGCAAGGGGGCGCAAGGCGACCCAAAACCTATAGTGAGATTTACCAAGACATGCAGGGCCACCTTGCGTGGCCCTACGTGGCTTGGTAAATCTGCAGTAATGCAAGGCAGGGCAAGTCACTGCCTTGCGTTACTCTGCCCATGGATGCATTCCATGGGTGGAGCGTGGGTGTTCCAACGCATCCACCCATGGATTCTGAAGCATTACCAGATTTACCAATACTGGTAGACCTGGGAATGCATCAGAATGCTACGCCTTCCCAAGAGAAGTATAACAAGGAGAAATATCTTTATTTCTACTCGTTTTTATCTCTTTCTACGTGTGCTGTAGTCTGCACCATGGTGCAAGGGTGCCTGCGTTGGCGCAAGGAAGCAGTATGTGCGCCAGCAGAGAGCAGGAATGTGCCATATCTTGATAGATATGGCTCATCCCTGCCCTCTCTCGTCTGACCTGTTCAGGTCCATGGATTGCGGCGATTACTGTCACCGTGAGCCGGGTTTTTAAAAATTATAAAATCAACTGACAGCCGTGTGTGCGAAGGCTCGCTGACCTAATTACAACTGAAGCCAAACTTGTGGCACCGTTCGGTTTTGAATAGTTTGCGCACTGATTAATACATTTGCAGCATTGGATGGCGACAGGGCTTCTTCCTGCTTTCCCCGCATGACGGGAGCACAATTAAATAACAACGATTTTGTTTTTCTTCATCCTGAAGAGGCCTGAATGGTTTGGCCAAAACACATCGGCCTTTTGGAATGGAGGAGTCCAACTAAATATTACAGGGTGCAAATGATTTGAATACACAATAAATTTTGTTTAAGGGCTTTGTTGTTCCCTCGTGTGTATATTGATAGTGGAGGACCTTCCGTATGGACTGCTATGGACCATTGAATATTGCAGCCATATATATCTAAAAAGTCATTGTGTATGGAAGAGAAAATCTTTATGTATATTATATATGTTGTTATGTTTTATCAATGTATTTAAATGTTTGTTCGCGAGATAAATAATTTTGGAGATTTGGAATTGGTGTCTGCTCGTGAGTTTAGAAATAAACCAATACAGGTGGTTGGGATAATGATTCCAAGCTATAGAGATTAATTAATGTTTTCTCTATGAGAATGGTCCGTTGAATTTGTTCCCACACATTACTTTGTTTATACAAATTCGTCGTTCACACAGTGCAGCAAGATATCTTGTTGCATTGCGTGAATGAATGATAAATATGGGCCTTCGTCTCTTTCGGTGTGTATGTAAGGAGCAAGGCAACTGCGGTCCAGGGGTGGCCACAGGAAGACCCTGTCGACCGGATCAGCATCCTCAGCATCTTCAACATCCTGTAGCCCTTGAATCAGGACCACTCCATTGATATCAATAGGAGATTGCCCATAGAGGCTGGAACTGGACTGGAGACTGCTTTGACTGCAAGGTAACTGTCCTGCTAAGCCTTGCTGGCCCTTATGACTTGCTCCCTGCTGGAGTTGGCAGTCCAAAGCGGGCCAGAGTACCTGAAAACAACTTTCTAAAACGTTTTTAAAAATGTTTTATGGTAATTGTTAACCATGGTAGTTGCCAATACTTATTTGCATTTTGACTGAAAAGCAGTGATTTCTAATTTTTTAAGAATCTATGTCTCTGGGACCTTCTGGTGGATTTTGTTCATTTTGGTGTCTAAGAATTCATACAAATAAGATCTATTTTTATAAGTTGGTGTCGATTTTCCTTTGTGTCACATTCTTTCTTATTCAATTATTTTGGAACTTCTAAATGCTTTGCACTTGTTCCTTTGATAAAGCATGACTGCTCGAAGCCACAGATACCCAGGATTTAACTTAGGTTTTATGAACGAGCCTGACTGGTCCCAAGAAAGGTTTGTATGTTTATTGTAGGGTGAGGTCACACAACCACACCAAATAATAAACTGTATTTCCTCACAATGTAAAAATGAGGCACAGTGCCTTTTAATGTGGGATGTAATGGGAACACATAATCAGAGCGGAATTAAAAACAAATCAAGGCACGTTGATCTTACTTTGTGCAATGCACATGAGGAAAATATCAATTACAGTGACTTATTGTTTCTCACTTTGTAAATATCTTTTTATTTTACATGACATTGACGCTCATAGATCCACAAAGAAGCTTTTTTTCATATCACAGGTAAGGTAACTATATTACTTGCAAACAGTGCCAATTATCATCATGCTTCAATAAACTAAATATAGCAGTTTGAGCTGCAAAAATCCACATTCTTTCAGTGTATACTGCTAAGCTACATTATTTACTTTAAATGTAGTTGCAAGTACACCAAAGAGACAGCAGGCATTCTTCTCAGTCCATCAAAACAAGACTTCTTTTACTCCAGTGTAGTCAAATATACCCTGATCTAGCTGTTCCAATACGTGTTTTGCCAAACGGGCATAACCCAATTACTTAATAAGGGCTACTCTGAATATAAAATGGATGAGACACCAGAATCAACCTGCTCCACTGTATACCATTCCAAGTCACACTTCCATGAGCACTACTGCTTCTTATATTTTATTGGTCACCGTTTACACGATTTCAACTTTTCCATGCATTCTGTATTCAGAGAAACCCACATGAACTATCACCTCAGCAGCATGCCGTGAATTCTTCACATGCTACACTCCAAAGAAATTATGTCTTTAGTTGCGACTCGCCTATTTATGTTTTGTTTTCATTTTATTCCAGGTCGGTCCTTTTACATAGCATTGCATCAAGGTACACCACAATTAGGTTTACTATTAAATATCCTGGACAAGCATTGGATTCCATCCATTGTGTAGATTAGACTCCTTCTGGTCCTGATGAATTGCCACTTGATCTCCCCAGACTAACTCTGCAAGAAACATGTAGACCTCAATTTTTAGCTATCAGAGATCATTGCATCCACTGCTAGCCACAACTTTTTTTTTTATGTTTGAAAAGCTTTATTAATGCTTTATTAATACATAAAGACATCAGCAATATATAGAAAGAAATCAAATATAACAAGAGAATTGGCTGATATCTGGAAGAGAAGAGTAAAAGCAATTTGTGGAGTTTATATAGGGTGGAGGTAAGGAAAAGAGGGAAGGAAAGGAAGAAGAAGGGTAAGAAGGGGAGGTGAGGGAATACTGATAGTGTGGTATAAAAGAATAAAACAAAGAAAAACATAGATTAAATACTGTAATGAATAAATATAAAATTGTCTAATGAGTAAATATATGTATTAGCTTAACAGGGTAGATAATGAAGAACAGAGATAAAAACCTTTCAAGGAGGTTTGAAATTTTCAGAGGTTACATGCGAAGTATTTTTTAAAACCATTCGATCTAAATAGGTGGTAAGTGGCAACCAAAAGAGATCCCTATTAATGATTGGTTTGCAAGAAGAGGCGAAAGCAACATCCAGTCTATGGAAATGACAGAGAGTATTCCACCAATGTTGTATGGAAAGTTTTGTGAAATTTTTCCAGTTAAAGGAAATGTGTTGAAAGGCTAGAGCAAGCATAAGGTCAAAAAGACCATGTCCGTGTGGAGGAAGGTCTAAAGAGTCAGAAAGGCTTCCAGCAAAGAGGAGAGGTATAGAATACGGAATGGAAATTGTAAACAGACGAGAGATGTAAGACCAAACCTTCTCCCAAAAGTCAGAGACTATAGAACAAAGAAAGAAAAGATGAAGGAGGTCAACATTAGGAGAACCACAAGTCCAACAGTTAGAGTCAGCAGAGGAAGAAAAGCGTGCTAAAGAAGCAGGGGAGAGATAAAGTATGTGATAAAAGAAGAACAGAGATTGAGTAAGAGAAGCAGAGCGAGAAATTTTTAAAGATCTGGACCAAAGTTTATCCCAAAAGATGATAGACCATTCGCATCCTAAATCCGATTCCCAAGAAAGTTCCAATTTAGATTTAGCACGGTCTGGATTGGGGGCTAAAAAGAATTTGTATATAAGAGAACCTTTGGGAAGAGTAAGAAGTATTTTGAGAAGAGGATTTTGGATATCAGATAAAGATGAAGAGGGAAGGGAATAGTATACGTCTAGAATAATCGCCATAAGAGTGGTAAACTTCTGCAAAAAGGAGCGAGGACAATGAAACAAAGACTGAAATTGGGGAAAGGAGCAAGGAGAAACTCCATCAAAAAGCTGTTTAACCCATGAAATACCTTTTAATCTCCACGCATTCCAAAAAATGGGTCTGTTGTTGAGGAGGATAAGCGAGTTGTGCCAAATAGGAGAATCTAAGAAAGAATCACGGGAAATGTTAGTGGAGTGGACCAAAGGTTTCAAGAGGGAACAAGTATGTTTAAATAAGGGGAGGGAAGTATGAGCAGATTTGGCAGAAAAACGTATAACTTCTTTGAAGGAGAAGGGTAATAATAAGATTTGTTCAATGTAGAGCCAAAGAGGAGTAAAGGGGAGGGATCTGATATAAGCCAACTTGAGGCATGACGCAGGGAGAAGGATTTATGATAAAGGCGAAAATACGGGAAGTTTACACCGCCATTAGATTTTGGTTTCCGAAGAGAAGATAAGGCGATTCTGGATTTTTTATTCTTCCAGAGGAATCTAGAGAGACACGAGTCAATACGTTTAAAATAGATAGAGGGGATGTGAATGGGGAGCATGGAGAGAATATAAATTAAAATTGGGGCAATCATCATCTTAATCGAATCCAATCGACCCCACCAAGAAAGAAAAAGAGGGTTCCAAGAGAAGAATGATTTCTCAATTCGAGAGAGAGCTGCAGACATATTCAGTTTAATGGAGGAGGTGATAGAATTGGAAAACCATATGCCTAGGTATTTAATTTTGGAACTATTCCAAGCAAATCCAGTGGAAGAGAAGAAATGGGGAAGACAGAGTTCTGTGAGAGGGAGAATTTCAGTCTTGTCTGAATTAATTTTGTAACCGGAAACCTGCGAAAAGGATTTAAATTCAAATAGTAAAGGAGGAATGGATGTTTCAGGAGCAGAGATGAATAAAAGAATATCGTCTGCATACGCAGAAAGTTTCAATTGGTGATCACCATAAGGAAAACCGGAAATAGAATCATTGTTACGGATAGAAGTCAAAAAGTGTTCAAGGGCTAGAATGAAAAGAAGAGGGGATAAGGGACAGCCTTGACGAACGTGGGTTGGAAAGGAAAGGAAGACGAAACGCGACCATTGACTAGGACCGAGGCTTTAGGAGCAGAGTATAATAAGGAGATAAGTGATATGATTTTAGGACCAAAACCGTGCCAGCGTAATGATGCAAACAAAAAGGACCAATCTACTCTATCAAAGGCCTTCTCTGCGTCAACAGAGATAGCCGCGAGAGGAATAGAAAGGGAGGAAACTTTATTCAAAACATTAAGAAAAAGACGAGAATTATCGGAAGTGAGTCTACCCTTAACAAAACCACATTGCTCTTTACCAATAAGATGGGGCATGATAGGATCTAAACGTAAAGCAAGCAATTTAGCAAATAATTTATAGTCAACATTAACTAGAGAGATCGGGCGATAATTTTTACAAAATTGAGGATCACGACCATCTTTAGGAATGAGGCAGATAGTTGCCTCTTGAAAGGTGCCTTCTGTTTTACCAGTTGAGTAGAATGAGTTGAAAAGCGTTAAAAGTTTAGGGAGTAACAAATCAGAAAAATACAGATAAAATTCAACAGAAAACCCATCTGGGCCAGGCAATTTCCCTTTAGTGAGGGTATTTAAAGCATTGGAAAGTTCTTTAAGGGAAAGATCATTTTCAAGGTCGAGAAAGTTAAGATGGGAAGTAGAAGGAATGGGGAGTTTATCAAAATATGTCTGGATGAGAGAAGGAGTGGGGGAGATTCTGGTGTGTAAAGGTTTTGATAAAAAGTTTAAATTCATCAAGTATTTCCTGATCTTTATGTAGAAGGGAGTTTTTGGAGGAATAAATAGAATCAATAAGAGTGCGTTCTTTACGTGTTTTAAGATAATTTGCTAAAAGTTTCCTGCCTTATTTCGACCACCATAATAACGAGCACTGCTCCGAAGGAGTATTGAAGAAGCGTTGTCAGTAGAAGTTTTATTAAATTCAAGCTTGGCTCGTATCAATTCTGGTGAGATGAAACTTTGTGAAGATGTGTAAAATTCATGCTCCAAAAGTTTGATGTGAGCTAATACAGTTTTTCGTTTCTGAAGAAAGCGTTTCTTTTTTTTAGATACAAAGTCTATGATGAAACCTCTTGCCGTAGCTTTAAAAGAATCCCATATAATATGAGGGGAGGTGCTAGAGTCGCAGTTAAGTAGAAAGAATTCATTAGCAAAGGAACGAAAGGAGGAGGAGAACAGAGGATCAGTTAGAAGGGAATTATTGAAACGCCATCGGGAAGACTTTGGATGTGGAGGGAGTAAATCCAGGTCAGTTACAATTGGAGCGTGGTCAGAGATAATTATTGGTTCAATAGAGGAAGATAGTAAATTTTGAGACAAAGATTGAGAAAGAAAGATGTAGTCAAGACGAGAAAGAGATGCATGAGGAGGAGAGAAAAAAGAATAGTCAAGAGTATCAGGGTGAGAAAGTCGCCAAGAATCAATGAGATGTGTTTGAGAAATAGTATCAAGGAATTGTTTGTGGGTCTTATTGGGAATGAAACGGACCGTAGACTTGCGATCCAGAAAAGGGTCTACAATTTGGTTGCAGTCACCCCCCAGAATAAACAAGTCATCACGAAATTGAATACATTTTTGCGTAATCAAAGGCCAAAATGAACAATCAGGCTGTGTAGGACCATAAATATTAAAAACAGTTAAAGGAACAGAATTAATTGACAATTTAGCTAATATCAATCTACCTTCCGTCTCATTTTCTTGCGATAAAACTTTACACTTCAATTTCTTGTGACATAAAATGATAACACCATTTTTTTATTAGTAGATGGAGAGAATAAAACTGTACCCACCCAGCTTCTCCTTAACTTAAGTGATTCAGATTCTGTAAGGTGGGTCTCCTGTAAGAGGACAATGTCAGGGTTATAAGAAGCTAGGTGGGAAAGGACTCTCTGTCTTTTAATAGGATTGATAAAACCCTTTACATTCCAGGAGATAACTCTGAATGTAAAAACATTAAAAATCTAGAATAACCATAATGTACAATGATAGGAACAGAAAAGAGAATGACAATGAATAAAGGGGAAAGTGGATAATGAAGGAGGAGGAAAAAAGGAAGGGAAGGGAAGGAACCTGAGAAGAAACAGATGAAAGACTCATACATAGAGTGAGAGAAGCCGAACATGGGAAGAAAAGAGAAGAGTAGAACCATTAGAAGAAAGGTAAACAGAAGGAAAAAAGGGAAAAGGAAAAAGAGAAAAAATACAAGAAGAGACAGTACATATCCAAAAAGGATGACTGAAAATAACATACCTGAGGGGAACAAAGAACAGACAGTGGGCAGGGACAACGAACGACAAGACGAACCACCCGAACCTGGGGAGTCCAACCACCACAGGACGGGAAGGAAACAGGAGAGGGACCATACGAATTGGAGAAAAAGAGACAACTCTGTATGAATAAACAAAAGAGACAATGAACATTAAAGTAATATATAGAGAAATATATAACTAGCTAACGTGTAACTAGAAATATGATAAACATGAAGAGTGCAGTTTGCTGAAGAAACACCTAAAAAACATCAGAGAACAGAACCACTACTCAACAACCAGAGCCAATAAAGAGACATCGACAGGAACTCTGCAAAGAAAAGAGAAGACCATTAGAAGAACTATTTGAAGAATTAGTGGTGTCCATAACATTGGTAGAATGAATATGAATGAAGTTCTTAAGTTCTGCAGGGTCTTGAAAAGTCCACGTTTGGTTTTGGTATGTCACTTTGAAGATACATGGATGAAACAAACCATATCTAGCGCCAATAGCTCGGAGAGGAGGACGTAGATTCAGGAATTCTTTCCTTCTGGAGGCTGTGGCATTGGAGACATCTTGAGACAAAAACACTTTCTGACCAAGCCAGGAGATTTGTCTTTTAGATCTAGCTGCAGAGAGAACTGAGAGCAGATCAGTGAATTTCAAAAATAGAATGATGACACCACGTGGTTTAACTGGAGCTGTTGAAAGAGGCGGACGAGGACCAAGCCTATGAGCTCTTTGAATGCTAAGTGAAGTAGTAGATGGCATATCCAGGAGTTTCGGCAGAGATTCAGGCAAACCATAAATGCGAAGGTTGTTCCTCCTATTTCTATTTTCTAAATCTTCAGTGTGTTGTTGAAGGTTGTGGACTGTTTTTTCTAAAGATGAGATTCGTTGAGAGTTATCTTGTATCTCTGAGACGTGGAGTTCCATTGAAGTCACTCTACTTTCCATTGTAGACCATTTTTCCTCGAGAAGTTGCATTTTACTGTTGGTTTCCTCCACAAACGGGTGCAAAGCGCGTATCTCCTCCAAAAGTAGCTCCATAGATATGGAGGATGAAGATTTGTCAGGAGATGGAGGGTCGTGCTTCAAACGTTTAGATGTGGAGGTAGACGGAGACGATTTGTTTAAAGTAGATTGTGACGAGGAACAGCGGTTAGAAGCTACTCCAGCCATCCGCAATGTAGTAGAAGAAGAGTCTGGTGTTGATAAAGGTGGAGGAGTTACCAATGGTCTGTGTTGTGATGAAACAAAAACAAATTTAGGTTTGCGCAGCTTTCCCATGAAGAACTGCCTGCCAGTAAGTAGAATAAGCGTTGCACAGACTTAGAGAGAGCAGTGGACATAAACTCCTCCAGAAGACGCAACCAATGAATTGATTAGCAGTGACTTGAGAAGAGAAGGAGCACATAGGCGCTTGTATCACCAACGAATTATAAAGCAACAGGCAGTGGAAAAGTTGAAATGTTGACCATGTGGTGAAAAATCAGAAATGTAACTGTATTATGCGGAGGAGAAGGCGAAGAACTCCAATCATGACTCATAAAACCAGGTAATTTTTGAAGTATTCAATAAACGGACATTTGAAGGGGTGACATGGTTCTTTAAGAAAAGCCAAGCTAAATGTGAAGCCTGTGATGATAAAGTGTAGATGCAACCATGTTATATAATGGGTATGATGAAGACGTCCAGTCATGTTACATAAAACCAGGTGTTCCTTGAGGCATGCAACACTCATTCACTTGAGAGAATGAGGTGACTAGAGATTATGACATGAAGTTTGTAAGGCAAAAGAAATCCTGAGGCCAAAATCCAGCATAGTCATACAACAGAGGAGATGACAACCTTAGTAATAGAAAATGCGCATATGTCTCTTTAAGAATGTTTCAGCAAACCTCTAGGGGGTTAACAGAGGCTCCAGAGTGTCAACCGCATACCTGCCGCTACGTTATAATATCTCTGAGGAGACGCGCGCCTCCAAAATGGCGGGCGTTCTGAGGGAAGAGAAAGCGGCAGGAAAAGAAGAGGTAAGCGCGGTAAGCGTGACGCGCTCAGTGCTGGTAATGAGCTCACCGGACTCGTCACATGCTCCGACTGAATGTGCGGCCAAGGTCCAGGAAAAACCGGCACGGGAAACGCGCCGGCGGCTGAAAGTGCGTCCCGGTGCGGCGGAGCAATCCCCTAGGCGGCCATCTCGTCCGGCGCCGTAACCACGCCCCCAACTAGCCACAACTTTTAACTAGACAAGTAGACTCACTTATTAAAATTCCTGTTAGAGATGTACCTAGTCTATTTTAAACATCACCATGCTTCTATACACTCAATTACATCACCAATCTACACTTACTGGCACTACACCTCACTTCACATATGGCATTTGGGACTAAAAGATCTCCGATAAAGAGCCCCTTCGGGGGGGCCCGTCGGGCATTGCAGGGCCGGGCCAACGAGGAGCATTGCACTATGATGAAGCATGACACCCACATGGGCGTGTGAGAGCTTCAGTTCCAAAAGGAACCGACCCTGCGTACGTTTACTTGGACATTGACCGACCTGCTAATCTTTCCCTCCCTTCACATCTTTTTAAAAGAACTGCATACTTTTTTTGAGATAATTGATATTTTTGGGTGTGTAGGCTGAACCTACAAGCGCCCCTGGTCCCCTTTCTTTGCGATAATGGTGGCCAAATGGAACATAGCCCTTGAGTCCGAGTTTGAGGTACTGGAAGAGGCACATGGATTGGTGTATGCAGGCTGAGAGTGGTTTACGAGGGAAGAGGCTGTCCGTCTACGTCGACTAAAATATGGGGAAAGTGGAATGCATATATGGGGGAACTATGTGAATCTATTATGGATGCACCTCATGGAATTCTGTAACAGAAGGGACCTTGATTCAGACGTTACAATGCGGAGTGTTGATAATACAGTGGATTATTGCCAGGTTTCTGCAATGTCGACCAGTTATCTATGTATGCCTATGTCTTCGCCTTATACATCAGAATGTCACCAGTCACTGTATGACTTCTTGTCGTATTTTTCAATAAAAAGATGTGTAAAATATATATATATTAATCCAGGTTGAGGCAAAATGTGGGATTTAATCATTGGCCTTTTCCTTTTATTGAGGTATTGTTGAATCTATGTAGCAGGAGTCTTGTCCTGGTCCTCTCATTCTGACTGACATTATCAGCTGACTGCCTACATTTATGTAGCACATACTGCCAAAACAGATTTTTGTACATTGCTTAGACGCACTCAACATTTATATGATGACAGTAAAGATTATTATGCAAATTAAATACAGGACAGATAAAAAACTAAAATGAGTGTCTACAATTTAATAGGTGTTTATGAAAGATATGAGACTCTTCTTTAAATATAGTTTTTTTTCAAAAAGCTTACTCAAAACATGTACTGAATAACAACTCTCTACAAATTGTATTATAAATTATCACTAATAAACCCGAGGCAACCAGGAGCCAGTTTTTTGTTGTTTAGATTTATACCCCATTATGTAATGATTTGTCACCGTTTCGTTATAACCCGCCTCCATAATTAATAATGTATTAGACATTGCACAATTTAAGCACTGTTTCATGGCACACGCTGCGACAACCACTGAAGAGTTTATTTATTTATTTATTACACAATAATTTATGTTGTAGCTTGTTATCTGTAGACGATGATATACGAAGTGCGCTATGACTCAAAACCTCATGGCGACCCAATGATGAAACTGTTAAGTGCGTACATAATGTCGAGGCATCAGTCAGAAATACTCTGTAATAAGCAACTTCGAAATGTAACAGCTTGAATAACTGCATGACTCATGTATACATGGAAAGATCTACTAAAAACAGATTAAAACAAATAATAAATTATCACTAATAAAGATCTGGCATGAAGTTCTAAGAAACTTTGTATTAAGAGTAGAGCACTGCAGGTGGCTGGGCATTACAGTGATCAGGGCCGGCTTTAGCGCTGGTGGCACCCGGTGCGACAATCATTTTTGGCGCCCCGACACCTCATGACCGCCTCTTTGAATTCAATCACTGCCATTGGGCAAAAGTGCCCCTCATCTCTTCAATCATAAGTTATTGCTACACACAGCTCCCCCCCTGAGGTCAGCGCCCCCTTCACAGGTCAGCGCCCAGTGCGGCCGCACCAGTCGCACTGCCCTAAAGCCGGCCCTGACAGTGATTGCACTGAGTCTGGCTGGGTATCATTCTGATTACAGGGATTGGACAGTATTTTAGCCAAAGAGAAGAATGGCACATCATACACTCACTATGAAAGTTTTGCCCATTTTTTCTAAGCCTACATAAGTAAAGCAGGCAGGTAAAATCTCCCCATATAAGTCCATCCTTCAGATTTTCTGTTCCTGCTTTCAGGTAGCAATAACTGCTTGATGAAATGTGTGTTGCAAATGCTATCATACTATTGTCTGCAGATACCTTGGATGAGGGCTTTCTTTTACCATGACACATTCTGAGGCAAGTACCAAGGCACAGTCTGGATCCAATATGTCTAGTACCATCATCCCATTCCACAGCAATGGTAATCTGAGGGCTGTAATGCATTATTACTTTGGGCATTATTTCTACTGAAGATATAGCATTTCAGATGTCCTTGGCACTGTATTCACTAGGGTGATTATGTTTACCATAACAGTATATTCTGATGCCCATTATTTCTCTTGATGCCATATTTTGTAGGGGGTTTACTTGAGCTATGGCTGTTTTGGATGGACCCAGTTTGTACAAACATTTTCTGAAGTTTATTGAGGTTTCTAACTGGACCCAATATAAGTGATAGACATATAAATTGTGAGGAAATTGGGTGTATTATATGGTGTGCTTGTGTGACCTCACCATGTAATTCACTTGCCAACCCCTTTAGGACCCTTAGGTTTCGTTTGTGAAATCTTCAGCTCAACATTGGGTAGCTGTGGCTCTGAGCAGCGAGACTTACGCAAACGAACAAGTGTAAAGCATTTAAACAGCACCAATACAATTGAACAAGAAATCGACCAGACACCAAAGAAATCTGACACTAATTTATAAAAATAGACTGTATTTTTATATATTTTTAGACACCACAATTAAAAAGATCCACCAGAGAGTTCCGGAGATATAGAATTTATAAGGTATAATAAATCAAAGCATTTCACTCAAACGCGAACAAGCGTTGGCATATTCTATGAATTTGACACTTAGAAACTTTTTCAGTAGAAAGCTGGGCAAGTTGTAATGTGGTTGGTTAGAGATCATCTCCAGCAGGGAGCCAGTGAGGGGGACCAGCAAGGCCCTTAGAAACAGTTACTTCCTCAGAAGAAGCAGTCTCCCAGCAGGTACAGTCACTTTATGCTTGTTCAGTGAATTCCTGATGCTGAGGATGCAGGAAGCTTGAAGATGCTCAAGGATGCTGTGGATGTGATGCAGTCAATGGGGTTCTTCCTGCAGGGACTCCTCAGTCCACAAAGGTGCTGAGTAGGTCCTGGGCACAGGGTTTGACATCCCACGAGGTCCTCTGAGGTCTGGCCAAAGTCCAGTTGCCACTGGATTACCAGTCGCCTGGTGTTTGGGTCACAGCCAAATCCTTCTCCAGGATGTAGCTTGCCTTCTGGGTGACCAAGCTGCACGCTGACAACTCTACCGGCTGCAACTTCTGAGCATTGGGTCCTGTTCCCTGATGCTGCGCGATGGAGGGGAGCGGTTATCTGGGGTATGGGCTACCACTTGCCCGTAGCAGGATTCATTAGCTGTTGTGTCCCTGTGCTGCAAACCGGAGGGCAGTATGCTGACCCTTGGAGTCTCTTTGCTTTGACCAGGCTCTGGAGAGGACTACTACTTGAGCAGGACACAGCAGGCACAGTCCCTCTTCTTTGCTAGCCACCAAGTGCAGCAGGTGAAGTCCCCGATGGTGCAGCATCTCTTCTCCGGGAACTTGGTGCAGCAGGGCAGTCCTTCTCCGGCCCTTATTCCAGTCCAGTCGAGATCGAAGTTCTGGCTGCCAGGGGTGCCCTATTTATGTACAGAAAATGCGCTCAGAGTAGGATGCAGTTGGTAGCCAATGAGTTAGCAGGCTCTTTCCCTCCGGATGACCACTTCCTGGAAAGCATGGCATCTGGCTATCCCACGATGCACCATTCTGCCTACTCCCTATATGGCAGCGTCCCTCGCTTAGCGTCCAGAGCTCCCGAGCCCAAACCAGAGGTTTAGCTACCAAGTGGGCTACACGCCTCTAGAAAAGTGGTTTGACAACAGTTTCCTCTCTCCTTCACAGGTGCCTGCTAGTCTGCCTAAACAATGGGGCTTGCCCTCTCCCAAGTGTTCCCCATTTGCCCTTCAAAGGTGGCTTCAGCTTTGAAGCTCCCCTTTTGGGTCAACACCCATGTGACTTCCTGCAGGAGGCAGGTAACACCTCACTCCAGTTCAGACTCCTATTGTTCTCCTTCCTGGGAGTCCTTAGCTCGTCTCCCCAGGAGGGCAGAAAGCTGTCTCGGGTTAAAACTGCATGTGCAACTATTACCGGCACAGGAGATTGAAGGCAACAAAGTGGCTGTTTTTATTGAGAATATGTCCACTGTAAATTAATAGACACTATTATACTACTTTTATGCTACATTTTTCCATATATTATGGAATATCAACTCCAACATGCACCACTGGAGAAGTTAGTTTTTTTTTTCTCACAAGTGTCTTTAGGATCCTCCGCCGTAACCCCGACACACTTCAGAGAACAAGCATTTGCAATGCAATAGGTCTCGCTTTTGTGAAAGTTAGAGCTATTGGTGCTGTAAATGACAAAGTTTTTTAGTTATGTTATTGGTTTCTAAGCATTTTACCTTGCTGTTCCGTAACATGAAGCACTGGCAAAGCCAGAAAGAAACAATGCACTTTGTGCTTGTAGTTTTAGTAAAACAACTTCAGTGACAGAAAAACAAGCCGGACGGCTGTCTAGATTATTAAAATGTTGTGTTGCAGCATTCACATGTGTTTCTGAAGTTAATCTTATTATGCATGTTATAAAATGACAAATAAAGTTAAAAATAAAAAGCAAACAAAATGTCCGAGTGATATTCTGGTTAAAATTAGCAAATAACGTGCCTGATTCGGCTCGAAAGCACTGATTCCTGCATGTTATTTCGTATCCCAGCTGCAAAACTCAGGATGGCATGAGTAGGGGAAGAAATACTGCACGGTAATAGCGCACTGAAGGGAAGATTTACCATTTCTTCACGTAGCGCAGTGCAGCAGCTAGAAATTACCTCAAATAAACCTCAGCCCTACGGAGTGACGAAATTTGGACATACATATTTAAATGTTTCTTTTTGTCTTCTTTTATCTCGTTCTACCTTCACTTAATCATTTCTCTGTATTCGTCCCAACTGCAAAGGAGAACTTCTCCAAATTATATTTTCTATTCATATTCCGAACAATGTAATAAAATTAAAATAAAAAAAAACTAACAAGTAGGGGCATTGGTGGATGTAAATGATCCATTACAGTTGCAGGGCAAGATTCCTACGGTGGGGTGAGGGACAACCCCTGCGCTTCCCCATCAACCACAACAAGGGCGTTACGTCACTCATGTCATCAACGTATACCAAACACATCTGACTGATGTGATGGCCTTCTATTCTAGTTCTATATATGAGTACCTACATTGCATGACCTTGTAGTCTATTGTACTCGACTTGATCCAGGAAACCATTTAATTTGCTTTATAAATTCACATAAACAGGACAATGATACATGAAACTGAAACACTACTTTTGTACACTGCCCTTACACAAAATTCTCTTTAGCTCAACATTTTATTGAATTAAGTGCGAGCGGTGCCTCCCACAGCATCATGAGCTCTCGAAGTGTCGAAACAAACCAAGAAGACAAAGAAACTAATGACACTGACAACTGGAAAATGACTACTTGATCTATACATTTATCGATATGAAGCAGCACATGGCAAACGATCTCTGTCACGCCCGTTGTTGATCTCACCAAATGCTTTTAGAAGAAGAAGAAAAAAAGTTTACTGTTGAGTTTACAAAAAGGTATTCAAAAATACAATCTGCTATTGCCTGCAATAAATCCGGCTGTAAAAGGCAAATAAAAAGGTGGAATATTCAAATGCTGAATTATCCTTCTCCTATATAGCGTTGTTGTCCCACCCCTTAAGAGAATAGAACACGCTCTGACAAAGCCGATAAGCCTCACTTGCGAGAGAGTGATTGGCTTTATCAATGTTTTTAGTCATCTTGTACAGCAAGCAGCACGGCACTATGATGTAACCGGAGTGACTGGCCAATGGGCTAAGTCATAGTGGCTGTTTTCCTCTTGCATGACTATCTCCGCATGGAATCAGATGGTAAGAAAACAGGGCAGGCCACCTGGCACTCTCAGTTATGAGGGGGGATGCCCACTAGTACAGGGATAAAAGCAGGTGTTGGTATCTTTTTCCATTCAAGTGCTTTACACTTTGTGTCCTTGGGCAAATCCGTACAACATAGCTGCACGGGGGGGGGTGGGGTGGGGATAAAACAGGTCTATTAATTTTTCTCGCCACCCTGCGCTTGATGATGCCAAGCAAATCCCTTCAAAGTGTGTGTTGCACTTAAATGCATTAGTTTAAAAAAAACTAACTCATTTGACCAATCAGATACAAGTCCTAAGGCATGAATAAGTTATCAAATACAAAGCAAGAATTCCCAGGTACATGTACAACACAAATAACCTGAAGACGACGGTCCTTTGAAAAAAGTTGCAAGACACAATGGGCCTCATTACAACAGCCGTGGTGAGGCAGCGATGGACTAAACCGGTGTATTGTTTATAACAAATAGACACGAGATGTACTCCTACCTAGCAGCCGTGAATCAGGGAGCCCCTCTCCTGCCTCACTTCTGATAATGAAAGTAATACTACGCTGTCAACTGAGGCACCCCCTGCTTGAAACAAGCATTGGCAATGTGCTGCACTCACAAAACCATGCAACTCACTCTGAATTCACAAGAGCACTCCTCTCACCCAGCATTTATACAGAGTGTTCGCTCTGCAATCACCCAGGCACACCACTCACCCTGCACTGACAGACCTCTTATGCCGCACTCCCACATCTCTCACCCACCACAGGCATTTTATACAGCACACTATACAATCACCCTGCCCTCACCCACCTGGACACTCACCCTGCACTAACATTGCTAACCCTGCACGCCAGAGACCGCTCACCCTGAACTCAGACACTGCTCACAGACTTTTCTCCCAGCACTGACACGCCTAACACCCTGCACAATTCATCTTTAGCCCTGAACTCATACTCCACAATACACTTCTCACTCTGAACTCTCACACCACTCATGCTGACAGTTTACCTTGCTGGCAGACGTCTTTCACCTGTGCACACGTCTCTCACCGGCGCACACACCTCTCACACTGCATACTCAATCAATCAATCAATCACGGCATTTATAGAGCGCGCTACTCACCCGGGAGGGTCTCAAGGCGCTGGGGGAGGGGGTAAGTTATTGCTCGAACAGCCAGGTCTTGAGCTGCTTCCTGAAGGAGAGATGGTCCTGGGTTCGCCGAAGGTGAGTGAGGAGGGAGTTCCAGGTCTTGGCTGCCAGGTAGGAGAAGGATTTTCCTCCGGCGGTGGTTCTGCGGATGCGTGGTACGGTGGCGAGGGCGTGGCTGGTTGATCGTAGCTGGCGGGTGGGCGTGTAGAAGGTCATACTCAGCACTCATCCTGCACACACAAACTCACCTTGCACTCCTAGACTAGTCACACATCACTCTCCTGCACAGACAACCACTTACTTTACACACAGACTGCTAATCATGCACCTAAATTCAGCTTATCCTACACACACAGCTTAGCTTGTACAATCTTACACCACTAACTCTACATACACAGCTCACCCCGCTTACTCATCCACCTCAAACCCTGCACACTCATTTTCCTGTCACTCTGCAAACACCCTCCACTCGCCTCGCAGCCAGCTCCAATCAATGCTAACCTAGACACTGCTTATCCTGCATTCACCCACCTCTCACCTTGGACTGATTGATCACCCTGCACTCACCTCACTCCCCTTGCACATTCACCACTCATCCGTACACCCACACCACCCACCCTGCATACACATTGCTCACCTTGCACTGCAACACTCAATCTGCACACTCATGCGCCCCTTGCTTGCACTTGCACAAGGCTCACCCAGCAGACATAGGCCGCTCACTCTGAACTGACGCACCGGGTGACCGGAAGCCACAGATCTTGGCGAGAGAGAGAGAGAGAAGTCGTTGCTGTGGGTATTTGTAGTCCGCGCATCACAAACCTCACGGGCCACCCACGCACCTAGTAAGCCCGTCACAGACCAGCCTGAGAACCAAAGCCACGAACACCACTGCATGCAGCAGCCGGAAGAACAACCTGGGCTGGCCCCGCCGCCACTAGGAACTCATGACTGGACAATCCGTCACTCACTCTCACCACCCTAGGTCGGCTGGCCCCACCCCAGACTTCCGCCGCTGACTGCCCCACCCTCCTCGCACCAACAGAGTGTCTGCCAGGGCCCAGTTTCCGTGCCTGTGTGTGCTCACTCCTTGCCTACAGTAACTGAGTGAGCGCACAGACATCACAAGTCCGTCTCCTGGCCTCCCTTACAAGTAAAATATGTGGGTGATTGCGGTGTTCTCGCCTAAAATGATGGAATCCCGGCGTGACAAATTAGCCTCTCATTCTTTGAAGGTCGATAGAAGTCGCACCGCTGAATTCGAGGACATGGACACATCCAATCACGGACTGTGGATACAAATAACGCACGCCATTGTCCCGCGAGTGCTGGGGGGGGGAGAGGGGTGTTGGCTAATAAAGTAAAAAAGTGAGCGCGGTGTCCCTAGCGGGCGCTGCGCTCATTAAAGTAATTAAAAAAACATAGAAGAGAACGAGGAGAGGTCGCCGTCGCTCCACTCGGGCTCCTGCTTGACGGCGGCCCGGGCCTGCGGTGCCGCGCCACAGCTCGTCAGCAGAGTGGAGAGCGTGCTCATGTACGAGTCCGGATGGGCGGGGCCTAAAGGAGACAGGGAGGGTACAAACAAGCCTCACTTTAAATCAAAAGCGAGCGTTTACCATAAAGTGTGACACGTGCCAATGAAAAGAATGGGCGGAGCTTCCACTCCACTTCCGAAGTCGACTCGACGACAATAGATCTCGCAGAGCAAGCAGCGCATGCGCTGCGACGCTAGGCGAGACCTAAAAAAGCTTGGCACATTTCCTGCAGCCACTCATTCGGCTACTCAGGTATTTTTCAAAGCTCCTTTGACTTGAAAGAGCTGACACTACACCCGAGTCTGTTAACCGGGAGTGGGAGTGATTGACACGAGGCCCTGATTACAAGCAGGGGGTTAAACTCCTACAGAAATGTATTAAGAGGAAGCGGCCCAAAAAGGCAAAATGTGTGGAATTTGTTGCTTTAAATGCTGATTCCACAAAATACTAGGAATGGGAGCCATTTACAGCACCAGGTAAATATCTCACTCCCATGCTGCTCATGCTATTTTGGGGACCTAAGCATCCCGCTGATGTACCAGATACACGGTGTACTTCGACAGCAGACACACACTCCTCAAATAAACTTTCAAGATCACGTGATGTTAGGTTGCAGGTCAAATTCATGACATCCATATAATCGAGCGCAGCGTGCGGTCAGAGGTCAAGAGCTGAGTCGCGTGCGAGAAGCATATTGATTCCGGCCTCGACGTCTGCAGAAACCTCAACCTCGTGACAGATTAAAGCATTTATGTCCAGATTAAGTACTGGTAAGCATCATTGAGTGTTTTTTCCATGCGCCAATATTTAATTATTTAGTGAGATCATGATGTATCATCATCCCCTGGGTTGCCATCTTTCTTAGAATAAAATTCTGGACATTTGTACATTTGTTTACGTTTTCCTATTCTGAAACAGCCAACAGTTGGTACATAAAAAATAATTTGTGTCAAATTGGCAGGATTCTTTTGTAACATGAAAATTAGCCCTCTATTTGCACTAATAATTATTTAGAAACGATTTAGACAGCTCTAATACATTTTAAATGATTTATTTATGTATTTGCTGTATTAGGTTTATGTTTCAGAAGTGAAAAATACCAGATTGTGCTACTTTTCCCAATGTTTTTACCAGCTTGGACTTAAAAACACATGCCAGGCCAGTATAAAAAACAACCAGGTTGTATCCCTATCATCTGACGGAGCCTTTCTCTTTAAAACACTTTTTCACACAGAAAACCCCTCTGAAGCTGAGAACGCACAAGCACCTCTGGAGCATCCCCAGAATGCCCTGATACTTCCCACCACCGAGTGCCTATGTCAGGGGAAGACAGCGCCTGAGTGTGAAACAGGGCTGGGGAAAGGAAAAGATGACTCTGTGTAATGATGATTATTGGTAAGTAATTTTTGCAGTATCTATCCCACCACCCATCTTTCTAGACTCAATCCTTATTTAGTGAGGATGTCCTAGTAAGCAATAAAAGCTTTGACTGACAATGAGGCAAAAAATTCACTACTGACACATCTAAGTTGAAAACAGATGCATATGCTAAGAACTGCTTTACAGGGGAGCGTGGTAGGCAGTGCAAGATGGCGGACACCAGTCTTTAGCGCTCCCACGCCGACACCTACCAGCCTGCTTAATACTGCCGCCAAAGATATGCAACAAACAGCAATGGCATGAAACAGAAGACTTCAATGGGCAATAACTGCAACAGCATCTGTAAAGGGGGGAGAAACATTTGAGCTAGGCTTGCTGCTCTGAATGTCAGACCCACTTTGCGACAGCGAGGTCCAAGACGAGCCTGGCGATAAGGATGGGCCTGAGACTTCTGCCGCAGTAGTGAGAAAACAGAGGCGGTCAAGCAACAGGTGACAGGGGTAGGCGGCAGACCCTGGAGATCGGAGGTGACGCACTCCCAAAGTGGAGAGAAGGGAGTCCCCCTCTGAGGCTGAGGTGTTGACAGCTGTGGGAGGACCAGACTTGGGGCTGTGGAGACTGCAGAGCCCTGGAGAGTGAGGGGTGGTACCCCGAAACCGATCCCAGGATGCTTGTTTCTGGTCCAGGGAGGACCTGGCCTGGCAGTTCGGGCTGGACTGTTCCCATGGGGGATGGGTCAAGACTGATTTGCAAATGGCTGGGTCCAAACTGGGGTGCAGAGCAAAAAAACTATGGATTAAACCCAAATCTGTGACTGTTGGTGAATGTTTGATTTGTTCAGCATTCTGTCCATCATTTGTCCTTTTTGCTTTTGTCACCCTAATTGGGAAGGGTATCCCCAGACGTGGGTCCTGTGTTCACTGTGCCACTGGATTAAAGCTAACCTGGCTGATGAGGGGTGATACCCTGAAAATGGTCCCAGGATGCTTGTTTACATTTCCAGGGAGGACCTGGCCTGGCATTTCAGGCTGGACTGTTCCCATAGGGAGCAAGGTCAAGACTGATTTGCAAATGGCTGGGTCCAAACTGGGGTGGCGTGGTGAGCAAAAAGAATGCTGGATTAAACCCAGATCTGTGACTGAGGGTGAATGTTTGATTTGTTCAGCATTCTGTCCATCACTTGTTCTTTTTTGCTTATGGCAAGCTGTGGCAGGCGGAAGGAGTGACTGCAGGGACAGGAATCCCCTGGGCCCGAATCTACCACCCAGCACCGGTAGGATTTGAGAAGCTGGTAGAAATCTGAGGAAAGTGCTGTTGGCGGTGCTGACCGCTAAGAATCAACAAAAGGCCCAGTGGAGGCTCTGATGAGATGCACGGTTCACAGGCAAGTAATCAGACATGGCCTGCTAACAGCTTTGGGATAGAACTTTAGGAAGCTAAGGGACGGAGCTCCACTGAGCGCATGCAGTGCTGCCTGCAACTCTCTGAGGTACCAAATCAGCAGGGGGTTGATGGTGGAGGAGGCGGGCTGATGCTGAGCAGATTTGGGCCTCCACCTGAACGACCTGATTGGGGCCCCCCTCCGAGGTTTTCATGGATTTCTGGGGTGCAGCACCCCCCCCCCCCATCGCACTATGATTGGAAACTAAGACCAGGATTGCAAGTACAGTGATGACACTTTAAAACCGCACAGGTTTCCCAGACACGTAAATCGCATCACCACAGCTGAAACAGTGGCGGTGGTGTAGCCTGGTGGCAGAGCAGAAATGTGAAACTGGAAGACAGCTGTCTCTGCATGCCTTCAGATCGGGTGATGGAACCTTAGCCTAGGGACCTAGTGGCCTGAGGCCATAGGCATGCCCTGACCTCTCCTCATGCCACACATCCGGCGGAGAGACGTGGAGAGTCCGTGTGCCACCTGTGGCTAATATACCAACAGGGGAATGGAGAAGATGGTTTAATATTAAGAGGCCTGGATCACCCATGGACTTATCTGACTGCACATGTCACCCAGGAGTTGGGGACATATGGGTCAGGTGAATCTAACACCCCGTGTGTGCCAATAAACCAGTCACCTCTGGAAGATAGGAGACAGCAAGTGTCTCCTCATCCCCAGAAGTCGTAACAATGACGAAAGACAAGGCCCCCCTAAGCAAAGTAAGTTAGGCAAGTTTTCCAAGTTCTTCCCTCAGACTGGGAATGTACAGCCCACCGGCAGAATGGAAGATACTGGGTACAGAGATCTCTTCAACAACGCCCACTCTAGTACAGACGTCATCCTTCAAGTCCTCCAACCCTACGTAAAAGCACTTGAAACCAAAATTCATGAAGTTTGAGCAGATGTGGCACTCCGCAACAATGCAGGCTGCACTACTGAAGCCAAAAGACCTATCACGGATCTGGAGGACATAGTCAAAGACCTCCACCAGACAGTCCAAAAGTTGAAAAGCTCTGCAGGGAGATGGTGATGAGGGTGGAGAACACAGAGGCCCGCTTGAGATGCCACAACGTCTGCTCCGTGGGACTCCCAGATGGCCTGGAGGGCGCGCATCTGGAACAATTCCTGGAGGCCTGGATACGTGGCTTCATACCAGCAGACCAGATTATGTCCTGCTTCTTAATCGAGTGGGCCTACCGAATGCTCAAGCAAATGCCTCCCCTCATAACATCGCCCAATCCCATACACGCCCCCTTCCTGAACTATAAGGACAGGGATCTCATCCACCAGACAGTGAGAACCCTAGGCAAGGTAGAGCATGGTTTGCACAATTTTTTACTCTTCCCAGACTATACAAAACTAGTACAGAAGCAGAGCTAGTGAAACAAAAGCTCCACACACTGGAGATGAAGTATATGGCACTGTACCCGGTGAAACTGAAGGTCATTCACCAAGGGAAAAAACTGCTGTTCGGCCACCTAGATCGGGTTAGGGATTGGGGGAGGAATGTGCCCTGCTGACATCTAGGAGAGGTCAGAAGCAAGAGGCTGAGAAGCGGGAAAGAGCAATTCAAGACCTGAAAAACAGAAAGCACCGTTGCCATCAGAGATCAAAATGCAGACAGACAGCGCAGATAGATGAGACGAACTCCAAATACAGCAACGAAGTGACAAGCATCCAAACTATAGACACAGAAGAATGCATGGGACAAGCCTACAACTGACCTTGATACTCAGTATCTGTGAAGGCAATCAACCAATGGGTGGCTCAACACACATGTGTAACTGGTGCTTTACTTCTATTGCAAGGTTAGATGAGAGGGAGAGGAAACAGGTCTCAGCTGTTCACAGTTATTGAGTTATTAAAAGATGTTCTAGCTAGGAAGTCCAGGGTTGGGGAATAGATTGGCTGAGCCTATTGAGATTATTGAGGCAGTAGAGGGAACCAGATCCACGATACCGAGGCAGATACACATTTCCTATGAAGGCAACAATCAACACACAGAAGCACTATAAAATGGTTACATGCTAACAGGCTTCTATATAAGATCAAATCTGGGGCAGTCATACGATATGCCAAAAAAATGCACTGGATCTCCTTCTTTTGCAAGAAACGCACCTTCTGAGCACCAGATTTGGCTTCTTGGGGTTGCACAGATATAATAGAGTGTACCACACATGGTAGACTAGGGGTTCTCAATGTGTGGCTATCCTACTGCACAAATCCTGGCCCAGGGTGGTCTCCAAGGCCCATGCGGATGACTTAGGTAGGCTAGTAGCAACAGAGGGGACATCATGGTCCATGTGTAGTGTGTATGTTCCCCCTACCCTGGTTAATAGTGCCCTTGAGGCAGTCTGCATGGTTCTACTTCACAGCCCGATAGGGATGGCTGTGTTAGGAAGGGGCTTTAATGTTAGCATGAATAAGGCTAGGGATATAGATACCCCTTCCCTGGGTACTGGCTCTTGATAAGTGGGTGACCTCCATGGGGTTAGGAGATGCCCGTCATAAATGGCACGCAGAAGAGAAACAATACACACATTTTCCAGCCCCACATGGGTGCTTCTCCTGACTTGACTACTTATTTGTTCCTGTTGCCCACATTGGTGCCAGCTTTGGTGCCCACATAGTACCCAGAGGTTTGTTGCATCATGCCCTGGTGGAGGTACTACTCCACCATCCTCAGCATGGCCCTAGAGGCACCTGGCATCTTAATGTTTAGTGGCTAGTGAATGAGGTGTTTACTGACTTCTTCTGTGACTTCACTGAAATTACTTTAAGCTAAACACACTCTCAGTGTCACCCTATGGGAGGCCTGTCAGGCATGGATCCAGGGAAGGGCATTCTCCCACATCTGGGGAAAAGAAAGGGCCAGAGAGTGAGATATTGCTGACCTCAAGAGCTAACTCCTGATGCTCGAACGGCTTTCACCGAGTGAGCACACTGAGGAGGAGCACAACTTGCACAGCTGCATCTAGTGCTAAAGCAAAACATATGGGCACAGCCAAGATGGCATGGACAATGGCCAATACAAAATTTACAAGCTGGGTAGTAATGCAGGCAAACTCGTATTCTTGCTGGCCCATGGTCAGAATTATCCCTTAGAACTGAAATGCACAGGGGCAGAGGGTCACGACTCACTGTTGTTCGCGGCAGTATTTGCAAAATACTATCTGGAGTTATAGCGGGAATGAACCTCCCCGCCATTGCAACTGTTCTACACCATCACGAATTACTTAATTATACGGTCATTCTACTGTGTGGAGCCCGAGGAACTAGACTCACCACTCTCTCTGGTGAAAATTCAGCCGGCCTTATCAGATGCGCCCTCATGCAAGACCACGGGCCCCAACGGGTTCCCAATACAACTTTATAAAAAAGTACTCTTCACTGCTAGTGAAGAACTTATTAGACCTCTTCAGAGATCTCAGGTGGTTCGCTTCCCTTCTGGAAGATATGTGGGTGTGACAACAACCATCTTTCCGAAACCCAATAAGTCACATGATAAGTATGCTTCATACCGACCCATATCTTTACTTAACATGGGAACTTCCACCAAAATTCTGGCCACCTGGGGAGCAAGGGTGATATGTTCATTGGTGCATGAAGACTAAAATGGCTTAATGCTGGGATGATCACAAAACACTGCCTGTGACGTGTCCAGGTGGCGATGTCCATGGCAGCCTACCGATGTGTCCTACTGGCTCAGATTCTAGTAGACAATGAGAAGGGTTTTGACATAGCCTTTTAGGAACCAACAGCACTGGATAACTCTCAGGGGGCTTCTGACTTAGAGGCAGAGGACGGACAGACGGAGAACACATGGACAGAGGCTTGGGCTTGCCAACCTGGTAAATCAATAGTGGTCTAGCAATTGTGCATCCCTCTCCCTTAATTTTTACCATGTCACCAAGGGAGTTAAACATGAATGACTCACATACTCATGCTTACTTTGACAAGAACTGTACACCCTGAAGTACAGGGAGTGAACCTTCACATGCCCCAATTGAAGGGCCTCCATTTACTATGTTAAAACATTTAGGTTCTCCACCTTTGATCCTCTGTACAAGAGTCTAACTTAGCTGGTTCCCCTTAGTTTTCTATTCAAGAGTCAGACAAATTGCCTGAGGATATGCTCAAAGCTGGCATGAGTAACAGAAAAATATATAACAATCCAGCTACTGAAACGGTCACGAACAATACACTGACTACCCTTTGTCTATCTTTGTAGGCTACTATAGCAGCACTTAACTGGCGATCGGATAAGTTAGAGGTGCAGTTGGACCTACTACAGTCTTTGGCAACCTTTGTCGCCTCTATAGATAATAGAATTTCTAACCTGAGCTCACAGATAACTTCCATTCTAGCACATTCAAAAACTACTCATCCATCATGCAACTGTTGCCCTATCAGTGCTAAGTTAGTGGGCCTGCCTACTTTTTTTGGCGCTTTGACAGAACACGTAAGGAATCTTAGTCCTCTCCAAGTGTCAACTACGAACACAGAAGCTCCAAAGGCAGTGACGGAGCAGCATGTCATCCATCTGGTAGATTCTATAGATCTACAAGTGGATTTAAGCTGCAACTCTTTTCCAATGGCTCAACCGGCTGTATCATGACAGAAACATAGCACTGCATCCAATGGCAGGCACCTGCCTCTGAAACTATTGGGACATCAAAACCACTAATTAGAAGACAAAAGAAAAAATTGTGAAAGATTATCAAAAACACACGTTCACAAACTCTCTCGAATACCCTTATAAATCAGAGAGCAAATCTCAAAAACTATCCGATTTTTACAAGTGCCATATCTGGCACGACCTCTGTTCCTGGTATTAAAAAGAGTATTATATCCTCTTCCCCCTCTTCCCCTCAGCAGCAAGTTACAAACAATTCTGAAATTAATGAAATTTCCATCTGCCAGTTTAGCACTCTCTGAAACATAGGACTCCCACTCATCTCTAATAATTAAAGAAAGACCGGTCCAGGAGATTGCTACCTCAACAGCACCAATAATGAACACTCATTCCACTCATAGATCATGTTGCCTGCAAGCCCCCTGGTAACTACCAGGTAACATTCAAGCTAGTTGACTCTTTTTTTGCAAGGCTGGGTAAAGGCATCCCCTAGAAGCTTAGACACCCCTCCAAAAAATGATATTGAGATCCCTGAGAAATTTGAATTTGTTCAACAGGGTGGAACTAAATCAAATCAATCTGGTATGATACTTCACCCACCACCAGAGACTTACCTTCCTTGCACTTCAGATTTTTCTTTTCCCAAATCTCTGCACAGGGTTCCTGATAATTATGCAGAGGCAACTGGCTCTAAGGAGGGTCAATCTCTCATACTCCTTTTGACGCCAGAGTATGCGACTAGGGGGCCTCAGGAAATCCTAAACAGAGGAAACATCCTTAAACTATTAAAGCACCTTCTTGAGTTAAGTCAGCTTAACACGGTGGATACTGAGACCATTGAGGTTTTGGGTGGGGCTGTGCTTCCGGACAAGGAGTCTACAAGGGTTACTTGAAGTAACATGGATGCTCCAGACCTTGTTTTGAAATGTAAGGAAATATTTCAGTCATGGAGGTTCATTATATCTAATCCAATTCGAGCCTGATAGCCCAAACCTTTTAATCATAACTCTACTGAACTCGGAAAGGAAAAAAACACCACTAAGTCATTTTAATCTAAACCTTGCATGTAGCATGAAAGAAGACCCATCGCATGCTCATAGAGACCTTATATGGGGCATTCCCTCCATGCATCCTCCTCACCAATGTAGGGATCCACAGGATGGCAAGCTTATAAATAGGTTAGAACCCTACGATCTCCGCTCTCAATTAATCAGGATTTATAAAGCGTGGCTAATCACCCGATAGGGTATCCAGGTGCTCTCTTAATGATAGGCTCCTGGGAGACATACCCATGAAATATACTCACTCTTCTGACCCGCTATCTGCCTCTAATGGTCGAAACTGTGGAGCTCTGTCTCATGTAATAAAATATCTCCAGTACTATCTCAAACCAAATATTGGCTCTTACATAAAGCGTTTTGGACTCCTGCTCGATTATTCTCCTTAGGGATTAGAGATGATGCCACCTGCTGGAATTGCAACCAGGGAACGGGCGACCTAGCCCATCTTATTCTACATTGTACGTCAGTGAAGCCCTTTTGGGATAAGGTTTTTTGTTTCCTAACTGAAATGTTTAACTGTACATGGCCCAAGGAATTCTCCACCTTACCTATGGCTTTCTTGAGGACTGACCTAAGCTCGGAGCCGGATAAGGCTCTTCTTGATCTTCTGCTAACTTCTGCAGTGAAAATGGTTCTCGCTAACTGGAAAGACACGGGCAAGACCTCCTATAAAGGGTGGATCAACTGGATTACTCATCTGAGGGGCGCAGATAACATTGCTCTACAAAACTCTCCCTGGAAACCTACTTCCAGGTCAATGTGGATTACCTTGGACAATTATTTCGACTCCCATAAACCTCCGTGAAACCAACTAAAATTTGACTGTATTACTCTGTCATGCATACTATGTTATATGTTAATACTGGGGTACTCTTGTGTCTACACTGCATAATATTTGAATTGTCAATCTATTGCCATTTTCTTCCCTATCCCTCTCTTTTTTCCGTTTTCCTATCCTTCCTTCCTTCCCTCTTTTTGCTTAGGCTTCTTCAGCCTCGTTACTGGAGGATAGCTCCTCTGAGCTACCACGGGTTTATCTATATGCTGTTCTAGCCTCGACATGACGAGCTCACCTAAGCTCCCTCTGTTGTTTCTCTATGTCTTTTGGAAAATCAATAAAGTATTTTGAAAAAAAAAAAAAAAAAAGAAATATACTCACTACTCAAAATGGTTAAATGCTGTTCTAGATTACACTTCTCCTCCACTGAGGACTTTTCTTAATTTTTCACTGTTTGATATTATTGTCAGAACAGAGAGTGATCATGCTGTTCAACGGGTGCGGGTATGTTACTACGCCATTAGACATCAAACTTTTCAAACAGTAGGAGCTTTAGGAGGCTCACAGCATTTAAGATGCCTTTCTTGGTCTACCACAGTAATTGATACAATAGACCATTGGTTTGTAGAAGGTAATAATCAGAGCCTGATAAGAGCACTGTCTACCTTTGGAACTCAGCAGCAGGACACATGTGAAATATGGGCTCAAGGGGGTAAATTCTTTACCGTCTCTCCAAAAGCAGAAAGTTAAGTCTAGTACATGTTACACGCAAGGCTATGACCAGCAAAATGTTTGGTTAACCCACAAACTAAGCTACTTGAAGAAAAATGTCAATAGGATCATTGAACAAAGCAGAGCATTACCATTGATCCGCACAAGCACGACAGCCGTACAAAACTTATGCAATAATTATAAGTAGAAAATTTGGGAAGCAAAGAAAACTTATGTTGAAAATTAGTGGTTTAAAAATAGTAGAAATTAGTAAGGCGAGCTCCCACCCAAAAGTTTGGCACTTCATAAACACACTTGACTCACAGTCTATAATTAATGCGGGTAATACCATTTCTGAAATAACTTGAATTACCCACATTGAGACATTATACATTGATCAATCTATTGAGTGGGCCTGGCTATTTATACCTGTGCACACGTTCACCACTGCGGAGGATAATTCAGTGCAGACCATAATTAAATGCTCAAAATGTGATGGTGCACCAGGCCACTAATGGTAGTCAGACTAACTTATTTAAAGACAATTTGGACGACTGGGTCCCAGCCCTTACAGGATTATTTACTTATACATTTGAAGCTCAGATAGTCCCTACATCGTGGCAGGGGTCCATTTTACATCTTATTTTTAAGAAAGGTGACCCTCTAAACCCACGAACTCTAGAATGATAGCACTACTTGACACAGAAGCAATATATTATGCTAAAATTCTTTTAAAAGGACTAGAATCTTGGGCAGAAACTAAATTTAACAACACTGTTGGAAATTGGGTTACTGGTTGAGGGGGGTGAAACCCTACTCAAGCAGCACGCACAATCTCTGTCAGGGTGAAACACAAGCAAACGCTAAATTAACCTGTACCCAACCCTCTGGTAGCTTGAAATGAAGCAGTCAGGGTTAATTTAGAGGCAATGTGTAAAGTATTAATGCTGCACTTCAAATGACAATAAAGTGGAAACACAACAAAAGAAAAATCCAACACCAATTTAGAAAAATAGAGTAAAATGTTATAAATTTGACACCAAAACAACAAAATTCAAATCAAAGGAACCAGAGATAGGCAATTTTAAAGATTTCAGGTAAGTAAAGTGCCTAAAAGCATAAAGCGCCACTTGCCGTTATCTGGTTGTGTGGGACTGGGAAAGTCACAAGTTGAGGCCGACTGCGATGGAGCGTGGGCTAGAGTCAGGGAGCAGGCTAGTCCCGCTGAAAGAGTTATCTTCAAAGTCCAGAACGAAGAGTTCTGTTCACGGTGGAAGGGCCACGAGGAGATGGTCATTCCAGGAGCTTTGCACTGGCGGTCACTGCGAGCTGTCGAAGCTGTAGCGTGAAGTGCAGATCTTGCGCTGCTGGGTGTCGTTGGCGTTCACTGCGGTGCAAAAAGTCAGGTTCGCTGGAACTTTGCATTGGTGGGTGGGGCAGGCAGCAAGATCTTGGCGCGACTGGGCATTTCGCGAAGAGCCCAAAACCTCAGCATTTTTCCATTTCTTTGGAGAGGAGCTCAATGGATGCCACACCAAGGATCCAGGACCACAGGGGCACCTCTTGGGGAGTCAGGAACTCACTCCATCAGAGGCCAGCAGGGCCCAGGCAGATCCGGTGGCAGGTCCAAGCAGCAGATTAGCTGGGGACTTGCAGGGAGCCTCTTGAGCTTGTTATAACCCTGTAGCTCAAAACAATAGGTCAGTCAGCTGATCCTTGGAGTAACTTCAGCCTGGGATGAATGGTGCAGGTCCAGACTTCCTTCTTAGTAAGCAGGGCAGCAGAGCAGCAGAATGGCAGTCCTTCTGGCAGCAAAGCAACACAGCAGTCCTTCTTCTGTAGTATTCATAGGTCTAGGTGTGTACTGAAGAGATGGGTCTGAGGGTCCAATATTTTTACCTGGTGCCCACTTTGAAGTAGGGAAAGTTTCTAGAGATTTCCCTTTGTAGTCCTTGAAGTTTTCTGCCTCCAATGCCCTGGCTTCAAGCTGGCTGAAAGAACAATGCAGTGGTGACAAGTCCTTTGTGCGAAGGCAGGGCATAGCCTATTCAGTTGGAAGTGGGGCTGTGCCCAGCTCTGCCCCATCATCCCTCCAGTGGATGGCCCATCCAGGCAGCCGCGGCCTGTGCAGGTAAGAGCGGTGGGGCCGGGTAGGGGTGAGTAGGGTTTGACAGACAATGACGAGGAAAAATTAATTATTTATTTAATTTTCCCTCATCATCGTCCGTCGAAATCCCACCCCAACCCGGTCCCACCGCTCTTACCTGCACGGGCCGCGGCTGCATCCAGGCACACCTAATCCACCTATTGTGTGACTGTTTGGGAGGAATCAACAAAGTCCAACTGCCAACTACATACAGTCATATGTACAGGAACAGGCTGCAAGCACCAAATGGTCGGACAAGAAAATGCCAACTTTCTAAATGCAAAACGAACAGATGATGGACGGAATGCTGAACTAATCAAACATTCACCCCCAGTCACAGATCTGGATTAAATCCATCGTTTTTTTGCACGCTACGCCAATCCAGATTAGACCCAGCCATATGCAAATCAGTCTGGACCCTGTGCCCCATGGGAACAGGCCAGCCCAAACTGCCAGGCTAGGTCCTTCGTGGACCAGAAACAAGCATCATGGGACCGGTTTTGGGGTAACACCCCTCATCAGCCAGGCTAGCTTGAATCTGGTGGCATAGCGAGTTTTTCACTACCAGGACATGTGAAACTTGAAAGTACATGTACAACTTTTTAAATACACTGCATCCTGCCCTCTGAGCTATTTAGGGCCTATCCTAAGAGTGACTTATATGTATTAAAAAGGAAGGTTTAGGCCTGGCAAACGTTTTTTTTGTCAGGTCGAAATGACAGTTTAAAACTGCATACACAGGCTGCAATGGCAGGCCTGAGATAGGTTTAAAGGGCTACTCAATTGGGTTGCACAATCATTGCTGCAGGCCCACTACTGCATTTAATTTACAGGCCCTGGATATGTATATTACCCCTTTACTAGGGACTCACAAGTAAATGAAATGTGGCAATTGGGTGTAAGCAACTTTCACCATGTTTAAAAGAGAGAGCATAAGCACTTTAGCACTGGTTAGCAGTAGTAAAGTAGAGTCCTAAGACCAACAAAAACGGGTTCAGAAAACAAGAGTGAGAAGGCAACAAGCTTGGGAAGGACCCTGCAGAAAGGGCCAAGTCCAATAGTCACCCACTCAAATAGGCTTTAGGGGGGACTGCAATACAACAGATAATATTATGTGTCTTTCACAATTAATACACTCAACATGTAAAGGTAGAAAGGAGTAGCCTGCTTGCCTGGTTTATAGATTATAGAATCGCCTTTGAGGAAGTGGACCACTCAATTCTCTGGTCCAAGCTTCAAAGTTGGGGGATTCCGACCTCTTCTGCGAACCACTCAGTCACTATATGGGACCACTTGGGTTCAAGTCAAACTAGCACACAATGGGCACATTTTGAAAAAATATAAACCTAATAGAGGTCTAAAACAGGACTACGTGTTGGCACTCTCTGCCTTTTAATTTGTATACAGCAGGTTTGCCAGATGCCATTAAGGTTCAAGGAATTTGTTGTGGTCGATTGGGGAGGAGATGGTAGATAGACAAAGCAAGTACAGTTACTTGGGCATTTTGTTTGGTAATAAATGCTCACTTAGAGGGCATCTGGCACATTTAAAGTCTAAAGCTGCCTCTGTTACCTATGCCATGAAAGGTCTGTAAAATAATCTAAAATCTCCTTCCTTGGCGCCTCTATAAACAGTGATACAAGCAAACATGGACTATGGTTTGGTGGCGTTTCTGGGGAGGATACGTTTGTGGCTTAGCAGTTCTTATTCTAACTTTTGTATACATACTTTTAATCTATCTAACGCTGTAAGTCAGCCTCACATTAGATTGGAATTCAATTTACAGCAGCCATCACTAAAGTTGATGCTTCAATTTTTAGTTGATTGCTATAGGAGGAGGAATGCCAGGGATATTTTTCTTAAAGTAGCAATTTGTACAGCTTTATCATCAGACTGAGCCAGGTCTGATCCGTGAAAGGTCTATTTTATTGACACAAAAATACCCTTCTGTTGATAGTTCTATAGTCTCTACCAATGTCAATTAAGCAGTTGAAAAAGGTGGCCAATAATCAATTGAATGCACTATCTTATACCATGGATCTGGAATCTTTTAAGCTTAGAAAAACATCCTGACTATATAGCGCCTACATATTAAAAAAATGTGGTGCCCTGCTATATGTTCACTTGAATGTCTGAGTCAGCTAGAGACTCTTTTATTCCACTTAGTTTTTTTGTTAATGCCACTTTTAGTATTTTGTCATGCTTGGCCAGAATATAAATATTCTACAACAAACTGACGCTTGTGTGGTTAATAAATTTGAATCCTTAATCCATATTCTATGTGCCTTCCCCTGTTTCGTTAAGGGAAAAAAAGAAAATGGCTTAGACTGTCTTTTCTGAGAAGTGGCTGCCAATACGCAAAAGAGCCCATGAGTTATGCTCCGAGTGGCAAAAATGTGTAAAAGTCATATTGCCTGGTCAAGTACATGGCTTTGGTTATTAATTTACAGGGTGCCAAGGAGGAAGGTAGGGTTAACAAGATGTCCACTCTTTGGTGAACTGTGGTTCCGTAGCGTGAGCTAGCCTTAGTCAAATTGTAGCTTACATTTGGTATTTCGAAAATGATTTTAATTGGTCCATGAATAGCATTTATTTATAGTAGACTGACCATACAATGAATTTAATGGATTTACTCGTGTTTTATCGTGCATTGACCTTTCAAGTCCATTTTATTTTATGCTTATGCACTCTTTGAAGTTTTACTTGTGAGCTATGTTATGACCTTTTTGCAGCTTTAAGCTTTTAAGTTGGACAATGCTTTTTTTTTCTTGTTGTATTGTACTGTTAAATCCAATATGGCTTTAATTGACTGATATAAAGGTTATCTCATCTTCTGTCTTTACCCTGTTGACATACAAAAGGGGATCCTGACCTCTGGCTTTACTGCTTGGCTGCACGGTTGGCCCGGATTGGTGACTGGCTGTTTGGCCATAGACAGGAATGCGCCATGTGGCTGGAGTGGGACACCCTTGAGGAACCAGGGTCTCTACTTTTGCTGTATGGTGGACCCCTCCGAACTCTCTCCCACATCAAATCAGTAATCCCACTCTTGTGTTGGCTGAGGCCCTTAAACACATCAAATGGTTGAATAAACTCACCAACCTCACCCCTTTGTGGTCTGGGACGAGGATGATGCAAGCAACCCAGGCCATGGGATCTTAGTGGAATTTGGGAGGATTGGGAACATGACCATACCAAAGCCTTTGAACAACTACTGAGAGACTTTGAGTTGCGTAAGTTCCAGTTTTATAGCAACCTGCAGCTCCACCATGCTCTGCTGCATTAAAGACAAGTTTTTAACCTGCTCGAACCCTGATTGATAATGGTACCACTAGGCTGCAAAGGTATCTCTGGATGATATAGTTCCCTGGTCCTTAACACCCCGAACCAGCTAGTAAGGGCATGAGGGATCTGAGAGAGCTGGATGATGATGAATGGCAAGAGGTAAGATGGCTGCTCGTGGGCTGGACATCCCCTTTAATCTAAGGATGGTCCAATTAAGCAACTTCCATAGGACTTGCAACAGTCCAGAAAGGGTCTTGAAAATGAGTAGAACAATAAACCCTGCTTGATACACGTGGTGACCTCGCAGGTACTTTTGATCATGTAATTTGGGAATGTTCACAAATTCAATTATGATGGCGCCAGATGCAGGACTCCGTCGCCACGTTATTGTGCACTCTGACCCTAGGTAGCCCTCTTGCATATAATAGAGGTTTGTTTTACTTCAAGGGTGCAAAGGACACTGGCGGGACTTGGCTTTCTAGTGGCTAAAGAGACAATGCACATCACTGGCAACAGAACTCACCCCGATGAGTGAATGGACAACTGTACTGCTGCAGGAAAAGCAATTTACAAATGGACGGGGGGGGATGTGCAAATAAGCATCAAAAGATTTGGGGCCCTTGGCTGCCCCGCACAGCCAATCCTAATGTAATAAGTTATCTTCTGCTCACTATCTTGGGTATGCACTCCATTTAATTATTAATGATAACCCTCATATCTTGTGCCAGTCATCTGTTTACCTGCCATTAATGAAATGTTGCGTTGTGTTGAAATTAATTAAAATCCGTAAAAAGGTAGCTAAACAAGCATTGGAAATGCAATAGGTCTCACATTTGTTTGAGTTAGAGCTATGGGCATTGGCATTGTAAATGGAAATTTCTTTTACCTATGTGTTATGGAGTGTATGTATGTGGTGTGTAGTAGAATTATGTGGATTGGATAGTGTTAGTTAGTTGTGGAATTGTGTGGCATGGAATTATGTGATGTGGAGTGGATTTGTGTAGTGGAACTATGTGGCATGGTGCGCTGTGGAATTATGTGGATAGTAATTATGTGGTATTGAGTGTACTGGAATTATGTGGAGTGGGATTGTGTGTTATGGTATGTAATTATGTGGAATGGAATTTTGTGTTGTGGAGTGGTATGTAGAGGAGTTTAATTATGTGGTATGCTATTGAACTTTGTGGCGCGGTGTGGATTTGATGTATGTGGTGTGTTGTGTAATTGTTTTGAGTATTATTACTTGGTTTGGTGTCGAATTAGTTGTGTGGAGTTGAATTGTGTGGCGTGGAACTGTGTGGATAGCTTTACCTTTTTGGAGTCCAACGTAGAACTCTGGGCCAAGGCCCAGCACAAAACTAGACGACTGGCCCTAGGTAACAATGCTCTACTGTGTCACAACACTTACTGGAGATGGGATGAAAAGGAGCGATAAAAGAATCATCTTGAAGGAGGAACATACCAGTGGCTGCTAGGATCCAGCACAAATCAGCCAACAGGAAAAGTAATCTGTTGTCCAGACTCTGTTGAAAAAGATGCAACTGACTGCATTTTATAATGAAGGGATCAGAAAAATAAGCTGAAATGACTTTTTAATTTTGGAACACGTCTGGCTTCTATGATAAATAAAAACATTGTGTCCCACTAAGATATAATAAGGTCACAAGTGTCTGGTGAAGCAAGAGAATGGTCAGTGCAGTGGGATAAGCGCTAAAAGCTTGGAAAAAGCACAATGTTGCAGAGGTGCCTTGAATGAGCCACATGGAACAGTACTCAACATGGACCCGAACACTCTTAAAGGTGGATTGAGGTAGAAGTATGCCAGCACCTATCCGAAGGATCAGGGAGAGAGGAGACAAAGGGGGTAGCTCGAAATACAAAAGCCATCACACCACCTGGCACAAAAACAATGACACCACCTGCTTGTAATGCTCAGATTACAAAACATGCATTGAAAGGTTCCAAACATAACATAGGTCAGGTTTACACTGTAACGTATAATGGATCCATGACGATCTAACAGATGGAGCAATGGTCACCTTCCACGCACTCCAGGTTTGGACCACGGCGTTTACACTACAGCTGCACATTTACATGAAGCTGTAGAAAGACGTGGCATGGGCACACATACTGCACCGCACACCGCCAACAAACTGGTTCCCAAAATCCTAGCGTACACTTACATACTGAACCTCAGTAGAATTAAGAATCCTGCACAGTTTCAATACATCCGACCCTATCAAACATGCAGCTGTTAAAGTCGGCAGAACTCTCGAAGGACCTAAAAGTAAACACAGTGCATCAATTAAAATATCAAAAAGAATCAAGAAAAGGAAAAAAATGCCGTATTCAATCTACAGCGAAAGCTGGCTCAGCGGGCCAGGATTTAATAAGGGTAAGGCTTACCACTTTGGTTCGTATAACCAAGTGAACAGAAGGGCTCTGTTGGCGACACAGGGTTAGATATTTGCCCTGTTTATTAAGGAGAAAGAAATACTATACAATGTAATGCAGCTGTATTGTGGACCAAGTTTTAAACAAAAAACGGGGCTGCAACTTATGTCACCACTCAAGGAGAAACTGTATACTCCTTAAATGTAATCAATAGCGTCCCCTCTTTGAAAGTCAGTGCCCGCATTGTAAAATGTCAAGGAAGGTGTCGCTGAGGCAGACCAACTAATCAAACTGGCTTAATTAAACTAGCCTGCAAGGACGAAGAGAAGAATCGTGTTAGCTGTGGCCCTTGGTTAAATCACCATAAACATAAGAATAAATACAAATAAATGCGATAACTGCTAGATTTCCACTTTCAAACCCTTACTTTAAAATTCCAGCGACGTGGCAACTAGGATGGACAGACATAGGTTTGGGTCGTGGTGTAGATCCACAAACCAGCATATGGCAAAGCTCATTACGCCACTGATTAATGCTTCCTCTTTGCTTGTTAAGAAGGATTAAAAAAGCCGGCTGTGGCTGATATTCAGGGCTCGAAAAATCATAAAGTTGTTACAAGACCTGCAGGTCTAGTAACTTAAAAAATCTACTTGACCTAACTGTAATGCACTTGACCTCTGTCTCTGAAAGTGGAGCAAATGTGACAAGTTAACAAGATTTAAAGGCATTTTTAATGCTCTTTCACTTTGTGAGCAATAAAGATGCCTTTAAATCTTGCTATCTTGTCACATTTGCTCTGCTTTCAGAGACAGAGGTCAAAAGTCTTCCTACTCGCCAGAAAGGGCAAGTAGGACCTGAAAATAGCTCGTGCTGATTAAATCTGGTACGCAAATGCGAACGGGTGAGTGGATTTTTCGAGCCCTGATGTTGTCACATGATGAAAATGGCGCTGGCACAGGAACACTAGAAAGTTGTTTCTAGTGTGTAAGCGCCATGTTGACAGAAGCGATGCGTACAGTAGCGGCTGGCTAGTTATGTGCATAGCCGATGTCAATTGTTATAACAATTTGTGCAGAACTAGGGATGGGAAAATTACCAAGATTGCGTGCATCGTGAATATTTGATGCTGTACCCATTACTAATATGAATGAAGTAAAAAGACAATGTTGGTTGCAGAAAATTGCGTGCATCGTAAATGATCGATGCTTCACTCGCTGATATTACACACAGAGTGAAAGGCCAATTATGGTTATTCTTATGAAAGGCTGTATCAGGTAAGCACGTTTGCATGACGGTTCTGCACCATTATTAGCAGTTTCGAGGGCCATGCTGGGCGGTCAGGAGCCCGGCCAGCACCCTGCAGGAGGCAGCCAATTACCGCCGACAAGAGCTTGGAGGCTTTCAGCATAATAAATGTCACACACACACAGACAGCAGGATCACAGCAACAGCGCATCCGAACAAAGCCTGAGTGAGCGGGAGGGGCAGAGAAATACTTAAAGACAAAGCGTGATGTCGTGGCGTGCCACACTGGAAGTGCTCGGTGTTAATGTAAAACAAGCAGGAGGGAGAAGGAGGAGGCAGCTGCAGCCGATGAGAGGGAGCAAACGGGGAGGAGGCGGAGGCAGCTGCAGCCGATGAGAGGGAGCAAACGGGGGGGAGGAGGCAGCTTTAGCCCGAAGAGAGGGAGCAAGGAGTGGTCTAAACAAACAAAAAGAAAAAACAGTGCTCAGAAAGTAATAAATAACATGTAATAGGGGCAGTCGTCATGGGAGGTTACAAAAGTAGAAGAGGAGGTACTACTGAGCATATTAACCAGTGAAAAGCAGCCTTTAAGAAGGACAGTAAAAAGGGCCAATTAGAAAGATGGGCGGTGCTTAAAGCCCATATTCTAGATACTCATCCTGGCCTTGGATATTTCGAACTACATATCCCAGAATTCCAGAGTTTGACGCATGGCCCAATCACGGTCATTTTTATAGATACGTGCAGTATTGTGAACAAGCTGCTGTTTATCGCAGAACTTCGAGTGAGCCAGAAGCAATGCCGTGGCATGAGCGGATTGAACACTAATAAAGTAAGTTCTTTTCCATCTGACAAGGGTTGAACGCTTGGCTTGGAGATCATTGTATTTTAGATTATGGGTCGTAAAATATCCCCTAAGGATCTTGAATACGGTTATACGCATATTATGCCGCAACTCATGTTGGTTTGACCCGAATGTTACGACTCACGTGTTCCCTTGTTCGAAGGTGAACACGCGGTGTCTAGTTAACAAGTGTTTCAGTCTTGTAGATGTGGATTCAGTAATTTATATATTTCTGTTGTAGATTGTTCTATTGTGCACACACGTCGAGTGTATTTTGGAGGTTGCGTCTGGAAGGATCTTGATTAGCTTCATCAGCATCTAGTGAGTACTACTTGGAAGTGGTTTTATTAAACAACGGGGTGGGCAGAATAGTAGCATCTGCTTTAGTTATATAGTTATTAAGACACTGTTTATAATTTTGTTTTAGGTAAAAAGAATTGAATCAGCTGATTGAAATCGATATTATATGCTTCGTGAGGTAATCTCATTGTTAACTTTGAGGTATTTTAGATTTATTAAGGTCTATAGAGACAATAGTTTGTCTAATTTTTGTTCATATATGATTTTTTTAGAAGTGGATTTCAGTTCCATGTCCTGAGGAGAACCCTTCAAAAGATACTTCAGAGGGTTCGAAACGCGTCGACCATCATTTGTGCGCTTACTGTGCATAAATTTATGTGTGATACTAGAGTGCCATTTGTATCCAGGGAAACATGAATTGCTATTGATTTTTTTGAAATAATTATTACCTGGGTTCAAAAATTATGCTCCAACAGAGGTGCCTTGTCCATTGACATGAGAGCAGTTGAATTGATTTTGAATTCTCATTAAAGATTTTTACATGAGATTTCTTTTCAGCTCTCTTTTTGGGTTGTAACTAATGTAAACTGTTAATTTGTATTGTATTAAGTTTGTTTTTGTTTAAACTGTGTAAATAGTCACTGTTTTGTTGAGATTTATGTTGGTGGGAGGGAACATTGTTTGCATTTGGTTTTTTGTGAGTGATTTTGTGTATGTGACAACATCAATAATATTTTTTGTGATGTTTGTATAAAATCAAAAAAATAAATGGTGACCGTTCTTATTGAGTAAAACGGTCACAAATGAATTAAATTCGAAAAGGATTAGTCAGTTTTGGCATTGTGTTCTTGGTAGCATATTCTAGATACAGCATGTCTCGAAGAGACAGCGCATGCGCTGCCTAGGTGAGACCTAAAAACAGGACTGACTTACCAAAGAGTGGGCTGTAAGTCCCACCCACCTTTAAATGATAGTAATTCATACATTTTATGGGATGCCCATGTAGCAGTGTGGCAAATGTCAGTGAGGGATGCCCTGCCCACATCTGTCCAATGTCACTTTCATAGCTCTAGTAGAGTGATCATGAATAATCTGGGGGAGAGGTGAGATTAGCTGATCGTGTGCAAGAATGAGAGTTTTCCTGAGCCATTGGTAAAGGTAGCTACTTAGGACTTTATAGCCATATGTCCAACACCAAAGGCTATAAACAAGTACTCTATCCACCTTAATTGAGGTGGTATGGGCCAAATATATCTTCAATGCTCGTACATCATCAAGAAGGAGACCTTGATTATTCCCTTCTCTTACCTCTCTGAGGCCCAGGGACGGGAACTCCACATTCTGCTCATAGTGAAAGTGTAACAGAATCTGTGAGCAGGCGAATAACATTGACTCTGGAAGGAAAAGCTGGTGAACCTCACAGCATAACAGAGCTTCTCGTTCCCCATAATTTCTGGCTGAGCTTTAGGCAGAGGAAATTTAGGGAGCTTTAGACAGTTTCTGGAAGTGCCGATTTGAGGAGTAGGAGGTCCTTTCACACCAATGGGAGGCACAGGAAGGAGAGAGTGATTGGTAAAATGAGTGATAAACTTTTAAGACGTCTGGGGGCATAAGACTTGGCTACATATTCCCCCCCTCCAACCTCTCTGTAAATTGGATAGCTACCAATTGTGCCTGCTAGGCCCTGTGAAAATACCTCCTGCCGGAAATCAAAAATTCTTCTAGGTCTGAATGAGACTGGGCAAAGAACCTTATTCGAGTAGTGGGCAGAAAAGGAGCCTCAGTGTTTCCCAATGGGCTTTTAGGTGGACGGGTAACATGATGTGCTTTCTGGCTGATGCATTGTGGATACCACCTTTGCAGATATACCTTTCGGCATCATCCCTATACTTTCAGTTTCCAAACCTCAAGTCATACTTTCTGCAGCATTGCAGAACGGAGGTATGGTCTCTGCAAGGGGGCAGAATCATAACCAATTTCCTCAGGCAGGAGAAATCAGGAATGAATTTACCAACATGGAAAACTACTTAAACTAAAATTGAGGAGGGGGGAATAGCAATCAGGCCATTTGCCCACAGAAAGGAGAAGAGGTTTATTGCCTTGCCTGTTTGTACCGGATAATGGAGCAGCAACGTGGAAGGAAGGCATCTCTGATGAATTTGAAGAAGCCAAGGCATGGTTCGCCTAACTGGCGGGAAGTCTGTCCAAAGAACTCAGCACCCAGTGAAAACATTTGTATTATTGGGCAAACTACAGAGGGTATCTGCAAAACATTTTCTGCCGCTAGGGTTCAGGGTATAGAATGGACATTAAAGTGGTGTGGGCCCAGTGACAGATGTGAAGTGCCCTAGTATTTGTGCCTCTGAGTATTGATAAAACATTCCAGCGCAATGTCTGTCTGAATCAACACTGCACCCGCTTGATCTGCAGAGTGAATATGACTGAAGGCCTGAGGTATAGAGAGTGCATCATCCAATTGGAAGAAATGACAGCATTTTTTCTTGATTATAACTAGGGCTCCCGGTTTTATGGTATTTATTTTTTTGCCATTTCCGTCTGTATTTATCCATATTTATTTTTTGGGCATTTTTTCTGTATTTATCCACATTTATTTTTGCCACAAGTAAAAGACGACGCTACAGTTAGTATTTTTCCACATTTATTTAAATTGACAATGCACACATGCTCTCACTTAAACTAGCGATTTGTTGTGGCTTTAGCAGTGCTTTAAATGGTCCGGTACTGAGTCATTTGAAAAGGAGAGTACCTGTGCTTTTCAGTTCTGCTATGAAAACACTTTAGGATAGAGTACAAGCACTTATCAGGAGCAAACATGTGCCAGCGCTTCTGTATTTCCATCTAAAGCCAGCTAGAAATCTGCCTTCAAATGTCTATGGTTTTCACACAGAAAGTACGTACCAAATGCGAACCAATGGGGCGCCTGGGCGTGCATTCTGAACACCCCTTCACAGTGAGTTTGGGTCTCAGCTGTGGGGCGTGACAGAAGCAGGCACAAGGCTAAAGTCCGAAAAGCTGGCTGATCAGATGGCACTGCTGGGTATTGCGAGAAGCTGACGCAGGTGGGCAGTTTTACAAGGTGGCACCCGAGGGTCGATAAAAGAATATAGCACTCATATAAAGTGTCAGTGAAGTGAGAGGCGCTGGCATTACTTGGGAATACTAGCATTCAACAAGTGCCTAGATATGCATCAGTTTGTAGTGGGCGCTGTACAAGAGATTCAGATTAATGCTCACGGGCATAGGTGAAGAGTGGAGGCTGCTAGGGGCCTCTCGATGGTTACTTACTCCCTGCTTAGGGGAGTGACTGCGTCAGTGCCAACCTTCCGGATGTTGTCCTTTTTCCGGTTTCAGGACTGCTCCTTCTTGGCATGTGGTATTTTTGGCATAGGTTGGACGTGAGTGCGGCCTTAGCACACGCAAAGCAGGGAATGCCGCCCTCGGTGCACTGACAACAAGCACTGTGGACAGGAGACCCCTTTTACCCTGCTTTATTTATAAACGTGGGCGCCTCGGGTGAGATCATAGGGAGGTTACACTTAGACAGGCTGGGGCCTGTTGAATATTAATAGCATTTCTCTGACACTGAATTATTGGTGTTTAGAGCAGACAGCGTGTAATGTGGGGACAGGGTCTGCCCGCGCTGCGCAATGAATGAGTCAGGCTGACCAAACAGAATATTGGCTCCTCTGCTGTAGACGGTGTTCCATCTCCAGCGGGGCTGTTGTATGCCATGCACATCGAGGCCTTTACTCGGGCTCCTGCTGCAGCACTGTGAATTGAAGTGCTTAAAACGTGCACTGTATGGGGCCTGGGACAGGAGGAGTCAGGGGCGTTGGGGGAGGCTACGGCATGGGGTGAAAGAACAATAAAGCCTCGTTAACAAGTAAATGGTCTTTCAAAAGACCTGTGAAGTACTCGGGTGCGGCTGTGTGTGTGCCCGGGAAGGTATTTCCAGCAGCAGGAAGGGAGCGTGGCGAGAACTCTGGATTCGAGCACGGCAACATTTTCCAGTATTTTGCCGTTTCTAAATATAAATACAGACAAAGGAAATATAGATTTCCGTCTGTATTTATATGTAAAAATCCGTAAAAACGGAAAACCGGGAGCCCTAATTATAACTACTTAGTTCACCCCTTGCCTACGCTCGCTCCCAAGCCTTTGTTGTATATCAGAATATTGTATACAGAAATATTTTCTGACATGAATATTGCGTACTAAATATAGTTCGCAAACATATCACCCTAAATTGGTGTAAAGTTTCTAATATCAACTCTAATTTGGCATTTTTGTAAACAATATTTGTCGAATCTTGTCCATTGTACTATGAAGATTGAAGCTGCTTTATGCGCTAAACCTGGACCCAGAGATGACCTGGAGAGGCTTCACAGCCAGAAAAGCCCTCAAGAAGAGCTAGAGTTTCAGTCACTCAAGGCAGAAAGACATAGGCCTGTGTGATGTTGTAGGAAAGTAGCATCTCCTTACGTTTGGGGGGGGGGTTGTGTAGGAAAGTAGGATCTGCTTCTTATGGTTACCCCCACTTTTTGCTTGATGTTACACTGTTTTGACTAGTCTCACTGGGATCCTACTAATCAGGACCCCAGTCTATCTGCTTCCTCCCTAAAATGTTATGCATGTACTAGGTACACTCCAGATTGGATATTGGGGTACCCTTGTCAGTCCCTAGCATATGGTACACATGTACCCAGGGTATAGGTACCCCAGAGGCCTCCTATGGGCTGAAGCATGTATTATGCCACCCATTAGAGGTCATGCAAAATGGAACTACAGGTCTGCCATTGCAGCCTGTGGAAGCTGGTGCTAGCACCACTTACTAAAGATATAGGTTTACTATATCTAAGGGTCACTGCACTTAAAACCTATAAGTCACCCCCTATAGAAGGCCTTAACAATCCTGAAGGCAGGGTGCTTGGTTCTAAGTGAGAGGGTGCCAATGCATGAGCAGAACACCCCTGCAGCTTACGGAGCCATTCTCCCGGGTTGTCAGTGTATCAGCCATTTACGACATATAGAGCGGCATTACGCGAACGCGTGATGACCAACTCTAAAATGGCTGAAAGTAACCCTATCGTGTTTGGTATCACACATTGTGGAATCATACCCCCACACCGGTAACCGGTGTGGGAGGTATGATTCCACCCCTCAGAAGCGAGCTTTGTGGGGTCCCTGGTGTTCCCGGTACCAGACTTCTAGTCCCGGACAGCACAAAATGGTTGCTGCCGACCAGAGACACATTTCAACCTCCTGCTGCTGAGCCAAGCTCGAGCAGGGGAAGGCAGAACAATAGGCATCCTGTGACAGGAAGGTGTGACCACCTATCAGACAGGATTTAGTGTATTGGGGCTGGGTGGGTGCGCTTGCAAGCGACTGAAAGTCTGCATGAGGGGCACATTTGGTGTCCCTGTGCATAGTCCAGTTCAAACCAGTCCTGGGAGCTGTTGGCTCCCGCTCTGGTGCGAAACTGGACAAAGGACAGGGGAGTAACCTCCCCATTGTCCAGACCCTACCCTGGGAGGGTCCCCTGAATCTGTCCAACCCTTTCCCATAGGTACTTAAGGGCTTACCTGACTGTAGGACCCTAGACTCGATGTGGACAAGATTCTGAACCAGAAACCACTGAACTTCGACCGTCTGGACACTCTGGACTTCGCTGGACTTCGTTTGGGCCCGACTTCGTCTCCCACTCAGTCTGCTGCATCAGCTGTGCCCGTGCACCAAACAGGATCCGTCAGGACCTGTGGAGCATCAAGGACAACCGAAGACATCTCCCTTGGAGTGAAGGAGTCATTCCCCTGCATCCGCAGGCACCGTAACACTGCTGTCCGGGCTGCTGACCCTCAGCTCCTATGGACTCCAAAGGCTTCAGCAACACAGGAGGTGGGTTTCTACATCCCTCGAGGTCTGAGCTGCCCTCTCACCAAGTTTGAGGGCTGCAATACCCAAACCCCTGTGCACCGCGTACATTTGCAGGTGCATATGCTTGTTGGCGCTTCCCAAACAAGTGCACTAGGCTCCGAGTAGCCTCAATCTCTGGCACCATTTCCTACCAAGATCTTTGACATCCTCACACGGCGTGCTCCGTAGGCTGTCGTTTGGTGAAATCGCTCGAGGTCCTCTCGCAACTCCTGTGCCTCCGGCCTGTGGGTCCAATTGAGGGTCAACTTTACTTTTCTTGGGCTCCCCTGGTTGCTCTATGCTCGCCCTGACTCCCCTGTGTTTGGTGAGTCTCCTGGACCTTGCTGGTCCGAACCGTACAATATCTTGACCTTCTGTGTGGCTTGCCGCTGCCAAGGCTTGTTGGTGCTCCCGCCAGACACCGACCCCTCAGCACTAGACATGCTTCGTGGGACAGCTCACATCCAGGTCCTGGTCATCCTCGACGTCTCCTGGTCCCCGCAGCTGCAGAGTCAAGGACTCCATCAACCAACCTGAAGCATCCGACATCGGTGGGCATTTGTCTACCGAGCCCCTGGTCACTCCCAAGTGACCCAGACTCTGTCCCCTCTGCTTTCAGGTACTCTTCGACAAGAATCCATGTTTGGATTCCAACGGACACCTTTCTTCCTTCCAGCAGCGGCTCTTCTTCGAAGTCCTCCATTGAGTTCGACGGCGGTTTCCGACGCCACTTCAGCCCTATTCACCCGGCTTCCCTGGGAAAGGTAACTTGGGTACCTCAGTATCCACGAGTGGGGTGGCTCTACAACCTTCTGTCATCCACGGGGTTTCTTTGAAGACCACTGGGAAGGGTCCTTAAACTCTAAAACTTCAACCGCGACTTTCCCATTAGAATTGTACGGAGCACGCGGTTGTGTTCCCACACTGCACCCGTCCTCCGTGAGGTCCCTACTTACTCACCTTGGGTGGTTCCTTGGGGTCCCAGCGATTCTACGTCCTCTCGACACTGTCTTGACTTGAGTCGTGGTTCTTATACCACTTACTTAGTATATGGTTTGGTCCCCCCCTGGGGCCCACTGTGTATTAGTGCTGTTTACTTTCATTTCTGTGCTTAAGTATTGTGTGCTTTGTGATTATCTCCATGTAGGAGATACTGTGTCGTACTAGATAGTGTTATATCAATAAATACTGTGTGTTTCTCCTTTCATTTAACCAATACTATAAGGTTGTATTCTGGTAAAGCAAGCTGCTTAACATTCCTTCAAGACTAAGCCTGAAGGCTGCTCTCCACATCTACCACTTGGATAGCTTTCTAAGGTTATCTTTGACCTCTTAACCCCTTGGCTGCGGCGGTAATTCCGCCGCGGCACTGGGGGGGTGGGGGGAGAGCGTGGTGCCGCCATGCTTGTGACGGAACCACGCCGTCATGAGCCACGGGCGGCGTGTGCTCATGACGGCGTGGTTCCGTCACAGCCCCGCCCGCTCATTAATTCGCCCGCACAGGCGGGGAATTAATCGCGCGTGGGCCGAGCGGCAGCCGCATGACGGAACCACGCCGTCATGAGCACACGGCGCCCGTGGCTCATGACGGCGTGGTTCCGTCATAAGCACGGAACGGGTTAAATCACCATAAGGGTTGTTTGAACTGGTGCAAGGTGCCCACTTTAATTAGTGGACAACATATACCAGGCCAACTTCTCACAGATGTCAAAGACTGCCTCCAGTGGTGTAGCTAGACCTTTTGCTGCCCATGGTGGTCCCTGTGTTTGCCGCCCCACGTCCGGCGCAGGTAAGAGCAGGGGGTGCTGGCGATTCCTGTGTTTGCCGCCCCGCAATGGCCGCAGGTAACAGGGAGGGTGCTGGCGATCCCTGCGTTTGCTGCCCTGCTACGGCCGCAGGTAAGGGGGGCCACTGCCCCCAAAACCCGTGCCGCCTGTGGAGGACCGCTCCACCTGCCCCACCTTGCTATGCCACTGACTGTCTCAATGAATTGTATGACTTGGGCTTGCTTGAGGTAGAACTTGTTCATATTAATTTTCCAGCCAAAAGTTTGCATACTATTATGAGGTGATCTAGCCCCTCCTGATATCATGTGGAGTAAATCATACTGTGTTATAAGTACGGGTGGACCTGTGCACACTTCTGGTGGTGTTTGGGCAAATTATTAAGGACAAAATATCGTGTGGTCAAAATATTGTGAAGGCAAGATTGTATGGGAAAACAAAGTTTTACTATATTTCACTTCATATACACGTATGTTGAAGATATATGTAACCTGTAAATATATATAAACGCCAAAACGCGTCGTCTTGGTGCACAATAAAGGATTGGGCAAAAGTCCCCGAGTGTGCCGCTTTGTGTTTTCTCTTCTGGAGTGCTGGAGGATATCACTTGGTGAAAAAGTAAAATGGCGGCTGCCGCCGTAGCAGGCACCGACACCGTTGGAAGGTGAACTGCGGTAAGCAGCAATAGAGAGCAACATATATATATCTTCATGGTACGTAAATGTAAAGTTAAGAACAGTAAATCTATACTCTGTCCACACTATATGTTTGTCATTAATATTCTATCAGACTGGTGAATTTTCACACAGGAGGGGCATACTTACTCTGTCTAGATTACTTATTATAAGAGTCCAACCCTCACAATTTGGGCATGTGAAGGTTCTTGCTTTTTGAGGAAAGTTTGACAAAAAGGGCCTCATTTTGGAGCAGAATTTTACAAAGAACCTACTTTAAAATGGCATAGGTTTTCGAGATAGTTCTGGGCGACCGTAATCCAAGTATGCAATATAACAAGGCCTACTACTATTTTTCAAAATGTATAAAATGCCTTCCTTTGCTTCTGTTTTGCATTTCCTTGAATGTTCTCTTCCTCTCCCTTCCTCTCCCATACAATATCACTTAAAATGGGCTTGAATGAGAGAAAGGATAGGAAAATTCAAAGTTTTTACACTTATCACTAACTTTTAAGTCTGCAGAGTTATCCGAAGTAGGTCTGCAGCGTTGGGGCTGCTCTTGGCTAGGAGAAGAATACACTGGCTCTCTTCTATGGTTCCTAAGTATCAGTCCTGGATGGCTGACCTGACTGAATGTGCCATAGTGGAAAACCGTTGCCTGTGTGAGGCGGGAATGGATGAGAATGTGGAGAGGGATTTGGAGACCTGGGCGAAAACTGTCACTTTTTTGGTGCAAAAGCCTGGTACATGAAACAGACACTTAAGTGACCAAACAGATAGCACATCGGAGTTGGAGAGGGATACATGAAGGACATTGAACAAGACAAGGAAGCAGCCAGGGATTAGATAGCCTTATTTTTTCTTTTGGCTTTTTTTTCTTTCTTATTCACTTGGATTGTCTAAGGTGTTAAGTATAAGTTATACTCATGCAAATACACCCTATGTTATACTGTATAACATAGGGTGTATTTGCATGAGATACTCGCCACAGCATGAGGTACCTGGTTTTTTGAGCGAGTGCTTACAGTACGGCTGCACCATTTTATATCAAGGACTCACCTTTAAAGAGATCAGGGACTCACCTTTAATGATTTGAGTGTAACAAACACGGGAGGCTGGACATGCACAATCATTTTTTGTTTGGGATTGTTTAAACTTTCTTATACTCTCCGAAATACTGCTCTCTGTCTTTGCCTATTTATCTGTTCTAATGTTGCCTCATGGTGCTTCCTGTTTCTGGGGTCTTAATGTATTTGGCTTCATGGTGCTTTCTATTTTTTGTTTATTTAATGTATTTTATAAATTTTGTATCCGTCATGTTTTTGTATACCATATGACCCTCATCTCATGTGGAGGTGTCCATTCGGTTTTATCTGTGTCTGTGTCGTATGGAATAGTAATGTGATGTCATGAAACACACATGTTCATTTGATTTTAGTAGTTTGTAAACGTGTCAGCTTCTCTCGTGATTTTGTTTGGGGTAATGATGACCCAAAACAATTGTGTTTTTTAATGGGATTATTAATGGGACTATTTTTATTAATGTTTTTTTAGGTCTGTTTCATGTACTTGTCATGTTTGTAATTGGTATTGTTATTAGTACTATATGTAATCTTGCAGGGTTTTATATATATGTGTTTTTCTATGTCTGTAGCCCTGATTAAGCCTTTTTTAGGGTGAAACACGTTGGCTGCTATATTTGGAAATAAGAAGAAAAAATAATACAATAAAGCGAAGAAATGTATTCATTAACCAGGACTTGCAACCATCTATTCACTTGTTTTTTCGTTTTCAAAACATTTACTAATTGATTGTGGTGGCCTCTCTATCTGTATATAATACATGAAGGACATATGGGGGAGGTGGAAGAAGTTGTAAGGAGCCAGGGGGAGGGAGACGGCCATTGTGGATTACACCACGGCTGAGAGCACACACCTGTATCTGTTCCTCTAATTTATACCCTGACAATGTAATGAATGCTATGTTAATATACTGGGTTGTGAACGCCGACTAGAATATGGCACCACATGCGACTTTTCTTTATGTGTTATTATCATGCTATTGTATGATAAACAGGCAAATATAAATGTTAATAAACACGTTAGAAGAGTTATCTCATATGTCCGATGGATCTTACAGGCTCAAACCACAAAACACTAATCATGCAGGCTCAGGACTCGGACGGTCAATATATGTTGTGATCAGTGGCGTAGCATGGGGGGGCACCGGGGCAGTTCCTCGGGCGCAAAATTGTTAGGGGGCGCAACATTTTAAAAGAAAAAAAAAATCACTGCACTTTTCTTTTAACATTTTCCGCCAGGAAGTGTTAACAGTCCACGGGTTAGGGGACGGAATACTTGCCTTGCCCCGGGTGCTGGCAACCCACACCACGCCGCTGGTAGTGATAGTACAGTAATACAACGCTATTATTATTGCCTATGAACTGCCATAACATCAGCTCTAGGTATACTTACATCAGCAAGAATTGTCACTCAAATATCAGCCTGAAATATTTCATTAAAGTTCTTATTTTTCCCATATTCCAATTCTCCCATGCTGCTAGCAGGCGATCTACTGTCGAAAACGAGTACGCTTCTGAGTGTTTGGTGAACTGGGTGCTAAATAGTTTGGTGTGCACTGCTCAGTTAAATTGTGGAATGTGGGACGTTTTGCCTTAGATTTCCAAAATGCTTACGCTTTTAGTACATTTGCAATTTACTAAAGAATTCCAGGCCTACACAGAGAAAGTTGCCATTTAGGCACACACACGTGTATTTGTACATTTCCGCATGTGGAAATGTCATTTTAAAGTGAATTTGCACTTGCTACCTTTTTTTCTCAAAGGGAAATATATTTGCCCACTAGAGAACTCCCATATCCACCCATCGACTCATTTGGGGATTTTTCCTTCCCCGTTCCTACTTTGAAAACGAGTTTAAGCCTGTCCTTGAAGGATGTTAATCTCGGACTATTTCAGGGAGTGAACCTAAGTTTTGGTGAGTACCAACAAACTTGTGAGCGCCTCAGCTTTTGCGGGGGGACAAGCAGAGACCACCCAAAACCTGCCATTGAGAGCAGATTTGCTCACACAGAATTTCTTCATACTGGGGAATAGTTCTGTATTTACCAGATCCAATCCACATTAGTCCTGAATCTGTTAATCAGAAATGGGAACTGCAATCATAAACGAAGGTAGTTTGAAACCTTAGTTCTACCAAGGGCCTGATTACAAGCTGGGGGTTAAATTCCTAAAGACATTTTTTGGGAGGAAAAGGCCCAGGAAAAAAGGCAAAATGTGTGGAATGTGGTGCTTTTTATACAGATTCCACAGAAACTCTATGGTCCTGAGCGCAAGCGCAGGATTACATTTCGATCCATATTGAAGGGAAGTGCCTCTTTTATTTTTTCATGACAAATTTTATTGGGTTTTAACAAAGATTCACAGCCGTTCCGGCCAAGGCACATATACAGGAGATTGCAATGCATACCCCCCACGAACAGAGACAACAAAAAAACTTGCACAGTCGATCCCAGCCATCTCACCCAAGTACCATATTACACCATTAATGCCCCTAAACAAATTAGGCATTAGACAAATACATCATTCCCTAGCCTTTCGGCTCAACGTCACCAAACTTCCACCTTTAGAAGGGTGCCAGTAAAGCGAACCGAAGCTAAGACAATTCCCTTATAATCGGCCCACCTCTGGCAAACTTTGGGGCGTTTTTGGGGACAACCACTTGCCTGTTACACTACCACCTTTAACCCCATATAGTGGTCCATCCCCTTTTTCCACACCCAGAGGAAGCGCCTCTTTTGTTTCATGATTAATCCCAAAGTTTTGGACTGATGCTGCTGGTTTTTCAGCTCAGAGTGCACTGAGGCCTGCTAACCAGACCTCAGTGCCAGTGTTCACTGAGGCCTGCTAACCAGACCTCAGTGCCAGTGTTCACTGAGGCCTGCTAACCAGACCTCAGTGCCAGTGTTCACTGAGGCCTGCTAACCAGACCTCCTCAGTGCCAGTGTTCACTGAGGCCTGCTAACCAGACCTCAGTGCCAGTGTTCACTGAGGCCTGCTAACCAGACTTCAGTGCCAGTGTTCACTGAGGCCTGCTAACCAGACCTCAGTGCCAGTGTTCACTGAGGCCTGCTAACCAGACCTCAAGACCTCAGTGCCAGTGTTCTGACCCTTAAAAGTGTAATGTTAGATTGGCTATACCCAATTAGCATAACTTTACTTACTTATAAGTACCTTGTATATGGTACCAGAGGTAACCAATGCCTGTAACGCATGGTTGTGCAACCCTGGATGCAACAATGTGAAAACATGTCTCCCAGCTTGCCACTGTAGACTGGCGGAGCTGGTTTAAACTGCTAACCAGACTTTGCCATTTAAACTAATAGCAAAGCCCAACACCCCCATTTTAGTATATATAAGTCACCCCTACACCAGGCCTATCGAGTCCTGTATGTCAAAAAGCAGGACATATATTCTCATATGTACTAACAGTAAAAAACCCAAATTGTCATTTTACTTTGGAAAGGCTAATAGCCCTGTTGGAAATGGCCCTTTTTGCAGGGTTATCCCTAAACTTTTTGCTTCTCCCTCCTTTGTTTTTCCTGACCTGTGGTTGTTGGCTATAGAACTCTGGGCATTTTACCACTGCTGATCAGTGCTAAAGTGCATATGCTCTCTGTGTAAATTGTTATGGTGATTGGTTATCCATGATTGGCATATTTGTCGTACAAGTAGGTCCCTAGTAAAGTGCACTGAGTGTGCCAGGCTGGTAATTCAAATGCTACTAGTGGGCTTGCAGCACTGATTGTGCCACCCACATGAGTAGCGCTGAAAAGAGGTCTCAGGCCTGCCACTGCAGTGCCTGTGAGCAGTTTGTTAACTGCCATGACGACCTGGCCAGTGTACCCACTTGCCAGGCCTTACCCTTCCCTTTTCTTACACTTAGGACACCCCATGGTAGGCCTAAGGTACCCCCCTGGGCAGGGTGCAGTGTATGAAAAAGGTAGGACATGTACTAGTGTGTGTAACATGTCCTGATAGTGAAATACTACCAATTTCGTTTTTCACTATTGAAAGGCTATCTTGCCCATAGGACAGAATGGGGAATGCTGTGTAAAATGTTTACCTGCATATCTTTCCAAAGGAGTGAGATAGAAACTTGGAGTCTGGTATCCCTGAACTCAGAATTTAATAACACATCTGTTAGGAAGGATGGTTTTTAAATTCTGTGTTTGAAAATAGCACTTTTAGAAAGTGGCTATTTTCTTGTTCAACCTTTCTGTGTGCCTCTGCCTGTTTGTGGATTGACTGTCTTGTTCGTGAGTGACAGGGGCTGGGGTGGCTCCAGGAGTCTGGGTGAGTCAGCACTATGTTGAATAGGCCGATCTGCATTTGGAGTGGTGGGAGTAGTAGCACCTGGGCCTGAATAGGGCTGTGCCTGCCTTCCACAATGCTGGCTCCACCTCCTGCAGTGTGTCTGATGACCCTGGCCCACACTAACAAAGGAAGAAGTTGTGCACTGGCAGAGTGCACCCAGAACTGGTTTGGACTGTGTCCAGGACCCCTCACACGTAGAGAACAAAGACTTTTGGGGTATAAATATGAGAGCTGAAACCCCTGAACTTTAGACTACTTCGTGATCAAGAGGAACCTGTTGCCAAAGAGGACAGCTGAAGAGACTGAGGAGAAGTACTGCCCTTGCTGTGTGTCTGGGGTTGGCCTGCAGTTTGCTGTTTCTACTGAGGAGAGGACCAAGGGACTTTGCTGTGTGCTGTGACCCCTACTTGAAGAAGGACTTTGCTGTGTGCTGTGTCCATCTGAAGAAAAGTCTCCAAGGGCCTGAGAAGAGCTGGCCTCCTGTTTTTGAAGTCCCAGGAACAAAAGGACTTCACCCCCAGCTTCCCTGAACTTCCTTGGTGGGAGTTCTGACCTGCCAGGAGGTGCCTGTAACTGTGTGTGAGGCCCTTGCTGTTGGGAGCTGGAAGCGTGACTCAATGAGGGAGAAGCGTGTTGCCGCCGCAGCAGCCGCTGTCGCATCGCCGAGGAAGCGTGCCGCCGCTGCCGCTGTTCGCTGGCGCATCACCGGAGAAGCGTGTCGCAGGGCCCGTCGCATCGCTGAGGAAGCGTGCCGCCGCTGATCGCCGCCGCATCACCGGAGAAGCGTGCCGCCGCCACAGAGGGTGCCGTCGCATCACCGGAGAAGCGTGTCGCAGGGCCTGTCGCGGCTCAGGAAACCACAGATTTCGCCGCACGGCCATCGGGCGTGCTCGCATCGCCTCCACGTTGTCGAAAAACGCCATTTTGTCGCATCGCACCGGATCGTTCGCAACGCATCGAGGCGCCATCTTGTCGCATCGGAACCAGAGCGCAGGAAGAATCGACGCATCGCCTTCTCTGCGCCCCTTTTGTTTGTTCTGCGTTACGCATCCAAGGTACTCTGAGAGTAAAATGTCGCATTTATCGTCTACAAGCTTATATTTGCAACAACCTTTTTAAAGACATTCTACTGAGTATCTGTATGTTGCATTTTTGTCGTTTTGGTCTTGTGTAGTTTAGATAAAGATATTTTATTTTTCTAAACTGGTGTGGTGTCCATTTGTGGTGTTTTCACTGTGTTACTGTGAGTGTTGGTACAAATACTTTACACATTGCCTTTGGGATAAGCCTGTGTGCTCGTGGCAAGCTACCAAGGGGGTGAGCAGGGGTTATCTACAGTGTGTATCCCCCTTACCCGGACTAGAAGCAAGGGTCCCTATTTGGTCAAAGGTACCTACCTCTGCCAACTAGAGACCCCCAGTTCTAACATTGGTGGTCAGCAGTGAGGATTTGAACTTGTATTTGTACTTGACCCACAGTGATTGGTGTACATCACTAGTTTAGTGCAGACCACTATGCAACCACATACTGTGTTTTATTTTTTGGTTCTATTTTTGATCTGATCCTTGAGTCATCCATGCATCATGTCTCTAAATGGTAAAGCAGCAAGTGAGAAGGCAGAATTGGAGATTCACATTGAGGATTTGCATTCCTACAAAGTAGATCAACTCAAGCAATTCTGCAAAGATTTTGGATGTCCCATGAGGAGCAGCTCTAAGAAGGAGGAGCTGCTGAAGGCCTTGAGGGCCTGGTGGGAGGCCAAAGAGGCTGAGGAGACAGGTGATGCAGAAGTGGATGAGGATGCACAAGGGGATGGTTTTAGGTCACAGGATCTGCCTGTGTCCAGAGCAGCCTCCAGGGCTGGTAGCAACCATTCCGCTAGAAGTTTTTCCCCAAAGGAGTTGGAGGAAAACCAAAGGGTTAGAGATCATGAGTTAGAAGTCATGAGGCTCGAGATGAAAATATTGGAAATGGAGAACCAAAAGGCTGCAATGGAAGAAAAGAGATTGCTTGAGGAGAGAAAGAAGATTTATGCTTTGGAAGAATTGAAATTGACCTTGGCACATGAGTTAAGAATGAGGGAGCTTGATTTGGAGCTCGAGAGGCTTGAGGCCTTGAGTGTCTTAGCCAAGAAAGAAGAAAAGCGTGTAGCTCAGGAAGTGAGCTTTGCTGAGTTGGAGGTGGAGTCTAGCTCAGATGGTGGCAGCAAGATTGTGTTATCTAGTGCTGAGGGAGAAGTACACACACCCAGAGATGTGGCGCCTGACTTGAGGGAGGGGGTTAACATACACCAGGGGGTTCAGGTTTATGAGGTAGCTCCAGTGGTGTGCAGTGTCCCTGAAGTAGATTGGGGAACTGACACAGAGGATCATATTCCTAGTGGTGGGAGGGACACTCTACTGACTCTAGATGAGAGGTGCAGGGAGAGGGGTTCCCCCATGGTAGAAGTCCTGGTGTGTGAGTGTGGAGACCGCCTAGAAGAGTGTGGGTTGAGTGACAGAGACAGTCAGACACTGTCCTGCCAATCTCAGGAGAGTGGTGTGGGGTACTTGTTTGAGGCACTGGATGGTGAGGCAAAGGGTAGCTTGGTTAACAACTGTGGGGGGCTGTGTGATTCATTTGTTGGAGAGCATATTTTAAGTCCCTGTTTTCCAGAGCTATGCCGACACCCGGTGGAGTGTGAGTTCTCTGATTCCAGGGAGCTTGCATTGGAGGCAGACCTCTTGGTGGATTCCAGAGGGTCTGAAGAGGCATTTGGGAGTGATACTAAAAGAAGTGGCTCAGGTATCTTCCAGACCTGTGTGGTGGGAGAGGTTCAGAGTAGCCCAGCTAGGTCCCGGTATAGTGGGAGGGGTGTAGGGGCTCACGTCCTGTCTCAGTGGAGAAGGAGTGAGTGTGGGCTGTGTCCCAAGGTGCCTGAAAACCAGTCTCAGGGCCTGGAGGGTTCCCTAAGGGAACGCCAGGTTGGGGGCCTAGGCTGTACTAGTAGGCCTTTTGAGGGGGATCTCCTAGTGTCAGGAGAACCTGGAGCGTCTGTAAACGGAGCTCCAGTGGTTCTGGTGTCTGGCGGTGCCGCTCCTAAGTGGAGGGTGCAGAAGTCCAGATTGAGGGGTGAGAGGGGATTGTGTTCCCCAGGGGGAGAACCAGTGGGTCAGGGGCCAGCCAGAAGGGCTGAGCCTCCTAGGAGTGACCATGGTGACACCACTTCTGTCCTGGGGGATCTTCGCGCACTGTCAGATGGACAGGGGTCGGGAGATCTGCACCAGGCAGAATGTCACACAACATGTGAGTCATGTGTTACCCTCGGGGGGGATTATGTGTGCATCCCCAGAAGTCCTGGCGTGCCAGGCAAGTGCTCAGCCGAGGGGTTCAGCCCCAAGGTTGGGAGGACAGGTTCAGGTTCTGCCTGACCTGGAGGGAAGGATGACTGTAAGCAGTATCCTGACCGGTTTGGCTTCCAGGGGTACCACTCCAGGTGGGAGGGTGCAGAACTCTGGAAGGGGGTGCAGAGGGAGGGAGTCCTCGCCTCTGACCCTGGTTCAACCTGAGGGTTTAGATCCTAGGTTGGGAGACCAGTTGCAGGGGAGGGGTCCTAAACTGGTGGGAGAGTTGTGTTCTGAGGGTGCCTCTCCTGGGAGGAGAGTGCAGGACCCCAGAAGGAGAGGTAGGGGGAGGAGAGCCTCGCCCATGACCTCTGGTCAGCCTGAGGGTGCAGATCCTGGGCTGGTGGGCCAGTGTCAGGATGCCCTGCCTGACTTGGCAGGAGGGAAAGTGGAGAAAAGGTGCCAGGCATCTGGGGCTACTGCCCCCCACTTTCTGACGCCACAGAGATTAGAGAGGCCTGACAGGCATGAGGCCTGGCTCTCATCACTGACAGCTGTCAGTGGCCACTGTGGCTGGTTGTCCTGGTGGACAGAGTTGCCCCGGGGAGGGGTGCTGGAGTCACACCCTGGGGGTGGACTGGGCCACACCGCTGTGTTGGCCAGGTGGGTACTGTCTACCAGTGCGGACACATCTGTGAGCAAAGTAAGCTTAGGCGCTGCACAGATGGGGTCCCCAGGTGAGGAGAAGGGTCCCCCATGGTTTAGCTTAGTGGGCCTTGAGAGTATGGATAGAGGGATCCCACTGGGTTCAGGAAGGCGCAGAACAGGAATAGACATCTGCTATTCGGGCCAGGTTCCATGTTCTGTCGTCCCAAGCAGGGAATCCCATCGAGGTATCGATTGGTCTACCCTGGCTTTAGGCTGGAAGGGGGTTGTGTTGGAAAAGGCCCTTTTTGCAAGGTTATCCCTAAACTTTTTGCTTCTCCCTCCTTTGTTTTTCCTGACCTGTGGTTGTTGGCTATAGAACTCTGGGCATTTTACCACTGCTGATCAGTGCTAAAGTGCATATGCTCTCTGTGTAAATTGTTATGGTGATTGGTTATCCATGATTGGCATATTTGTCTTACCAGTAGGTCCCTAGTAAAGTGCACTGAGTGTGCCAGGGCTGGTAATTCTAATGCTACTAGTGGGCTTGCAGCACTGATTGTGCCACCCACATGAGTAGCGCTGAAAAGAGGTCTCAGGCCTGCCACTGCAGTGCCTGTGAGCAGTTTGTTAACTGCCATGTCGACCTAGCCAGTGTACCCACTTGCCAGGCCTTACCCTTCCCTTTTCTTACACTTAGGACACCCCTATGGTAGGCCCAAGGTACCCCCCTGGGCAGGGTGCAGTGTATGTAAAAGGTAGGACATGTACTAGTGTGTGTAACATGTCCTGATAGTGAAATACTACCAATTTTGTTTTTCACTATTGAACGGCTATCTTGCCCATAGGACAGAATGGGGAATGCTGTGTAACGTGTTTACCTGCATATCTTTCCATAGGAGTGAGATAGAAACTCGGAGTCTGGTATCCCTGAACTCAGAATTTAATAACACATCTTTTAGGAAGGATGGTTTTTAAATTCTGTGTTTGAAAATAGCACTTTTAGAAAGTGGCTATTTTCTTGTTCAACCTTTCTGTGTGCCTCTGCCCGTTTGTGGATTGACTGTCTGGTTTGAGAGTGACAGGGGCTGGGGTGGCTCCAGGAGTCTGGGTGAGTCAGCACTAGGTTGAATAGGCCGATCTGCATTTGGAGTGGTGGGAGGAGTAGCACGTGGGCCTGAATAGGGCTGTGCCTGCCTTCCACAATGCTGGCTCCACCTCCTGCAGTGTGTCTGATGACCCTGGCCCACACTAACAAAGGAAGAAGTTGTGCACTGGCAGAGTGCACCCAGAACTGGTTTGGACTGTGTCCAGGACCCCTCACACGTAGAGAACAAAGACGTTTGGGGTATAAATATGAGAGCTGAAACCCCTGAACTTTAGACTACTTTGTGATCAAGAGGAACCTGTTGCCAAAGAGGACAGCTGAAGAGACTGAGGAGAAGTACTGCCCTTGCTTTGTGTCTGGGGTTGGCCTGCAGTTTGCTGTTTCTACTGAGGAGAGGACCAAGGGACTTTGCTGTGTGCTGTGACCCCTGCTTGAAGAAGGACTTTGCTGTGTGCTGTGTCCATCTGAAGAAAAGTCTCCAAGGGCCTGAGAAGAGCTGGCCTCCTGTTTTTGAAGTCCCAGGAACAAAAGGACTTCACCCCCTTGCTTCCCTGAACTTCCTTGGTGGGAGTTCTGACCTGCCAGGAGGTGCCTGTAACTGCGTGTGAGGCCTTTGCTGTTGGGAGCTGGAAGCGCGACGCAATGAGGGAGAAGCGTGTTGCCGCCGCAGCAGTCGCTGTCACATCACCGAGGAAGCGTGCCGCCGCTGCCGCTGTTCGCCGCCGCATCAGCGGAGAAGCGTGTCGCAGGGCCCGTCGCATCGTTGAGGAAGCGTGCCGCCGCTGATCGCCGCCGCATCACCGGAGAAGCGTGCCGCCGCCACCGAGGGTGCCGTCGCATCACCGGAGAAGCGTGTTGCAGGGCCTGTCGCGGCTCAGGAAGCCACCGATTTCGCCGCACGGCCGTCGGGCGTGCACGCATCGCCTCCACGTTCTCGCATCGCATCAAAAACACCATTTTGTCGCATCGCACCGGATCGTCGCAACGCATCGAGGCGCCATCTTGTCGCATCGGAACTAGAGCGCAGGAAGAATCGACGCATCGCCTTCTCTGCGCCCCTTTTGTTTGTTCTGCGTTACGCATCCAAGGTACTTTGAGAGTAAAATGTTGCATTTATCATCTACAAGCTTATTTTTGCAACAACCTTTTTAAAGACATTCTACTGAGTATCTGTATGTTGGATTTTTGTCGTTTTGGTCTTGTGTAGTTTAGATAAAGATATTTTATTTTTCTAAACTGGTGTGGTGTCCATTTGTGGTGTTTTCACTGTGTTACTGTGAGTGTTGGTACAAATACTTTACATATTGCCTTTGGGATAAGCCTGTCTGCTCGTCCCAAGCTACCATGGGGTGAGCAGGGGTTATCAAAAGTGTGTATCCCCCTTACCCTGACTAGAAGCAAGGGTCCCTTTTTGGTCAAAGGTACCTACCTCTGCCAACTAGAGACCCCCAGTTCTAACAAGCCCTATTGGCGAGTAGAGTGTTACATGCTGACCAATCAGCTATGCTAACTTCTGAATGGGTCTACTAAAGTTGGTACTTCAAGGAATCAAATTAATCGTCACATTAAACCTGATTTGATGCACAAGTCAAATTTAATGTAACTTTTAAGCCAATGAAAATTTTAGATAGTTGACACTTTGTTGCCTAAGTTTTCCAGTGACTACACACAGATGCTGGCTACAAGACAGCCTTCTGCCCTCCTGGGGAGAAGTGTGAACTACTCCCAGGAGTACAAAAAATAGAGTCCTGCCATTGAAAGAGATGTCACCTCTCCCTGGCAAGAAGCCACACAGTGTGTGATCCCAAAAAGGGAGCTGCAAAAGGAAGCGGTCTTTGAAGGGCAAATGATGGACACACACAATAGGGGCTGCTCTTTTGTTGAAGTAGATGGGTTGGGGTCGGGTACAGAAAGGGGAGACCAATTACCAAACAGTTTTTTCCGTGGGCATGTAGCCCTCAGGTAGCCACACCTCTAAGCTGGGATACCAAGCTCCACATACTGAGAGAGGGGTTCTGCCATCTCAGAGGTGGGTAGAATAGAGCACCCTGGAATAGCTAAATGGTATACTTCGCAGGAAGTCATCAGGCTGGAAAGTTCCTACTAGCCCATTGGCTAGTGACAGCCACAATCTCTGAGTGCTTTTTCTGGGCATAAATATGGCAACCCTGGCACACAGAGATAAGATCACATCTGCATTAGACAGAGGACCGAAGAAGGACTGCCCTTCTGTTCCCTGGACCGGGCAAAAGAGGCTCCACTAACCACTGAACTGCACTGGCTGATCTTGATGCTAGCGAAGAGAGGACTGTGCCTGTGGTGCCTGGCTAATGGATAAGTCCCTCCAGAGCCCCAGACAGAGAAGATAACTCCAAGCCTCAGTTGGCTGACTTCCTGTAGCAGCACCAGGGCCTTAAAAGCTGAAGTAGCCCCCTCTGGCCAGTCAGTAGCCTAAATCGCTTGACGGCCGATGGGCTGCCCAGACAACCAAGTCCCAATGCTCAAACGTTACATCCGAGCCTGCCGGACCAGGGAGACTCATCAAAGTGCAGTTTGGTCACCCAAGATGGACATTAGCCTTCACCAAAGGGAACCACTGGTTTCACTGTGACTGGAGACCAGTAGTCCAGTAGCAACAGGACTTTTGCTTGACCAAAGAGGACTTTGAGGGACATCAACCCCTGCAGTGAAAGTCCCCTGCCTGGACCGTAGATGGAGTAGTAGCCCCAGGAAGACCCCCATCAACCGCACAGCATCCTCAACATCTTGCAGCATCTTCAGCATCCTGGATCCCTTCCATCAGGCCCACACCATTGAAGTCTATGACATTTGCCCATATAGTCTGGAACTGGACTGTAGACTTCTTTGGTGTCAAGGAACCTATTTTACTACTCCTCACTAGCTCCCCTGGCCTTCCCCCTGTTAGAGTTGGTCACCCAATGCAGGACGGAATAGTCAATCACAACTCTTTAAATGTTTTACAAAGTTTCGAAACTTTGTTTTTAGCAATGCTTGTTTGTGTTTTGGAGTAAAAAGCTGAAATTTATGTTTTACTTAAAAATCTATACTTCTAGACCTCTCCAATGGATTCTTTTCATTTTGGTGTCTAAAAATTCATAAAAATATAATCTATTTTTATAGATTGGTGTTGGATCTCTTTTGTGATGTGTGATTTACATGTTCCGTTGTTTTGGTACTTCTAAATGTTTTACACTTATTCCTTTTTTAAGCCTTACTGCTCGAAGCCACAGCTACCCAGGGTTGAGCTAAGGTTTAAGAAACAATCCTGACTGGACAAAAGTTGGTTTTGGGAGTGTATTCCACTGTGAGTTTGCACAACCACAACATATGATACACCACAGTTCCTCACACCTATGCAAACACGTTTGCACAGGGATCACAATTACGAGATTGTCACATGGCCCATGGGGACATTGTTGTCTTCCCTATGTTAGCATGAGCACGCTGCAGACTGTCCGCTGTTTTGCACACGTTACTGCACAAGCTTATTTTTCGAAAGTCTCTTTTGCAACTTTCACACAAGAACCTACAGTTACTTTTCACGCTTTACAGGTTCCTGGGATTTAGTTGGAACATTGTGTGCAAGGTTGAACAACAATGCCCCTTGGTATTCTGTTCTGGTCAGGCCCTAGCACCTAGCCAAAACATACAGATGCAGCTGGTGTTTGGGAATACGTACTTTGGTCTTATTGGAATACACGGATAGGTGGGGGACACTTGGAGAGGGACCTTTCCATGGAGAAGAGCATGACAGCACCTATGATGTATATCTACCATCTATAGACTAAGGTATGGGGTCTGCAGCTAACGCCCAGAGATCTTCTAATATATAATCATCTTGCTTCTATACAAGGGGAGGGAGGTTAGGCTACTCTGTCGTATATAATGACAGCTCCTTTTATGATTTACGGACTACTTGCTATGCTGACCGTATTTGTGTTATGCATTTTTCTGCTTATCATGGCACATATACTGCATACTAGAGCATGTTAGTTAAAATAAATATTTTTAACTTGTTCGTGTCTCTGTCAGAACTTATTGTGAACGAGTACAAGAGTGTGAGCGAAAGGGTGCGTCTTGCAACTGTGATTCCTGAGAGAGTCTGGAGTGTTGTGTTCTGGGGTGTCTAATCACTTGTTCCTCTGTGAGTGAGTATGAGGGCAAGTGAGACACTATAGCTAGTCGGTCCTGGGCTCATGGGTACTAAGGTGGTAGGAGTACTCAGTCCCTATATACCGAGGTCCCATAAACCTACGCATAGTTCTGTGCTTGCGCAGAATCCCTGCAACATGGTGCCGCCAATGTTTGTTCTGGTACTAATTAACAAGACTACTGAGTAGCGCTTGTGCTCGTCTACGATTCCTTTCACCGGTTCCCGAGGACACCCGTGGTGGTAGGGCTTATCCTCCTGCAGTTGTAGGGTACACCTGTTTCTGTAGGTTTTTCAAGCTTGAATACTAAAAGGTTTTTTGGACCCGTATTGAGCTACTGTTTTGTTCCACACTTCCATAATACATGGCACAACCGATGCGATTCCGGCACATAGCTGCGCGGCGCTTACACAACATTTGACACTGCATGGGGTCCCCAATGCGGGGGCCAACGTTATCATGGTGGTCGATGCGGATCCAGCCTACCGCTTCAAGGTTTTTTAGTCCTGGATTACATTTCCTGCAGTTGATGCAAATGATAATTTTTTTCATGCTTACACGGTCGCTGCTCCTCAAGCGGTGTATCATCCTTATGCAATGCTTGAAGTTCCGTTGACGTGTTGGGAGCATACTATTTGGTTTAATGGCACCCTTCCTTACTCGGTCTCTTTTGTTCGTATGGGCCCCTTAAGTATATATGGGGTTGCTTGGCCAGTTTTGGCCGGTTTTACACCACATCCAAACTATCTAAATGTTAATATAGCAGAGCTTTGTCAGCTCTATGCACAGGTTACTCAACTCTATAGACGAGTCATACAATATGTTTCTCGTTCCTTTCAAGTGGCTCCGGCTGGAGCTGCACCTCCGGCACATGTGCACGCCAGAGGTCTTGTGATTAGCCCCATCATGATTAATTCAGTGATGCCCTGTGTCTCGTACATGGATAATCCACTTTTTCCAATATTGAAACCGGACGGTTCATATCGCATAGTTTTAGACTACAGACATTTGAACAGTCATGTTCGTACCTTTGCAGTACAGAACACACACAGCTCTGCGTTGGCAAATAACATCATTCGTAAGAAATTGAAAACTACACTAGATATTTCAAATGGGTTTTTCAGTCACTATTTGGCTTCGGAAAGCCATAACTTGACTGCATTCAGCGCTCACAGCAATCAGAGACCCTATGCAAGATTGCCTATGGGGTATAAGAATAGCCCTGGGTTTTTGCAGCGCACATAGTGTCGATTTTACATGAAATCGACCCGGATGCATTTTCTTATGTCGATGATATTTACTTGACAGATGATGACCTAAATCCACATCTCATGCGGGTAGATCGCATTATCACACATTTTGCAGCTTTGGGTTACAAATTCAACTTTGCAAAATCTCACATTGCTTTTTTGGCAGTTCTTTTTCTTGGTTATGAACTAAACAACGAGTGTAGGGGTTTGGCACCCCACATTTTGGAGAAATGCGCTCTACTACAACCTCTGACTACCCTAAAAACATTACAGTCTTTGCTGGGTTTCTTGAATTTTGGCAGAACATACATTCCAAATTATGCACAGCGTATCGAACCGCTGTATGCGTTGATACAACCTTCTTTCTCGTCTTCCAGTTGGCTTGCGCAACACACCACGGTATTGCGGTCTTTGTAGTCTGATCTACTTGCTACTCAATTCTTGTTAATGAGAGACAATACTACAAATCTTGTCATAAGGATTGTACCAGGAACATTAGGATTCACTTACGTGACTTTTAATGAAGGGGACACTGTTCCCATTGCTTATAAATCGCATTTGTATACTCCTGCTGAAATGCGTTTTTCCTCAACCGAAAGGATTTTGACAGCTGTGCAGATGGCGATTCTCACGGAAAGCTCTCTGGCTCAGGGCAAATGCATTTTTATGGTTTCGCCTGTGCCTGCTTTGGACGCTGTCACGAAGGCGAGTGTGCCAAATTCTAAAGCTCTGCATCCTCGTAGGAAACAATGGGCTAGTTTATTGACGACGGTGATGTCAATTTCATCTTTGATCCTTCCTTACAGACACAAGAGTTTTTACAATATGAACATGTTCATCCTCTTCCTTTGTCCCTACTCCCTCTTGATCAGTATAAATGTACCATTTTCACTGATGGGTCTGCACAGCCAGCTATTGGTTCTAAACATGCTTACTCAGCAGCCTGCGCTATTGTGGCAGGCACGATAGTGGCTGGTGATTTTAAGTCGTCCTTGGTTCACACACAATCCTTTGGGGATGGCACGGCACAATTGAACGAGTTACGTGCTTTGCTCTGGAGTTTTCTGATCCTGAAGTGCCTACACTTATAGTGTGCGATTCCTTCTACTGTGTACAATGCTTTAATGACAACCTATTCTTTTGGAAATAGAATGATGTTCATGATTCTAAGGGTAGTGCAATAAAGCACAAAACGCTTTGGGTCCGAGTGGGCGCTCTTATAGACCATTTGCCACTCACACATGTTATCCATACACTAAGACATCAGCGTGTGGGTGCACACACTATTGGTAATTCTATGGCTGATGAGGCAGCCAAATCTGCTGTAGCCACAGGCTCCATTGTGGCTGTTACAAGGTCCATGACTAAAATTGATGATGATATTTTAACAGCTATTGCTGCAATGAGGGAGGGGTCAGTGTTTCCCCAGGGTTTCCCTTCTCGGTATTCCCATCACTTAATCACTGATCAGGTTCCATTTGTGACTATTCCCTCAGTTGGCGATCGATTGATTCCCAATGAGGACCGCAGACTTTCATGAATTGTGGCTGCCCATGAAGGAATGGCTTCCGTACATGCAGGAGTGACAGCCACAATTTCTCTTTTACAGCAACGTTATTTATGGCGTTGCTTATACCAACAAACGTGCAAATATGTTCTTTCCTGTGACATTTGTCAACAGATTAAACCTTCTACTATTTCGCGTCTGCCACACACTCAACTCTTCATTTCCAATCAAGCGTTTGGTTGTATTTATCTTGATCACTGCGGTCCTTTAACATCAGACAATGCTTTCAAATATATTTTGGTTGCAGTGGATACGTGCACTAGGTTCCTCTGGGTTCGGCAACAGCGGTCTGCTGACGCTCGTACTGTTATAAAGGTTTTGCATGTCTTTGTAGGGACTTATGCCTGTGGCACCTTCCATTCAGACCAAGGACCGGCTTTTGCCTCTAAGGCTTACCGTGATTCGATGAAGTCGATGGGGGTACAGGTGCATTTCTCATCTCCATATCGGGGATGAGGGCAGTTCTGTTCTGGAGCGGATGAACCGTGACTTAAAGAACTCTTTAACAGCCAGGGTATTAGGTACAGCCCATGGCTGGTTGACTCATCTCTATGGGGTTCAACGTGCGCTAAATAATATCCCTAGAAGATCTCTGGGTGGGCGGACCCCGTACGAAATGCTCTTTGGCATTACGATGTTTGTGCCAGACCTTGACGGTCTAGACATTGTGGCGACTGCCGTAAAATTTGACATAGATAACCATTGTGCTATGTTACAGGATCTGCAAAAGAAGCGAGATGCTCTAGCAAAATCACATTTGCCCTCACAGACGGATACAGCAGTCCTAGTCCCTGTTTCTGGCTGGCTTCCTAAGGTTGGAGATCTGGGCTGAGAGAAAGTGGTGAATAAGAAAGAATTTGTCCCCTCATGCCATGTTACGGTCCCAGTTCTTGGTCTAAAGGGCACCCGAACTGTGACATTACCTCCACTACCTGGAACCAAAGACAATCGCTTCATTTCCGTTGAACATGTCAAGCTACACCATATGGCCGATACTCAATAGTATGCCTACTAGCATTCCAATTCGGAATGTTTCCCTTCAGCACATGAGTACTGTTTCTCCAGATTCTCCCAAACACCTGGAGAGGGAGATAGAGTCCCAAATTGATATGTTGCCTGTTTTGCCTTCAACGTCAACTCATGTGGAAAACGTGAATAATTCCCCGCCCGTTGAACATACAGTCGATATCCCGGAAACTCTGCTACACTCCGCTTCTAATGATGAGCAACCCCCTTTGTTTCAGCTCAGTTCCAGTGGTTACTATATTGACCAAGACAATTTCTCTTCAGATACATCATCATTGTCTTCGTCTATAACTGTGCCGCCTGCACGGATTTGTATTTTTATTTCGTGGTTGAACTTACCTCGTCCCACCATGGCTGATGAGGGCTGAAAGCCCGAAACCGGTCCCAGGATGCTTGTTTCCGGTCCAGGGAGGACCTGACCTGGCAGTTCGGTCTGGACTGTTCCCATGGGGCACAGGGTCAAGACTGATTTGCATATGGCTGGGTCCAAACTGGGGTGGCGTAGTGGGCAAAAGAACAATGGATTTAACCCAGATCTTTTGACTGGGGGAGAATGTTTGCATTGTCAGCATTCCGTCCATCATTTGTTTGCTGTAACACTTTTCGCCCTAAGTGGGATGGGTATGCCCAGACGTGGGTCCCTTGCTCACTGTGCCACTGGATTCAAGCTAGCCTGGCTGAAGAAGGGAGACATACCCTGAAACCGGTCCCAGGATGCTTGTTTCCGGTCCAGGGAGGACCTGACCTTGCAGTTCGGTCTGGACTGTTCCCATGGGGCACAGGGTCAAGACTGATTTGCATATGGCTGGGTCCAAACTGGGGTGGCGTAGTGGGCAAAAGAACGATGGATTTAACCCAGATCTTTTGACTGGGGGAGAATGTTTGCATTGTCAGCATTCCGTCCATCATTTGTTTGCTGTATCAATATGAGAGTTGGCACACATATACCAGCTATACAATTGAAGACTTGACTGGTATAATGCAAAATGGCACTTTTAATTCGTCAATGACGAAAGCGGGGGTTGGGTTCTGTGGCCAACGAACACCAATGCTTGTCATTTACATTTTTTAAATGCTACACAATGGTTTACCCAACATAGACCTGATCCTCGTTACCCCCATTCACATACGGTTACCATTTATTTGGTTGGTAAATTATGTCAACAATGGTTGGAACATTCCACATTATCATCTGTGAAGCACCATCTTTCCCTTTTTTCAGGTGATACTGATATTTCAGATTTTCTTTTGGGTCCAAAATCCCCTCGCCCAAAGCGTTTTGTTTATGCAGCATACAATGAATTTTGGAAACTGTCACAAATGGAAGCAGCATTTCGCCTCCGCCAAATTGATCAGGATAATTTGGAAAAAGTTCTTGCCGTAGTTGATAACAGTATAAACACACTGTCTTCTTGTATATATACCTTAGATAACTGTTGGAAAGTAAGATCTGCTTCTTATGGTTTCCTCCACTTTTTGCTTGATGTTACACTGTTTTTGACTAGTCTGACTGGGATCCTGCTAATCCGGACCCCAGTCTATCTTCTTTCTCCCTAAAATGTTATGCCATGTACTTAGGTACACTCCAGATTGGATACTGGGGTACCCTTGTCAGTCCCTAGTATATGGTACCCATGTACCCAGGTCATAGGTACCCCAGAGGCCTCCCATGGGCTGAAGCATGTATTATGCCACCCATGAGAGGCCATGCAAAATGGATCTACAGGCCTGCCATTGCAGCCTGTGTATGATGGTGCATGCACCACTTACTTTAGATATAGGTTTACTATATCTATAGGTCACTACAATTAAAACCTATCAGTCACCCCTCTAGCAGGCCTTGACAATCCTGAAGACAGGGTGCTTGGTTTTACATGAGAGGGTGCCCCTGCATGAGCAGAGCACCCCTGCAGCCTTCGGAGACCATTCTCCCGGGTTGTCGGTGACGCAGCCAGACATATAGGTAGAGGTGCATTATATGCTCGTGTAAAATGCTATCTCGAAATGGCTGCAACAAAACATGTCGTGTTTGGTATCAAACACCTTGGAATCATACCTCCACACCGGTAACCGGTGTGGTAGGTATGATTCCACCCTTCTGAAGCAAGCTTCGTGGGTTCCCTGGTCTTCCCGGTACCAGCCTTCTCGACCCGGGCAACACAAAATGGTTGCTGCCGACCAGAGGCACATTTCTGCAGGACAATAGGCATCCTGTCACAGGGAGGTGTGACCACCTCCCAGACAGGATTTAGTGTATTGGGGCTGGGTGGGTGCACTTCCAAAGTGCCTGAAAGTCTGCATCTGGGGCACACTTGGTGTCCCTGTGCATAGTCCAGTTCAAACCAGTCCTGGGAGCCGTTGGCTCCCGCTCTGGTGCGAAACTGGACAAAGGACAGGGGAGTATCATCCCCATTGTCCAGACCCTCCCCTGGGAGGGTCCCCTGAATCTGTCGAACCCTAGATTCGACGCGGACAAGATACTGAACCAGAAACCACTGAACTTCGACTGTCTGGACACTCTGGACTTCGCTGGGCTTCGACTGGGCCCGACTTCGTCTCCCTCTCCGTCCAAAGCATTGTCTGTGCCCATGCACCATACAGGCTCTGTGCAGGACCTGTGGAGCATCAAGGACAACTGAAGTATCTCCCTTGGGGTGAAGAAGTCACTCCCCAGCATTCGCAGGCACCATAAGGCAACTGACTGGTCTGCTGATCCTGAGCTCCTGCTGACTCCAAAGGCTCTAGCAACACAGGAGTTGGGTTCCTATGTTCCTTGAAATTTAGCTGCCCTCTCACCAAGTCTGAGGCCAGTATCGCTTGTGGGGACTGCATAACCCAAACCCCTGTGCACTGCGTACTTTTGCAAATGCATATGCTTGTTGGTGTTCCCCAACTAAGTGCATTGGTCTATCAATAGCTCCAACCTCTACGCACATTTCATATAAAGGACTTTGGCCTCCTCGCACTCTGTGCTCTGCAAGCTGGTACTTTGTGAAAACTGCTAGAGGTCCCCTCGCGACGCCTGTGCCTTCGGCCTGTGGGTCCATTTGAGGGGCAACACTACTTTTCTTGGGCTCACCTAGTTGCTCTAGGCCTGCCCTGACTCCCCTTGCTGTGGTGAGTCTCCTGGTCTTTGCTGGGCCGGACCGTGACCTTACTCGTCCTTTTTTGTGGGTTGCTGCTGCCAAGTCTTGTTGGTGCTCCCGCCGGACACCGACCCCTCAGCACTCGACTTCCTTTGTGGGACAGCTCGCATCCGGCTCCTGGTCATCCTCAACATCTCCTGGTCCCTGTGGCTGCAGAGTCATGGTCTCCCTCTTTACACCTGAAGCACCCAACATCGGTGGGCATTCGTCTACCGAGCCCCTGGTCACTCCCAAGTGACCCAGAATCTGTCCCCTCTGCTTTCAGGTTCCTTCCTTCAAGAATCCACCTGTGGGTTCCACCGGACACTTTTCTTCTTTCCAGCAGTGGCATTTCTTTGAAGAGTTGTATTGAGATCGAAGGCGGTTTCCAACGCCACTTCAGCCCTATGCACCTTGCTTCCCTGGGATAGGTAACTCTGGTACTTTGGTATTTGCTGGTGGGGTGGCTCTCCAACCTTCTATGTTCCAAAGAGTTTCTTCGTAATCCACTGGGAAGGGTCCTTAAACACTAAAACTGCAACCGCGACTCTCATTGAATTGTACGTAGCACATGGTCTTGTTCTCACACTGCACCGGTCCTCCGTGGGGTCCCTCCTTACTCACCTTGGGTGGTTCCTTGGTGTCCTAGCGATTCTACAACCTCTAGACTCTGTCCTGACTCGAGTCGTGGTTCTTATACCACTATTTTTTTATATGGTTTGGTCTCCCCCGGGAGCCCACTGTGTATTAGTGCTACTTACGATTGTTTCTGTGCTAGAAAATTGTGTGCTTTGTGTTTATCTGCGTGCAGCAGATACTGTGAGGTATTTAAAGTGTGTTATAATAATAAATACATATTTTTATAACTACTGTGTGGTTCTCCTTTCATTTAACCAATACAATAAGATTGCATTCTGGTAAAACAAGCTGCTTAACATTCCTTCAAGACTAAGCCTGAAGGCTGCTCTCCACAGCTACCACTTGGATAGCTTTCTAAGGTTATCTTTGACCTCTTAAATCACCATAAGGGTTTTTTGGACTGGTGCAAGGTGCCCACTTTAATAAGTGGACATCATATACCAGGCCAACTTCTCACAACAACATAGTGTTGTCTGTAATTGATATTGCTCAGAGTGAGGTGTCGACTTTGTATCACGGTCAAAATCAGTTACGTTGAGTTGTGCAATTTGGTTGGACCTTACAGACCCTTAAAAATGGGAGGGTACCCTGGAATTACCTTAATGCTTCCACACTGTTTTTACCATTTAATTTGACTGATAAACAAAAACTGATGTCTATGAAAGACGCAACGTACACTATGTTACACATTGAGAAACTAGAACAGTTACCATTTACTATAGTGGAAACAGATTCAGCCCTATGGTTAATACATGGGGTTATTTTGTTGCCCATCTCACTTTTCCAGTTTACAGCTTGCATGAAACACCATCCTGTGGGTAGATATGAACCGCTTGGTAGCAGTTACATCCATGAATTGTGGTCCTTACCATTAATATTCCGTTGTCAGCGTGCGGAAAAGGAAGTTTTCCTTACAGGGGAGGATTGGGACTCTACTGTCGGCCACTCCTTTGTGTGTAAGCAAGTGAAACTTCACGGAGCCTGCAACGTCTCGGCCCCTAATTTGGCATTTGTTTTAAAGGAACCCGGGTTCCTGCTATTATTCCAACTCTCACTTTGCTTTCTAACGGCAGTTATCTCATTCTCAACAATCAGAACTGCTGCAGTTTATGGGCAGGCATCCCATACATAGTAACAGTTTCACAACGAGTTACTTGTTGTAGCAATGTCCTGTTCCCTCCCCCCAACATGGGAGTGTAGATAGTTCGCTGTGTCCTTCCATTCCGACTTAGAAAACAGATTTCAATAAGCTAAGCAGACTCAAAGCGCTATTGTTTCAGCAAGAAGTGCCTCTCACATCAGCTCGTGAGACCTTCGAATTGCAGGTGGCGAGAACATCGAGTGAGATTCAGTCACTGCTGAACACGAATCTCCCCCTACACTTTAGAGAATTAATACACCAAATCTTTAATGCGTCTGATACGGAGGGCCTAGCCCACTTTTCTAAAGTTGTGGGATCAGGCTTTGTAACCTCATTTCAGACTATTTTTGGAGTAATCCCTGCCTTTATTCATTCCATTTTTTTCAGCGTATTCAGAGGCTTTCCCCTGCTGCTCCTCCTGGTTTGTGGTGTTCTTGTACTTCTGTTGCTGTTCCGCAATGGCTGCTCGATCTGTGGTACTGCCCAGCCAGGAGCAATTGCAGCTGTACCATGAGCGTATGCGGCAGCTTTTTGGTTTGATGCCATTGGAAATACTTGACATCGACTATTGGCTGACCTTCCGTTAAGCCTACTTTACCTGTGTGCAACCTGTGTTTTACTGCATCCGGTGCCCTTTTCAATGGGCCCTGGACATCTGCCTGTCCACTACGTCACACGCTGCCCTGGATTATGAACTGTTGATGGGTTCCTTAATGTCCCATAACTAGGACTGTTTCGTGGGTAAGCAGCTTGTGTACAATCCTTCAATGGGGCCGACGGCCGAAGCGAGTCCCTGTGCCCGAGCACAGCGCCTCTTTGATCTGAGTTTCATCGAAGTCGACACAGGTTGCCCTGGAATATTTCTAACAGCCTCTGGATATGAGGAGCACGGCTGTTCTTTTGAGTTGCTTAATTGGATAGCATCTCTTTTCACTATTGAAGCTTCTGACGCCTTATTGGAACTTATGGCATTCCACCTGTCATGTGAAATCCTTGGGCCAGAAGATATGCTGTAATTGGCTACTTTTTTGCATCCACGACGAATAAAAGAACATTTTCTTAATCTCTACCATACTAGTTTCAAAGCCCTGCTTCCGATTTTATTTACGATTTACATTTTAATGTAGCGCTTTGGCTCTGCTTATCTGTGACTTCTGTATTAGTCCAGTGCTAACGTCCTGACTAAGGGGAGGGTGTCACATGGCCCATGGGGACATTGTCGTCTTCCCTATGTTAACAAGAGCACGCTGCAGACTGTCCACTGTTTTGCACACGTTACTACACAAGCTTATTTTTCAAAAGTCTCTTTTGCAACTTTCACACAAGAACCTACAGTTATTTTTCATGCTTTACAGGTTGCTGGGATTTAGTCGGAACATCTTGTGCAAGGTTGAACAACAATGCCCCTTGTTATTCTGTTCTGGTCAGGCCCTAGCACCTAGACAAATCATACAGATGCAGCTGGAGTTTGGGAATACATACTTTGGGATTATTGGAATACACGGATAGGTGGGGGATACTTAGAGAGGGACCTTTCAAGGGAGAAGAGCATGACACCACCTATGATGTAGATCTACCATCTATAGACTAAGGTACGGGGTCTGCAGCTAACGCCCAGAGATCTTCTAATATATAATCGTCTTGCTTCTATACAAGGGGAGGGAGGTTAGGCTACTCTGTCGTACATAATGACAGCTCCTTTTATGTTTTACGTACTACTTGCTATGCTGACCGTATTTGTGTTATGCATTTTTCTGCTTATCATGGCACGTACACTGCAAACTAGAGCACGTTAGTTAAAATAAATATTTTAAACTTGTTCGTGTCTCTGTCAGAACTTATTGTGAACAAGTACAAGAGTGTGAGCGAAAGGGTGTGTCTTGCAACGCGATTCCTGAGAGAGTCGGGAGTGTTGTGTTCTGGGGTGTCTAATCACTTGTTCCTCTGTGAGTGAGTAGGAGGGCAAGTGAGACACTAGTGCAAGTCGGTCCTGGGCTCATGGGTACAAAGGTTGTAGGATGACTCAGTCCCTATATACCAAGGTCCCATAATACTATGCATAGTTCTGTGTTTACGCAGAATCCCTGCAACAAGATGGTTGATAATTATCACACCCTCACATTTCCCCCCGATACATTCAGGCAAGTCAAATTTTCCAAAATTTATCATGGGGGGAAAATGCCCGTAAAAAAGTCAAAACATGTGGAACTTGGTGTGTTACATACCAATTCTGCATGTTATGTAATTGTGATTGTAATTGCATATATATGGCATATTGATGTCAGCATTCTGCAGCACACATAGTAGTAACAAATCGCCATTATTGATTGTTTATGTTCAGGAAGGGACACCTTTGTAGCCATTCACAGAGGGTCCCAAATAGTGACCTGTCTAATTAATATTCATTAAACAGGCTGTTCTGTAACAACCCTGAAACCGAAGATTTTGCAACACAACCTATTAGTACATAGGTCGCATTGCAAAATCAGAGACAGGTCGCAAAACGTTGGTACACAATTTGCATCCACTTTTTGTGACCTGCCTCTTTACATCTTGCCCTATGTTCTTAGTCTGATTAGATATGATTCACATAAAGGTCATTTATCTACAATACTTAATAGTATCAGTCTATAGTAGAGAGCTAAGTCTTTCCCCTTCTATTAATTACAAGAATATCTGTTTCCTCCATGGAGTACATCATTTCATGCAGAGTGATGAATTGTACACAGACTTAAATTTCTATATCAGCTGCTTTTAAAATGTAGATTTGTAGCGCACACTATCACCCGGGAGGATATCCATAATATAGTATGAAGTAGCCCATGAGTCTGTCGGGGTCTGGAGCCTTGTCAGTCTTTAGGGACAAAACAGGCAACTGGTCCTCCAAGTTCTCGATGGGAGGGTAGATCAGGCTTAAAATTTTCAGGGACACCAGATACCTTGTTTTCGAGCGACTCTTAACCTTAATACAGTTTGTTAAACACTTCCAGTTTCAGCGACTCAGTAATCTCTATTTGCTTAAATAACCCAAATAGTCCAAATAGATCTCCTGCAATCGATTGCTGGCCGCCTAGACAACATAAGCTCCAGGGTGGAAGAACTGGAAAACAGGATCGCCCAGTACTTGCTCTCCAACCCGGGGGAATGTTCCTGTTCCTGCTCAATCCTCATGGAAAAATGGGCGTCTCTTCCCGAGATCCTAGCGGACATAGTAGAGACAGTCAAAGGAAGCAGGGAAACGCCGTCTTCGAGCAACACAGATGAAAGGGCGACCGCAAATAGCTACCCCCAGGCGGTGAGACAAACAGAAGGAACCGAACCCGGCCCGAAGACAACAGCCGGACCGGATCAAAAAGGGCACACAGGAGCGAGTATTCTGCTCATAGATCCAACATGGTACAAGGCACACAAAGCCCCAATACCGGGGGAAGCGGGGGCAGCGACATCCTGGCAATCGACTCGCAAGAACCTACTCCCAGTAAAACTGGCATTCCCGAACCTACGCTATCAAGGAGAGCAAAAAAGAAGATGAAGAAACAACTGAAAAAAACAAAGTTAAGAGGGAGGCAATTGCAGCTAAGGAAGACCGATGACCTACCCCCACAAGGGGACGCCAAAGCCGGTCAGCTCTACCCAATCTTCATAGCCAAAAACTGGGGCAAGAAGGCATCTGACATCGTCCCGCTTCCTGGAGAACAGCAAAAGCAGTCAATTTTATTAAGCAATCCCACTGCGACGGGTCAAAAGCCACAAATAAGCTCAGGTCGGCCCCCAGGGAATGAATCGATAGCGGGAACAAGATCTGCACCTGCCGAAAAAACCTCCCTGCAAGCGAGGGCCACAGCACTGCTGCAGCCGAACGGTTCAAAATTACTCCAGCTAAGCCCCGTGCACCAGTCCGGCACCAGGAACATTCATGGCCAGAGCATGAGACCGAAAACAGGATTAGCCACAAGCAAACAAGGAAGCATGAGCTCTGGATCAACCTTAGCTGCACACGACCTAGGAATGGAAAAAACGGCCCAATCCTCGGGCACATCAACTATTGTCCATGAGGTAGTCCTCACCCCGAGATTCCACAGCACGGGACAGCACGACATTCTGAACCGGTGCAACATTCTCCGCCTCTTTAAACACCTCGCCAATCTAGACCAGTTACAAACTGGGGATTTAGAATGGGTGAGATTCCTGAGCATCAAGGGGGACACACATGGCGACTCAACAGTGGTGGGCCTGAAGCAAAAGGAAACACTACAAGCCGTCTTGAACAATTCCACACAACTCGCCGAGTGGGGCATCGATGTCCAGACTCTGTCGCACCCAAAATATCCACACATCTTAGCACCAGACAATGGGGGCAAGGGTCCTTGGTCGGTCCTGCAGGGGACAAACAGCTCAGGATTCCTTGGAAGAAGACGGACGGGATCCAAGGACTTCATGGGCATCAGGATCTCATGCCAAAACAACCACAGGGTCATCTGCGCAACCCCTTCTGTCCCGGACCAAACTGGAACTTCAAGAAGTACGCAGCAGCATCCCTAACAGCTGTGACACCAGGCCTGGCAGGGGTGAGGCCAGGGGAGGATCACCTTCCAAGCAGCAATTAACCATAATCTCATGGAACATCGCAGGGAGCAGCAAAATCAGTGAAAATGAAAACCTGAAGCAGTTCCTGGAAACAGGAGACATACTCTGCGTTCAAGAGACTTGGGCATTATCTAGCTCTCCATTGGCAGGGTACTTCGAACATCATGTCCCAGCAATAAAAAGGAAACTCTTTGGTCGCCCGTCTGGCGGCCTATCAGTTTTCATAAAACATGCAAGCACCCTCGCTGCGACAGGAATTAATTTGAACTCACCCGGGCTGCAAGCCCTACAGATCGAAGGCCTGAAGCTCAATTCACAGCCAATGCGCCTCCTGATAATAAACTGCTACATCAACCCGGCACAGACCACCAGGAAAGACCAGATGGAGGCACTGACATGGAAACTAGATGACCTCTTAACTAAATACAAATTCTACCAGGTTATTCTAGCTGGGGACTTTAACCTGAAGGACCTCGATAAAGCCGTACCCTCATCTCGGGGGTCGGGCAGGTCCGCACCCCTCCATGATCTACTCAATAATCACAAGCTAATCTCAACTCATGCATTGAAAGAAGCACGCTCGAACTCTGGGCACCCACAACCGACCTTCCGGGACATCTCAAGAATCGATTACATCATGGTCAGTGAAGCAATGGCGGCTAGTGTGGAAGACTTTTTAGTCGAGGATAGGACGGAAAGCGACCACAGGCCACTAAGAGCAGTGTTTCAGCTGGAAGTACCGTCAGCCACCAATCTCCAAGTCATCGGAGAGTCAAGAGGGGATGAAAAACACAGTCTCCTTAGGAGGATTAGATGGTCAGACGAGACAGGCACAAAGCTCCAAAACTGGTTGGATCAGAAACAGGAAGGGAGCCCAGCAACGTTGCTCTCACCGATAAAGGACTGGGAGATCACTGTAGAGGAGCTACAAGCGAAGATGGGTCATCCCCAGTCACAACGCCCTAGCTCCAAAGCGCAACCAACAGCTGGAGGCATGCGCCCAACTAAAGATATACGCGAAAGTAAACGGCTCCTGTGCAAGGCCCTTGTAATAAAGAAAAGAGGGGGCAGACAAACGGATGGTCCTTTGGTCGCATCACTGAGGGCAGCCTTAAGGAAGAAATTGTGGGAACACAAAATAGCCCACATAGAGAGAGAATGGATCAAAGTCTTCTCCCTGCTTAAACAGAAGAACCCATCAGGACTTTGGAGACATATAAATCAGCTGAGCAGCAGAGGAGCCCAAAGAGAAAATGGAGTAGCAGAGCAAGATTGGCTGGTCCACGTGAAGCACCTATATTCAATCGACCCTTCAAACAAAGGCAGCGCAGAAGACCCCAGTCGCGGGGTGTGCCAACTCCATCAATTCAGCACAAAGACTGGAGAAACGACCTCTAGCCCTGGCAACTCCCCTGATGGTCAGAGAGACCAGGCCGAGATGCTCTGCACACCGCCAGCCCAGATAAATCCTCAAATGGTCATTAAGATCCTCAAGAACATGAAGAATGACGGGGCCCCCGGGCCCAATGGGATACCCGCACCGGTCTTTAAAAAGGCCCCCGATTTCTGGGCAACAATTCTAACTCCTCTCTACAACTATACTTTTATGACAGACAAAACCCCTGATTCTTGGAGGGGCTCCATATTAGTCCCTATTTTCAAATAAGGGGACCGGCTAAAGCCATCAAATTATAGGCTCATCACCTTGCTCGATCTCGAAGCCAAGGCCTATGCCCGCCTTCTATTGAAGGACCTGGAGATTTGGGCCGAAGAAAAAAGTATCATCCCCTCCTATCAGACCGGCTTCAGGTCACAGTCATCGACCATGGACAATGTACTGGCGCTAGCGCACCTATCAACACAAGCAACAAAGAAGAAAAACCCACCACTCTTCTGCTGCTTTTTCGATTATAGCACAGCCTTCGACAAAGTCGTACGAAGAAGGTTATGGTGGAAATGAGAAAACTGGGGCATCCCGCCAAACCTCTTGAAGGCAATTAGATCGCTATACGAAGACACTTGGGTGCGGGTTAAAACAAGCGCCGGCACAGTGTCCCCCAAAATAACAACGAACAATGGGCTGAAACAAGGATGCGTGCTGGCCCCCATCCTTTTTAACCTGTACACTGCGGATTTGGGGGACGAGCTGAAAGGAGCCAGCCTAGTAGCACCAAGACTAGGAAGCATGAGGCTGCTGGTGCTACAATACGCCGATGACACAGCTATAATGGACCACACGAGGGTGGGCTTACAAAGAGCCCTAAACGCACTGAATCACTTTAACAACGACAATAACCTGACAGTTAACCAAGGGAAAACCAAGGTCGTCATCTTTGGGAGCTACCATCTGAAAAAGAAAGCACAGTGGCTAATGGGAAACCTGCAAATCAACACAGTGGCTTCATATAACTACCTAGGGGTTTGGTTCACGGAACGGGCTCAGGCGAACGTCCACCTGAAACAGCAGTCCTCTAAGGCCAATAAGGTTATATACCTGTTAAAGCAATTGAGTCAGCACCTGATCAGCCCCACTGCCGGACCAATATTGACCGCCTTAAAAGCGAAATTGCTGCCAGCCATTAGCTATGGCCACCTGGCCTTCCCTGGGTCACAGGATACTCTCCTCATCTCAGCCCAAGCCAAAGCATATAAATCAGTTCTCCTCATTCCAAGGTCAGCGAGGAAGTCAAGGCTAAGACTGGAGCTAGGCCTGGTAAGGCCAGACTTGATGTGCCAAGGGGAGATCATAAAACTATACTTAAGGATTCTAAGGGCCCCAGCCAATTCTCTAAGACAACAATTGAGATCTATCTTCGAGGGGCCACGCTCGGCATGGCACACCAGTCTTGGCAAAGCGCTCAACACACTGAAGATCGAGGAAGAGAGTATACCGCTGCTGGAAATTCCATTGAACGCCTGGAAAAAAGCTATAAATAGACAAGTGTGCGAAACATCATTTGATCTTGATCTCAAATCCCTCCGCTCAAGCCCCCACTTAGACCCGCTGAACAGCTCTTATATCGTAGGTAAGGCACAACCTTACCTAAGCGAGGCCCTCACACCACAAGCCCGAACCAAAATTCTTTTCATGAGATTATGCATACTAGGAATCGCCGATTTTAACCCTGCATGGGCCCGCAGGGGGGAATCCACAAATTGCAGACTGTGCTCCTACATGAGGGAATCTTGGTTGCATCTCCTATGCTGCTGCCCCGACCTCATAAACGAACGTCGGTGACTCCTACGCCCGATTTGTATCACCAACGGAACGAAGTCGTGCAGTGAAGCGTCAGCCTTGGGCTTTTCCACAACAACCACGACGACCCTAGCAAGACTGGGGAAATTTACGCATCAGATCAGGATCGCCCTAAAGGCTGCCAATGAACACAATCAAACTATGGTGATGAGCCCGGCAAAGCCAGGGGAAGAAAGCAGCCTGGCCCCCAACAAGCACTGAGTCCTTGCCCCCTCTCACCCGTCCCATTAAGACAGCGCCATTTTATGAATTTTAACTGAAGTGCCATGGTGAACAGCTTACAGACCGCTAAAGCAGACCATTCTTACGGAGCATTGGGGGGCTCCAGAAACCTGCGCAAGGTCACACGACAACGACCACAGGTGCAGGCTGATCGAGTGGGCACCGGGGGGGGGGGTGGCATATCAACCAAATTCCATCTGAAGCTCCACTACTTTTACTCTGTCCATTCTTTTACCTTTTTCTTTTAAGTGATTTTACTGTAATGATTTTAATTAATTGTACAGTTAATAAACAAATTCAAATTCTATTTGCTTAACATGTTGCCTATTGGTCTTCAGCCTCTACGGCATCATCTTTTAAGCTTTTTCGCTTTCTCCTAAAATATCTGTAGGTGGAGTAAATTCACATTGGTTTCCAACTCCTCTAATTCCATTTGCAGTCTTCCTTGAGTTAATGTTCACTGCCAATTTATATTTGAGACAAAATCATATCTACAAGCATTAGAATCATTGAAACATAACACAGTACAAAAGAAAGATCACTTATACACTCGAATGGGCTTTTAACGAATCATCTTCTAAAAGGTTTTTGTGTAAGATACTCCATTAACCTTGCCTAACCTGTAACACTCAATCGTGCAATACTACAATATGCAAATCACCATTCACTCATAAACAGCCAATCAAGAGAGAAGTCCTGCACCAGACACACCATCATTGATCAAACCTATACATAACACACCAGTGAAGTTGCTAACCACTCATACTACTCTGATAGCCTATTCGCATCCTTAGTGTAAGAGAAGTCACCACAAACTAGGCATACAATTATAACACACTATTATCCACATTACAGGAACAAATAAGAGCCTGGGTAAATTAGAACAAAAGAGGTGTGTACCCCAAGGGAAAGAGAGGTAGTCTTCCCAGGTAATGTTTGAAGTATGTCTGCAAAACATGTTTCTAGACAGGAAACCCTCCAGTATCCCAATGGCAAGTGATGTATGTTGAGTATACTGGGCCGGCACTGTTGTATGTATTGGATTATGTTATTGCAGATGTAAACAAAGGTCACTAGCAATGTTCCCTCTAATTATTTTCCACTGCGCACGGCAAAAGTGTGTTCAGGAGCTCCTTTGTCGAGGCTCCGAGCAGAAGAGTATAAGAGTGAGCCACAATGGGGAAGAGCATCGGTTTGAGGACGGGGGGACCATTCAGCATCAACATAGATATTGTTTGTCATCTTCTGCTTGTAGGAATGGTCCATTTGTACAGTGTAGATGCTTATTGTAGGCTAATCGAGAAGACTCTAAAAGCATTTATCGCTGATACATGTCATCCTGGCCTGAACACATCATTGCAACCCCGATGGTTCGGTCGCAAGGGATGAGTTTATTTTATCCAAGAGGGACCGACCGAATAGCAAGGGAGGGGGAAACCCCACACCTAAAATCAGTATAAACTATTAAATATGTGAAGTGTCAAATAGTGATAGTTATGGTCACTTACTACTAAATTCATTTGAAGTGCTTACTCTCTCTTTATATCAATCTCATCCTGAAATGCGGACGGATGGATGAGTGTCACAAACAAAGGAAGGCAATGAGGAGGAAATAAAATGAGAGACAAGAGAAAGAGTAGGATTGGGTAGTGGCGAGCTAGAAGGAGACGTGACACAGAACAGTTTTGGAGAAAGGAAGAGTAAGAGAAGAGGGGCAACGGAGATGCAGGTGAAACAAGAGGAAGAGAAGAAGAGAAGACTTCACAGGACAACAACTCGCATTCTGAGATTTTTAAGCATATGCTTATGAAAAAATACAAGTCCCTGCGCTCAAAATGCAGTTTGAAAAAGCTGCCTGAAGGTGTTACACATGGGATGGGCTCACTTAGTAGCACTGGGGTTTCCATTTTATTTTGGACTTGGAACAGCCGTTCAGTGTTTGAAGTGGATCACACCAATTGCTATAATTGAAAATGCAGTGGAGGTTTCAGTTTACAAGTTTTTACCATTGGTCTTGGGGCTATTAAAGATTAATCAGCCAATTTGGGAGTGCAGAGATTGCCTTTCAAGTGCAGCCTCATGTTCGCACCCAGCCCTAATGGGCAAACATTGACAAACATCTCATACAAAAGGATATATTAAAAAGTCTTCTTGCTGAGGAAAATGACACTGCTGGGGTTGAGAAGCCCAATGTAATCAAGGAATTCAATGACTTACCAAGGGGTTTCAGTCTTGAAAGAAAGTGAACCTCTTGCAGCCTCTCTGCTTGCTGTGGTCACTTGTGCAGCACAAGCAGTGTGTATTGAAACAATAGAAACTGTGGTACTGGTGTCTCGTCGCTGCCTTTGCTTGGATTTCACCTGCCTCTGTTCCTAGCTGACCACAGCTTTTGCCAAGAGTTGCCAAGATTTCAGGGCACGCCGGCCTCACTCATCCTGCCTTAAAAAGGTGTAATACAGGATACAGTTGCAGCCCGTGCTTAATTTGTAAACAAGTGCCAGGCCCCTCGTCAGGAAGCCACTGCAGCTTGCCCCACCCATTGTCCCTGCCAGCGCTGCCAATGGCAGTACCAACACAATTACTAATCATCACACTCTTACAAGTGTGACAATTCAGCCTACTCTAGGCCCCCAAAGCTATAAGAATGGCTTGGGCGGCAGTCAATGGTCATTTTTAGCAGCGCCACCATGTGGCAGACTGGTACAAGCCCTGGTGTTGACAATTAAGTGCTGGTGCTGAGCACCGGAAACCACCTGCTCAAATTAAGCACTGGTTGCAGCACAGCACGATTTAAGCTGTCATCGTTAAAATACAATGCAGAGGCAAGTTTCTAAGAACCGTTTGCGTGTGCCACAGCCATGAAACAGTGCTTCTTCATTGGCCATGGGAATTTTATGCTACGTTTGGTACTTAGGGTGTGTAGAGCTAAAAGGTGCTGAGCAACATCTGCGTCCCATAGTCCTTTATAAATCTATTTGTTTCTTACATTTATGAAATTGTTCATGCACATTTGGACTGAACCGCATTTCCTTATTTGTTTAGAGAAGAATAGGTGGCTTGCACATCTGCATATTTTCAGCGTCTGTCTGCGCACCAACGGCTTTTCAGTGCGCAGCATTAGGTAGGTATCTGCGCAGGCACGAAAGCGCACGGCTAGAGGGAACATAGGTCACTAGTATACATACTAATATACTCCAATGAAGGAGCTTTGCAATGGGTGAGTAGCGAATGAAGTAGATGGGGACGTATTGGAGATTATCTCTGGACCTACTAAGTCCAAAGGAGGAGAGAGTGAGCTGTTATAAGGTAATAGATGTATAGGTCTATCTGTATACATCTGTATATACAAATATAAACATCTATGCTTGTAGACGTTTGTGACATACACATTACGCCTGTCAGATTAACTTAAGTCTCAAGAGATTGAAAGGCCACTTACCATTTTAAGGCCAATAAGAACGTCCCAAAGCTCTCCTACCAAGCACCTCAAATTATACTCCCTTCGCTCGCTTTTCTCTTGCGGTTCTTAACCTGGGATCAGTAGACCCTACTTAGGGGTCTGCGACTCTTTAGAAAATTAAATAATATGAGTAGATTAATAAAGTATATGAACATAACAAAGGAAAATTGAAAATTTTAAAACGCACTGCAAAAGTTAAGGAATTTGAAATTGGAGGCTAAAAATTAAGTTGCCATCTTAATTTTGATGTATGGGAGCTGCGCAAGTACAGCAAACGGAAACTAGGATTGACAATTGGCGGCCTCTATTAAAGCACTGGTATGCGCCAACAAAAGAGAGCATGCATTAGGAGCAACAACAAAAAAAAAGATAAAAGTGCCTAAAGTCTACGAAATTGCTTTGTCTTTTTTAAATTAAATTTCGAATTTTTTGCTTTTTTTGGTAATTAATTAGATAAAATATTTCAGAATTTGTGTATTTTCTGGCTTCAGGAGTCAGAAAGAACAGGTGTGCTGCAACATTTGTCTTTTGACCTACCAACTAGGAACCTTTTTAGGTCTTGGCTAGACAACGCATGCGTTGTCTCAAAGAGACCTGTTGTGTTCTATCTGTGGGCTTACAGGCCACCCATCTCCTACCATTGGTAAAGTTCAGCGTCACTCTAATTTTCTTTGATGCCATTTGTCATTGCATGCGGGCGTAATGCCCTCTTCCTGTGTTTGGCTCTCCCATAGCACATGGATCAAGTACATGTCTCCTTACACTGCTCCCAGTTTGTTGAGCTATTTTTTTTCTTTGTTTTCAAGCACTCCATAAGAGTACTTGTGTTTTCAGGCCATCTCCCTTGTACACATACACACATACCGCTAAAATGCATGCGTGTGTACATAAACAAATGCATTTCTTAAAAAGTTATTATAACACGAGCACTTGTTTCTTTTTTTGCACGATCCAACGGTATTGGAGTGCTCGCTTCGTCGTCCGTCTTGCTATAGCACAAGCACAAGCCAATGGTATTGGAGCACTTTTAAGTGCTCACCAGTTACATTGAACAATGGCTCATTCATTTTTGTCGCTGATCCTGCTTCAATTAAGTTTTTTTTCCAGTTGTTGCTTGCCCATCTCCCCATCTTTTCTTTCCCTGTTTGACCATCCTCCCCACTACCTCCCTCATCGCTGCTTTTTTTTTTTTTTGGCACGATCCGATGGTATTGGAACACTTGTTCCGTCCTCCATCTTGCCATAGTGCTAACACCCGCCGATGGTGTTGGAGTGCTTTAAGTACTCACCAGTTATATTACACGATGACCCATTCATAGTCATAGGCAGGGAGAAGTGTCGGTGATTAGTCCAGAATCACAAACTGTTCAGCCGACCCTGAGATTCGATAAATCAAATAAGAGAGAGAGGAAAAAGGGTGTGTAAATTAGTTCACTTCTCCTGGTATATGTAATAGATATCAATAGGAACTGGTTCAGACTTGAGAAGCTAGATGTTCATGTGCAGGAAAACCATTTGTTTTTTATGAAAACCCTCACCCACCAACCTAGTTGGTGGCATGCTTCATCATCGGGTCCCACCCAAGGTGCCGAGTGCACCTCGGGTGTGCTTCAACGCCTGATTTACAGCGGAGCTGGTTACGTGTGTGATGAGTGCAGAGTGGTGCTATAGTGGTGGTGTTTAAAAACTGTCCGTTGGGTCCCTTTCAACTAAAGTTAGCTATTTTAATGTTGGGCCCGCTGGCAGTATTAACAAGCATTGGCATAGCCAATAGGTCTCGCTTTTGGGACCTTCTAAGTATTTAGTTATGCAGCACAATATCCTTGGTGCAACAACAACTATTGCATGGCTAAACACTTATAAGGTACCAAAGGCGAGACCTATTGGCTATGCCAATGCTTGTTCATGTTTATTGTGGGGGTTTTTATGTACTGAATTAATTGCCCCGCACAGTGAAGAGTCATTCTTCTTTTAAATGTGTTAGTATCTTTTAGAACTGTTTTCAATTCTCTGGATCAGATACTCTGTGGGATCACTATTGTATTGTGGGTACATACATATTGTAAATGTTGTTTGATATAATATAATATTAAATCCTTGCTCCCAAATAACAGTATTGTGGTACTGGACTAAGAGTGACTATTTGATGAGTGTGGTGCGAACGGTGTGTGGATAGTGAGTGGATCAGCTCCTGAGGGGAGATAAGCTTCTGGTTCTCAGACAGTCTCCAGGGAGGCACTTCCGGTTGGCACAGATGACTCCAGCAGAGGAATTACTCATGCTGAGTGCAATGGCAGCAGTGTCAAGGGGTGAGGTCAGGGTCAGACATGGCTAAAAATTACAAATGATCCTGTAACTATTCTGTTGCTCTTTCGCCTTCAGTTAGCAGCATGTCAAATAACACATATGAAAGATAGATGCAAGTTAAAGCAATCAGCGGGGCATGCACTCTTTTACATTATGAAACGTCATGTTTATTGCAATCACTGCAGATGTCTGTGTGTAACCAGAAAGAAACAGAATCGAATCCTGGTTGGCACAGCTGAGATTAGTGACTTGTGTATTTATAGTGCTACGAGTTCCCAACCTAAGAATGAGAAGGCACTGCGACAATGGGCAAGACGTTATTTAAAAATTCTATTACACACAGCAAATGTCACTCGAAATGTCGCATATTTGGCAGAACAATGTCACTCATGAGTGAATACACGGGAGCCATGAAAATGCCACACATAAGTAATCTGAAAACTTGGCACCTATGAGCTCTCAGGGTGCGGAAGCCCCCTAAGGGCCAAGGGCCCAGGCCTGGCCCACACAATTGCGTCAAAAGCATAGAGTGCAGACAGGCTTCCACAGATGACATGTGAGGTATGGGCGTGGCCTTGTAGCAGTTGGGTCCAAAAAGAGACACGCAGCAGACACAGAAGGGCAGGCAGGAGAAAGCCACGACAGGCTCCAAGAAACAGATGGCGTGAGTGTGCAACACACGGAAAGAGAGGCTCCAGGAATGGGATGGAAAGGAGTGTCTAGAGAGGAGGAGACGACCGCACCGCAGAGAAAATGATAGACTGCAGAGATAGGAGTGTGAGAGTGAGGAAGAGAGCAAGCGACAGGGGTCCACCGTGTGCACGACAAGGAGGCGAGTGCAGGGAAGAGACGCGAGGAGGGTGGGTGGTTAGAGTCAAGAAGCAAGTGAAAGAAAGACTGCAGACATAGGAGAAGATGAGGGTGTGTGAGGACTGACGATAGGGAAGGGGAATTATAGCAAGCCCGGGCCGAAAGGCTGCAAGAAACAGGTAATGGCGCGAGAAAGAGAAACAAGGAGAATGAATGTCAGGCATAGCCCTAGAGAGAGTGGTTAAGAGAGAGAAGGACAGGAAGGTGACGCGGTCCGAGAAACACGCGTGAATACACTCAGGACGAAGTGGCGTAACGGAAATGACGGGGGCTCCCAGCAGAACGTGATGAGGGGACCCTGCGTCTCCCAGAGGAGCGGGGGTGAGCGAGCGCGGCAGCCTGCAGAGCTGACCAGACGCTCGTGCGTCGTGGCCTTTTGCCTGCGATTACGCGCGCGGCAGACATGTGTTTCCAATTATCGCGCCCGCGTCTGGGCACGATAATTGGAAACACATGTTTGCCGCGCGCGTAACCACAGGTAAAAGGCCACGACGCACGAGCGTGTGGTCAGCTTTTGAAACCCCCTAACATAAAGTCTTCGCCTAGCAGCGCTTGCGCGCTACTCGAGGCTCGACCTAAAAAGGGGGACGGATATGGGTAGAGATTAGATTATGTCTCTCATATCCTAAAAGTAAGGTCAGGTCTACATGTTTCAGCCAGGCAGCTACGTTTACTGGCTTTCTTCAGGACCTATGTGTATGTGTGTTATAACTGCAAGAACGTGAATGGCCAGGTGTGATTAGCGTGGCCACTGGTGATGCTGCACTCGCTAAGGTGCGGTGATGGGGGAGGTTGTGTCCTCCTGGAGTTGCTTAGTGCCTGTAGGGAGAAAAAGACAGACAATACAGACAAAACATGAACATATAATACTTTTTTGCTTCTGATATTAGCATGATTATGCTGTGACATGATGCGCGTCGTGTCCGGTTTTTATGCGGTATAATGCGGAAGTGAAGCGGTAAATGGCGCTTGTGCAGAACCGCTCTGTAATACCGAACTGTTATGCGCTACTGTGAGAATATACGTAGCTAGGGTGGTTTTGTTAAGTATGGCGGCGGAAATGCCTACAATGAAACTGTCATCACGGGCAACATGAATCCCGCGAGGGGGCAGGACCTGTAGTCACACACTTAGAGTGTGAAGAAAAAGAAAAGGAAACTCGTTACTGAAGGCGTTCCCAGCCTCACTTGGGTCCTCCAAGTTTTGGATCGAGTTTCCAGACCCCCAAGCCCTACTTACTTCTTCAAGGTTGTCTGCCCACTTCCCTTACCTGCTTCGCCCTGCTGTTCGGGATTCTGTGGATGCGGAAGAGCTCGGGGAGCTGGCTTTTAAGTCTGTGTTCTCCCGCCAGTGAGCGGCCTTGATTGCCAACGTGCGCGTCACGGCGCTGGTTGACTGTCGGCATGGAAAGTGGAAGCAGACTATGCGGTTCCAGCTATGTGAAGGGCCGGGACCCCATGTGCATGGACGAATGGTGTGTTGTGTGTCCCATGCTTAAGGTTATTAAGGGGGTGTAAAACACACAATAAACGGAATCGTGTGTGTTAAGTCAAAAATAATTTTTTTAACAAAGTTTAAAGTCATGGGGCCTGATTCACAGAACTAACTTACGTCAAAAACGTAAAGTTAGTACTTTTTGGTATTCACAGAATGAACTTACTCATTTCGGTATTCACAGAAGTTAGTAGTCCTAACTTTAGGACTCCTAAATGCCTTCTGTGAATACCGAAAGTCTTAAAGTTAGGATTTTTCTCAGTTTAGGAGTAGTAAAGTTAGGACTCCTAACTTCAGGACTCCTAAATGCCTTCTGTGAATACCAAAAGTCTTGAAGTTAGGATTTTTCTCAGTTTAGGAGTCGTAAAGTTAGGACTCCTAACTTTAGGACTCCTAAATGCCTTCTGTGAATACCGAAAGTCTTGAAGTTAGGATTTTTCTCAGTTTAGGAGTAGTAAAGTTAGGACTCCTAACTTCAGGACTCCTAAATGCCTTCTGTGAATACCAAAAGTCTTGAAGTTAGGATTTTTCTCAGTTTAGGAGTCGTAAAGTTAGGACTCCTAACTTTAGGACTCCTAAATGCCTTCTGTGAATACCGAAAGTCTTGAAGTTAGGATTTTTCTCAGTTTAGGAGTAGTAAAGTTAGGACTCCTAACTTCAGGACTCCTAAATGACTTCTGTGAATACCAAAAGTCTTGAAGTTAGGATTTTTCTCAGTTTAGGAGTCGTAAAGTTAGGACTCCTAACTTTAGGACTCCTAAATGCCTTCTGTGACTACCGAAAGTCTTGAAGTTAGGATTTTTCTCAGTTTAGGAGTAGTAAAGTTAGGACTCCTAACTTTACTACTCCTAAACTGAGAAAAATCCTAACTTAAGACTTTCGGTATTCACAGAAGGCATTTAGGAGTCCTAAAGTTAGGACTACTAACTTCTGTGAATACCGAAATGAGTAAGTTCATTCTGTGAATACCAAAATGAGTAAGTGTATTCTGTGAATACCAAAAAGTACTAACTTTACGTTTTTGACGTAAGTTAGTTCTGTGAATCAGGCCCATGGCCCGTAATGATAACGGGAACTGACTATTAACCATAACTCGCAGTGGGGCCTATTGTGAGAGGTAACCATGGGTTTACAGAGTTGCAGGTAGGGGCTAATGGGTGGGCGGGATGAGTAAAGGACGTGAGATGTCCGAATGTGTGTCCCCAGGCCGATCCGTTCTCAAGTGGTAAGGCCACCTACCGGGTGTGTTCAGGTTTATAGGTGTCATAGGTTCAGGACTGGGAAAGGGGCAGTTGTGCGCTTTTGTCTGGGGTGGTTAATGTGCGGCACGTGTACTTTCAAAAATGGGGGATGTGACAACCCACATGACTGCTGAGTTAGCGGTTGTTCAGAGCATTGCAAGGAATGTTGTCATTTAACCCGGTTTTATGGGTTGATAAGCGGTAAATCCAATGCTGCTCTTTTTGCAACAGTAAGTTCTCATCTGTCGTGGTAGTCGTTTCTATTTGCTCTATCACGACCCACCTCAAGTCATTGGGCGTGTGTCCACTCTGGATATAGTGCTCCGTCATCCTTGTGGTGTTCCTTTTGCAGCGTATGTTAGCACGGTGCTCCCCGATCCGGGTCTTGATCTTTCTGCTGGTCATCCCAATGTAGCGGAGACCGCACGGGCACTCAATCAGGTAGACTACATGTGTAGAGTTACAGTTGGTGTGTTTTCTGAGATGCCATGTTTTGCCCTCTTCTAACTCTAGAGACTTTGTGGTTAGTGTGAGGTGGCAGACGCAGCAGTTCCCACATGGGTAATGACCCACTATGTTGGGAAGACTCCATGCGTTGAGGACAGTGCTGTTCCTCGGGGTGTGTGGTTGTTTCGGGCGGGTTGAGACCAAGCGGTCCTTCAGGCTGCCTGCTCTTTTATATAAAAAAAGCGGTTGTTCCCATTTCAGTCCTCTTGTATTGAGGATCCGCCAGTTCTTTCTGATGATTTTGGCTACTCTATTGGAGACTGGATTGTACGTGGTGACACACGTTAGGGGGATGGTATTTTCCTCTCTGGGGGTGTCTTCTAGCAGAGCCTCCCTGTTTTGATTCCGCGCTCTCTTTTTCGTGGAGCGTATGATTCTTTCCGGGTAACCACGTTGGTTGAGTTTTGCAGCCAAATCAGTTGATTGTCTTTGAAAATCTTCAATCTTGCTGCAATTCCTCCTAATGCGGAGGAATTGGCCGTAGGGTAGATTCTCTCTGAGTGGGCGCGGGTGGAAACTGTCGAACTTGAGTAATGAGTTTGTGGCTGTTGGTTTGTAGAAGGTGGTGGTCTGTAGTGATCCTTCCTTGGCTTCGATTGTCAGATCTAGGAATGCCAGTTTCGTGTCATCTGCTGTGCTGGTAAACCTCAGAAATGGGTCACGGTTATTCAACCATGTCATGAAGGTTGCTAGGGAATCCTCCTTCCCTGACCAAATCATGAGGATATCGTCAATGCAACGACGCCAAAATGTTATGTTGGCAGTGAATGGAATTGCAGGGGGCAGTATTTGTGTAGTCTCGAAGTGGTATACGTAAATGCCTGCCACGCTCGGGGCGAAGGTACTGCCCATTGAAGTGCCGTTCATCTGGAGAAAAAAGTCCCCCTCAAATTCAAAGTAATTCTCCTTGAGGGCATGGGTGGCGCATTGTAGGATAAATTCTCTTGGTGTGTTGAACTCCCACGTTGTTCCTTCCAGCGTGTGTTCTATGACCCGCAAAGTCTCATCCTGGGGGAGGCTGGTATAGAGGCTCTCTATGTCGAGGCCCACCAACAGTTGTGTATTTGGGTCGTATTGTATGTCCTTGATGAGATTGAGGAGGTGTTTGGTGTCTTTAAGGTAGGTTGTAAATTTCTGCACTAGTAGATTGAGATAAAAGTCACAGAAACGTGACAGGGGTTCCAGAAGGGAGTTGATACCGGACACAATGGGACGTCCCGGTGGTAGTCTGGTCTCCTTATGAATTTTGGGTACAGTGTAGAAGTACGGGATTCTGGCTTTCTTGGTGCACAGGTAATCCACCTCTGGAGATGTGGTTTCTGGCTTCTGCTGTTTCCACTACTGTAATTATGGTGTTCCTCAGTGTTTCTGTGGGGTCCTCTCTGAGTTGTTTGTAGTTCCGGTTGTCATCTAGGAGGCGTCTACATTCATTTGTGTAATCAGTTTTGTTTTGTATGACTATGCCGCCCCTCTTGTCGGCCGGTTTGATAACAATGTTGTTGTTGTTTTGGAGGCTGCACAAGGTTTCCCATTCCTTCGTGCTCAAGTTGTTGAAGATCTCATTCTCTGCGGTCTCCTCCACCTCCTTGTAGACCGCCTGTTCGAAGGTGGCGATCTCCACTGGTAACGTGGATGGTGGCAGGCAAAAGGTTGATTTGAGTTTCAAACCTGTTTCATTGGTGTTGGGGATCTGTTCTCTTGGAGTTTGGTTCTCAAAAAACGCCTTAAGTTTTAACTTGCGGAAAAATTCCGCCAGCTCACAGTGAAGTTGGAACTTGTCGAGGCTAGCGGTGGGGACGAAGGTGAGTCCTTTATTAAGCACTTTTTCCTCCGTGGCCGTCAGTGTGGTGGAAGACAGGTTGAATACCAGGTTCGGTTCCTGGTGTGTACTTGCTATTATTTCGGCCTGCTTGGTCCTGGTTGAGGTTCCTTGGATTTGCTTCTGGTGTGTGCACCCACTGGACCCGTTTCTTCTGCCCAGTGTACCCGTTGTTGGTCTCTTCTCCTTCTCCTTCCCCTTGACCTCTGGCCCCTCGCTAAAAAAGGGGGTCCTTGGTTTGTTCAAAGAAGTTTTGGGGTCCTGGGTGGTAAGAGGGGTGCCACGCCCCAAGCATGGCAGGCATGTACGTATATCACTTCGAGACTACACACATACTGACCCCTGAAAATCTTTTCACTGCCAACATAAAATTTTGGCGTCGTTACATTGACGATATCCTCATGATTTGGTCAGGGAAGGAGGATTCCCTAGCAACCTTCATGACATGGTTGAATAACCGTGACCCATATCTGAGGTTTACCAGCACAGCAGATGACACGAAACTGGCATTCCTAGATCTGACAATCGAAGCGAAGGAAGGATCACTACAGACCACCATCTTCTACAAACCAACGGCCAGAAACTCATTACTCAAGTTCGACAGTTTCCACCCGCGCCCACTCAGAGAGAATCTACCCTATGGCCAATTCCTCTGCATTAGGAGGAATTGCAGCAAGATTGAAGATTTTCAAAGACAATCAACTGATTTGGCTGCAAAACTCAACCAACGTGGTTACCCGGAAAGAATCATATGCTCCACGAAAAAGAGAGCGCGGAATCAAAACAGGGAGGCTCTGCTAGAAGACACCCCCAGAGAGGAAAAACCATGCCCCTAACATGTGTCGCCACGTACAATCCAGTCTCCAATAGAGTAGCCAAAATCATCAAAAAGAACTGGCGGATCCTCAATACAGGAGGACTGAAATGGGAACAACCGCTTTTTTCATATAAAAGAGCAGGCAGCCTGAAGGACCGCTTGGTCTCAACCCTCCCACACACCCCGAGGAACAGCACTGTCCTCAACGCATGGGGTCTTCCCAACATAGTGGGTCATTACTCATGTGGGAACTGCTGCGTCTGCCACCTCACACTAACCACAAAGTCTCTAGTTAGAAGAGGGCAAAACATGGCACCTCAGAAAACACACCAACTGTAACTCTACACATGTAGTCTACCTGATTGAGTGCCCGTGCGGTCTCCGCTACATTGGGATGACCAGCAGAAAGATCAAGACCCGGATCAGGGAGCACCGGAGTAACATACGCTGCAAAAGGAACACCACAAGGATGACGGAGCACTATATCCAGAGTGGACATACGCCAAATGACTTGAGGTGGGTTGTGATAGAGCAAATAGAAACGACTACCACGACAGATGAGAACTTACTGTTGCAAAAAGAGCAGCGTTGGATTTACCGCTTATCAACCCATAAAACCGGGTTAAATGACAACATTCCTTGGAATGCTCTGAACAACTGCTAACTCAGCAGTCATGTGGGGTGTCACATCCCCCATTTTTGAAAGTACACGTGCCGCACATTAACCACCTGAGACAAAAGCGCATAACTGCCCCTTTCCCAGTCCTGAACCTATGACACCTATAAACCTGAACACACCCGGTAGGTGGCCTTACCACTTGAGAACGTATCAGCCTGGGGCCACACATTCGGACATCTCACGTCCTTTACTCATCCCGCCCTCCCATTAGCCCCTACCTGCAACTCTGTAAACCCATGGCCGTCGTACGTCCGACTCCACTGCCCCCCCCGTCCCTCCCCCCCACTGCCCCGCAGCACTCCCTCTGCGAGCCGCCACTGCGTACAGCATGACATAAGCAGTCACTCACTCCAAGTAAACGAACAGAGTGCACTTTCTAATCCATGTACTTGTGACCTCCCTCTTGACAAGACTGCTACTTCATATAACAGTTTCATTCACAACTTAATGTTCATGGTAATGAGGTAGGCAATTTATGTGCTAACACTGCTCACAATGATCCCGCTCAAACAACAAAGGGTCAACCCTTATTCCGAGAGGGAACCTTGGTTTCATACATTACAATTAAGAACAGTGGTTCCCATCCATTTGTTGAAATTATATTTATATATTAGAAGTGGTACATGTACTCTTTAGCCAACACAATGTACAAATAACTAAAGAAAATAATATTCTGTTTTCTTTCATCAGAGACTATTGTATTCACAAAAAGCTATTCACAAAATGCGTGTATGCCACAGGATGCAAGCAGCAAGAGAGCAACTTGAAAAAGAGAGCCCAAACTTTGCATTACTCTTCAAATGTAGCACTGTTGGGTCGTTCACATATTCTACACAGGTTTTGCAATTGACCACTGATGTAATTATATCAGTATAACACAGCTCATTTAGCTCCAAACCTTTCGGCTTTGATCAATTCATAACTATGGAATCAAGAGCTGACGTCACAGGGTACTGATCGAGAACAACTGAGTGGAAAAAGACAGTAGTGACAGCGTCACATGTATCAACTGTGCCCAAGCTGCATCCAATGAAACGTCCCATCTGCCATATGCTTGTTCAGATAATGTTCCTACAGATCCAGTCATGTGGGGGTGAAGATTGTCAACATTTTGATAATTATGGCCAGAAGTCCATGGGACTCATCAGGACAAAAACATTAGGGCTCATCAGGCTTTTGTTACATTTGTGCAGGGAGTTTACCTGAGGCAGTGAGCTTGTAGGAGCAGATGTTGCACTTGTTGTGCAGCGAGCAACGCATCATTGGACTCCACGCTCACCGCATAATTGGGTGTTGTCGCTGCTTAGACCGCGTGGAGTTTCTGTGGTTGGAGTTGCCTGAAGGGGAGCCACCTGCCTTGCAAGAAGTGGCAGGCAGGAAGTGCAGTGGTGGAACTGCAGAGGTTGACACTGGACAAAAGAAAGATGTCAAACTTGGGATTCTTCTTTCTGTGTCCCGCCAAGTCCCTCTGTTGAAAGAAGAGGTGTAGCTAAACCTTAAACTGCTTACAAGATGGTGGTCCATTCAGGGATTACAGTGTGAGTTTTGCAATCTAAAATGAAGTTGAACCTTTTCAAGTGATCTCAGTTAGTCTTTGAACCATATATAAAGAAGACATTGACAAGTGAAGGATGCATCACAATGCATTTATTACATTAGTTGCATTCATGGCCACTTGACTATTTTTCTCCCTGGTTTTTGCTCCTTGCACCCAGAATTTCTTTTAGATGTCCTGGTTTGGGTCTTTTCTCTGCCCAGGTGTCAGGGAGAGTTAGTTAACTCGGACACACCATAAGACCTCCTAAACATGCCCCCTTAATGTCAGTAACCTCCGAAGCAGACATAAGTGCCACAGCTTGAAGACCCATAATTTCCCACTCGTTTACTAGAGGCTTCAGTGGGCACCAGAGCACACGGGTCTCTCACCCGCACCTTTCTATGGCCGGGGAGTCTGGAGATCCAATACTGTGTGCAGGGCAGCAGCCACAGCCCCACCGGCCTGCTCAAAGCTGTGGGCAAGGTGAAAAGTCTAGGAGACACAGATAAGGCAGTTCTATAAACTGCCACCTTACACCAGCTACAACAGTTTGACAACTGTATGAACGAGCCAAAATATTTAGCAAATGCACATATTTTTGTCCAAAGTTGCAGCTGAATTTTCCCACATCGTTCATTAGGGCCGATTCACTACTGCTTTAATCAGGTCAACTTGACAGATTTTCGGCAGACTTGAAGGCCGGAATCCCCACGCTTCTCATGCGAGTCAGCCCTGGCCTCTGACTACATGCCGTGCAGGATTATGTTCCAGGCGAGGGGCAAGTCATTTGATCTTAAAAAGTTTTCGTTGAGGATGTGTGTATATGCCGACGAAGCTTGCCTTGCTTGCACAGCGAACACCAGAGTGGTGTCCAGGCCCGCAGCTAACAAGAAAGGACAAGTCACTCAGCCTTTGAATGTTGCACACCCCAAGGAAACGCAGGATGGGAGTCTCTCTTGCCTAAAGTTTACTCACTGAAAGCATCCACTTAAATATCAGCTTGAACAGCGGACTGAAATTACGGTGAGACTAAGTCACAAAGATGTATCTTTGGCCCTAATTACGAGGGAGCCGGAAGTGAGTGAGCTATTTGCCTGGTGCAGTAAATAGCTCCTATTCTAAGGCCTGCAGTACAAATTAGGAGGAACAGGTGAACAATTTACCACATGTGGTAAATACCATTACGCTGGAGTGAGGTATATAACACGACTTTTTAACTTTCAAATGACACATGTGCTGTCTATTTCCTGAAAGTTTCAGTGCGGTTTTCCTCTAGCCCTGACCTCCTCATTTTCGCCTGTTTTGTTTTTATGATTTATAGTTTAAAAATTGAATTGACCTGCCAGTGACTGACTCAATTTACCTGTTGCATTGTGGGTCTTGTAATTCAAAGTCTTCTGTTTTGAACCTGCCCATGACTACTTATCCTTGTGCTATTTCTTTACTGAAAGTTCCTGGTGATTATTGAAACTTTCCTGTGCTTTTACTTTCCTGGAAGTTCCTTGTGCATATTGGAACTTCCTTGTGCTTCACGTTCTCCTTGGGAACTTCCTAGTGCTGTGCTTTACTAGGAACTTCGTGTGCTTTCCTTCACGAGGGAGGCTCCCATGTCCTTCCCTGAGAGCAACCCGCCTTGGGTGCCGCCCGTTACACTTCCGTAGGCTGGAGTTTTGGGCTGAGCCCTCTCACCCGCTTTTCACGAGCCTGAGATATTGCTGAGTCCGTGCGGCCACTCGTCAGAGGAGCGAGCGCTGCAAAAAGCCGCCGAAGTCGGAGAGGTGGCTGGAAGACGGATCCCTGCTCGTTGCAGCCCCGCTCCGAGTGAGACTCAGCGCAGAGGGCCCCAGCGTATCCTTAGTGAAGGCCGACTGCAGTGGAGAGTGAGAATGCTCGCAGAAGAAAAGAGGAGCAGGATCCTTGCAGCTGCACCGAGGCGGTCCGCTGCACCCAGCGTAGGGGAAACCATTGCGCCTCCCGCTCTGTGCAGCCGGAGAGGCCTCGCTGTAAGTTGCCAGCTGGTCCCTACTGGGGGCCGAGTGAGCACCCTCCTCCCACCTCTTTCTTGAAGTCACTCGCCGCTGTGCCGCCAGCTGTGATTTTACCTACTGTGTGGAGGTATTTCCTGTAGTATTACCACACTACTGGTGGTAGCGTGCAGGCGTTCCTGCGGCCTGGCCTACCTTACGAAATTGATTTCTTTACCGTCAATGTCCGCATTTTTGAGGTTGGCCTATTTCCTATCATTTTATGACATAGATGACCTATGAGAATTCATGCAATCTAGAAACATGGATACTGTCTTGCCCTAAATGTTAGGTTGATGACAGTGGCGTACTAGCAAAGTGATTTATGTGATTGTGGTCTGTGTTTAATATACAATTTATGAGATATTTGTGTAACTCCCTTATCCTGACTCGAGTGGTGGGTTCTGCCTGGCTGAGGTGCAGACCCTAGCCAACCAGAAACCTAATTTCTAACATTGCAGAACCTGCAGAACTCCAGAGTGTGGATTGAGCCTGTCTGTCTCCAAGGAGATTCTGAACTCAGGAGCAGCTCCCAGCTCCCTGTCTAGCAGCCTGAGCTTGCTGATATTGTGAGCTTCAGCTTCCCTGTGGCCAACATTGCAGTGAACCAAGGACCAAAAGGTGGTAAGAAGACAGACTTTGTGCTGTCTATTTCCTGAAACTTTAAAAGCGATTTTCCTCTACCTGTGACTGCCTCATTTTCAGCTGTTTTGTTTGTGGGCTTCACAGTTTAAATTTTTTTTCTTTTACCTGCCTGTGACTGCCCAAATGTACCTGTTTTATTGTGGGGTTTGTAGCTCAGAATCTGTTGTTTTGCACCTGCCAACGACTGCTTCAATTTGACTTGTGTGTGGGCTCTTTTGGTTCAAAATCTGTTTTCCAACAGCCTGTGACTGCCTGATTTTCCCTCCAACTTTGTCCCTAATCTGTTCAGACCTGTGTGTAAGCAATCCACCCCCACCTCCCTTTTGTCTTAGCAAGTGAGTGAAACAAGATTGCCCCCCCCCTCTCCCTAACAAACAGACATATTATACCTCAGAGGCTAAGAGAGTGTGCTCTGAGAATGCAGTTATCTGCTCTTAGTGTATAAACTGTGTTTGAAAAGTGATTGTAGCACTCGTTTTTTGGCTTAGGCGAGTGATTTGTTTAAGTGTTGAAAAGCAGTATTGTTAGAGGCCTAGTTTAGGCCCTTACCTGCAGAACTCCAGAGTGTGGACTGAGCCTTTATGTCTCCAAGGGGATTCTGAATTGAGGAAAAGCCTAGCTCCATGCCCAGTAGCCTGTTCTTGAGGTCACATGCACCTTATATAAGCTGCTATTAGACGTTACATCTGTGCATTGATTGGGGGCTGCATCTGGTGTTTCTGTTGGACTTAGGGTTAGTGTTCTGAATGAATGATAAGTTAGGGTTCTGATTGGTCTCTGGGTTAGTGATTCTATTGGATGTAGGGCTTAGGGTTAGAGGTCTGATTGGTGGATAGGATTAGGGTTTTCTGTTTGGTTTCTGGAGCTAGGGTTTCTGTTGGACCGAGGGCTAAGGGTTTGATTTTGGATTGGCTTTTAGGACTAGAGCTGTAATTGGCTGTGAGGGCCTGGTCTCTTATTGATTCTAGGGCTTATGGCTAGTTGTGGGATTGTAGGGCTAAGGTTCCCATAGCCGAGGTCCCCAGGGGTACTGAACCCTCGGTCCCCCAGGGGTACTATCTAAAGGGTCCCCCAGGGGTACTGAACCCTAGGTCCCCCAGGGGTACTGCACCCTAGGTCCCCCAGGGGTACTATCTAAAAGGTCCCCCAGGGGTACCGAACCCTCGGTCCCCCAGGGGTACTCTCTAAAGGGTCCCCCAGGGGTACCGAACCCTCGGTCCCCCAGGGGTACTATCTAAAGGGTCCCCCAGGGGTACTATCTAAAGGGTCCCTCAGGGGTACCGTAGCTTCAGTCCCCCAGGGGTACCGAACCCTCGGTCCCCCAGGGGTACTATCTAAAGGGTCCCCCAGGGGTATTGAACCCTAGGTCCCCCAGGGGTACTATCTAAAGGGTCCCCCAGGGGTACTATACCCTAGGTCCCCCAGGGGTACCGAACCCTCGGTCCCCCAGGGGTACTATCTAAAGGGTCCCCCAGGGGTACTGAACCCTAGGTCCCCCAGGGGTACTATCTAAAGGGTCCCCCAGGGGTACCGAACCCTAGGTCCCCCAGGGGTACCGAACCCTAGGTCCCCCAGGGGTACTCTCTAAAGGGTCCCCCAGGGGTACCGAACCCTCGGTCCCCCAGGGGTACCATCTAAAGGGTCCCCCAGGGGTACTATCTAAAGGGTCCCCCAGGGGTACCGAACCATAGGTCCCCCAGGGGTACTATCTAAAGGGTCCCCCAGGGGTACCGAACCCTAGGTCCCCCAGGGGTACTATCCAAAGGGTCCCCCAGGGGTACTATCCAAAGGGTCCCCCAGGGGTACTATCTAAAGGGTCCCCCAGGGGTACCGAACCCTAGGTCCCCCAGGGGTACCGAACCCTAGGTCCCCCAGGGGTACTATCTAAAGGGTCCCCCAGGGGTACTATCTAAAGGGTCCCCCAGGGGTACCGAACCCTAGGTCCCCCAGGGGTACCGAACCCTAGGTCCCCCAGGGGTACTATCTAAAGGGTCCCCCAGGGGTACTATCTAAAGGGTCCCCCAGGGGTACTATACCCTAGGTCCCCCAGGGGTACCAAACCCTAGGTCCCCCAGGGGTACTCTCTAAAGGGTCCCCCAGGGGTACTCTCTAAAGGGTCCCCCAGGGGTACCGAACCCTAGGTCCCCCAGGGGTACCGAACCCTAGGTCCCCCAGGGGTACTATCTAAAGGGTCCCCCAGGGGTACTATCTAAAGGGTCCCCCAAGGGTACTGAACCCTAGGTCCCCCAGGGGTACTGAACCCTAGGTCCCCCAGGGGTACTATCTAAAGGGTCCCCCAGGGGTACTATACCCTAGGTCCCCCAGGGGTACCGAACCCTCGGTCCCCCAGGGGTACTCTCTAAAGGGTCCCCCAGGGGTACTATCTAAAGGGTCCCCCAGGGGTACTATACCCTAGGTACCCCAGGGGTACTCTCTAAAGGGTCCCCCAGGGGTACTCTCTAAAGGGTCCCCCAGGGGTACTGAACCCTTGGTCCCCCAGGGGTACCGAACCCTAGGTCCCCCAGGGGTACCGAACCCTAGGTCCCCCAGGGGTACTATCTAAAGGGTCCCCCAGGGGTACTTACCCTAGGTCCCCCAGGGGTACTGAACCCTCGGTCCCCCAGGGGTACTATCTAAAGGGTCCCCCAGGGGTACTGAACCCTTGGTCCCCCAGGGGTACCGAACCCTCGGTCCCCCAGGGGTACCATCTAAAGGGTCCCCCAGGGGTACCGAACCCTTGGTCCCCCAGGGGTACCGAACCCTTGGTCCCCCAGGGGTACCGAACCCTCGGTCCCCCAGGGGTACCGTCTAAAGGGTCCCCCAGGGGTACTATATAAAGGGTCCCCCAGGGGTACCGAACCCTAGGTCCCCCAGGGGTACTATATAAAGGGTCCCCCAGGGGTACCGAACCCTAGGTCCCCCAGGGGTACCGAACCCTAGGTCCCCCAGGGGTACTATATAAAGGGTCCCCCAGGGGTACTATCTAAAGGGTCCCCCAGGGGTACCGAACCCTAGGTCCCCCAGGGGTACCGAACCCTAGGTCCCCCAGGGGTACCGAACCCTCAGTCCCCCAGGGGTACTGTCTAAGGGGTCCCCCAGGGGTACTCTCTAAAGGGTCCCCCAGGGGTACCGAACCCTAGGTCCCCCAGGGGTACTCTCTAAAGGGTCCCCCAGGGGTACCGAACCCTCTGTCCCCCAGGGGTACCGAACCCTCGGTCCCCCAGGGGTACCGAACCCTAGGTCCCCCAGGGGTACTATCTAAAGGGTCCCCCAGGGGTACTTACCCTAGGTCCCCCAGGGGTACTGAACCCTCGGTCCCCCAGGGGTACTATCTAAAGGGTCCCCCAGGGGTACCGAACCCTTGGTCCCCCAGGGGTACCGAACCCTCGGTCCCCCAGGGGTACCATCTAAAGGGTCCCCCAGGGGTACTGAACCCTAGGTCCCCCAGGGGTACTATCTAAAGGGGTCCCCCAGGGGTACTCTCTAAAGGGTCCCCCAGGGGTACCGAACCCTCTGTCCCCCAGGGGTACTGAACCCTCGGTCCCCCAGGGGTACTATCTAAAGGGTCCCCCAGGGGTACCGAACCCTTGGTCCCCCAGGGGTACTATCTAAAGGGTCCCCCAGGGGTACCGAACCCTCAGTCCCCCAGGGGTACTCTCTAAAGGGTCCCCCAGGGGTACTATCTAAAGGGTCCCCCAGGGGTACTGAACCCTAGGTCCCCCAGGGGTACTATCTAAAGGGTCCCCCAGGGGTACCGAACCCTAGGTCCCCCAGGGGTACTGTCTAAGGGGTCCCCCAGGGGTACTCTCTAAAGGGTCCCCCAGGGGTACCGAACCCTAGGTCCCCCAGGGGTACTATCTAAAGGGTCCCCCAGGGGTACTGAACCCTAGGTCCCCCAGGGGTACTGTCTAAGGGGTCCCCCAGGGGTACTCTCTAAAGGGTCCCCCAGGGGTACCGAACCCCAGGTCCCCCAGGGGTACCGAACCCTCAGTCCCCCAGGGGTACTATCTAAAGCATGGGTACTCACAAACTTTCTCTCGGGGGCCAAATTTACAGTGTGGTTTGTGGCCGAGGGCCGCACCAGTAGGGGCGGGGTCAGTGGGGGGCGGGGTCAATGGGGGTGGGACTAGAGAGAAAAAATCACCACCTTTTAAAACAAATCAAAGTGGTACTGTAACCTTGTGTGTCCATATAATACCTGCAAGGACACCTGTTAAGTGTACATTCAGAGCACAACCAGAGCACAGAGATAGTCCGTAGTTCAAGTCAACAACCATTGGGAAACATTTATATCTGACCATTTAACAGGTACCGAACCCTCGGTCCCCCAGGGGTACCGAACCCTTGGTCCCCCAGGGGTACTATCTAAAGGGTCCCCCAGGGGTACCGAACCCTAGGTCCCCCAGGGGTACTATCTAAAGGGTCCCCCAGGGGTACCGAAACCTCGGTCCCCCAGGGGTACTATCTAAAGGGTCCCCCAGGGGTACCAAACCCTCAGTCCCCCAGGCGTACTCTCTAAAGGGTCCCCCAGGGGTACTATCTAAAGGGTCCCCCAGGGGTACCGAACCCTAGGTCCCCCAGGGGTACCGAACCCTTGGTCCCCCAGGGGTACTGTCTAAAGGGTCCCCCAGGGGTACTCTCTAAAGAGTCCCCCAGGGGTACCGAACCCCAGGTCCACAAGGGGTACCGAACCCTCGGTCCCCCAGGGGTACTATCTAAAGCATGGGTACTCACAAACTTTCTCTCGGGGGCCAAATTTACAGTGTGGTTTGTGGCCGAGGGCCGCACCAGTAGGGGCGGGGTCAGTGGGGGCGGGGTCAATGGGGGTGGGACTAGAGAGAAAAAATCACCACCTTTTCAAAACAAATCAAAGTGGTACTGTAACCTTGTGTGTCCATATAATACCTGCAAGGACACCTGTTAAGTGTACATTCAGAGCACAACCAGAGCACAGAGATAGTCCGTAGTTCAAGTCAACAACCATTGGGAAACATTTATATCTGACCATTTAACAGGTAACCTTGCAGTTATTATATTGACACACAAGGTTACAGTACCTTAACCTTGTGTGTCCGTTTAATAACTGCAAGGTTACCTGTTAACTGGTCAGATATAAATTTTTCTCAATGGTTGTTTACTTGGATTGTACAAAATGTATTAGCGCAGTGCATAAAATAGAAACATTTTTAACTGCCTGGGATTTGAGGAATTCCTTACCCTGAATGTCTGTGATTTTGCAGTATTCCTTTGCCTAAAACCTGGAATTGTGCAGTGTTTATTTGCCTAACACTGTGATTGTGCAGAATTCATTTGCCCATCACTTGGGATTCTTTGTGTCAGTGTCTATCAATGTGCAGCAATCACTCCTTCTGTGCCTGCCTACTTGTGTGCAGTATTTATTAGTTCAATGCATGAGATAGTGAATTATTCTGCTCACTAGAGCATGGATCCCACAACATTCATGGACCACAGTACCCGGGAAGAGGAAAATGTGTCTTTCCAGTGCATTATTCACCCCTTCAATTTCTGTGAATATTATTTCCTGGAATTGTGCACTATCCTTAGGTTTAGTACCTTTATTGCGTAGTTTCATCATTTGCAGTACCAGGAGAGTGCTCTAATCCTCGGTCTTAATGAAAGGGCCCCTTCTGCAATCCTAATGGCCTCGGTCTGAAGAGCACCAAGTGGTTCTGCGGGCGGTAAGGAGGGGAGCAGACTGGCTAGATCCAGGGAGGCCCCCTGCTGCAGTCCCAATGTTATCCGAGGGTGCAGGCAAGTGCAGACAGTGTCAGCGCTGTGGGCATCGTCTGCAACAAAGGCAGCTTCGCAAAAGGCTCCCTAAAAGTCTGCTGTAAACGAGCAACAGCTGACTTTTAAAGGGCCTTTTCTTCCTGTCACAGAGGCAGTCAATTAACATCAAAGAGGGCCACTCGAGCATACGTAGTGAATCATGCGCGATAGCGCATGCTCCAGCGGCCCTCTTTAATGTTTGCTGATAATCTTTTTAAAAAACACAGGTACATTGCCTGCAAGGTCCGCGGGCTGCCAAAGAAGGCCTGCCGGGCCGCTGGCGGCCCGCGGGCCGTACTATGAGTACCACGGATCTAAAGGGTCCCCCAGGGGTACCAAACCCTAGGTCCCCCAGGGGTACTCTCTAAAGGGTCCCCCAGGGGTACTATCTAAAGGGTCCCCCAGGGGTACCGAACCCTAGGTCCCCCAGGGGTACTCTCTAAAGGGTCCCCCAGGGGTACGGAACCCCCGGTCCCCCAGGGGTACTGAACCCTCGGTCCCCCAGGGGTACTATCTAAAGGGTCCCCCAGGGGTACCGAACCCTCGGTCCCACAGGGGTACCGAACCCTCAGTCCCCCAGGGGTACTCTCTAAAGGGTCCCCCAGGGGTACTATCTAAAGGGTCCCCCGGGGTACCGAACCCTAGGTCCCCCAAGGGTACTATCTAAAGGGTCCCCCAGGGGTACCGAACCCTTGGTCCCCCAGGGGTACTGTCTAAAGGGTCCCCCAGGGGTACTCTCTAAAGGGTCCCCCAGGGGTACCGAACACCAGGTCCCCCAGGGGTACCGAACCCTCGGTCCCCCAGGGGTACTATCTAAAGCATGGGTACTCACAAACTTTCTCTCGGGGGCCAAATTTACAGTGTGGTTTGTGGCCGAGGGCCGCACCAGTATGGGCGGGGTCAGTGGGGGGCGGGGTCAATGGGGGTGGGACTAGAGAGAAAAAATCACCACCTTTTCAAAACAAATCAAAGTGGTACTGTAACCTTGTGTGTCCATATAATACCTGCAAGGACACCTGTTAAGTGTACATTCAGAGCACAACCAGAGCACAGAGATAGTCCGTAGTTCAAGTCAACAACCATTGGGAAACATTTATATCTGACCATTTAACAGGTAACGTTGCAGTTATTATATTGACACACAAGGTTACAGTACCTTAACCTTGTGTGTCCGTTTAATAACTGCAAGGTTACCTGTTAACTGGTCAGATATAAATTTTTCTCAATGGTTGTTTACTTGTATTGTACAAAACTTATTAGCGCAGTGCATAACATAGAAACATTTTTAACTGCCTGGGATTTGAGGAATTCCTTACCCTGAATGTCTGTGATTTTGCAGTATTCCTTTGCCTAAAACCTGGAATTGTGCAGTGTTTATTTGCCTAACACCTGTGATTGTGCAAAATTCATTTGCCCATCACTTGGGATTCTTTGTGTCAGTGTCTATCAATGTGCAGCAATCACTCCTTCTGTGCCTGCCTACTTGTGTGCAGTATTTATTAGTTCAATGCATGAGATAGTGAATTATTCTGCTCACTAGAGCATGGATCCCACAACATTCATGGACCACAGTACCCGAGAAGAGGAAAATGTGTATCCCCAGTGCATTATTCACCCCTTCAATTTCTGTGAATATTATTTCCTGGAATTGTGCACTATCCTTAGGTTTAGTACCTTTATTGCGTAGTTTCATCATTTGCAGTACCAGGAGAGTGCTCTAATCCCCGGTCTTAATAAAAGGGCCCCTTCTGCAATCCTAATGGCCTCGGTCTGAAGAGCACCAAGCGGTTCTGCGGGCGGTGAGGAGGGAAGCAGACTGGCTAGATCCAGGGAGGCCCCTGCTGCAGTCCCAATGTTATCCGAGGGTGCAGGCAAGTGCAGACAGTGTCAGCGCTGTGGGCATCGTCTGCAACAAAGGCAAGCTTCGCAAAGGCTCCCTAAAAGTCTGCTGTAAACGAGCAACAGCTGACTTTTAAAGGGCCTTTTCTTCCTGTCACAGAGGCAGTCAATGAACATCAAAGAGGGCCACTCGAGCATACGTATTGAATCTTCTATCGCGCATGCTCCAGCGGCCCTCTTTAATGTTTGCTCATAATCTTTTTTAAAAACACAGGTACATTGCCTGCAAGGTTTGCGGGCTGCCAAAGAAGGCCTGCCGGGCCGCTGGCGGCCCGCGGGCCGTACTATGAGTACCACGGATCCTAGGTCCCCCAGGGGTACTATCTAAAGGGTCCCCCAGGGATTACTGAACCGTCGGTCCCCCAGGGGTACTCTCTAAAGGGTCCCCCAGGGGTACCGGACCCTAGGTCACCCAGGGGTACTATCTAAAGGGTCCCCCAGGGGTACCAAACCCTAGGTCCCCCAGGGGTACTCTCTAAAGGGTCCCCCAGGGGTACTGAACCCCCGGTCCCCCAGGGGTACTGAACCCTCGGTCCCCAGGGGTATTATCTAAAGGGTCCCCCAGGGGTACCGAACCATCGGTCCCCCAGGGGTACTCTCTAAAGGGTCCCCCAGGGGTACCGAACCGTCGGTCCCCCAGGGGTACCGAACCCTAGGTCCCCCAGGGGGTACTATCTAAAGGGTCCCCCAGGGGTACTCTCCAAAGGGTCCCCCAGCGGTACTATCTAAAGGGTCCCCCCTAGGGGACCGAACCCTAGGTCCCCCAGGGGTACCGAACCCTAGGTCCCCCAGGGGTACTCTCCAAAGGGTCCCCCAAGCGTGCTACTGGCTGGGAAAAACGCTTCAACACCTCATTAGGGGTAGCAAGCACTATATAAATGCAAACCTTTTTCCCTCTGCTATCCTTCTCAATCCAATTAACTGACTAAAATCCACCACTCAAATTACTATCATATTTCACTATACTAATTCACCACTAATCCTTTGTGGGTTCCGGAAAAAAGCCGAAAAAGCGCATCAACACCCCATCAGGGGTAACAAGCGCTTTATATATATGGAAACCTCTGTCCCTCTTCTATCCCTTCGCTATCCTTCTCAATCGAAATAACTGACTAACCTATCCACCACTCAAATTACTTTCATATTTCACTATACTAATTCAACAAATATCCTTTATGGGTTCCGGAGTAGCATGCACCTCCTCACACCCTAATATAACCTTTCATACACCCACTCTAAAATACAGACTACCATTCTCGAAACCATAGACAAACCAATACCAGTTAGTACATACCCACTCACTGATTCATAGGTCTACAAACCACATCCACTCACTCACCCATACAGTCACTCATACATGCAGTCACTCATCAATACAGCCACTGATATAAGCACTCATATACCCATACAGACACTCACACACCACCACTCACCCCATAGAGTTACTCACACACCTAGCCACTCACACAGAGTCAATCACACTGCCATTTACTCACCTATACAGTTATAAACACACCCCCTTACTTATTCATACAGATACTAACGCATACTTACTCTATTATACAATCACTGACACAAGCACACACTCATCCATACAAGTGCTCTCACGATCACTCACTCTCACATACAGTCACTTATATACTCCAACACTCACATATATTGTCTTACACCAGTAGCGGCTCCTCGAGGGAGTGCTGCGGGGCGGTGGGGCGGGGCGGGGCGGGGCGGGGGAGGGGCAGGGTGGGGGATAGTAAACTCCAGAATACGGCCGAACGGAGTTGAGTAACTAAATAAATAAATAAAACGAATTACATTGCGCGCTGCATCGCCGATTTGGCGTTGCAGCGCGCGCAATGTAATTTGTTTTATTTATTTATTTAGTTACTCAACTCCGTTCGGCCGTATTCCGGAGTTTACTACCCCCACCCTGCCCCTCCCCGCCCCGCCTCACCGCCCCGCAGCACTCTCTCGAGGAGCCGCTACTGTCTTACACATATGCAGCTACTCACCCACATACCACTGAGACATCCATTCACTCAATGACAGTCATACGTACACTCACTCACCCATGCAGCCTCTCGCAGATGCAGTCATGAACCCATACAGCTAGTGAATCACCCACTCACACATCCATGCAGAGAGTCACACCCCCCTCACCCACCCACACAGCCACTCAGGCACCCATACAGGTACTCAGACAACCAATCAATAACCCATATAGACACTCATGTAGCTACTCACCAACCCATGGAGCCACTTACACACCAACTGACCTACTGATACAGACATTCACACAGAGTAGTCAGTCACCCATACATTCCCTGAGATACATATAATCACTCACTTAGAGTCAGTCACACACTCACTGAATCATCCATACAGATACTCATACACCTATTCATTCTTCAATACACCTTGGCGTACATATATATAACATTCTTAAACTTTTTAGAAACACTCACACTCACTGGATGATGTCATCAGTGATGTCATTTGGGATGTCATGAGTGATGACATCAGCAGTGCATTGCGGGGGCACGACTTATATTTAGCTCAGCTAACTATAACGGCTGAATTTCTATGGTTTTGTATGAGTGAAATGTCAGCCTAACTATAACGTCCCTTAATCCTGTGTTTTTTTCAGTGAATATATATATATCAATCAATCAGGGTTGGTAAAGCGCAACTACTCACCCGCGAGGGTCTCAAGGTGCAGGGGGGGCGGCTCCGTTGAGTGCTGGGGTCATCCGAAGAGCCAGGTCTTAAGGTCTTTCCTGAACTGGTGCAGTGTGGGGGCTTGCCAGAGGTGGAGAGGGAGGTCGTTCCAGGCCTTGGCTGCGAGGTAGGAGAAGGATTTCCCTGCCATTCTGGCCTTGTAGATGTGTGGGACGGTGGCCAGAGAGAGGTCGGCTGATCGGAGGTGTCTTTTGGGTGCGTGGGAGGAGAGGCGTTTGTTCAGGTATGTTGGTCTGGTGTTGTGAAGGGCCTTGTATGCGTGGGTGAGGAGTTTGATGGTTTTTCTTCCTTTGACTGGGAGCAAGTGGAGATTGCGGAGGTGTTGGGTGATGTGGCTACGGCGGTCCTGGGACCGGTTTCAGGTTCAAAACCCTCATCAGCCAGGCTATCTTGAATCCAATGGCAAAGTGAGCAAGGGACCACGTCTGGGCATACCCTGCCAACCTAGGGCGAACAAGCGATACCAAAGGGGATGATGGACGGAGCGTTAGAGCAAATCAAACACTCACTCCCAGTCAACTGATCTGGGTTTAATCCATCATCATTCTTTAGCTCACTCCACCACCCCAGTTCAGACATGGCCATATGCAAATCAGTCTGACCCTGTGCCTCATGGGAACAGTCCAGCTCGAACTGCCAAGCCATGCCTTCCTGGACCGGAAACAAGCATCCTGGGACCGTTTCGGGTTCAAAACCCTCATCAGCCAGGCTATCTTGAATCCAGTGGCAAAGTGAGCAAGGTACCCACGTCTGGGCATACCCTGCCAACTTAGGGCGAACAAGCGATACCAAAGGGGATGATGGACGGAGCGTTAGAGCAAATCAAACACTCACCCCAGTCAACTGATCTGGGTTTAATCCATCATCATTCTTTAGCTCACTCCACCACCCCAGTTCAGACATGGCCATATGCAAATCAGTCTGACCCTGTCCAGCCCGAACTTTCCGGTCCAGGGAAGACATGGCTTGGCAGTTCGGGCTGGACTGTTCCCATGAGGCACAGGGTCAGACTGATTTGCATATGGCCATGTCTAAACTGGGGTGGTGGAGTGAGCTAAAGAATGATGATGGATTAAACCCAGATCAGTTGACTGGGGGTGAGTGTTTGATTTGCTCTAGCGCTCCGTCCATCATCCCCTTTGGTATCGCTTGTTCGCCCTAAGTTGGCAGGGTATGCCCAGACGTGGGTCCCTTGCTCACTTTGCCACTGGATTCAAGATAGCCTGGCTGATGAGGGTTTTGAACCCGAAACCGGTCCCAGGATGCTTGTTTCCGGTCCAGGGAAGACATGGCTTGGCAGTTCGGGCTGGACTGTTCCTATGAGGCACAGGGTCAGACTGATTTGCATATGGCCATGTCTAAACTGGGGTGGTGGAGTGAGCTAAAGAATGATGATGGGATTAAACCCAGATCAGTTGACTGGGGGTGAGTGTTTGATTTGCTCTAGCGCTCCGTCCATCATCCCCTTTGGTATCGCTTTGTTCGCCCTAAGTTGGCAGGGTATGCCCAGACGTGGGTCCCTTGCTCACTTTGCCACTGGATTCAAGATAGCCTGGCTGATGAGGGTTTTGAACCCGAAACCGGTCCCAGGATGCTTGTTTCCGGTTCAGGGAAGACATGGCTTGGCAGTTCGGGCTGGACTGTTCCCATGAGGCACAGGGTCAGACTGATTTGCATATGGCCATGTCTAAACTGGGGTGGTGGAGTGAGCTAAAGAATGATGATGGATTAAACCCAGATCAGTTGACTGGGGGTGAGTGTTTGATTTGCTCTAGCGCTCCGTCCATCATCCCCTTTGGTATCGCTTTGTTCGCCCTAAGTTGGCAGGGTATGCCCAGACGTGGGTCCCTTGCTCACTTTGCCACTGGATTCAAGATAGCCTGGCTGATGAGGGTTTTGAACCCGAAACCGGTCCCAGGATGCTTGTTTCCGGTCCAGGGAAGACATGGCTTGGCAGTTCGGGCTGGACTGTTCCCATGAGGCACAGGGTCAGACTGATTTGCATATGGCCATGTCTAAACTGGGGTGGTGGAGTGAGCTAAAGAATGATGATGGATTAAACCCAGATCAGTTGACTCGGGGTGAGTGTTTGATTTGCTCTAGCGCTCCGTCCATCATCCCCTTTGGTATCGCTTGTTCGCCCTAAGTTGGCAGGGTATGCCCAGACGTGGGTCCCTTGCTCACTTTGCCACTGGATTCAAGATAGCCTGGCTGATGAGGGTTTTGAACCCGAAACCGGTCCCAGGATGCTTGTTTCCGGTCCAGGGAAGACATGGCTTGGCAGTTCGGGCTGGACTGTTCCCATGAGGCACAGGGTCAGACTGATTTGCATATGGCCATGTCTAAACTGGGGTGGTGGAGTGAGCTAAAGAATGATGATGGATTAAACCCAGATCAGTTGACTCGGGGTGAGTGTTTGATTTGCTCTAGCGCTCCGTCCATCATCCCCTTTGGTATCGCTTTGTTCGCCCTAAGTTGGCAGGGTATGCCCAGACGTGGGTCCCTTGCTCACTTTGCCACTGGATTCAAGATAGCCTGGCTGATGAGGGTTTTGAACCCGAAACCGGTCCCAGGATGCTTGTTTCCGGTCCAGGGAAGACATGGCTTGGCAGTTCGGGCTGGACTGTTCCCATGAGGCACAGGGTCAGACTGATTTGCATATGGCCATGTCTAAACTGGGGTGGTGGAGTGAGCTAAAGAATGATGATGGATTAAACCCAGATCAGTTGACTGGGGGTGAGTGTTTGATTTGCTCTAGCGCTCCGTCCATCATCCCCTTTGGTATCGCTTTGTTCGCCCTAAGTTGGCAGGGTATGCCCAGACGTGGGTCCCTTGCTCACTTTGCCACTGGATTCAAGATAGCCTGGCTGATGAGGGTTTTGAACCCGAAACCGGTCCCAGGATGCTTGTTTCTGGTCCAGGGAAGACATGGCTTGGCAGTTCGGGCTGGACTGTTCCCATGAGGCACAGGGTCAGACTGATTTGCATATGTCCATGTCTAAACTGGGGTGGTGGAGTGAGCTAAAGAATGATGATGGATTAAACCCAGATCAGTTGACTGGGGGTGAGTGTTTGATTTGCTCTAGCTCTCCGTCCATCATCCCCTTTGGTATCGCTTTGTGCGTGCCATGCGGTCTGTAGGTACCAGTGTGTCTATGTCATGGTAGAAAGAAGGTCTGTTGTGCCATATATTCCTTATCATGATCACTAACACATATTGCTGCAGCTTTTTAAGGTTTCTTCGATCCCATTACATTTAAGTAAAGATGATCATTTCAGAAAACAGTCTCTTTATATGGACATAATTACCCTGTTTCAGTCATGATAAAGGGTCATATGACTGAAGTCCCACATACAAACACACTGGTAACATGGGCATGTCGCACATAAGAAAACTAAAAACATGGTAGCCATCAGCACAATCTTTAAAATCATGTTTAAATACTATTTATAATCTTCTAAATAAAACTTCAAATGGAAAATCCAAGGCAGTTTAAAATGTGAACTATTATTTTTAAAAGCATAACATTGCAGTTGTGAACAGATGAACAAAATATTCAAAGTATTCACCTCTGGGTGCTAACAGCAAGTGCTTCTCAGCTTCAAATGAAGTGGCTTCTCAAAGGACTTGAGAAAACTGAGCTTCCAACTTACAGAGACATTGTGACCCCTGTATTTGTCTCCACCCCTCAAATCTGCTGAGTCAAACCATATTGTAATGCAAGGGAACCAATGCATAATACACAGGCATCAATGTAAAACTGATTCAAACCACGGTGTTTGCTGTTCATTAACCTGTGTGACTGGCCCATGAAAAGTAGTATGCAGAGGGCATACCAAAAATATGTTTATTTATATTTTGCAAACCAATCATTATGTAATCTTTAGAAAAAAGTCTATTGTTTATAGAAACACATATATTGTACTTACAAAAAATGTGCTATTCATCTGTGTCCCACAATGATGCCTGCCTACCAGTACTTTATACATGCAAACCAATATGGGAAACAAGCAAATAAGTAGATTTCCTATGAGAACCAGCGCATCATGCTTGCAAATCAGCATGAAATGCTTTTAAACTCATGGTTATACATTTTAACCAATATATCACACACAGAAACCATTACAAGAATGAGAATGATGTGACATATCATGTATATGAGCCATAGAATTGTGTGTGTCAACCAGGATACTACACATGCAAATCAGTATGGTATTCATGCAAACCAGCCATGTATGCATGGGAACCAGTATGGCATGCATGCAAACCAGGATGTAAAGCTTTCCAACCAATTTGTATATTAAAACCAATATATTACACTCACAATCGAGTATATCACAAGTGTGAAGCAATGTGTTTTGGATTCAAACCATGCAGTTATTTAAATCTACCACTACATTATGAATGCCAACCACCATATAATGCTTTCAAACCAATAGACTACATAGTTGGTTGAATAGATCACACGCACTATATATATACACACACATCTATCTTTCTATATCTCTATCTATATATATATCTAGCTATATATTTATATTCACTGGGGGAAAAAACAAAGGTTACAGGTACGTTATAGTTAGGCTCAGATTTTACTCGTACAAAACCAGTGAAATTCAGCAGTTATAGTTACCTGAGCTATACTCTTACGCCCTTGCAATGCACTGCTTATGACCTCACATATTACATCACTTATGACATGGTCAGTGATATCACTGATGAAATCATCAAGTGAGTGTAAGTGTTTTTAAGAGTTTATGGGTGTTAAACATATATACTAACGTACTACAAAAGTTAAATTAAAATACTAAGTGCACTACTACTGAGTGATACTACTTCTAACATATATTACGTGAGTAGCTGTGTGACTGTGAGAAGTTGGCCTGGTATATGCTGTTCACTAATTAAAGTGGACACCTTGCACCAGGGCAAATCGACTCTTATGGTAGATAGGTTTAAGACAACCTTTTAAAGAAAGCTATCCTAGTGGTAGCTGTGGAGAGCAGCCTTCAGGCTAAGTCTCGGAGGAATGTAAAGCAGCTTGTTTTACCATATAATCTCTTGAATCACCAAATGAAAAGACACCACACAGGTATATATATCAAATATATATGTATTTATTTCTAAATAACTCTCTACTAATCTCTTTATGAGATTAGAAGACAAACATATGCACAAATCAACGTTTCACAATAAGTTAAGCACAAAATATGGCTGGGGCCCTAGGGGCGTACCCAGACCATATACTAAGTAAGAGACTTAGAAACAACGACTTGCAGGGAGACAAGGCCTAGGGCCTTCAGAAGTGCTGGGGCCTCACGAAACCACCCAAGGCAGGTAAGTAAAGGACCCACGGGGGACGCGTGCAGTGTGGATACACAGGCGCGAATCGCCGTTAACTTCAATGGGGCAAGTCGCGGTTGGAAATAAAGAGTTTTAGGATACTTCGGGAGAACCTACAAGCAAGTCACTTACAGGGTAAGTAGTTCTAGGGCCCACACCCACAGGAGCACCGTAGTGCTGGAGTTACCTCACCCAGGGAAGCCGGGTGCACAGGTGTCCTTGGTGTCGGGTCGCGGCGCCGTTTTCAATGGCGAACAAAGAAGACTTGCTGCTTGCGGGAGCTGAAGAAGTGTCCGGTGGAATCCAAGCCTGGATTCTGAAGAAGGATGACCTGAAAGCAGAGGGGACAGTGTTCAAAGTCACTTGGCAGTGACCCGGGGCAAGGAAGATGGATGCCCACCGTCGCCGGTCGCTTCAGGTCGGTTGCGGGTGCCTTGACTCTTCAGCCACGTGGTCCAGGAGGCGTCGACGACGACCAGGAGCTGGATTCGGTGTGTCCTCGACGTCTGCAGCTGACTGCGGTGTCGGCAACTCGATCGGAGCCAACAAGCCTTGGCAGCCGCAAGTCTCGGGGAGATGAAGAAAAGTCGATGGCACAGACCAGCAAGGTCTGAGGGACTCACCTAGCAAGGGTAAGTCAGGGCAGGCCTGGAGCAACCAGGGGAGCCCTTTGGTTTCTTTAAGAAGTCTTCTGGGGACGCACAAGCCAGCGGGCAAGGGATCGCGAAGACACCTCGGGCGGAATCACTCAACAGGGGCCCACGGTCACTCGGGACGGTGTAGGCCTCTGATCTTCGGAGGGATTCCTGTTGGAGGTCGGGACCACATGTGGTCCAAAGCACAGGTTCGTAGAACGCTGTGAAGGGGTTGCACTCGACAATAGTGCACGGTACCCAGGGGTCGCGGTTCCTCGCTACTCGTGGGGTCCACTTGCCTCAGCTTCGCTGGGGACTCACGATGGCCTGGGAGAGGTCAGGAAATCCACTTCCTGGGCTGCAGGGACTTCGGACTCCGGCGGGAGCGGCGTAGTTTGCGACCGTCGTTGTCGTTTTTGGTGCCTGCCAAGCAGGGGAGTCACTCCTTGACTCCAAGGGAGATTCTTCTGTCTTCCAAAGGTAGTGGAACGTCGAAGGGCCAGGGATTCTTCTGTAGAGCGTCGTCCAGGGGTTATCTGCTTTGCAATGGCAAGCTTCCCCTCTTATACTAAAAAGAGGGGATGGACTAGCTCTATGACCCCACCTCATGGGAGGGTCAAGGGAGGGGGTGGCTACACCCACTTCCCTTTGTCCAGTTTCACGCCAGAGCAGGGGCAGGTAGCCCCTGAGCTGGTTTGAACTGGCATATGCACAGAGGAGCCTTCTGCTCCCCAGTGCAGGACTTCAAAGCACTCTAAGAGTGCACCCACCCAGCCCCAATACACTAAACCCTGTCTGGAAGGTGGTTACATCTCCCTGTGACAGGATGCCTATTGTTGGGCTTCCTCCACTGCGAGTTTCGGTCATCAGCAGGAGGGCAGCCCAGTGTCTGTGACTGGTGGCATCCATTTTGTGATGCCAGGGCTCTTTAGGATTCTACCGCGTTTCCACAGCAGGTACATGTCTTATCCTCTAGAAGGGTGGAATGCTACCCCGCCGCCAAGATTGGCGTGGGGGTAGTATTCCAAGATGTTTGACACCAAACACGACATGTTTTGATGCAGCCATTCCAAAGTTAGCATTTACCGCGAGGATATAATGCACTTAAATAGTATATGGTTTAACCGCATCCACAAACAGCACCAGAGAATAGACTCTGAGAACTGCAGAGGGGCCCTGCTCAGGCAGAGGCACCCCCTCACATAGAAGCCAAGCACCCTGCCCTCAGGATTGATAGGGCCTGCCTTAGGGGTGACTGATAGGTTTATATGTGTGGCAGGAGAGATATAGGAAACCTATATCTCAGTGAGGGGTGCTAGCACCACCTCACCCAGGCTGCAGTAGCAGGCCTGTGGTGTCAGATTTAGACTGCTTCCCAGGGGTGGCATAACACATGCTGCAGCCCCTGGTAGGCCTGTGAAGTACCTATGCCCTTGGCACCTAAGGTACCATATACTAGGGACTCATAAGGCACCACAGTATCCAATCACTAGTGCACCTAGAGTGCACTCCATGTCGTTTAGAGAGAGCAGATAGACTGGGGCCCTGAATAGCAGGGTCCCAGTCCAACTAAGTCATAAACCAGCAAAACACCATAAAAAAGTGGGGGCAACCATATAGTCAGATTCCACCTTCCTACAGTGACTGTATGTATTCTTGTGTGTATGGGTGTGTAAGTGGCTGTATGGGTGTATAAGTGGGTGTGTGAGTAGCTGTGTGAGTGAGTGAGATGCTTTGTGAGTGGCGGTATTGGTGAGTGAGTGGCTGTGCGAGTGGTTCTATGGGTGGATAAGTGGGTGTGTGAGTGACTGTTTTAGTGGGTTTCTGGTTAAGTAAGTTGGTGTGTGAGTGGCTGTATTGGAGAGTAAGTGTCTGTGTGAATGGCTGTATGGGTGAGTGAGCGGATGTGCGAGTGCTTGTATGGATGTGTGAATAGGTATGTAAGTGGTGGTGTGGGTATGTGAGTGAGTGTTTGAGTGCTTGTATGGGTGAGTGAGTGGCTGTGTTGAGAGGCTGTATGGGTGAGTGAGTGGTGTGTGAGTGACCGTGTAGGTAAATAAGTGGGTGTGTGAGTAGCTGTATGGGTGAGTGTTTGGCTATGTGAGTGGCTGTACGGGTAAGTGACTGGTTGTCTGAGTGAGTGAATGGTTGTGTGAGTGGCTGTATGAGTGGGTGAGTGGGTGTGTGAGTGCCTTTATGGAGGAGTGAGTAGGTGTGTGAGTACTGGTATGGGTCTGTAAATGGATATGTGAGTGGCTGTGTGGGAGTGGGCATCTGAGAGGTTGTATGGGGTGTGAGTGGGTATGTGTGTGGTTCTGTGGATGATGTCATCAGTGATGTCATTTGAGATGACATTAGTGGCTGCTAGATATCAGAATTATAGGGCAGAGTGCTACAAATATGGGGACAGCATGGGCAGGTTGTTAGCACATCGCATTAGACGGAAGGAGACAGCAAGAGGGATCGAGGCTATTTGTGGGAAACAGGGGAAGAGATCGGTAGTGCCCGTAGAGATCTTAGAGGCTTTCTGCACATATTATGCTGAGCTTTATTTAGAAGATATAGATCCACAGCCAAACTGGTGTTCTAATTTTCTTAGCACAATTAAGGGGAATCCAATAGAGGAAGAGGAAAAAGCGTCTCTGGAAATACATATCTAAGCGGAAGAACTGGTCACTGCAGTTGAAGCTATGGAAAGGGGCAAAGCTGCCGGGCCAGACAAAATTCCTCAGAAATTTTATGCAGTATTTCTTCCCGAGCTCCTGGAGGCTATGTCCCTTATATTCTTAGCAGCACAGCTAGAAGGGGTAATACCACCATAGTGGGAAGAAACCAATATTGTGATATTTAAAAAAAAGGGCAAACCCACTCTGAACCTGGGGTTATACAGACCAATATCCTTGATAAATGCTGATGCTAAAATCCATTAAAAAATTCTAGCAATGAGACTTAGTAAGGTTATTTCGAAGCAGGTGTCTCCTTACCAGCACGGTTTCATTCCGGGGAGGAGCACTGATGATCATGTGCATAGAGTGATCACTCTATCGGATATAGCAGAAATAGATAAATCACGCTTGGGCTGGTGTTTCTGGATGCAGAGAAAGCCTTTGACCGAGTCTCGTGGGACTACCTTTGGGAGGTATTGAGGTGGAAGGGACACGGTTGGGCTTTATCAAATCGATCAATGTTTTGTATCAGGCTCCTAAGGCGAGGTTGCAGATAATGGGCAAGGAGTCGAATCAAATCAGTATCACCCGAGGGCCAAGACAGGGATGCCCTTGCTCGCCTCTATTATTCGCTCTATACATCGATCCATTTTTGATACGATTGGAATGTAATAGTAAGATTCAGCCAGTTGTCGTGTCCCAAGTACAGCATAAAGTATTGGCATATGCAGATGATGTAGTCATTATAACCCCAGACCCTAAAAATGCTTTAAAATATATTGAGGAGGAAGCCCGCGGGTTCGGGGCTCAGGATATCATCTCAATGAGGGGAAGACCCACGTGATAAGTGCGGAAGGCACTGATTCTCGCGACCATCGCTGGGGAAAGGAGGTGACCTATCTCAGGGTGGTTATCACACCTGATACCGAGAAGATAGTGGAATTAAATCTAGCCCCACTCTTCAGAAAAATCAAGCTGGATTTGCATAGAATTGATAATCTGCATCTGACGGTGGATGGGAGGTGCCATGTATTGAAAATGACTGTACTCCTGAAGCTATTGTATCTATTCAGAACCATCCCACTTGAGATACATAAGAGCTGGCTGCCTAACTGGATAGTTTGTGTAATAGCTTTATGTGGCAGTTTAAGAAACCAAGGCGTGCCTCATAATTTATGATCTTACCAAAAAACCGAGGCGGACAGGGGGTTCCTAGTATCATACTATACTACTGGGCGTGTACAATACAACATTTTGCTGTGTTGTTAACTGGTAAAACTCAAGATGTGAATCCAGCCGTAGCACCGTCTATATATCAACTCGCGTTAGGTTCTGATGTGAAGGGGTGTTTTTTAAGGAACCTAAAGAAGAGCTATTATAAGAAGACTGAGTTTAAGACAGTGGATGGGGCCTTTAAGATCTGGTGGCAGATTAAAAAGAGACTTCATATCACTAAAATAAATCAGTATATCCCTTGGTGGGATTCCTCTTTTTTACCAGACATATTCCAAGATGGTATGTGCAACCGATAAAAGGCCTGTGGAGTCTTGAAGCTGGGAGATTTTTTTGATAATGGCCAACTGCGTTTCTTTTGTAAAGATGCAGGAAAAGTTTGGGCTAACCAAGGAGAAGTTTTACAAATACCTTCAGATTCAGGATTACCTTGGTAAGCTGGATGAAAAACAATTGTCAGTTGTCAAATACCTAGTAATAGATATAGTGGATCAGGGTGGCCAGATTGGGCAGATCTATAAGGCCCTGATGGAGGATCTCCCAGATGACATGGAACTTCAGAATGATAAGTGGGAGTCAAGGTCGGGGATTAAGGGACTACTACTGGAGACTTCTTTGGAGCTTTATAATGAGTTAATTTCGACTGCTAGTCTTAGGAGCCAACATTTGAAGACAGTTTTTGACCTATATTATACACCTAAGAAGTTATCTAAATGGGGAAAGAGGGCTGATTCAAAATGCCATAGATGTGGCATGGGAAGTGCTGATCTAGTACATAGGTTTAGTACGTGTCGTTGGCTGGCAAATTTTATACAAGAGGTAGCACTCTTCGTCGACCAGATCTTAAAACAGCGTGTGAATAAGACACCCCAGGTAATCCTTCTGGAGGTCAGTGAAGATGAGGAACTACCCAGACGGGGGTCTATTTAATCTTTGTCGCAATGGCTATGGTACGAATGTGTCTGGCATCCGGATGGATCAGGCAGGACCCCCCAACTTTTATGGAGTGGAGGTCACTTTTCTTGGGTATGTACAACATGGAGAAAAACCTCTATAAAAAAAAGGGAGCAGGGCACAAAAGCGGGGTAGATTGATATAGGCTTCAGTGGAGGATTGGATGGAAGGTATGAATGGTAATGTAGCGACTAACCCTGGAATGTCGGACGGATAGGGTTTAAATAAGAGATGTATTCAGATGTTTGAGGCGTTTTAGTGGTTATATGTATACATATGCCACTTTAAGGCCGCAGAAAGTACTCAAAGGGTTTGTATTTTATGTATTTTTAGCACTTTATTCCAGTAGAGTGTAACTCTATGGAGCTATTATGCTGCTGTGAAATGGCTGTGGTGTCGTTGTACTGTATGCTGCTACCCTAACCCCTGGCAAAGGTCGGATAACACTCAGAGGGCTAGTGGCAATCACTACATGCACTTTAATGTCCTTCAAGCACTTTATATAAGGAGAATTCAAACTGGGGGCGGTTACTATGTCGCTATTATACTGCCTTATTATTATTGTTCCAAATGTCGTTATCTTAACCCCTCTCATTGTAGGTTTTGATATTAAGCTGTTTTTATATGGATGGTGCTTCATTTAATCAATTTTTGAGGTGTATTTTATTGTAATATGTGATATGATATGATTATTAATGACTTCTGAATATCTCTATAAATAATATTGTGAATGAATTCTTACCCATACCTTAAAAACAATAAAAATAATTTTTAAAAAAGAGATGTCATCAGTGTTGTCATCAGTGATGTCACTGCCCATGTCATGAGTGATGTAATATGGGACATCATAAGCAGTGCATTGCGGGGGCATAAGTTATAGGTATAGCTCAGGTAACTATAACTGCTGAATTTCACTGGCTTTGTACAAGTGAAATCTGAGTCTAACTATAACATCCCTGTAACCTTTGGTTTTTTCAGTGAATTTCTATGTTTTTTCAAATTCTATTTCCTAACTATAATGTCCCTGTAACCTTTGGTTTTTAAGTGAATTTCTATGTTTTTTTTAACTAGTAGTTGCGTTTGCAAAGTGGTGGAGAAGGGGGGGGTGGGGCCTCCAACCAGCTCTCAGGAATCCTGCTGTGTCGGACATACTAGATGTAATAGGAGGGCTTCTGGGCCCCCCATAACCCTCAGACTCCAAGAGGACGTCATCCCCTAACCAGCAAGGCACCAGGAGGTGCGTTTGCAGAGTGGTGGAGAAAGGGGGCGTGGCCTCTTTAGACCTCTCAGCAATCCCGTTGTGTGGTACTTACTGGAGGTAACAGGAGGGCTTGTTGGCCCCGAAGGACCCTCTGCAGCCAAGAGGACTTCATCCCCCAACCAGCAGTGCGGCAGGAGGCACGTATGAAGAGTGATGGAGAAAGGGGGCGGTGCCTCTGGCGTCTTGCTGGTCCTGCATTTAAAAAAAATGTTATGGGACAATTTAGATGCTGGGAACCCTATCCCCCGGGGCCCAGCCTTTTTTTTTTACGATGAAAGGGAGGGGGGCTCGAGTGCCCCCCCGGACCAATTTCAGCCCCAGGGACCCCATCCCCAGGGGCACGGCCTTTTTATTTTATTTTATTTTTTAAATATGAGGAAAGGGGCTGCACGGCCTCCCTCCCTGGCTTATTTCATCCCAGGGGACCTCATCACCCGGGGCCTGGCCTCTCTTCTGGGGGCATTGTTCCCACCCAGGGCACCCAGTTACTTATGTTGGGGACCTCGGGGGGAGCCTCTAGGCCCCTGCGGTCCCCGCTGGCTCCCCGTCTTCTGCGGGAGCTTGCGTTGCTTTGACAGGGAGGGAGCTGCTGAACATGCAGCTCCCTCTCTGTCAAAGCAATTGTGCTCCGCTTCCAGCAAGCAAGAGTGTTTTTTTATGTTCTCGCTTGCTAGAAGCAGAGCACAGTTTGCTATGACTTGGCAGGAGCGGTAAAGCCTCACCAAGCCATAGCAAACAGCTATGTCCCAGGGGGTGGGCACCTGCCCGCCTCTGTTGAAGCAAATTCTATGACAGGACAGGAGGCTTCATTCTCTTTCTTGCTTTAATTGAATGGCAGCTATGCAACAACAATAAACATTTCAAAAACATCAAACACAACAATGCCCATGGTTCGATGCTGAAAATCTACAAGTCCCTCGACAGATTTTTTTGTTTTGCTTGATAATTATATTAATGTATATTGCATACATATATCTAAAGTGTGATTTACATGTTAAGTTTGACCTTAGTTAGTGAATTGCACGCTATAGATGACTATAGTCAAAGTGTGTTCACATTAAGTTAGTCATACTAAATGTAGGCCTCAGTTTGTCAATTTATGCTAACATCAAAACAGTGCTTTTGGCTGCTGTGTTATCTCATTCTTTTCTCTTGTTTCAGGAGATAAGTTAAACTGCTGTCGTTTGAACTAATAAGCAGTTTCAGTAGTTTAGTTTCCATGAGAAAATTGTATTATTATAGTTAGTTTCACTGTACCTGAATAATTGATTTCTGGCACCTATGTTAAGGACATCCTGACCGTGATGTTCCATCCTGTGCGATATATCTTCTAAAAGCTGTGCAGCTGTAAGCTTCCTTTGTCTGATGCTTGTGTAAAAAGGGCAATGACACCTTATCAACGAAATGCTGGAATCTGTTTGGCTCTCACTTCTTGGGAACTGTGGGCAGTGTAGCCATGTTTTAATTGGTGCGCTGTTGAGCTAGTTAGCTTCAGATGCTCCTATCTACTCTTTTGAGTGCAAATACCCCTTTCCACTCTCTTGAGGCCCTATGCTTATCTTATTTCCTGCTCATAGAGTTAAACTCTCAAGCCAATCTATTTCCTTTTGGCTGATAGAACCTTCATTTGGTTCTGTCGTTAGAGGCTTTACTTGCTAACACCTGCTGCTTAAAATCTTCCCCGACCTCATTTGAATCCTTAACTTAGTTTTAGGTTATTTTCCTTCAGGGGAAACTGATTCTTACTTGATGTACTTATGGCATTCTTTAAAAAACGTGTCTTCGTATTTGCTATTTTGACTTGCTTCGGACTACGCCAAATTGTGCTTTAATGAGGTGATTACTGATATATGACCAATTTGATTTATTTGAGTTGGCAACTTTGCTAATCTGCTAATAAACCTTCATCATTTGCAAATTTACTAGTATACATCTACTATTTTCTGTCGTCCTTGTCAGGCAAAAGGTGCTTCAATGTCATTGAGATATTGTTGAACTGTTGCTGTTAAGCCTCAATTCGAGATAAAGGAACATACACTCGAGTGCAGCTTGTACTTGAAATTGCACCAAGGATCTGCATGGTGCAAACCCAATTCGGCTCTGCTTTACAGTATAGCAACCAATAGTATATCAGACTGTGGCTCTGCCCCTTTCTTGCTACTCTGTAGTCATGATAAGTACTTTACTTGCCTTATCTTAATTTACTCCTGAATTGTATTCTTTTATTTTAAATTGTGCATTTTCATTTTCTGTGCAGCCAGGATTGGTACCATCTGGACCGCTGTCTGGGTCTCTGAATGCCTTCCTTTGCCCTTTGCTGTGGGACATGCTTCGTGCCTTTTTTCATTTCCCCCGGGCAGTACGTCAGTGACCTGCTCTGTGTCGCACCATTTTTATAGCTTCACCTGACATGAAGCTGAGTTCCTGAGAGCCATAATCCTGCCTTCCTTCTGTCCGCCTGACTGCATGCCTCTTCCTCAGTGGTATTCCTCCTCTTGCCGCATACCAGTCAGCCTTATTTTGCTTCGCTGGCCCTCCCTTCTATAATGCAGCCTTTAAGGCGGTTCACAGGGTGGCGCTTCCTTTCAAATCCTCAGTTTAACCTCTGACAAGCCTTTTCCTATTGATGCTAGCCTGATGAAAGAGCTGCTGCTTGGAACAATTATTGACTAGGTTTTTAAAATTAGGGTGAACAATATCTATTATTATTGTATTTTCCTCCACAGAGCTACCATATACATATATCTCCTCCATGTTGAAACCAAGTTGCATGGGTGTCCCACAACACCGGCCACTGAACTCATACCCAAGGATGTATAAGATCATATCTTAGAGAGAGATAAGTATGTCATGGATCGGGCTATACAAAAATATGCTCAAATGAATTTTTTTCCTCCAAAGGTCCCTTGACCCAACAATCGAACATATTTTCTCCCTGCTCCCAGCATATGAGCTTCCCTCTGGGTTTACCCTTACCAATCCGTCCTCTGATTTCCAGAAACAAAAAAAGAGACTGCCTAAGATGGCCGCCACAGAAAATATAAAATTTGCCTATTTGGATTCCCTTCCTGTAGAAGCTCTAGATACTGATAAAGAATTATATTTAGATGAGGCTCTATCTGAACTGGACCCCCAGGACGAGGTAGAATCTGATGCCTGTGATGGGGAGGTAAACCGCTTTTGAAACCCTTTGGCCAAATGCCAAAGATGGGACAACCAGGATTTGGAGAATGGCCCATCCAATGCGGGTGCCCCCTCTGGCTTGCTAAGAGATACCCCTGTCCCAGAGGACTTAATTCACCCACGCTTTTGGAGCGGGTACCCTCAGATAAGATGGCAACCTATGTACAAGCTAGATGAAGAAAACATTTCCAGAAGGAAGTAAGAAGCCATCTAAAAGCTGAATGCCCACACCCCAAGCACAGGCCTCCAGAGAAGTTTCCAGATGAAGGGGAAGCTGGAATGATTATTGGGGAGACATCTTCTTCACTTCAAGACCCAGAGCTACCAGATGGCAAGAATTCCATGGGGCATCCAGAGAAGGCCCACTCCCTTCTGCCTACACAGGTGAGCATTCAGTTTTCTTCCTCATTAGAAGTGGAAGGAAGGATCCAAATATCACACTGTGAACATTACTGACTTTCGCTTCTAATTTCAGCATCAGATCGGAAGACTGAGTAACATTACTAAGACAAGACATGTTTATGTACTCCTTGCAGCAAGAAGAGGCAAAGCCACAGTTGTTTACATGCTTTTACTATTGTCTGACACACTATTGGTTTCTAGGCTGTCATGGGACTTGTAGCTTTTCAGCAAAGAACTATGGGCGTTGTAGTTTTCTTTGCCCTTTTGTGAAATGTTTATTGTTGTCACATGGGTGCCATTTAATTAAAATGAGAAAGAGAATGCATAAACCTCGCCTCCGTGTCCTTCATAGAATTGAAAACTTTTGATCAAAAATGTTATAAGACGATTGTAAGCAAGAGGCGTTCTACGTCACAGCAGTTGGAAACAAGTTTTGTTTCAGACTGCTCTAACGTACTTACAGTGGATAACAGCATTTAGAAAACCTGACACAGTCCATCTATAACACACCTTTTCTGTGCAAACGTTCACTACCGTTCATGATTGTTGGAATGAAGAGTACATCGTGGCCCTGAGTACACCACATCAAGGACATCTCCAAGCAGACAAGCCATTATTTAGAATCATAACAAACCATATCTCACTAGACTGAAAATCCCTTCAGCAAATGACCTTGCCTGCAACCAGGCTCTTCCTCAGTAAATCATTCTCCTTGGATGAAGTGTATGAAGTGTTATTGTCAGCAGAGGGAAGGAGCTGGCAAGTTTAACAGCTGAGAAGCATGAATTGTTCTGGAAAGTGACTTTTTAAGTCAGTGTAGTATGCCAAGATTTTCAGTCATTCTAAGCAACAGTAAAACAAATGCTTTCTACCAACACCTCTCTAATTTATGAACATATATTTTCAGAAACTATGCAAAGGAAAAGTTGATAAAATATTGAGATTGCTAATTGGGAGGGGAGAGGGTAGGGGTGTGTTCTACAGTATGACCACAGTAAGAAGCAGACCGAAAGGAGCATGGAGTTACAAATTGCAGGAAAAAAAATAATAATGTATGGATCCTGTGCCTGTCATTTGGGCAAAGTGAGTGTAGTGTTTATATGGATGTAAAGGCTACCCCTTACAAAAGGGAATTTACTAGATTTCATGGGGGCATCTTGTTGCCCTACAGCTCTGCATCAGCAAGGCATCTCGGACTCTGTTGGATACTCACCCTTGCTGTAGCGTTTTTCACCCTTTGTGCGCATCAAACACTCACAGAGGCCGAATGGACCTTTTAACCCAGTTATAGAGTGTGGTAGAACCATAAACCAAAACCCACCAACAAAAATACATTTAAACAGTATGACACATTAGCCCATACAAGAAAGCTCCAGTCAGGAATAAAGTTAGGGAGTTTTATTACACACTCAATCTTAAAGTCATATAGACCGTTCGCAATGCCAAATTATAAAAATACATAATCACCAGGGGTTATCCAAAGTGACAGGATAATTTCAGACAGACTAGCATTAACAAGATAAACATGCAAGAAAAATAATGCTGATATACAGAAATCAAACGCTGCTAAGGATTAGCATTCATCAGTCAATTAAAATCCAGCAGAGTCATACTCTAGGCTGGGCAGTGGAAACCACTACAACTAACCAAATCAGGGAAACACAGGTGTAGGGCGATACACATTTGGGCTAATTTCATTTCGTTTTTTTATTTAAATGTTATTGCATTTTATCCCATAAGTCAGAGCCATCAGAACATTCTGACAGCTTTCTTACATCATTTTTTTTATCAGATAATTATATAAACATTATCACATCACTAGTAGTTCATTGATTCAACAAAATCCAATGAGGGACAGAAAAAGAACGTACGTGAGACAGAGAAAAGCAGACAAAACACTAATTGCATGTGAGAAATACTTTAGGTCAGTGAGCTTCATGTATCAACAGCTAGAGCGCTCAGTACAAACTGCTACATCCAGTGCAATTTCGACCAGATCTTCTCCACTTTTTTAACTGCCCTGGGCTCTTGGGCCTTGGCAACAGCCATTTCACATTCATAAGTCTGCCGGAGTATGGCCCAGAATTCAGGTACTCTAGGCGACACTGAATGAACCCATGCCCTAGCAATACATAGGCGTGCACTAACTATGATAATTGTGATTAGAGCCCTAAGACTGGGGTTCCCTCCGGTCTTTAAACTGATTAATATTTCTTTGTTACTTTCCAGCCCCAGCTGTTTAGATATTAATTGAAATAGACTACCCCAGAATTCTTTTAACCCCGGGCACTCGCTGAACATAAGGACTATATGTGCTGCAAATAACTGACATTCGCGACAATATACCCGAGAAGAGTTCCTAGAAGAAGTCAACTTAGAAATCCGTTCAGGTGTGGAATACAGCATATACACTGTCTTAAATTGTTGCAATTTGATATTTACGGATATTACTGCCCCATCTAGTGTTTACAGAGTTTCTGGTACTTCAGCATTAGTTACTGTAGTTGCTAGCCTTTGACTCCACCTTAGCACTATTTGTGCATTATCTTCTTCAACATGGGACATAAACGCTCGGTACATTTTACTTATGTTACATTTTGAAGATTGATATAGTAGCACAAAAATTTCAGATGTCTCATGCTCCTTTTGAATCCCCAGTAATGGAGAAAGTAGTCCCTAACCTGAAGATATTTAAAAAAGGATGGTTGTGGAAGTCCATATGCTTCCTAAAGTAAAGTAAAAGATCATAGCCCCTGAGTGTCATATACCTGGCCTAAAGTTTGTAGACCCATATTCCCCCACGTTTGCCCCACACTATCGTGGAATATACTGGGGAATAATGACTACCCCAAAGTGGGGTGAGAGAATGAACAGCTGGTAAGGAAAACTTCATACAAATTTCCCGCCATACTCGGACTAAATCCCTTATCACCTTAAATTTCACCCTCTTAAAATAATTAGGATCAGTTAGCTTATGCATTGCATACTTGATGTCTAAGCCAGTTGATACCCAACTGCATTCGCCCTAGGCTTACGCTCAATCAGTAAGCTTTGAATCCGATCCATAAATGAGGCCCAGAAATATACTTTAAAATCCGGCAGCTTAAATCTCCCCTGCTCATAAGGCAGTTTCATACACCTAATGGCTCGTCTAGTTTTCCTGTACCCCCATATGAAACTACCAATTGCCCCCTCAAGAAGTCTAAAAATGAATTGGGAACCCGCAATGGTATAGAGCAAAAAAGATATAAGAATTTAGGTAAGATGTTCATTTTAATGATATTGCTTAAAGGGAGCCAATGCCATTGCCTTAGCTTGATATTAGCTGTCTTTAAAATGGCTCATAATTAAGAGTAACAATATTTTCCACCTGACTACTAAGCCGTACCTCCAGATAGGTAGCCGTATCCGTGACTCCCAATGGGGGAGTGGTACTTTTAAAATTAAGAATTATTTGAGTTTTGGATAGGTTGAGCTTATATTCTGAGAATACGCCAAATTTTTCTGCCTCCTTAGATATAAAATGTATTGTTTTACATGGGTTAGTAACATACACTGCTATATCATCTGCATATGCATTTATTTTCAAATCTTTAGCTATAAAAATGTTACTATCCTTCTTTCTTCAGTATTAGAGAAAGCTGGTCATTTTTCCTAAGTTTGTATAGGAAAAACACACTGTTTTGTTAAAATAACCCTCACCCACCAAAAGGTCCCTTGGTGGCATGCTTCATCATCGGGTTCTGCCCGCCCCGTTGCGGGACGGGGCGTGCTACGACAGACGACGACGAGGGAGCACTTATTAGTGAAGTGATGCTATGTGTGATGTGAGAGTGGAAGGGTCTGAGTGGATATAGAGAGATTAAAAAATACCTGGCTGTGTGGAAACTAAATTTTAATATTCCTTGTAGCTGGTATTATTAAAAGCGGGGAGTAGAGGTTTGTGTGCTACGATGGGCTACTACCTCCCTAGTCTACATGTTTCGAAGCCATCCCCATGACTTCTCTTAGTGGTTTTGCCTGCTCAATTTTGCAGATTGTAGTGCCTGTAGATAAACATGCACTTATACAATATCTAATTGGTATGATCATATGAGTTTTAGTTACTAAAGTTACCAAACTATAGCCCTATGAGCTTTTTCACGTGAGGGGAGGAGCGCTTGTAGTCACACAGTTATCAAAGCTGCTCTCTCACCCTAGCAATGCCTCCCCGTGGCTCCGATGGGGCTATAGTCACTATAAGCTGCAAAATTGCAGTACTAATGTGCGCCGTGGTATACCTTCCAGGTACGAACCCATGCTGTTGTATGGAAACCAGCTCATGCATAAAAGGGGCAAAGCGTGTAGCTAACACTGTAGAGTAGATCTTTGCATCCGCATTTATCAAAGATATCAGACAATACGACCCCCCTCTCTTCAGATGGTTTGCCCTTCTTCAAAAAGACTAAAATGTTAGTCACCCCTCATAACGATGGGGCTTCTCCCCCATTATAGATATAATTTATCAATTCTATAAGTTCGGGGGCAAGAATATCCATAAATACTTTATAAAACTCTAAGGGAATAGTATCCTCTCCCGCGGCTTTACCAGATGATAGAGCACATACAGACGCCTCCACCTCCCCTGGCCCCACCTTCTCTTCTAACATGGAGCTCTGTAGAGGATCTAACCGGGGCATCCTACTTTCCCCCAGATAGCTGGCTACAATCTGCTTATCAATACTATCAGGTTTACTATAAACCTTTTGATAAAAAATGGCTAATTGCTCAGCTATTAATTGTGGGCAAGTATAGCTACCCCATCACCTCCCAAAATACATTTAATAGCACTGCATGCCTTCTTATCAGCTATATGATGGGCCAAAATACGTCCCACTTGTTCACCATACTCTTATTGGCATGTCCTATTCTTTTGATAACTTGCCGCCACCTTCTTGATTCTCAATTACCTCCCAGGTTTACCATTTGCCGCCTCTCCCTTAACTTAAGATGTATAGCCTGTTTAAGAGGGTTGCATGTTAAAATTGCCTGAGCATGTTGCAACTCTAGGTCTAAACACTCCTGCCGCGATTGAGCCAGCTCCAGTTCATTACACTTATTCAGATTACTGCAGTGTGATTCCCCTAATATAAGCCTTCATGCAATCCCATATGATAGCAATAGAGGCAGTGCCCTTATTAATCCGAATAAATTCAGCCAATACAGTTTTTAAGTACCGACGATATTCCAAATTGGCGAGCAGATGGCGAGGAAAAGAAAATAGTAGCTGAACTCTCTGCCCTACTTGCGGGATCTGCAGTGTAAGTATTATGGCATTATGATCAGATATAATCTTAGGGCATATCTCGATCTTTACCCCATCTAACATCTGCCCTCTTACAAATATCATGTCAATACATGAGTATTGCCTGTGGGGAGAAGAGTAATAAGTATAACCAGGTAACCGAGGATATAAAATTCTCCATGCATCCTCTAGCCTATGTAGCCTCTTCAATTCCACAATTGAAGCCCGGGTTTTGGCCATCCGAATATTGGGTTGTCGATTAGTAAAATCAACTTTATACTCTATAACACAATTAAAATCACCCATTACTATCAGTTCCCCTGCCCAGTCCAACAATTCTAAACTTAAAAAGTCAAACATATCTGGTTCATCCAGGTAGGGGCCATAAACAACCCAAATAATATATATCTGGGTATTAATCATATGGGCTAATTTAAAAAAGCACAAAAAGGGCAAAAAATAGTTTGGATAAAGGATAATCTCTGGTGTAAACTACTTACTAAGGTAGGCAACAACAAAAATGAAGAGAGAGAAAAAAAGAGTGCCAGCATATCAGAAGCAGGATAAAGAGTCTTCTGAATGGGATTAGGTAAATAATTCTAGGTCTCAAAGGGGCATTGAAGGGTCACAAGCATAGAGGAAAATACCTCTCCAAAGGGTGCAGCATTCAGGAACTCTTCATCAGCAAAAGCGTCTGGTTCAGGAATGTAAGCAGCATTTCTCCGCAAAGTCCAACTGAGCACTGTCATTTCAAAATCGTAAAACATTCTGATTCGTCAAAAGTATCAGTCCGTGTCCAGGGGCGTAGCTAGGCCTTAGGCTGCCCGTGGCGGCCCCTGCGTTTGCCGCCCTCGGCAAAATGATAGAAGAGGGGGGGGGGGGGTGGTAGCGGCTGCGGCCGATTCTTGCGGCCGCAGGTAAGAGCGGGGGGAAAGGGGGCCGGCTGCCGCCCGAAAACTCGTGCCGCCTGGGGCGGTCCGCCCCCATCGCCCCCCCCTACCTACGCCACTGTCCGTGTCACGTTGAAGGGGCATCGTCCAATAAAAGTGAATCACAGGACTCTGAGTTGACACATACTCCTTCTTCCCAAGCTTTCCACGAGAACATCTTCCATCTGTGTGAGTCCAGGCAGGGTGGAAACAAATAAATTACATTCAAGTCCAATGGGTACATCTCTACGCCTTTAAAAATGAGGTCTGTCACAAGAAGTTTTCTCCTCATGGGAACGAAATCTGAAAGAAGTCTTCACGTTAAAAAATAATGTTTCATCATTTTCATGTGACTGCGAAAACAGCTCTGCAGGCCTCACTTATACTAACGCTAGAGAATCAACACATTTAACGAATACATTTTGGTAAAACCCAAATAATATGCAAACTAGTGAATTCAGGAGTAAAATATTTTTATTAATATGAGTAATACATTTCATTTCAACTGGAAAAAGCTTTGTTAGTACATTTCATTAAATATAACAGAGAAGGGCATTTCTCACATGCGTGCATTTTTAATTCATTGATCATTAGAAATTCAATATTGTTTTGACATGCACTGTTAGTCTAGAGTCTAAATTACATTATAACATCAGTTTTATCCCTCTATCATGTAATTTAATACTAATGCCACCTAAGTCGAACTCTACGATACAAACAAATGCACATTTAAATTGCGTCTCATTGCAGCTTCTATGTTTAGCTGCTAATAATTTGATCTTCAGGATGGATAAACTGTCACGTTCTAATAACTTTTGTGACACGAGGGATATCACTGAAATTACACGTTCTCGATACCCCCTTTGATGGCGTAATACGCCATCACAAAAGAACACATTCTCATTTTCATTTTAATAAAACAATTCAAAACTTCAATGACTTGTTCCGGTAAAGTCTGCTGTAATCCTCCACTCCCATGAGGTTACAATAATAGAGGCTTTCCCCTGTCTCCACTTCTATCTCTTCCCCCCTTTGTCTAGTCTTGACTCTTTTCTCTTTTCATTTCTTGTATACTTGTAAAGTCTAATTGCAATTAAAGCACACAAAGCCACAATCAACAGGGGTCTTATGATGGTTCCCACTAGTCCCTTTCTCAGATTTCCAAACCAAAGTCCAATGGCTTAAAAGCCACTTTCTATATCTTCCCATGCACCGGTGGCTGTCTCACTATTCAGGTCCTTTGTTCAAGTTCAGTCAGGTTTGCAATGTATCTTCTTATCTCCTTTTCTCTTTATCATCGGCTTTCATGGCTTGTCTAGATTCAGACCACATTATAACTCAAATAAAAAAAGAAAAATCAAAAATATCAAATTATCAAAAATGTAAAGAGGCTGTCAATATTCCACCATTTCTTGTCAGTCTTTTATTTAAATTTTTAGCAAAGTAAAAGCAACGAACTCTTTCTCCCAATCATTGGTTGTAAAATAAGTCCATTCAGGAGCTGAGTATCTTCGAATTAGCACTCTGTCTTATTAGCCTCCTTGTTACATGACCCTCTGTTTCACTGCCGCTTTGACGCAATTCTTCAGTTACTTCAGCTATTGTAGGAGGCACCTTTATCACTGGTTCTGGGGTTTTCTTAGGCCACTCATCTCCGAGCACAACTCTTATCTCATGCACGACTGGACTTCTAACGTGATCTGAGTGAGCAGGAATCACCTGACTCTGTCTCGACCCTCCTGCATCTTCCACTGTGGTTGACCCGCTCAGAATTTCACCAGACCATATGTGCTCTGCATTAGCCAATTGTCCAAACCCCACAGCTTGGCTAACCTGGATCCTATCTCTCTCTGTGACCGACCCTTGGGGAACAGGGGCTGTTTATCAAGGGGACATAGAACTTTGCGCGTGTGACTAGCGTGAAGCCAGTTCGGGAGATCAGCACATTTCATAGCTGTAGTGGTTACCAAAACCACTTGATAAGGCCCGTTCTGACACAGCTCCAAGCACGTTTTCCTCACATACCTTTTCACTTGCACCCAGTCACAGAGACTCAGGTTGTGGTGCAGTTCCTGTTGTGCAGTCACTTCTTCAACCTGGATAGACAAAGAACGAACCACACCAGCCAATCCTATGCAACAATCCAGTACCAAGTCATCTGTAATGTTCACAAGACCATTTGCAGGCACTGCTGACAATCTCATAGTGCACCCCATGATGCTCATGAGGTGACAAGGCCGTCTTTCTGTCAGGTGTGCTGCACATACTCATCACAAGAGGCAAAGTGTCTGGCCATTTCAAAGTTGTTGATGCGCATACTTTCGCCTATCTGGACTTCAGCATTTCATTGATCTGCTCTACCAATCCTAAAGCTTCAGGTCTGTAACAGCAATGCAATCGTTGCTCAACTTTTAATGCCGCACACAAAAATGTAAGAATTTCGCTGTTGAAATGAGTTCTTCAGTCTGACTCCAGAAAAGTCGAAAACCAGAATCGAGATATCAACTCCCTCAATAACAGTTTTGCAACAGTGAGGCTATCCTTCCTTTGAGTTGCGCAAGCCTCTACCCAACGAGAGAATACCCACACCACCAAAATATCTCTCAACCCATTGCTCACTGGCAGTTCAATGAAATCAAGCTGCATTCTGTCTATACGACTCATTGTGACAACTGTGGGTTTCCCTACATCCATCTGCTGACACGTTACATGTCTGCAACGCACATCTTCTGCAACCAATCTGAATCTTGGATTGTACCACATTTCCCTGAACGTTCTGATCATTGCATCTCTGCCCATAGGTGCCTGTCCATGACAATATCTCGCCATCAGGGACAACAAGCTATTTGGCAGCACTGCCTTCCCATCATTAGAAACCCATATTTCATCCTCTTCTCCTTTGGCACATCCTACTCTAATCCAACCCTGTTGTTCTTCCTCCGTCACCTCTTCCTGAAATCTTTTAACTTCTTCCCAAATATCAATGGATGTCATGCAGACATTTTGACTAGTCTCAACGTTGCTTCCATAACTCCACTCCTCATTAAAGGAAGTGCAATGCAGGGCACAGTACCTAGCAACTTTGTCAGCATAGGTATCGCCCAAAGATATATAATCAGTTGACTTCTGGTGTGCTGCATGTTTAACAACTGCAATTTTTACAAATAACTGTAATGCTTTCAGCAACTGATAAGCTTTATCATCGTGTCGGATAGGGAATCCAGAAGAGGTCATAAAACCTCTCTGAGATCACAACTGTCCGGAAACATAAACACCACCAAACTCATACAGGCCATCAGTAAAAATAGTCACTTCAAGCTGTTCTGAAACATAGCATGCCCTAGTAAGAGCAATCAATTTGGCTACTTGGGCACAAAAGATTCCTTGGAGCCAAGAAGCTTCCATCACACCTGAGACCGTGCAAATTGCATAATCAGCTCTCAGATTTCCATCTGGGTCTCTTAAACAGGAGCCATCAACAAATGTGACAGTCATTTTTGTCCAAGGGGACATTTTGAAACTCTGGTCTAGGTCTGGTGTACTGTTCAGTCACATCAAGACAGTCAAGTTCAACCCCATCATCTTAAACCTGACTTGGCAAGAGTGTAGCCACATTTAATACATTACACCTTTTTAATTTGACATTTGGGGAACGAGGTGTCACTTGCTCATAGCGGGTCAAAGGTGCATTTGTGAGATGTTGCGTCTTGGTACGGGTTAACAAAATTTCCACTGAGTGGGGAACAAAAACATTCAGTGGATGGTCCAGAACAATGCCTTCGCATTGTTCAATACTGATGCTCAAGGCTGCCACAGGGTTTGAACAACCGGGCAATGAAGAAGCCAAAGGAGCAAGTGTGGCCCAAAAAAATGCTACAGGCTTGTTTGCCTTTCCATGTAGCAGTGTCAAAACAGAGAGAGCACATGCATTCCTTTCGCAACAAAACAATGAAAAACATTTGCTACAGTCGGGCATTCCCAGAGCTGGGGCTCGGCACAAGCTTCCTCTCAGCTCGTGGAAGGCATGCATGCATTTGTCATCAAATGGTACCAGATCCGACACATCCCCGTGTGTCAGCCTCTGTAAAGGCCTAGACAGAAAAGAAAAATTCAAAATCCACTGACGACAGTAGCCAACTATTCCCGGAAACATCCTGACTTCCCTCTAAGTAACTGGGGGGCTCATCTGCATAATTACTAAGATTCTTTCTTGGGACACTTTACTTGAACTGACCGTAAACCACTCGGTTTCACAAAAGATATTAAACAAAATCACCGCTGGATTCGGTACCACTGGATAACATGGAATGACAACCTCGTTCACATTTCTCAGGTTCTGGACCATGTAGTAATTTCCCAATATAGGGGAATTACACGGGCTTCCTAGATTTTCTTTCAGAACACCTTGCTCAATCAGGTTCTCAATCAAGGGTGTTATTCCTGCAATTGTCTCTGGGGAAATATTGTAAGGCGGTATCCTCCGATACACTGCATTTGGCTTCACTGCTATTTTGACAGGTTCAACTCCTTTGACAAGTCCTATATCTTTTTCCTGAAAAATCCCAAGCTTTAGGAATAACTGTTCCTTGAAATTCTTCAGGCAAATCATTCCATTTCGTCATTGGGTACAGTACGACAAGTGAGTACTGTTCTATAACTTGTCAAGGCTCATCTTCTTCCTCATTGGTTTAAATTTCTATTCCTCGAGGTGTGTAGCTAATGGAATAATTTAGCTTACACAACAGATCAAGTCCTAACAAACTCACAGGACTCGAATCACAGACCAGAAATTGGTGCTCATCTTCAAATGAACCGATTTTTACAGGGATATGTTGGTTACAGGGTTTGTCAATTGCTTATTTGCAACTTCTACCACCTGTATTAGCTTTCCTGAAAGGGGTAGATTTGGTACTTCAGCTGTTCTGACAGTGGAACGTGTAGCTTCAGTGTCAACCACAAATGACACGCCATGTCCTATCACGTTAGCATTTACATAGGGACCACATTGATCTACTTCAAAGGATGTGCCTAGCATGCAATTCTCATCATCAGAGCTATCACTATGACATGTTTCTGTGAATTCCTCATCACTCAAGTCAATTAAGGGAAATTGTAATGCTATCTGATTCACATTTGCATTTACCATTTGATTCATGTTTTGCTGGGGAACAGTCACCTGCTGCTGTGTCATTGGGGCTTGTGATATCTGCATCTGCTGTCCTGGGGACACATTAACAGTTTTGAACTCGGTATCTCTGAACTCTTTGAATTTGAACCTGATCATTGCCAGGAACCAGTGCAACACCACCATTCTGCATCAAATTATTCACATTAGGATAGGGACATTCCCTCCCCCAATGGCCTAAATTTCTGTACCCATGACATGGATTCGTCTTTTTCCATGACTGAATGTCAACCATATTTCCATTCTGATCTACCTGAATACCACGTCTTCTACCTCTACGCTGAACCACATTGTTCACTTGCTGTTGCACACCTTGCATTCCACTTGTTTTCACCATCATCTGCAGGCTCACTTTCTGTGAAGCTGTCAATTGCATCACCATAATTTTTTCCTTGAACCTTCTCTGCTTCAATTCAATTTCATCACTACAATTTTTCCCATACCACAGGATCACCTCTCCAAACGGAGCACCTGTAACCGGACGTCTCGGCGGTTCATGATTCGACCGATCGGCACTCCCTTTGTACTCAGTCCACAAGTCAGCTGGAACCACAATATAAAGCAAGGTATTCAAGTCTTCCCACAAGCATCCTGAAAGCTTCACAAACCTCTCTGCCTGCTGGTACCATTTCACTGGCTTCTCTCTCCCAAGCTCGGGTAATCATTTGTGAATGACAATATGTCACTCCTACTCCAAGGGACATGCACATAACATCCACCTGGCATCTCTCTCATAGGCAGCATTTTTACTTTGTTTTCAGCTTGATTGGCTCCTGTCGGAGACACAGTGTGCTTCGTTTTCTTCTGATCTCTTTTCTTCGCCCCTCTGCCTATCCATTTATCTAATGTTCCCTATGTATGTATGCATGTAATCAATTCCTTAATGTGCTTTCTTACTCCAGGTGATCTTAAATTCATAAGGTCTTCAGTGTTGAACTCTAATCTACAACTTCTCTTCTGTAGGGGTTTTGACTTCTGTAAGTCCACATCGTATTTCTTTGCCAATTCAGCTAATTTCTCATAAGCCTGTCCTGCTCTTTGTATAACATCATTGCATACGAATTGCAATTTGAGCCATGTCAAGCATTTTTAAAATCAATTCATCTAACTCTAATTTCAATCTGGACACATTCACTTTCCTGTGTCTCTCTGGTGTCTCTTATGTTCTAACACTACCATTTGTTGCACCTGCAGCACCTTGTGGGCTCAGATTGTTTAACCCTTCCGTTAACTGTTGTGCTGGAAGACGTTGTAAATTAATATTATTTCTCTGGGCTACTTCTGCTTGTGGGGCACAGCAGTGTAAACTTGTAATCTGATCAGGTGTGAGCATGTAAGGAAGTGGGGTTCCTTTCGGACACCTCACATCAGGAATAGGTCCTGCTTGATTTAACACTTGATTTGGATCTGCAATTTGGGTAGGCGCTAATGGTATACCGAGAGAAGCTGATCTCTCCATCTCTGAATCATTTGAACAAACTGAACACTGCATAGTAATTGGTGATGTCCCAACAAATGTAGCTGGTGTTTCAGGAACTATCTGGCCACCAATCAGAGGAACATTACCTCCAGGATTACCTGAAGTGTACAAGGGAACAACTGGACCTATAGTCACGGGAACTGTCAATACATCTGAACCCTTACGATTTGCCTGATTTGGGGAATTGTAATCCCTGCGCTCTTTCCTGTTAAGACAGTACTGAAAGTCTGTCCTGTTTGGCTCTGGGTAATATTTGGCATTGTCTGCACTGTCTGGTTCACATTACAATTTGGCATAACTTGATTCAAATTAGGATTTTGCATAGCCAGATTCATAACCGGACTTGGCACGACTTGGTTTACAGTGAGACGTGATTCAGACTGAACTGTAGACACATCACGAAGAGGTGGATAAACCACAGGCCCCTGTGTCACTGGATTAACAGGTGTTCCTGGAACTATCAGGTTAGGGGTCTGTTTGACTGAAGCAGTCTGCACATTAGGGAGCGCACTTTGTACTCTTTCGCTACCTGTTCCTGTCTCAACAGCATGATAAGGCGGGGGACAATTCATCAAAAGGTGATTTGTGAACTCATCATCTGAATCATTTTCATAAGTAACCGTCTTTTTGCTGTCATCTTCTGCTGTCTGTTCTGCCTTCGCAGTCTGCTCCTTTCTCGTTTTAGGCTTGGTGCTTTCACCTTCTTCATTTGAAATAGCTGGAAACATTCTCACTCCATCTAATATATCTGCAATCCACATTTTCTGTTCTTCATCCCCTCTAGTATCTCTTAATGTCTTAACAGCTTTTTGCATTGTTGTCTCAAATGTGGTTGTCTGCCTGACAACAAGTTCCTTAAATACCAAGGGCTTCAAATTGTTGGGGTCTTGGAGGCGGTTTAGATTCGCACAGCACTCACCTCAAATTTTCTAAAATTCCCAGGTTAAATGTTCCATAACGGGGGAAAGCTAAAGCACCGTCTTTCTCAGTTTATTTGCACCACTGTTCTAACCACAGGCACGCAGAAACTCCCTTTAATGATTAGCTGGGGTTCCTTCGGGTGGGGCTTCTGCACCCTCTCTAATTTGAATTAACACATCTTCCCTCAACACACTTCTCAGTGCCTTGATAAACTTAATTTTTTACTCAAATTCAATTAAACACAATGAATTTCAATGGAATCAGGAAGTAAATTCGATCGCACAATCCCTTCGCAAACTATTCTCAACCAATAGCAATGTGATACTGTCCACCAATATCAGCGCTGCTTCACACTAACTGACCTATGCCAGCGTGGCACAAAATGATTTCACACTCATGTCTCTCAACAATTGCAGCTGCTTCGCGATTGCCTTTCACACAACCGCTCACACACACCTAAATGCAAAATATTGCAAGCAAAGACCAACAACCTGTCTGCACACTACGGGTAAGAACTCAAACACTCCAAAGCTGTACTGTAGCTTTCACAATTACACATGAGTGAAACTTGACCAGCAATTCTCACTCTGATTGATACTGATCCTCCATGTGCACTCAGGATTCACTAAATACCAACCAATAACTCACACTCACTGAAGAAAAACTATTGGCACTGTCAACGATGTCTCATGACAAGTGCCCCACTGCAGACAATAATTAACCAAGTGTTTTCTACTCTTGTGCATTATCCCAGGATCATAGGCCACGACGGACCCATTAACAACAACAACATCCATGGACATTTTGGAGCACAAAGCGCCACATTCAATCCGAATACGACGACTCCGCAAAACACTTCACAACATCACACTTGACCGCAATCTTCAAGCCAAAAGCGTTGGAGGCGCAAGCCGCTATTAATACTCACACATCCGTCACTTGTAGGCACGACGCAGGAACTTCATCATTCTTCGGAATGAAACATGAGATAGAATTACGGGTGAACAATTTTTGGACTGGGCAGTAGCATAAGGTCAATCCTACCTCCCTAACACTAAACAAAATGGTTCTCCCCCTCTATAGGGCCAACCATCCTCTGCTACCAGATTTGCTGTAGCGTTTTTTCACACTTCGTGGGCATCAAATGCTCACTGAGGCCGAATGGATCTTTTGATCCAGTAATAGATTGTGGTGGAACCATAAACCAAAACCCACCAGCAACAATAAATGTAAACAGTATGACGCATTAGGCCATACAAGAAAGCTCCTGTCAGGAGTAAAGTTAGGGAGTTTTATTACACACTCAAACTTAAAGTCATATAGACTGTTTGCAATGGCAAATTATAAAAATACATTATCACTAGGGGTTCTCCAAAGTGACAGAATAATTTCAGACAGACTAGCATTAACAAAAATAAACATGCAAGAAAAAAAATGCTGAGATAAAGAAATCAAACGCTGCTCAGGATTAGCATTACCGCTCCCGCCAAGCCATTGCAAACTATGCTCTGCTTCTAGCAAGCGAGAGCATTAAAACTGCTCTCACTTACTAGAAGCAGAGCAGAATTGCTTGTGGACAGAGTGAGCTGCATGTTCACCAGCTCCCTCTGTCCAAAAGCAATGCTGGCTCCTGCAGGATGCAGGGAGCCGGCAGGAACTGCGGGGGCCTTCAGGTTCCTCCGCGGTCCCAAACATGAGAAACTGGCATGTCCTGGGTGGGACCAGGCCACCCACTATTGTGTCCAGGCCCTGGGGAATGGGATCCCTGGGGCTAAAATCGTCTCGAGAACGTGGCCCCCCGCCCAGTGTTTTTGAAAAAAATAAAGGGCAACATATGTTAAAAAAAGAAAAAGCTGGGCCCCGGGGGATGGGGTCCCCAGGGCTGTAATCGGCCTAGGGAGGGGGGCCATGTGGCTCCCTCCTCATTCTGAAAATACCTGGCCCCGGGGGGATGTGATCCTCAGGGTCAAAATTGGCCCAGGGGAAGGTGGCCTCTTGCCCCCCCCCCCTTCCTTTCTAATAAAAAAAAAAAGCTACCAGCACAATGCCGGAGGCCCTGCCCCCTTTCTGCGCAAATCGTGCCTACTGGCATGCTGCTGGTTGGGGGATGAAGTCCCCTTGGCTGCTGAGTGTCCTTGGGGCCAACAAGACCTCCTGTTACCTCCAGTAAGTCCTACACAGTGGGATTGCTGATAGGTGGTCGGAGGCCACGCCCCCTTCCTCCACCACCCTGCAAATGCGCCTCTTAGCGCACTGCTGGTGGAAGGATGAAGTCCCCTTCGATGCTGATTGTCCTTGGGGGCCAACAAGCCCTCCTGTTACCTCCAGTAAGTCCCACAGAGCGCGATTGCTGAGAGGACTTTGGAGGCCATGCCCCTTTTCTCTAGCATTCTGCAAACGCGCCTCCTGGTGCACTGCTGGTTGAGGGAGGACGTCCCTTTGGATGCTGAGGGTCCTTGGGGGCCAACAAGCCCTCCTGTTACCTCCAGTAAGTCCCACAGAGTGCGATTGCTGAGAGGACTTCGGAGGCCATGCCCCCTTTCTCCACCACTCTGTAACCGCACCTCCTGGCGCACTGCTGGTTGGGGGATGAAGTCCTCTTGGTTCTAGAGTGTCCTTAGGGGCCAACAAACCTTCCTGTTACCTCCAGTAAGTCCCACACAGCAGAATTGCTGAGAGGTCTTCGGAGGCCACGCCCCCTTTCTCCACCACTCTGCAAATGCGCCTCCTGGAGTGCTGCTGGTTGGGGGATGAAGTCCTCTTGGATTCTGAGAGTTCTTGGGGGCCCAGAAGCCCTCCTGTTACCTCCAGTAAGTCTGACACAGTAGGATTACTGAGATCTGGTCAGAAGCCCCGCCCCCTTTGTCCACCACTCTGCAAATGCGACTACTAGTTAAAAAAAACATAGAAATTCACTTAAAAAAAACAAAGATTACAGGGACGTTATGGTTAGGAAATAGATTTTGGAAAACCTTCGAAATTCACTTAAAAAACCAAAGGTTACCGGGTCGTTATAGTTAGCAAATAGAATTTTAAAAACCTTAGAAATTCACTGAAAAAAACAAAGGTTACAGGGACGATGTAGTTAGGCTCAGGTTTCCCTCGTACAAAACCAGTAAAATACGCCACCTATAGTTACCTGACCTAACTTTTGGGGAAAGAATGTGGCCTAACGGCTAGGGCGGTCGACCTCTGAGCTGGGGAACCGGGTTCGAGTCTCGGCAGGGACGCTCCACATTCAGTGATTCTAGGCAAATCACTTAAATCTCCCCATGCCTAACAAAAATAAATGTGTCCGTCTGTAACGTAACTGGTGCTCATGTAAAGCTCTCTGATACCTTCGGGTCTAGTTCGCGCTATATAAAACTCCACAAAAAAACAAAAAGCTATAACTTACGCCCCCGCAATGCACTGCTTATGACCTCACACATTACATCACTCATGACATGGTCAGTGACATCACTCATGACATCTCAAATGACATCCCTGATGACATCACTGATGACTCCATCCAGTTAGTGTAAGTATTTTGTAAGAGTTTATGATTGTTAAACATATATACTAAGGTACTATAAAAGTTTTCCTGGATTTGTCCGGAATATAGGGTAGAATCTTTATGATCATTCTAAGTGTATGATAGGATGAGGACACCACTGATGAGACTTGGGCTCCGAGGTTGAGTTTGTCATCAATATTAACCTCCAAATTATTGGCTTTAGAGACAGGAATTGGGGGTCAAACAGTTCTGACCACCAGGTTGGGGACCAGGCAGGAGAGAGTTTCCCAAATAATATCACCTCTGTTTTCCCCTAGTTGAGCCTTAAGCAGTGTTTGCTCATACAGAGGCTAACTGCTCTGATACATTCTTGACGTTGTCGAGGTCCAGACGTGTCGCTGTTGAAGGCTATGACTACCAACTGGGTGTCGTCACCATAGGAGGTAAGAACCAAATTAAAACTTTTAATGAGAGGGGCCAGTCTAGACACGTAGACATTAAAAAGAGTTGGGCTCAGCGAGGATTCCTATGGGACCCCGCATGGCAGAGTGAAGGGTGTGGACTTAAATTTGCCTAGAGCCAGAGTTTGTGTCCTATCAGAAAGAAAAGAGGTAAGCAAGGAAAGGGCCTTATCCCTATCCCTATCTCTGCTAAACGGGGGATCAGGGTTTTATAATCCACCGTATCGAACGTGACCGATAGGTCAAGGAAAATGAAGGTAGCAGATCCCCTTCTGTCTAGTGAGGTACTTATCTCTTCCGTTGCTTTAACCAGGGCAGTTTCTGTACTGTGTCCTGGTCTGAACCCGAAGTGAGTCGAGTGCAGGATGTGATTGTCCTGGATAAATTTAGACAGTTCTAAGTTCCGGTTCTTTTCAATAATTTTAGAGGGGAGGTGAAGATGTGATATAGGGCGATAGTTATTGGGGTCAGTTGAGCTGAGATTAGGTTTTTTTTTATAAGAGGGAGGATGGAAGCTTGTTTCCATCCCGAAGGAAAAACACCTGTGGAAAACATTGTGTTAAAGATATCGGACAGATTAGTGGTGATTATCTCTGGTGGTAGTTTGAGTATCTTAGGGGGGCAGGGGTCATATGGGGACCCAGATTTAGCTTCCATAAGAAGAGTGGCCACTTGACCAGGAGAGGTGGGAGTGAATTCAGAGAAGGGGTGATAGTCTTGCTTTAACTGGGATGTCTGCTCCCTAGCTGGTGTGTAGCTGGAATTATGAAATGTATTGCAAATGTGATTAACCTTCTCTTTAAAGGTGAAAGCTAAGGCAGTGGCATAACACAGGCCCCTGCAGCCCCCAGGGTGCGGGGGGCAGCTCCAGGGGGCCCCCTCAGCACAGTACTCTGGCCAGAAAGCACCCGATTTAGTCCTGAGGGGGACCCCTCCAAGTACCTTGCAGGGGGACCCCTTCAACTTTCGTTATGCCAGTGAGCTAAGGTATCGCAAAACTGTTGACTGTGAATTGTCTCATTGTTCTTAGGAGCAAAGGTAAGTTTGGTAACCACCTGATAAAGTTCCTTGGTAGAGTTGGAGACCTTTTCAATCAGCTGTGTATAGTAATTACTTTTCCCCTTGATGAGAAGAGTTTTATACTTGGTTCGTACTAAAATATATGAGCTTTGTTCTTGGGTATCGTAAAGCTTCCTCCAGCTCCTTTCTTTCCTTCTACAGACTTACTTTTCCAGCCTAACGGCTTCCGTAAACCAAGGGGCTGAAGGTTCCTTCCTGTTGGGGTATGTGGACTTAGGAGAAACTAGATTGCAGAAAGTGTCATTAAGCCAGTCTGAATAGTAATTAGATGCTAACTCTGCATCAGAAGGGAGTATGGGTTGATTATGAGCAAGAATTTGGGGTAAAGTATCAGAGTTCAAATTATTCCATGCTCTGCTGCTTGTTGATGTGGTCTGTTTGGACTATCAATGTCAAAAATGATGGGATGATGGTCTGACCAGATACGTGGAGATACCTTTATAATTTTGATATGAGGGTTCCTGGTAAAAAGACCATCTAAAGTTTTGACTGCTAAATGTGTGGTCTCCATTATGAGTTGATTGAGCCCTAAAGACTTAGAAATTTACAAAAGGGCTTTCGCTTCCAGATGAAAATTGAAATCCCCTAGAATAGAGAAGTTATCAGATTGAAGACTATATTTGGCTAGTAATTTACATTTTTTTTAAATTAATTTTAGTGCCGGGTGGGTGATATAAAAGTATGCCTTTAAAAAAGTGCTGATTCTGACTGCCTAGGCTAAACAAAACTGCCTCGCAGTCATTGGTAGGGGCAGCGTTGCAAGTAGCCGTCAACTCACTGCGAAATATTAGAGCTAGGCCGCCACCTCTTTAACGGTCTGTCTAACCTAAAAAGTGAGTAGCCTGTGGGAACGGCTACCACAAAGTTTGGCTTACAGGACTCATCTCCCTAAGTTTTGGTGATAAATAAGGCATCCAAGTGTTCGTTGTTGATCAAGTCTGCAATTTCGAACTTGTGTTTGGGCAGGGAGCGTGCATTAATTAATGCAAGATGTAGTGTAGTTCCCCTACTTTTAGGGGGGGGGGTCGGGTCATGTGAGTTGGTACATGGGCTTAGGTCCGGGTTTAAAATAGCTTTGTTACAGTTTAGGCATATCAGCGATGAAGAGTCTGTCAGTGAAGTCAGACATAGGCGGATACAATGAGGGGAGCGCAGAGGTTGCAGGGCGACGAGAGCCTCCCCTGAGTATTGATACTGGAATCTGGATGAGGGGAGAAAGGTCCAGAGGTCCTGGCCCTGGGTCCTGTCCGGGCATGGATGGGCACAGATGGGGTTGCCTTAGTCATGTCTTCGGTGCGAACACGATCCCGCCATATTTAAATACCCTCTTAGACGAGGGGGGCGTGTCCTGACTGAGCATCGGAACACGAAAGTAAAATGCGTGGTGAAATCCAATGGAACTTTGAACTGGAGCCCAGCAACCCCTACAACACCTCCAGGCTCCCATGTGGTTGTTGCTACTGGCAACTATAATGTAAAATGAAATGAAATGTGAAAAACATAACACATAAAATGAATAAAATCGGGCTGCTGTACACCTGGAATGGCGCCGTGTTGTCAGGAGCCAGGCACCTCCCAAAGAGTACAAGGAAATGAAAATGCACATTCTAGTGTGCTCTAAAGGTGATGGGGGCATGCTTGCAATCAGTCTAACCACTGGCAATCACTCAGGGTAGCATTCAAACCCATCTATCTTTTGCCCATTATGCCTCCTCATATTGTACCCAGCCATTTGCAAATCAGTCTTTACCCTGTTCCAATAGGAGCACTTCAGCCTGAACTGCCAAGACATGTCCTTTCTGAACCAGAACAGAAGCAACTCAAGACTGGTTTCACCCTGATAGGGGCTCTTCAGTCAGGTGTAGCTTGGTTCCAGTGGCACAATGAGCAAGGGACCCACATCTGGGCATACCCTTAGTCACTTAGGGCATTACATCTAGCACACAAGAGGTGATGGGAGGATGCTTGCAATAAGTCTAATCATTGGCAATCGCTCTGGGTAGCATTCCAACCCATCATTCTTTTGCCCACTATGCTACCTCATATTAGACCCAGCCATATGCAAATCTGTCTTCACCCTTCTCCATAGGAGCAGTCCAGCCCGAACTGACAACCCAGGTTCTTTCTGGGCCCAATCACAAGCAACCCAAGACCAGTTTTGCCCTGATTGGGGCTCTTCAATTGGGTGTAGATTAGTTCTAGTGAGCAAGGATTATATGTGATTTGACTGATTTGCATATAGCCAGGTCCTAACTGAGGTGGTTTGGTGGGCAAAGAATGATGGATTGGAATGCTACCCTGAAAGATTGCCAGTGGTTACACCACAATATAAAAATCTCAATATTTTGTCCAAACACCATTAGGTTTGGGTAGTTAAGGGGTCTGATACACTGTCAAAGGCAAGAGAGCAATTAGAGGTTTAACTAGTCTCCAGTAAATGATTGTGGTGGGACTGGGTTCTGGATAGATGGAGTACCCACAACGTGACTCGGATATACCAGGCTTCAGTGGTCCATGTCTTAATAGGGCCAGAATTTGTAATGTAGCATGGCACCTGCAGGACAGAGGAACCCACTTGACCCACAATATTTTCCAGTAAGTACTGGGATCTGGGATTTAGGGTCAGTGTCCAACTGTGACTTTAAATGCAGCTGTATTTGGAACAGCTACAGGCACAGATGGTTTCGGAATCAGAGCCACAGGTTACACACACCGGAACTCTACCCCAAGACATGGGTTCAAGGGTCAAACCGCTGAATACTATCGGGCTGGGAAACAGAGAGCTAGGGGATCTCTCGGGTCAGGGATGGTACCAGAAATGACAGGGATAATGTACACTTACATTGCTGGAATACGATTCAGCAGGTCCATGACCTTTGATCTTATGGGTAATTCTTGTGGCAGTTCTGGCCACTGCTCTGTAATGTCCTTATGGCTCCTGAGCTAATCATATCCTTGTGACCTTTGTCCCTCAGATCAGGGGCATGCTCCTCCCCTCATAATAGCCTAGATCCCGTCTCTCTAAGGGCAGTGTAAAGAAGCAGGGGATCTTAAGTGTCTTATTCTCATGCTTGATGTAGAGGGGGTTGCAACCACTAGGGGACTTTAGTTACTGCACCCAGTATATACCAGTTCCCGGTGGTTGGGTATTTACCAGATGCAGAAAATACCTCTGATTATCAGTTTGTCAGTAGGGGTGGGCAGAACTCATGGACTTTCACTCAGCAGAATTCTGCTAAGTGACATAAAAACTCAGCGAGGTTCTGTGGCATTCTGCCAATGGGCGGAAAATATGCAGCTCGTGCTGCAATTTAGTGCCGATAGCACGAGCAGCACTGAAAAATCACCGCAAAAGGCACCTTGTGCTGTGCAAGAGAGCGAGGCCATTCGAGTTGATTTTGCTGCCGATCCAGTAGAAAATCTACTTGAGCGGCAACAAATCTACTCAAGCATCATCAGCCCTCTGACCCGGACTGCCTGCGACCGCCCGCATTAGAATATCAGGCTAAGGGATGCCAACTCTCGCTCACCATCTTGCATTTTCTGGAGCCTTGTGGGAGAAAAATTCACCACGTGGTGATTGGCCAGGTACCCAGAATACAAAGCGCCAGATGGGGAGGAAGAAGTCTGACATATTGTGCGTCTAGGTTATGGAATGAATTACCTGACGACATTAGACTCCCACCCTCTAGACCTCAGTTCAGGAAATTGTTGAAGACATGGCTATTTTCCAGACAGAAGTAAGCTAATCCACCTGGTGCTAATTCAGTGTCCTGCTATAACGCCAAGATGCCTCGGCATTTGTGCGCTCTATAAGCATATTACTCACTTACTTACTTATTGGCGGAATTTGGCCGGAACTCTGTGTTAAAGAGTAATGCGAAGGGACCAAAATTCCACCAATTTGGTGGCCAGAATGAAACATTGCACCCACAGTTATTTGCCATCTGAAAATGAGGAATTTTGGGAAGAATTCCTTACCAATCATATCTCTGAATATGTTGTAGTTTTTCCACCCAGCCCCCCCCCCCTAACTTTTGGCAGGGATCCAATAATAATGTGTTAGGGAATGGTGGAAAGGGAATGGCCCCTACAATGTAAATGGGTGTGTGCCCCTGCCCTCTGTGCCCAGGCTGTGGCCAAAACTGGTATCCTGACTCTTCCTTAGCCAAGCTAATACAGTAATCTTGCATGTGTGCTGAGATTTAAACCTGCCCATGTTAAAGCTAAAGTCCAGAACCTCTTCTGTGACTTGAAGGAGTGCACCAACTGTTCCCTCTTTTATTGATATGGGACTTCTGTCCATGTACTGGATTGTTGACAGGAAGCAGTGGTGACAAGGTACCAATTTCTGTGAAATAATAGTCCTGAGCAGACAATCGGTGGGTGAGTATGGCCTATCAGCACCACACAGGTAAAGTTCAGCTTAGAGTAACACCTTTACCCTTGTGCTGACATGTGCATGTAGAGGGTGTGTTTGCATAGTAGATATGTGGTGCATATCTGGTAGTAAAACTCTGTGTGTGAGATGGAAGGTAGATACACCTTACCCAGATAGTAGAAGTGTATTGCCTGCATTTCCAAATCTAGATGGTAGAGAGACAGACGCGAAAGTGAGGGAAGATGGAGACAAGTCTGCCTTTAGATAATCTATGAGGATCTTTTGGCAGGAAATTGCAGGTTAGTCCTTCTCAAGCTCTGCCATTCGATGGACCCAATAGCAGAGAGTGGTGAGTCAGCAGATTTTGTTGTCAAAGGTGAGAACGTTTCTAGGCAGGGCCTGCCCCTTTGCCTGTTTCAGATTGTTGCTTTAGGAAGGCTGATGACCGCCAGGTGTAAAGATCTTGCACGTCATTGCACCCTTGTTTTGGACACTCCTAATTTGAGCCAGCAGCATTGCTACCTGCTGTGAGAGCCATCACCTTTCACAAAGGATGTGTCTGAGGAACAGCCAAAAAATTACATGTAAAAGAGAACCAACCCAAACTGGCTCTGAAACCTAAGACAATGAATCCACATCCCCTGACTAGGGAAAACCTATAAAAGTGGGATTCAAACCATCCCACTTTGTTCCAGTTTCAGGTTCTGCTTTAGCAAGGGAGAGAGTGCTCTGTAGAGAACTCGAAGAGCTGATGTAATTCAGGGCTGGTGTCTGCAAGGCAGCTAGTCTCACCTAAAGCCTGCCAACTTGCTAGAGAAGCTGTAGGTTTCCCTATTACCTAGGAGCCTGTCTGTTTGCTCAGTGAGAGAAGACGAAAGCCTGGCTCTGCAGGAGGAGAAACTGTCCAGGAGGAGAATGCCAACCCATGTTCTTGGCTTGTGGAGCATGTAGAAGAAACTTACTAACTTCAGATGCAAAGTCAGTGGCCTTCCAGTCTCCTTGCGCAGTTCATGTGTCAAACTGTGTAAAGAAACTACAAGCCAGAACAGTGTCGTACAGCACGACTTGTGCTGCTGCGGCCCAATATCTGGTGTGGCCTGTGACAGCTATCATCGCCACCATAATGGAGGACCAGCCACATGAGCTGTAGGCCACAACTGCGAAAGATGAGCGTCTTCCAACCTGGTCTGGTGAGCTGCTCATCCCAGCAGAACCCGGTGAGGACTGAGGCTGCTGCCCTCAGTTCTACCAAGACTAAGAAGGTGCTGCTGGTGTGATCCTGACGAGTACAACATCCAGTGTTGCACCCAGCCATGTCTCCACTGAGAAGATACCAAGGAGCCTGTGATCAAAAGACTGAGAGACTTTGACTTGAACATGCAAAGAGAAACCTGCTGTTGGGAAGTTAACATTTGCCAGTATGGCTTTGGCTCAAGAACTTATAGAACTGTCCTACAGATTAGCAGACGTGGTAACTGCTTACTGAACTCACACCTGCGCCTAATGTTTGCCTACGACATTCTCCCTAATAAGTCACCATGGATATGTTGTGTTACACTAGAATTGGGATAGGACACTGTGATTGGTGTGACGATTAAGTAGAGCCCATAGGCTGGTTCGCAGAACCCTATAACTAAACCACTATTGATTTTTAAAGATATCGTTTTCATGTGACATTGAAGTACTTTCTTTTCACTGAGATAAGAACTGGGCTGGACAGTGCATTATTGTGTCTGTTGATTAACTGCTGAGTCCTGAGTCTCTGTCTCTCACCCACACTACCTCCCTGAGACTCCCATAAATGCTTACTCTTGCTACCCTGCTAAAGGGATGCACTTGGCCCAGTTTGAAGAGCTATGATCCCCTGACCCCAGGACATCACAGAAAAAGGATCCCAACCACCATGGATAAGACCTAGTAGCGCCTGTCTGCCTGCTGCCACCTGAACGAGATCTGACGGGGGAAGTTGCAGGGGTGTGGAGTCTACAGCAAAATCAAAATTCCAATCACTGCTCAAACTCTTGTTTGCGAAGGATAGGAATTCCCCCCCCTCCCCCCCCATTCAGAACAAGGATCTGAGTATATTGTTTACATTTTCAAATTAAATCTACTGAAAAAAAGGCCTTGACTGGCTAGTTTTGTGGTCCAAGTGTATGGCAAAAGGGCAGCAGCTTATCTGAAAAACTCAAACAATTGTGTTGTACTCTTTAAGAGAAGAGTGGGAGTAGTGCAAAGGAATGTGGTGCACTACTTTGTAAGCAGCTTTATACATTAGGTTAACTCCCATGGTGACAATAAAAAGTTATCATATTGACAAATGCCCAACTGTAATAATATAAACGAGCTAAAAAAGTCTTTTCATCATGCTGATGTGCTGCACAGTGTCAGTACAAGTAGACAAAGTATGCCAATTTATTAATATGAACCTTGCATGTTATTTTATTGCTGCTTGGTTATTTGTCTACTGTTAAATTAGAGGCAGGCCAGCCAACAAATAAATAGGGAGAGCTGAGCCAGAGCCAAGTCAAGGGGCAGGGCCGGACTGGCCATAGCGGGCACCGGGCGTTTCCCGGTAGGCCACTAGGGTGGGTGCCGGTTTTGGGCCCCTGGGGGCCGATTTGTTACCGGGGGTCGGCAATATCGGCCCCCTGTAACAAAATCGGCCGAAGCCGGCCCTCGCAAACTGCTCGGCTGCACTCCCCCTCACCCCAGGGGGGGGGGCGGCTGAGCAGTTTGCCAGGGCCGGTTTCTGTTCCCAGTCCGGCCCTGGTCAAGGGGCAATTCTGCCTCTAAGAGCCTGTGCATGAGCCGAGCCTTCAAAATATTTGGCATGTAAATCATGCAACAAAGGTCATGCTAGAAAATGTTGGGGTGCCTTGAAGTTTCCCAACAAGTTTCTTTCTTTAACATGTGGAAGCATCTCACCTTAGTACATCAGATAATATATCTGCATTGAGAATATGTAATACATGTGATGGTTATTAAACCTGGACTGAGAAACATTGCCCTCCCCTGCCCTGATGACAATGCTATTAGTGAAGAAAGAGGCAAGTCAGTTTCATGCGTACCCTACATGCGGCCTAGATTCTTGTGGTACAGTCTCTAAGATCAAATACAATTTACAAATGGAGAAATGCTACATTCTATTAGATCAAATACAAGAGAGATTTTTTAATACACAGCACATACTGAATGCATGTATTTGAAAGTGCTCTGATATGTGATCATGAATGAGGGTTGGTGAACTAAAGTATTTGTCTAGGATCACACAGTATGGTTAAGCAGGAAGGCTGTGACTGATCCTCGACTTAATTTGTGGAGGATGAGATTAGAGAGGGTGGGTGACAAGCAGAATCCACATTTTATTATTGGCAGATTTACTTAGTGCGAACCTTGCCTGAGGGCAACAGACAAAGTTACACCTTTTTTAAACGCAGGGAGATTTGCCAGGATTCACAGGATGCTGAGGCGAGGCCATGATGTGTACCTGGGTCCTCATGTTATATGGTGGACAACTGTAGCCACTAGGTCACGTCGCCGCCTGTGAAAGCTCAGCTCGTTTTGGGCTCGAGGTTGAAAGAGGACCTCGAGCTTTCAATGGATCGGCCACCTCTACAGTGAATGCAAAAATCAATAAAGAAATATTAAACAAAGGTGTGTGACATATAACAATCACATGTACAAGGAGCGCACCAATGTAAAAGGTAGGAGTGATTTAATGGTGGTGCAATATGATGAGCAATGCACACTGCACCGGAACAGAGCAGAGCATCTGTTTTTAGACAAACTGAGCCATTTACAGTGTATCATTCTCATAGTCATTCTTTGAAGCTTGGCTTCATCCTGTTATTTGCTTGCACTGTATAAATGAAAATAAATATGACACTTCTGAGCTGCACTGTTTGCTATTGAGTTAGCACATGTGCTGCAGGCAGGATGATTTTGTGCAGAAAAAGGCGCTTTTGTGCATCTGTGAACACATGCGCGTGCAGCGCTTAATTTGAGCCGGTGGTTGTCATTTTTGAGGACCAGCACTTATTTTTCTGTATCAGACTTTCACCAAGACAAAAGAGGGAAAAACATACAAAGGAGAAAGATGAAGGAAAAGAAAGTCGGAAAAACCATCAGGAAGGGAGAAAGCAGGAACCTGGTGGCTCAGTGGACTAATGCGTCTATTGCAGGGACCTGTGTTTGACCTCATGGTCACAAGTTCAAATCCCGGCGGGTTCACTCAGCCTTTAATCCATCTGAGGTCGATAAAATGAATACCATTGAGTTGGGTAACAATAAACATCTGTTATTCAGCGCCAAGATACCTCCGGGTAAACGTGCGCTTTACAAATACAGATGTTATGTTAAGAGTAAGATAAAAGGGCAGAGAGTGTCTGTTAGTAAATTAAAAGGCATAAAGTAGAATTAAGACTGTGCCGCCTTGGTATTCAGCGCGCCAACTTTTAATAGCAGAGCAGAGTTTTGGGCCCCAGCACTCATTCTTTTACAGATTAAACACTGTAGGGTGTGTGATGATTCCACAGGGAGAGGATGTGGCTGAAGGGCTAGAGGGCCGACATTGAAGCTGGGGAACCAGGTTCCAGTCTGGCGGGAGACTCAAACATACTGTGATTGTGGGCAAATCACTTAATCTACCCCGTGGCTAAAAATTGATATTTCCGTCTGTAATGCAACTGGTGCTCCTGTAAAGCGCTGATACCTTCAGGTCGAGTTTGCGCTTTATAAAACTGCAAAAAAAAAAAAAATAATAATACTGTGTGTTTCCTTGTTCCACCCTGTACTTGCAGGATATTACAGAAGGTTCATAGTTTGCAGCAACCGAAACCATGTGAATAATGTTGCTTCTTTATACATCTTACGCTATTAATATTGCATGCAATCTCGGCAAGCCCTCCCACAATATTGCTAAAATCCTACATGAAAAAATTACCTTGATTTTTTACTTTTGCATGTTTCCGTCTCCTCTCCTACTGTTGACTGATATCCTTAGCTATGTTTCTTTGCATGATCTACTCTCCTTGATCATAATTTTCTTTAAGTCGCATAATCGTTTGCCTTATATTCTATTATACTTTTCTACGAATTGTAAATACCTCATTCCATAGATCATAACGTCGACGGTCACCTACCTGCCCACAACCTAACAATACCTTATCTCTACTAGCCCACCCCACCCATCATTTGTATGAACTTAGTGAATTTATAGCTAAGAAACTGAAGTAAACGTGACCTTGGGAGCACAAGACTAAACCCAATAATGGATTAACCACTAACTAACCTTGTGCTCAGGAGTAGCGTGCTACTAGCTGGGCATCTCTACAGTGCCTCTGCAGCGGTAGTAAGTGCTATATAAATACAACTATAATACAAGCCAACTCCATAAGGAGAAGAAATCTGAACAGTTCGCAGAACAGCAACACTTGTTAACTTGTACTGCCTTGATGTGCTAGTATCTAACTAACCTCATTCAGAACATGCAGAGAGCATAACGTGAGCCCCACGCCACGTGTTCTGCCCCGCCCCCTCCAGTGCTCAGCCTTTCATTGTAAAGCAGCAGTCCCACAGGACAAGTACTCCACTATCCTTCGCATTGTACGTCATCACAGACGTGTTGTGCTTTGAGCCGGAATATCACATGTTGTGGTGGTGATGCCTTTGTGGCAAACCACTATCATCTGAGAGGAAAAACAGGAAGAATTTAATGCTAGCCCCCAGCAGAGAGAGCGCAGATTCTCATCACGGAGCAGGCTGAGCAAACGTACTCGGCATAGTGTTTTAAAATTGCATACTATAAGCTCTGGATTGTGGTGGAAAATAGTGTAGTCAAAATAAAATGAAAATATAAAATAAAATATCGCCATACTGCCCACATAATGCACATACCGACTCTGACAGCTAGATGGTGCGGGAAGAAACAGGACAACTATTAGAGAGAAAGCATTTGCAGTGCAATAGGTCTCGCATTTGCCTGAGTTAGAGATATCGGTGTTGTAAATAATGTCTTTTATCTGTTTTGGTTTGGAGTGTAGTGGATGCGTGAACAGAAACATAGCTGCAGCACTGCCTAGAGGACTTAGAATGAGGAATTACCACTTGGACTAGAGAAGCAGCTTCTGTCTCTAGAGGACTTAGAATGAGGAATTACCAATGAGACCAGAGAAGCAGGTAGCAGCACTGTGCAGAGAACTTAAATGAGGAATTACCGACAGGACCAGAGAAGCAGCTAGCAGCACTGTCTAGAGGACTTAGAATGAGGAATTACTGACAGGACCAGAGATGCAACTGCAGCACTGCCTAGAGGACTGAGAATGAGGAATTACCACTGTGACCAGAGACACAGCAGCAGCACTGCCTAGAGGATTTAGAATAGGGCAGTTACTGACGGGACCAGAGAAGCAGCTAGCAGCACTGCCTAGAGGACTAAGAATGAGGAATTACCACTGGGAACAGAGAGACAGCTGCAGCACTGTCTAGAGGACTTAAAATGTGAGAATTTCCGACAGGACCAGAGTAGCAGCTAGCAGCACTGTCTGGAAGACTTACAAGGAGGAATTACCGACGGGACCAGAGAAGCAGCTGGCAGCACTGCCTAGAGGATTATGAATGAGGAATTACCACTGGGAACAGAAACACAGCAGCAACACTGCCTAGAGAACTTATAATGTGGAATTACTGACGGAACCAGAGTAGCAGCTAGCAGCACTGCCTAGAGGATTTAGAATGAGGAATTACCACTGTGACCAAAGACACAGATGCAGCACTGCCTAGAGGACTCAGAAGGAGGAATTACCAACGGGACCAGAGAAGTAGCTAGCAGCACTGTCTAGATGATTTAGAATGATGAATTACGGATGGATCCAGAGAAGCAGCTAGCAGCACTGCCTAGAGGACTAAGAATGAGGAATTACCACTGGGACCAGAGAAGCAGCTGCAGCACTGTCTAGAGAACTTAGAATAATGAATTACCGATGAGACCAGAGAAGCAAGTAGCAGCACTGTCTAGAGGACTTAGAATGAGGAATTACCACTGGGAACAGAGAGACAGCTGCAGCACTGTCTAGAGGACTTAAAATGTGGGAATTTCCGACAGGACCAGAGTAGCAGCTAGCAGCACTGCCTGGAAGACTTACAAGGAGGAATTACCGATGGGACCAGAGAAGCAGCTGGCAGCACTGCCTAGAGGATTATGAATGAGGAATTACCTCTGGCGAACAGAAACACAGCTGCAACACTGCCTAGAGAACTTAGAATGTGGAATTACTGACGGAACCAGAGTAGCAGCTAGCAGCACTGCCTAGAGGACTTAGAATGAGGAATTACCTCTGTGACCAAAGACACAGATGCAGCACTGCCTAGAGGACTCAGAAGGAGGAATTACCAACGGGACCAGAGAAGTAGCTAGCAGCACTGTCTAGATGATTTAGAATGAGGAATTACGGATGGATCCAGAGAAGCAGCTAACAGCACTGCCTAGAGGACTGAGAATGAGGAATTACCACTGGGACCAGAGAAGCAGCTGCAGCACTGTCTAGAGAACTTAGAATAATGAATTACCGATGAGACAAGAGAAGCAGGTAGCAGCACTGTCTAGAGGACTTAGAATGAGGAATTACAGATGAGACCAGAGTAGCAGCTAGCAGCACTGTATAGAGGACTTAGAACGAGGAATTACTGATGGGACCAGAGAAGCAGCTAGCAGCCCTGCCTAGAGGACTAAGAATGAGGAATTACCACTGGGAACAGAGAGACAGCTGCAGCACTGCCTAGAGGACTTAAAATGTGGGAATTAGAGACAGGATCAGAGAAGCAGCTGCAGCTGCAGCACTGTGTAGAGGACTAAGAATGAGCAATTAAAGACAGGACAAGAGTATCAGCTAGCAGCACTGCCTTGAAGACTTAGAATGAGGAATTACTGATGGGACCAGAGAAGGAGCTAGCAGCGCTGCCTAGAGGACTTAGAATGAGGAATTACCAATGGGACCAGAGTAGCAGCTCGCAGCATTGCCTAGAGGACTAAGAAAGAGGAATTACTGACGTGACCAGAGAAGCAGCTAACAGCACTGCCTAGAGGACTAAGAATGAGGAGTTACCGACCGGATCAGATAAGAAGCTAGCAGCACTGCCTAGAAGACTAAAAATGAGGAATTACCTCTGGGACCAGAGAAGCAGCTGCAGCACTGTCTAGAGGACTAAGAATAATGAATTACTGATGAGACCAGAGAAGCAGGTAGCAGCACTGTCTACAGGACTTAGAACGAGGAATTACCAGAGAAGCAGCTAGCAGCACTGGGTGGAGGACTAAGAATGAGGAATTACCACTGGGAACAGAGGACTTACTGACAGGACCAAAGAAGCAGCTGCAGCACTGTGTAGAGGACTTAGAATAAGGAATTACAGATGAGACCAGCGAAGCAGCTAGCAGCACTGTCTATAGGATGTAGAACGAGGAATTACCACTGGGAACATAGACACGGCTGCAGCACTGCCTAGAGGACTTAGAATGAAGAATTACCGACAAGACCAGAGAGGGAGCTAGCAGCACTGTCTAGAGGACTTTGAATGAGGAATTACCAACAAGACCAGAGAAGCAGCTAGCAGCACTGCCTAGACGACTGAGAATGAGGAATTACACCTGGGACTGGAGAAGCAGCTAGCAGCACTGGCTAGTGGACTAAGAATGAGGAATTACCATTGGGAACAGAAACACAGCTGCCACATTTGACCAGATAAAGAACAAGATTTACAGCCCTGTTTACAGAAATGGAGCAACGGAGTTCCGAGCGAGTGAAACATAATTAATGCTAAAAACAAAAGATTGGATGAAAGGGAGCTAGCAAGTAAAGTCAAATTTCTAACATTCTAACTTTGTGACTGCTCAACTCGATCTTCAGTGACCCAGACTCTGTAGATCATAAATGAAAGCTAAGGTGCGAAGGGGAGAACACACAGAGAAACGGTGGGTGGGAGGAGAAAGCAGTAACACTGGTCAGCTGCTCACATTTGCAACATTCCCAGAACACAAGGCAGGCAATCAAAAAAATAGTGTGCGAAACAAACTGAAATGGACAGAAGCGAAAGGAGCCCTGTAAGAGGGACAGACCAATAGGAGGGACAAATGGGCAGGTTTGAGACCAGCGCCAGTCAGATTGAGGACCCAGCGAGGAACCTTCTGCAACTCCGACATAGGAGTTGCAGAAGGTTCCCCTGCCCCAAGCACCACTGAAGGGGAAAGGATGTGGCGTAACAGCCAGAGCTGCCAACTTTGTGTGATGTAACTGGTGCTCCTGTAAAGCACTCCAATAACTTTGGGCCGAGTTCGCATTTATATAAAACTACAAAAAAGTACTGGACACCTCCCAGCCTGACACCTCTATTTGATTTTTATTGATGCTGTTTTGAACTGTTTTTGTAGCACACAGTCGAATGCCAAATCGTTATACAAGAGCTCAGCCAAGGCAGATTACGGACTCACTAGTTCTTTGTAGCTACAGTTCCCAGAGTTGATAAACATGTTATAGAAGCATTTGACTAGTGTGCGTTCCTGGGCTTTGAAGCACATGCTACACATACACAGTGTGTGTAATGCAAGCAGCCTTCTGGCTTCAGTTTGTAAAGTGGCTCACTTGTGAACTGGAGTAATGAATTTCAAATCTCCCTAGATCCACGTGGGAGGTGTCACAGCACTGTGCTGAGTTATTCAGTGAATGTACAGAGGGTAGACGGGCAGAGGCAACAGAGGGTGCAGAGGTACCAGGGGGTAGAGATGCAGTACACTAAGGGTACATAGGCAGATTTACCAAAGAGTAGAGATGCAGTGCACGGAGTGTGCAGAAGCATTCAAATGTGATTTATGTGCCATTTGTGCAGAGGCAATCTTCATATATGCAACATTTGAAAGAGAATGTTAAAAGTATCCTTAATACATGCAAAGGCACCAACAATATATTCCAGATTGAAACAATTTGTCATCATTCGCACCCAAAAAAAGTGTTGAACCCTTTAAATGTTTGTCATTAGCCCCGTTCTTAGTCCTGCCTCTAGCCACTCCTCCTTGCCACTTCCCCCAGGCCACAGCTCAATTTGATGAGTACCTGCACTTTTTTCCCACTTAAAACACTGCTAAGGACTGAGGAGTGGCAGGAAGGAAATGGAACGCCCACGTTTCTGTTCTCTTTAGAACCACAGTGTGGCCTGCTCTGAAGGTGACACGTGATTTGGCAACGGCGGTCACTAAGGAAGTGATACTCATTCCAATAAGTGTAAATTCTGGACTGCCCCTACCCCTAACCCCCAATTGCCTCCCGTCCACAGAACAGCCTTTTTATTTTTGGGCCCAGTTTGCATATAGTATCTATCAGCAGGGTGTTGTGGAGGACAGAGGTATGCCACTGGGATTCTATGTCAGGAGGCAAGGATTATGCTTTGTCTTGCTTCACTTTTTTCAACAGCAGCCATTTTGAAGCAACAACAATAAACTTAATTTCCCATGAAATTTAGGGAAAAGAAAGAACATCAGTCCAGCCAATCAACAAGCAGGATGTCTCCTCATATTCCCCTGTTGACTCTCCTACTCCTCTTTCTTCGCTGCCCCAGCAGCGGACAGTTAAGTGCTTGGGCCCCTGAGGCCTATTCCTTTAATTTTGGCTCCCTGTGAAATATCTTTGTGCCTGTTCATTGCATGCTTTTGTTTATGGCTGATACTATTGCTGTTGTTAGCAGTTATTTCCTTAACACCGCCGCAGGAACGTTCCAATGCTCCTCGCGGCCGAAATCTAATTTTACCATTCGCCTCAGGAGAGGCATGGAGGCAGATGCGCAGCGGTCTTCCGGCCACCAGAGGGCGCGCACTAAGCAATGTGTCTCCTGACTAAGGGTGGGCGTAGTTCGCGAAGTAATGCTTCGCGAAGCTACGCAAAGTGCAGTTCGCGCTACGCAAGCTTCGCGTAGCACTACGCGAACTGCGTAGCGCACTGTTCGCAATGATTGCACAGTGCCGGATGCTTGTCCGCACTGTGCAATCATTGAAAACGGCAACTTGCACAGTGCGAGCTGTCTTACTGCCGCTCGAGTAGATTTTTACTCGAGCGGCAGCTTCTCAACGCGGACTGGTAGTTTCTCATCGCGAGCGGTCGCAAGCATACGCGACCACTCGCAATGAGAAACCTGACCTCCCGCGTTGAGAATCTCGCCGGGAGGTTTATTTTCCACGCTCGCGATCGGCAACTTGATGTTGCTGATCGCGAACGAGGAAAAAGTCTCGCCGGGATGTCATTTTGCTTGCTCGCGGTCGCCAACTTGACGTTGAGGACCGCGAGCAAGCAAAAAATGACCGCGGCACTACGCTACGCTACGCTACGCGTGTTCGCACTGTGCTACGTGCAATTCGCGTTGTGCGAAGTAGCGCAAACTTCGCAAACTACGCGAGCGTAGCGTAGCACTTCGCCCAGGGTTACTCCTGACGCACGCATATAGCCTCATCTCCAGCAACCAGAGCGCAATTTGGGGATTTCCCACAAAGCCGTTTCAACGCGCCCCTGCCATTGAGTTATTGGAATCATAGCCCCGACCCGCCTGGAGTCATAACACCCCTTTTAAGGGGTCTGTATTGATGTAGTTCCTTTCTAGGCAGAGTGCCTCTGCAGAGATTGGGACACTGACCCAAGTGGTGATGAACCCTACAAAGCCCTGACAAATCACCTAAAGGGCGTGTGGTGAGGCAGGGCTTGGCCCTGACTGGCCATGGGCCAATTTCTTTCAAAAATACGAACCTTGTATACATACATTCTCCCTGGGTCCCCACCAGACCTATATTGCCCTTTGACACGATGCATGAGTCTGGAGACTCGTAAATGGAAGAGGAGTCCGTCTCCTACTTTCCAATCATAAATCTGTCTCAGGTGCAGTGGCGCCCATAGAGCAGAAAGTCCTGCAAATGGCTAAAGGATGCTTTAAACCCCTCCCATTGAGGAAAGACCTCCCTGGACATCTGGTCCCCATACTTCTGGGGAAGCTGGACACGCGGACTCCTGAGAACACACTCAAACATGATCCCAGGGTGGATCTGGATGCATTTGCCAGGCTTAAAAGGTGTTTTTGAGCCAGGTTCCACCACTGCTTCCCCTCTCCCTCAACCTGGGACTTTGATAGGTCGGATGCACAAGAGGCCGACCGTCCCTCTTCCCCTCCTCCTGACTTGGATGACTCCCTGCGGGATCTGACAGGCCATGGTGCCTGTCTGTGACCACACCCAGTGGAGACCTCCGCCCAGATCATTAAGAAGTCCGGGACAAGGAGTCCAATATGTTGGTCCCAGAGGACGTATTACATTCTCGTTCTTCTGACTGGACCCCACCGGAAAAGGTAGCCCCCCGTGTGGCGGGAAGATTGCACAAGCCACTGGACAAAGAATTCCCCATCTGCCTGCTGGTGGAGTTCCCTCGCCCATCACTGGATGGTAAAGTGGCGATGACGCCAGAGATAGACCCCAGGATGGCCACTTTCTTGGTCAGATATGTCAGGGACCCCAAGAAAGGAATTGACTGCTCTTGGTGGTTGTGTCACGATAAATTACCTGGATGTGACAGGCCCTCTGACAAAGATCCTTGACATGGCTGAAAACGTCAATGCATCAGGTGACTTCATATCCCTGGAAATCCTTTTAGGCTGTGTTCAGCGAGCCATCTTCTTCCTGGTGAATGCCATCTGTGCCATCTCTACTAAGAGGTGCAGGTCCCTTTTGATAAAGATCAACCCAAAGTTGGGGGACCTGGCGACCTCCAAGGGGGGTCAGGTTGCACAACGGGGACTTTGTGGTAAACCCTTCATAAAGGAGCTCAGTAAATTTGCCTTCACTTTCAACTCCTTGAATTAGGCCCAATCCACAATCAAATTTATCTTTACCCCTTGGGTTTTCACAGGGGCTGGCAGTGGCAGGGGGCACTTGGCCAGCCACCCTCAATACCAAGCCTCCGCCAGAGGTCAAGGCTCCAGGACGGGCCAATGGAATGATACATCCAGGTTCTAGGATTTCTAAGGATAGTGGGTCTTCTCCCTTCCTCGATACAGGCCATATTTCCCGCGTCCTTGCACTATTGGGATATCCAGCATCTGAAGGCTTCTCATCTCCGCAAGAGTCTCACGTACTCTCAGCGGGTCCCCCTCTCGGACAAACCCAAAGCTTCATTTGTGGCTCACCCATATGAAGGCCTGGAATCTGTGCACTATTTTTGGTTCCCAACAGGATTTAGTGATCGAGTCAGAAACCAGCGGCACATTCTGGAAGGCACAATGGGGAGTATTTTCCACCGTTTGCAGATGGTCCATCTCAGAGCAATTCTTACACATCAATTGCCTCAAGTTGATGGCCTGCACCTTTGCGGTGAAATGCTAGACAAAGGTTAAGGCATGCTGTTGTATCCTTTTAAAAATGGACAACGTGGAGGTGGTCCAGTGTATCAATCATCTGGGTGGCACAAAACCCAGAGCCATCTTGGATCTGGCTCAGAGCTTCTCGGAATATTGCCTCGAGAATCACATTTCGGTGGTAGCGGATCATCTTCTGGGCACAGCCAACCAAGTGGCGGATTGGCAGTTGTGCTACCTGAGCGACTCGAGCCATTGGAAACTAGACCTGGCAGTGATCCGGGCCATATCAAATTGGTGGCGCCCGTTCACTGTGAATCTCTTTGTGTCTCGTTTGGATCACCAGCACCCCAATGCAGTGGCAACCGATGCCTTTTTGCAGGAGTGGACGATGGAGACAGGTAACGTATTTCCCCCCTTTTCCATGATAATGAGGCTAGCGGGCCTGTTGGTGGTGATCTGGAGATCTCAAGTTTGGTTTCCAGTTCTGATGGTACTTTCTTGGAATTTTCCAATCCATCTACTCCAGTTTCTGGTTCTCTTTAGGGATCCCTCTGGGACCTCTTACCATCTGGTTCTGGAAGGCACTCTACAACTTATGGCATGGAGGATTCTCATGCCTCGGAGGGCATGGCTCACAGATCTGTCAATACCTTCCATTAGGCGATATCGGAGGGGCATTCACACATTGATGGCCATCCGGTGGGGAAGCATCCGCTGGTCTGGAAACTGCTAACTGCTCAGAGTTATTTGGTTGTCCTTGCCCCCGGAACTGAGGTATTCGGTTCTTTGGGATGTCACTAAGGTGCTGAACTTGTTCTCATCTTGGCCTAATAATCAATATCTCTCCAGGAAAGAGATATTGGCAAAATTAGCTACTTTGTTATGTCTGTTGTCTTGAAGGCAGGTTGCCATCATCAGGGCCTTAGACATAAAGGGGAGAATTTTTACACAACAAGGGGTTATCTTCCATTTATGCAAATAAACCAAATGTAACTCACACATAGTTTCTTATCCTGTATCCTGCTTTCCGAGACGCTCCTAAGTTATGTGTGGTTTGTTGTACTAAATCCTACAAAGCCATGACAGAAGATGCCTGTCCACCTGGCGAACGACAGCTATTCATTGCCATAAAAACAAGCATTTGCAAAGCCAATAGGACTCGCCTATGTGAGATATATTGGATTTGTTGGACTGGTGAGGCATTGTGTGGCGTGGAGTGGGGTGGAATTATGTGGCATGGAGTTGTGTGGAGTCGAATTGTGTGGTATGGAATTGTGTGGAGCAGAGTCTAATTGTGTGGAGTGGAACTGTGTGGCTTCGAATTGTGTGGAATGGAGTGGAATTGTATTGAGTGGAATTGAGTGAAGTTTAATTGTGTGGCATGGATAGCAGTTTCAATGTTAAGGAAGGCAGGAACATATATCCAAATGCTCACTGACCCGTATGCATTTTATTCAAATATTGTTATTGCTCCCTGACTGCATAAATTATATGCAAAGAATTGGTGTGAAACAGAAACAAATGTATGCAGCCAGATGCGTTGGAACACTGCATATGCTGCTAGGGTGCGTCATTGAGCTGTTCAGCGCATAGCACCCACAAATCCAAAATACCATAAAGGAAAAACAAACAGTGACAAACAAAAAGGACACAGACCAGCTAACAAAATAAGCAGTTGAAGCGAAATATCTATAAGGTTTTGTTTTTTAAACATAATATAGTGCAAACCTTCGCATTGTTTCTGTTGTGTACGTTGTTTCACTTGACAGTCTTTTTCCCATGGAAACTTTTCAATGATAGGGCATTGTGGGCAGTGTTCCTTGGTTAAAAATATGTAGTTTTTGATTTCATTCCTTGTATGTTGTTTCATTGAATGATGTGTTCAGGGCTTCTTTGAAATAATGTGTACATTTTATCTCCATGTGCTGTGTGTAGTAATCTTTCTCTGGGTTGGTTTGTTGAGTGTTTACACATTGGTCCTTAATATTACACATTACCATATAATATCAAAATATATCACTGATTGGGTGTGGGTGGGACAGGCTAACATTAACAGAGGGAAGTGAGCAGCGGAATATGAAGCAAGACATCGGTTGTCAAGAGAGACCGAATGATAAGGGACAGCAAGAGGAGGGCGGGAGCGGCATCAAGACGAACCCCTTTAATATTGTTTCATCTTAAAATGTGAAGTTCCATTTATCATCAAATACACCTCCAAGCCAGGCTATTATATCGTAGTTTAATCTCGCTTCCTTATTCTACTGTTTGTCACAGCAGTCCCAGTGCTAAGAAAGGTGGCAACAGTATATCCAGACATGCATCTATCTCTTTTGTTTAAATATTATAATTGCTCTCCGACTGTATAGATTCCCATCTACGGAGAGATACACAGACATGCTGTGGCAGGACTGACAAACACATATGGCGATAAACGCTCACAAAGAAAGAAGTGCACCCATACGGCGCGACATATACAATCATGGTGAGACAAGCGCTTTGGAAAAATATTTTAAAAAATATTAGCATCCAGAGATACGCGAAAGCGCGCACACATGCAGTGAGAGATCTGCACACGCAGGAGCAGGAGCAAAAAAATGAGTGCAATACACAGTGAAGGTTATAAAAATGTGTGAAATAGAAGAGGGACAGAACAGACACACATGGAAGGATGAGGTATGATTGTATGCAGGTTCAGATGGGAAGGTGACAAAAGTTTTTGAGAGGACTTCAAACGATGTGTTCTATTGAAAGTGAGCAAGGTTGAAACCCTACATTTTCTTTTTACATCATCACCCTATGATATAATTAATGTTACTAGATGATTTCAACCCACAAGGGGCAGAGCTGTGCTTTTGTTTTGAAGTCGTTGTTTTTGGGTGTATTGGTTCAACTGCAACATCTGAAGTGGACTACAACCCCCAGAAATCATTAGATTTAAAATTTGACCACAGGAATGTAGCACTGTGCCCTTCGTGACATCGAGAGAACTAGCGAACTTAGTTTTAACCCCTTCGATGCGCGTGACGAGCTCAGCTTGTCATGCTGCGCGGTAGCGCTGTGCGCATGACGAGCTGAGCTCGTCACGACCGCACCCGCGATCGGAATGTCCAGCACACGAGCGGAATTCCGATCGCGGTCAAGGGGTTAAGCTAATTCGATATGCCCCACCTGCTTTATTTCTGTTTTTACCTGTGGATTTAAAAGCTGGGAGATGCAAGTTACAGGCTTTTTGGTTACCTCGTGAAAAACGCATGACTACTGAGTAGGGTGAACAGACCGCCTTGCTCAAGTAACTGAAACTGGCTGCTTCTAACACGATAGATAGTGCAGAATGTCTTTATCTTGAAAAACTATGTGCAAACAGGGGCGGCTCCTCCATTAGGGCGGAGGAGCGTCGCCCCACTGCTTTCTCGCAGTGCGAGAAGCAGAAACATAAAATGGTATGCCTGGTTGGGAGCGGGCGGGCGGGTTCGGGGAGGAGTGGCTTGCACCACTCTGAGTAACCTGACTGTTTGGTCGGCCCTCTCTATGTAGGCGCACTCTACATGCAGCCTACATAGAGAAAATGGCCTCCCTACAGGCGCCCGGCTGGGCGCTGTCCGCACCAATCACAACGCTGCCATTGCAGCGTTCTGATATGCTCACAGGAGGGGAGGGAGCATGTCTGTTCCTGTGTCTCGGAAAACCAAACGCGGGACCCGGCTCAGGAGAGGCGGCGCCGGACCCGGTCAGGTAAGTTTTTTTTCTTTTTTTCTTTTAACACCCACACGCGAACCCCCGCGCGAATCCCCCCGCCCCCCCACCTGCGAGTATTGCGAGCCGCGACTGTGCGCAAAAGACTTCTCACTAGTACTATACAGTACCTTATTTACCCGTACAATAAACCTGCAGACAATTTGGTCTTGAAGAGTTAAATTGCTTCACAAATCGAAACCATTCTCCGAATGCAGCAATGCTTAGCTGCTGGCAAAGTAATACAAGTATCATGGGAGTGGAGAGGATGTGGGCAGCAGCCAGAGCTGCTGACTCGAGAGCTGGGAATCCCAGTTCGAGTACAGCAGTGCAACATCCTATGATTCTGGGCAAATCACTTGAAACTCTCTAGGTGAGCTATAGAAATCTGCTGCAAGACGAAAAAGCAGAAAGAGGCAAAACTATATGAAAAAATAGTTCCAACAAAGGGGATGTTAATGGTATTTCGGCTGCGGGTAACTGAGGAGAAGCAGACGAGAAACAAGCATTGGTAAATGCAGGAAAATATGCTACAGCCAATAGAAATGGAGGAAAAGAAAGTGACAAGCACAGGAACCAATGAAAAGCCAGGAAAGAGAGGGGGCAGGAAGTAAGCCCCTTTTAAGTTTATGTTCTAGTAAGTTCACAAGCACAGCACTGTGCAGGCGAAACCTAAAAACCACACAAGACGGTATCTTCTCCTACGAATGTAAGGTAGGTCAGATGTGCCATGCAGGAAGCTGGTATTGTCACCAAATTGTTGGGAGCACATTCTGCCAGAGGGGCTAAGGCTTCTAAGGCCTTCACCCTTGGAGCATGCCTAGAGGATATCCTCAGCGCCACAGACTGGTCTTCAGACTCGACTTTTTAAAGATTCTATTTTAAGTCAGTCTCTTCCATTGCGACTTTGGTGGATGACAAGTTTTGAACTAGCATAATCCATGCCTTCAGTCCTGACATAGAATAAAAAATTTCCTAGCTATCGCAATGGAAAGTGTAAATTTTATGAAGAAAACGGAGGCGAGGATTAGCCCACCCAACGTCTGATAGCCATTATACTGGCAGAAGTAATGAATTCAAACATTCCACGTAGGTATTTAATTATATTACATTTTTCAGTGCCTTGTACTGTGTTATCTGTATTGTTAATGGTTGGCCGGTTGAACTTGCGAGACTTGTTTTCCTTTACTGGTTTTGTTCTTCAGGGATTCTTGATTGTAACGTAAATCTGTTCTTTTTTTAGGGGCAGAGTCGTCCAAACATGAATAATCAGCTTTTGTCGCAGAAGGAGGGGGCAGGAGAGTCAACAGGGAAATATGAGGAAACATGTTGCTTGCTGATTGGCTGGACTGACGTTCTTTCTTTTCCCTATGTTTAATGGAGAATTAAGTTTATTGTAGTTTCAGAATGGATGCTGTTGAAATAAAGTGAAGAAAGATAAAGCATAATCCTCGCCTCTGTGTCCTTAATAGAATGGAAACTTTCCTTTACAATGGTTAGGAAATGTTTCATTATGCACGTTGCACTGGCACATCAGAGACTGACACATGAGGATATGGTGTGGAAGGGGCCACAAGTAGCCCCACTCATAAGTCATAGGTCACAAGTTTACTGTTTCAGCAATTATGCAGTAACAATTAAAAGTTCATTATACTAAAATTCATATGCGTCGAACACAATCTTTAAAACAGCATACATTTAAGCTATATGAAAGGATCGATTAATCCTCCTATGCAAAAAGCGACAGGTTAGCATAAAACGATCTAGATAAATTATCTAATATTATCTACCTCCCAGCTAATTCATCATACTGCACCCATATCAAAATTGATTACATGGATTTGTTTTTTAAGTGCATGTGCATTTTTAGAACTATTTACCAGTTGAAAGGAAAGCTGGGAATACTAAGTCCCCGTTATGTTCCCATGCCCAAATGCACTTGTTACATTTAGGATCATAAAGTGCATCTGTGGAATTAAATAGCTTGGGTAATAACACAGATTTTCTGAACGGAATAAGTGACAAAAAAACTCCACCAAGCTACGCAGAGTTCCGCTAGCGGCGGAGTGGGTTACCTTGTGCCGTTCACACTGATTTTTAGTGACGGGTGTTTGTCTCGTGCTGTAAAATCAGCGTGAACGGGATCTCGCACAGGGCAAGAGGGCACTGATTCTTTCTGTCGCTCGAGTAGAAGTTCTACTCGAGCGGCAGCTTCCTCAACGTGAACGGAAGGTTTCACAACGCAAGCGGTAGTGACCATCCGCGACCGTCCACGTTGAGAAATCTCGCAGGGAAGTGGTGTACCGTTGGATTTTCCTTGCTCGCGCTCGCCAACTTACCGTCCCATCATTTTGAACAGTGGAGTTCCTCTCACACAGCAATCATTGGCTGGGCCTGAGGTGAGATTGGTGAGGTGGGCGAGGTCCACTCCCATTGCTCTTCCTACTGCCCTTCACATGCCAGGAGTGGGCTCTGGGTTGACTTACGCCTCTGAGAGTGATCCCTGGTTGACCACAGTTTCCTCTCTTCATCCCTTGGGGCTTTCTTAAACCAGGAGACATTCCAAGTCAGTGTTTCCTCCCCTTTTTTGCCATTATCATTGCCCCCTTCTCTCCCACAACAGTCCAATCCCAATTTTTAAGAAAGTATGTAATTTCAACCCTAGATGATGGTCTTTTATCAACATCTGTAACCTCTGGAAGGTGGCTCTCTGGGGTTTGCTCACTTCATTGTTGCTGTGCTCTCTGCGCTGTTGACCGGCTTCCACATCAGGCATGATGGGCCAACAGGGAGCAGCTTGAATGGTGCCCCTGAGTGGCCACCTAAATAGGAGAATGGCTGGGCCACACTGAGGGGATGTAATGATACACTTGTAGAAAGTTGTGACATGCCCATTCGGGGTCTTCTACATGCTCAACTCCTATGTATAACCCCTTGTTAAGGGTGCACATAAAATGCTTCACATCATCATTAACTTAGGGCCACATGGGTATGATCTTGCAGTGGCAGATATTTAGCCAGCATTGCTAGTCTGGAATTCAGCCCCTTGAAAGGTAGATCGGTTGTTCATCCTCATTTCCTGTGGTAAATGAAACATACCGAGAATTTTCTTCAATTGTGGTTTCACATGTTTATAATGCTGTGGTAGTCACCAGCTCAACCACAGAAAATTTGGTGCAAGTGTCTATGACCAGTTTCTGTCTTCTGCCAGGAAAACTACTGACATCTGCACTGAGGTTCATTCACGGGATGTGTAGGGGCCTTCAAGTATCACTGGAGCTGGTCTCTCAGCATCGCTGTTCAGGTGACAGTGTTGGCACTCCTTAACCATTTCTTCCTCTGCTCTCTCCATCCCAGGGGAACACAACTTCTATCTCAGTCTTGGTTTAGTTTTGGCCAAGCCTTGGTGCCCCCGGTGAGCAATGGAAATGACAGTTCCTTGCAGTATCGGGGGTCCATGATCCGGTGTCAAAGGACAAATCCCTCATTGGTGATGCTCAGATCTGTGCGTTCTCTCAACAGCCGCATAAGTGTCTCTCAGATCTGGGTATCACGTACCTAAAGTTTGACTACAAGTGTCTTCAACGAGTGTTGCTGAAGTCCCAGCTTCACCTTTTGCAGTCACTTATCTTGGTGGGTCTCTTGGGCTAAGTAGTTGAGTTTCATGGCAACAGGGACACCCATGGGGTTGTAGCAGTCAACTTCTCTATACCATCTATTGCCTCCAACATTTCTGTATCCTACTCAACTTGCAGTCTAAGGTGGAAAGGCACCCTCCAGTGCCGTAGGGCAATCGGTTTGACTGTCTTGTCTTTATGCGGTTTGACTGTATGATATTCGAGACAGCCAAGGCTTGGAAGAGATGCTCGAATCCCTTGAGGATTTTCTCCACCTGGCAGTCATAGATCAGTCTTGTAAAGAAGAGCAGCCTCGGGTCTTCTACAGTATGACAACTGAGCAGAGGTCTGCCACCTTCAGTGTTTACATGAAATTTAGTGTCCACTGATTGCCCTCCGTGGTGCACTTTGTCTTCAAAGGTCCATGCATGGGGAAAGGATTTCTGGCCCCTATACACATAGGTTTTCGTGTTGGTGGGGTTCAGCTTGGGGTGGGGTTTAAGGGTTTGAAATTGTTGGAAGCCCATAATGTCTACAGATTCCCAGAGTCAATCAACGCTGTAATTGGTATTTCCAGTACATCTGCTTTACGTATCAGTGGAGTTCTCCTTAATTTTGCCTCGATCTCTGCATAAGAATTCAGGAATATTTCTTCTTCCTCATTTCCTGACTCACTCTCAGTTGTGGTGTCTCGGCCCGCCTTTGTGTGATGGCTTGCACGTGGGATAATTTGCTGCACTGGCTGGTGGTTGTCCGTCTCAGAGTGTTTTCACTCTCTTTCTCTTCCTCTACATGCCCATGCCAAATGATTCATTTTCCCACATTTGGGGCATTTTTTGCCTTGTGGGCATCGTGTTGGTGGGTGAGGTTACAGTCCACAATTGCTGCATGCACCTGATGCAGTGCATGCGCCTGTAGTGGTTCTGGGTGGCCCTCTCCTTTGCAGCGCATCAACAACTTCCTCCTTCACTCTTGGGGGTTTGAACTGCTCTGGCTTTATAGATCCTCTAGACAGTGCCACTTTTATTTATTCCAGGACCAGCCTGTTCTCTAGCTTCAACCTAGGTTGACAGATGATTAGTCAAAGTAGTACGGATTACCTGCATCCCTGGATTATCTGAGCTCTGACCTCCTTCACAGTGTCATCATCAGTGCATGCGGTGGACATCTTGCATACCCGTGCATGGAAACAGTCTATTGTTCCTCTCTCCTTCTGCTGGGCTTGCCGCAATTTAAATGTTTCATAGTCCGGGTTGATTTGTGGATAAAAATGTGCATTGAGAGTGACAGCAGCAGCCTCATAGTCGTGGTCACACCGTGTTGGGAAGGTTTTCTAACAGTTTATATACTTTCTCAAGTTCCTCGCCTTCAAAATGAGGAAGTAGCAAATGGTGGAGTCTGTTTCGAGAGTTGCAGGAAAATAGTTGTTGAGTCTGTTGAGCCATGTCTTTCACTTCGGGACAGTTGTGGCCTTGTCTGACAGTTCGCTAAATGGTGGCATTGGCCCCACTGAGGAGTGTGCCGATGATGTGGCTGGCCCTAGCGCGGCACCTGGTTGTCTGGCTGCTAGCTGGGCATTGGGGTTTGGTACCTGGTCATTACGGGTTTGTGGTATGTCCACCATAGCTGAAGCATGGCTGAAGTTTGATGATGGTGGAGGAGTGAGTCTTCACATATGTTGTGCAGTGGATTCCAGCTGGATACTCTTTGACATCCAGTAGTATTGTAGTTATGTAATATTTGTCAATTAAGGGGGGGAGCTTCTTATTTGGGACCCTATGTTGAGTCCTCCTTCATTCCCGGACAGTGAAGTTCTGTGCCTTTCTGCCCTCAATATATCTTTCTGTGTACTCACGTTTCCAGGGTATTGCTGGAAATCTCCTGTGTGTGGTGTCCAAAGAGCATAATTTGCACACTGGTTTGATAGCTGATGCAGATCCAATGGGTGGATGCAGAACATCCCCTTTCTGCTGCGTTCCTTGCCACTGCTGTATCTGTCCTTCATTCACCCATGGAGGAGGTGAGTGGCTGTGGCTGTCATACGAGTTACCTGGGCAGTGTTGGATGAGCTGGCAGCTTGGGCTGAGGACCAGCATAAAATATCCCTGCTCCTTCACTACACAGGGGAACAAATATTTAAGCTTTTCAAAAATCTGACCAATGTACCAGGCAAAGATGAATAGGATATGACAGTAGCTGCATTTCAACCCCATTTCAACCCCTAGTTAAACTAGGACTTTGAGAACTTCAAACTGCAACAAGTCAAGCATCATGAGAATTGGTAGATTCTGTGCCCAAATGAGTGATCTGGACAGCACCTGCACCAAGGACAACCTATCACAAGCAGTCAGAACCAAATTGATACAATGGTGCATAATGTCTGCCTCCTGGGGGCTGCTTCCGTGCATTGTTCTGCCAAGGAGGGCGAAGTGGATGTGCTATGAGAAGCACAGCCCCTAGTCTAGAGCAAGAGCGCTTCATGTCATGGTGCCATGGTGCCATGGCCAGAACAGACATGCAACCGGTTGAACACAGCATCATCGGTTGACACATATGTATTTGATGAAAAGCACTACAAAGATATCTTCGTAATGTTTTTCAAGGAACACTCCCAAAAAGACCCCAATCTGAAGACCAAGTTAGTGGTGGACACCAGCCCTGTAAGTCTCGGGTCATATTACTGCAGCAACAGCAAGCAGACACATGGGCACTGGTGGCCTTTGCAAGCAGGGCCCTATCAGACCAAGAGACTCACTACTCGCAAATTAAAAAAGTGGTTCTGGCCATTAAATGGGATGCATTCACTTCCATCTCTATCAGTATGGACACCGGTTTTAAATCATCACTGATCACATGCTGCGGATTCATCTGTTCTTTATTACTCCTCGTTTGGCTCTGCAGTGAATTGGGAAGTGTCTTATCCAACTACAGAAGCATCAGTTGAATGTGTCATACCGGCTAGAATGTAACAACCCTTCAGACTTCCTCTCCAGACACCCCTGAAAATAAGAACCCCTGCTGCTAGATGATGCAGAGGAATACATATATCTAGTCCCAAAAACAGAAGGTCCAAAAGCGATGTCCAGGCTGGTACTACTAGAAGCCAGGACAGAATACCCTTGTCTGTATCCTGCATTGAGCACATCCAGGTTTAATTCATGCAAAACATTCCTATCACAGCTGAAAGAAAGGGAATCAGACAGACAACAGACTTTGGCGAGCATTGAGTTCAGCCATGGAGGTCCTGTGATTGAGAGGGAGTTAAATTATAGTACTAGCAAGCCTAAGGGATCAAATGGCCCTACTGGCACGCCAAGGCCACCAGGGCATCGTCAACACAAAGCCTCGACTCTGAATGAAGGGGTGGTAAGGTATGAACCGCCACTTTCAGAACATGGTTCATGCATGCCTAACGTACCCAAACAAGAAGCCAAAATCTGCTAGCACCGGCAATTACAGAAGAGGCCAGTATTGCCCCATGGCCCACCATCAGTGCAGGCTTCTGCGTGCTCCATGATGAGAGACAACTGTTTGTGGTCATCAGTGTCTACAACAAATATCCTTGAAGAAATTGTGAACACAACAGTATTTCTACAAGCCCAACCAAAATTAGAGAACAGATTTGCAGCCTATGGCACCCCTGAGTCAATAAAAACAGACAACGGATTATCTTTCCAAGGAACTCACTTCAAAGTGTACATGGCTGAACTGGGAATCAGACATAGGCGATCCTCCCTGAAGTGGCCGCAAGCCAATGGGGAAGATGAAAGAGTTATGTGCATAGTGAACAAGAACATAGGAATAGTGAAAGAACAGCAAACCAACATTGAAAGAACAATTCACTACTTCCTAAGAGCATACCAGCCCACTCCTTAGTACACTACTAACTGTGCTACTGCATATCTCCTGCTTGGGAGACCAGTGGGAGACCTAATCTCAGGTGCCCTTCTATCAGCTCTCAATGAAGTGGACAAGCAGCAAGCACAATGGAAGCACACAAGAAACAAAGTGCATGTCAGCCATGTGAAAAGGTGCACACCACAGTTAACAGAGAGTTTCTATTGCAGGACCTTCATTACTCTATGAACATGGAGATGAATAATTTTGATCCCACCTTGTGATAAAGTAGGAGTGCATTATAACTGTGAGTAGTCCGCACTCGAATGTATTTTGTGTGACTAACAATATTGAAATTAAAGGTGGAGTACTACATATATAAAGTGCTTAACGTATAACAGACATGGTTTATATGTTAGTTTAAATTGTGACTAATAAAGAAATTTAACGTACTGATTTATAAATAATTAGGGGCAAATAATATATATGAGATGATTTATGGTGTAACTAATTAAATGAAATGTGCACACTAATGTTTAGGAGAATCAGGTGTAACACGATATCATGTTCACTTGAGAGAAAATGTATTAATAATTCTTAATAGCTTTGTATTATTCATTTTTTAAGAGATTTCATTTGCAATGCCTTTACATTTGTGCACGTATTTGTAACCCAGTGCACTTGCTAACGTTGACTTCTAATTTTGAGGTTTAACGTGAATTCAGTTTAACTTCATGTGTAATTTAATGTAGCCTAATGTTATATTTCAGTGCAAGCTCACGTTGCAGTCTCACGTTCTGTTTGTGTTTAACCTTCACTGTGGAATGTTTCATTGCATTTTGTTTCCACTGCAGGTGTGGACAAAGGCCTCATCAGTTAGCAGAGAGGAGTTTTGCTTGTGCTAGATAGTAGGGCATGAAAAGATGGAGCTGGCAAGAAGAACCGCAGTAACAAGTTGGGAGATGAGTTCTCATGAAATGGAAAAGAATGACCAAGGATGAATAAAGTTGCAACTTATGGATGTGGGAAAGGTGGAAGAAGTATCCAATTTGTGCTGGGAGCTGTGGAAATTCATTGGAGAGTGTCACTTGGGATTGTCTACCTTGAATGCATTTGATATTATATGCTGTGTTTAATGAGGGACAGCAGGAGAGACTTCTTGAGACTTCGTAGGGTGCAGACCTGTGCTTCTGCATGTGTGGCTTTATGCTACTTGACCCAAATGCTTGGAGTATTTCTACTGAAGACTCCAGCAGCTAACACCTTTCTTCATTTTACTTCTATCCTAAAATAAATCAAATGTTTGCTAGAATAACGGGCCCCTGTTAAAGTAGTATACGGAAATATAGGACTAATGCTTTCTTTTGAAAATCGATTGATGCAATTTAGCTCGCAATTATTTATCCTTATCTTTTTCCTTACGATCATTGAACTAATTGTATTTTTCCTTCTGTATAGGGTAAATCTCTTCAGGAGATTGGGACACGTTTTGTTTGTTCTGTACTTCTATACTCTGGTTCTGAGATTGGTCTATGTAAACTTTTTTCTGAACTTCCCACTAATCCCATTTCTAGCTGTGGTCTGGATTATTATGTGACCCAATTGGTTGCACTGCATTAACATTTTGATGACTGATAGTGTTCTCCCTTTACCTCTCATGCTACTAATAAAAGACCATCGCGTCTGGGTAAATATGTAAATAGGCTGGAGCTCTCACAACTTGTAACAGAGCTCCAACGGTTAGTAGCAGTGGGTGAGCCACATCAAACACTTACTTTCCAATGCTTTAGACAAGCATATCTCGGTGTATGCTAAAGATGATGTATGGAGTCTCATCTGAATTTAATCATTTTCTTCCCTCTGTTTCTGCAGAATCTCAGAGGGACTCCATCTCCTTCCAAGAGCTATTGTTCTTGATCTTTTTTCTTTGATCTGACTATAAAAGTGGGGTTTATTTCATCCACATGAAGTTTATAGGCTGTCTTCTGCTGCTCACAGTAATGCATGATGGCGTAAGCCCGTACACCTTAATACACAAGTAAATTAGCTGTATGAAGTAACAATCGTTCTGCCGGATTAATTTCGACAAGTGGATTATTTTGGCGGAGGCAGACTATGTCTCCTCACATAGTGATGAATCACTAAAGATCACAGCCAAGCTTTGCCTCAAGTGAAAAAAGAAGTATCTTCATGGAACGATAACATATACCATTATACAAGTATAGGAAGGTCCTCTTAGTTAGTGAAAAATGTGAAATAAACACAACTCAAAATATATACAGGCTCAAGATTGGCTGTATACAAAGAAGAACTGTAATTTTTTTTAATGTTTTTATGCAGCCCATGTTTTCATAAACATAGGCATTGCCCCATTAAGGCAAATGATTAATAAGTGGAGTCTTCATCAGGACAAAGAAATAGATGCACCCGGTTTGAACACCCAATGGTTATCCCTATAGTTGTGTGGCATAATTTAACACAAGCTGTATACATTTGTCAGTATTTGGAATAGTAAAGGTGGCCTGAAAATCTCACCTCTTTTTTCTGCACAAAATAGCAATCACACATTTCACAAAAATGTGAATCTATAAACTGAAAAAAGAAAGAAGTTGGTGAAAATCTACACAGACTGCTGCCATCGGTCAGAGCTTAATGACAGTAAAGATGGCAGAAAAATCTCACCTCTACTTTGTGCAAGAATCACTTATCGCTCGTTATACATTACGCACACTCAATCACCGCTATAAAAACGGAATTAAAAAGAATCCTGGAAAACACATATCCACTTGATACATAGTGATATGTGGTGCCCTGTAATTGGTATACTGAACACAATCCGTAATGGGACCCAGTGGTTCCTACCATGTTAAAAGACAAACATGGATTTCCAGGGTCAAAAGACCCCCATATCCATCTAACAACCATTGACAAACAGGCCATCAATATAAAGGGTGAAACATGGGTCTCTGGACAAGAGAACCCAATGAGTAGAGTGTCTTGATGGTAAACAATTCTGGACCCTGTCCAGAGACCCATGTTTGACCCTATAAACTGATGGACTTTTTTTCAATTATTTTTAGATGGATATGGGGAACTTCTGACCTCGGGAATTTCAGTAAGGATAATTTACACCAAAGATCTAGAGGAAGTAGGTTCTATAGCTTGGTTGCAGTAATAGAAATACATTAGTCACTGTAGGTTACTGCCTGTGCTACAGCTAGTAAAAATGGAAGCAAGTAGAAGTTGGCAGGCTGAGCTAAGGGCTCTAGCAGACCTGTGCCAAGAAAATGTACAGGCCATTAAATCAGGGTGAATCACAGCCCTATGAACATCTACCATGGACTGAAGTATTACTGCATTTCTAGAGCTTGTGTAATTAGTTTAGTATGTGGGAAATATGATTGTGCTTGATCAGGCTGTTTATAAGCCACAGAGCAGCATTCTGCACCAGATGTAGGTTTGGTTAAATATATTCAGATTAGCATCTCTCTATACTTTAGAACCCTTCCATGGTTAACATCTCTTCAATTGAGTTTCAAAATCTCTCTATCGTGTAGAGTGAACTTTGTGCCAGTTGTAGTATACAAAAAAACCTCTCTTGGAAAATGTATCCACTGCTGTTGTTTTCCGATCCTTTCTAGTATAAGCCTTAGCCTATCAGTTCAAGTGGAGTATCACTGTAAGGATGTTCTCAACACATTTCCTTTCAAGGGCCAATGCAAAAGTCAATGGTCAGTAGACCCAAGTGCTCACTACTTTGAATGTGACACATCTGAGCATCGATTGGTCCTTGCGAGATATGCAGGCACTATTGTTTTGAACAGTCATCAAATTCTTGTATAATCCGGGTTTATAAAGCACACATCAGACAGTGCCATATGCCTTGGCAGGGCGGTCAAGCAAATTGAATCATGAGGGGACTGAAGAACTATTTCTCAAATCTCTGCAGACATGAAAGAGGATCCCTGCTTCTCAGTTAAGAACTCTTCCTTGGACCACCATACCTTTAAAATCTCTCAGAATAAAGCAAGTGTTTGGAAAAAGACAACCAAAAGATAACATTGACTTACCTAGTTTATTTACTTATATCTCAATAGCTCTGCTGGGATCATCGAGTTGTTATTGCCTGATGTCATCTCAGTAAAGTCCTGGCAGAGAGGCAAGTCAACATTGTGACTTGCAATACACTAGCAGGAATGCAGCAAGACTGGACCCTAGTCATTCTGCTGTACAAAAGTGATTAATTTGAGCTTGATGAACCTCTAAGGCTCTGAAAAAAGGATTTTAAGCCACTTTTATTGGTATATTAACCCACTGTGGCACCACAGGTTTGGAATGAGGATACCAATATGGCACAAATGCATAAATGTAGAATCTCCCAGGTCTGTATTACTGCCGAAAATCATACCTTGAAAAGATGCAAGAGGCATTTAGATTTCCTAATTTGAACTCATGAGTTAGAAGGTAGTTATGAGTTGTTTCTGAGAATTTTTTCCAATGGAGTTAATCAAGTTCAGCAACTTTCAGGTCTGGAGATGAAACCTACCATCCCCCACGTCAAATGGTTTAAGACGTGGACAAAAAATTTCTGAAGGGACTGGTGTCTTACAGTTGGTCTTATTGCTCCACTCTTTAGGCTTCACGGGCATCCATCTCACTCTGACATCTCATTTCTGCCTCAGGACCTTCTTCTACGAAGAGTACATTGGAAAGTGACTGAATTCCAGTCCTGGAATCAAACTTAGCTACTTCAAGACAATGAAGGTGATTGAAGTTGTTAACCACTGGTGCCCTTTGGCCCTTCCTACTATGGCTGTGCAAACTGGGCCAAGTGCAACCATTTCTGCCCTTGGCTCTCAGGGAAGTGAGGGAAAGCGGTCACAGACTTCTCAGCATGGTAATGTGGGGGACAAGAACTCAGAACTCAACCACCAACCAACAGGCAGAATAAGGTATTGTCCTGCCCAGTGCATGTCTTTATGAAAAAATTTACTTTTGCTTTCATAGTGGAACTCAGTACTGTACAATTTAATAAATATGACACACTGGGTTGTAGAATGCTGCATTCTATAGTGAGGTGATGCAACCCCTTGACTTCCCAGTGATTGACCTCTTTTCCTGCTAAGGCCAATGTTTGTGTCACTACTATCCGCACTCTTCTATATGTTCTAGGCAGGATTAGGCTTAGATTCAACAATTTATAGTTTCTTTGTCGCCAAAATAATGGTCTCTATCAAGTGCAGTGGATTGGCCCACTCCCTTCTTATTGTTTGTACCCTGAGGGCACCCAACAGTCCGGGTGTGTGGCAAGGGCACCTGGGCCATCCCAGGACACAGGCCTTTATGCCACTCACTGGCTGCTTAGTGGAGTAGTTGCAGACTTCAGGAGTAAGAAGAAAAAGGGCAGAAGAAACAGTGAGATGAAAGAAAGAGAAAAGACAAAAAGAACTAAAGAAAAATAAAATGACAAGGATGAAAGAGTGAAAGTTAAAAAAAAGAAAGCAAAGGAAGAGAGTAAGACGAATATACTGGTCATCCTTAGATTAATGAAGGCCCTGTACTAAGAAGCCAATCCTATACATATATTCTGCATCCTTCCCATTATCTCTAGACCAACCCGGCCATAGCAGACCTATCTCTGGCTTATATTGCCCACTAATGACTTCTGATGGGCATTCTGGCTCAAAGATTAGTTACATATAGGGACTGTTTCCAAGTGGGCAGGTAATTCTCTTTAGTCCAAAATGTGCCTTTCTGGGCACATAACCACCTGCAAACATCAGTTGACAATATGCCTAGACAAAAGGCTGGAATCTGGAAGAACACGTGTTGGAAATGCCAATCTTTTGCATAGTATTCCCCCCCAGATTTTTGCCTTCTTTTACTGAACTCACTTTTTATTGGCCATGGGACTCTATGCACTTTACCCCACCAACCATTGGTAAAGAGATTGTGCTCTCCTTTTTAAACATGGTGAAATTGGCATACACCTAATTAACACATTTAATTTACTTATAATTCCCTAGTATATGGTATTACCTGCTCACAGAGCCTGTGAATTAAATGGTTCTAGTGGGCTGCAGCACTCATTATGCCACCCATTAAGTACATGTCTCCAGGGTGGCCACTGTAACCTGGTTGTGCACGTTTGAACTGCCAGTTCGACCTAGTAAAATATTCCTTTTGTCAGATCTAAACCTTCCCTTTTAATACTTATTAGTCACCACTAAGGTAGGACTTAAAAGCCCATAGGGCATGTATAGTCAATGGTTTACTTGTCCTGGCAGTGAAAATCCTTCAAAGTTGTTTTTCACTGTGGCGAGGCTGGCTTTCCTATAGGTTAACACTGGTTTACCCTATTACATTGAATGAGTGCTGAATTCAGTTTGGGAACTGTTAAAAAAATATTTCAAGGACTCATCTTAATATTAATTTCAACTCCAACGTAATGATCAAGTTTGATTTTATATTACTATTTTGGAAATTACACTTTAGATAGTTGTAATTTTCCTGCCTGAAACAGAGAGCCTTTCCACCTGCCACCTCATCCCTGATGGCTGCCCTGTGGTGAGAAGTTTATTGCTTCCAGAGAGTGAACAAAGAGATCTTGGTATGGGGAGAGGATCTCCTCCCATGACAGGATGGACTGAGGGCTGTACTTAGCCCCTTCCTGAGCTTCAAAGGATGTCTACCATGTCATTGGCAGCTGAAGCTCACCCCTAGACCTGCCTCCCTTTTGCCCATCTAGTTAGGTTGGCTCCAAACCCAGTGGGAGGGGAGGAACTGACCAGACTAGTTTAGGGAGTGGACAAAGGATTGCCCTTCACCCATTGGGCACTGGGCATAAATGTAGCTCCCACAGACCTCCTCAGAACATTCATGGACCTGTGAAGAATCAGAAGAAGGACTGCCGTGCTCTCTGATAAACCTTAAGGATAACTGGACCTTTGTGCCTTGAACCCAGGACCCCAGACGTAATTCCAAGAGGCAGTTGCCTGACCTCCTGTTCAAGCTACATGGACACAATATGCTTCCAGAGACCTTTCTCCCTACAACTGCCCAGCAGACCAGTTCTAAATGGACCTTCCCTGTACCCTGCTTCTGGCCTTTGTTGGAGTGAGTTCTAAACCCAAAGTGGTGCCCCCAAAACCCGGAGGCTTGGCTGGTGTTAGAGTGTGCTACTCCTCCTGTCCCAAAACTGCAAGAAGTGGGACTTAGAAACTTTTCGCTTTGCGTGGAGAACCAACAAAAACCGGGGTCGCCATCTATGCCACATTGCCGATTAGCCTCAACTTGCACGAGTACCCAGCTAAAAGAGATCTGGGCTTCCAGAAACATTTCCAAGTCTGAATGAAGAGGGCTTCACCAGGACCAATGCTGAGCAGCTACTGACTGACATCTAGGCCTTCCTGGGCACAGACTTTGCCCGCTCATAACTTTCCTGCCTTGACCACACCAGGATTCCGCTCTTCATCAGCCCGCAGTCATCAAGCCCTGCTTCTAATCCAAATTTCAGCCTTGCCTGCTGACTACTTGTCAACAACTGCTTTTTCTCCAGAACAGTTTCTAAGGCAGAAGGTAAACTTTCCATCAGGATGAACCTGGTCCCTGGATCCGACTACTGAGCCATCGTAGTATGCCTTAACTCTTGATATTGACCCAGCCCAACGCAACCAGATGCCCACAGTTGGCGCATTGTGGCACTATTTTTAGTTCAAAGATTAAAAATCTATGTTCCTGGTTCTACTTATTGGACTTTTGTTGTTTTGGTGTCATTTTATTCAGTAAATTATTCTCTGTGTTTCTAAATTGTTTTGCATTTTTTCTTGTGTTGATTTTTTACTTTATTACTGTTTGAGTGCTGTGTAAATACTTTACACCAGGTGTCTCCAACCAGTCAATCGCAAGCTACCAATAGCTCGTTGACACCTTCAGAGTAGCTCACAGCTTTAAGTTCATTTTTAAAAAAGCACAGGGTCACATTTTTCTTTTGAAGTTAAGGGAAGGCTGTGTCCAGTGTACATTATTTTCTTCAGGCTGCAGCCAGCAAGGCCAGATAATTATCAGTGGTGAAGTCAGATTTATGACCCAGGGCACAGAGGTGAAGAAATGAAGCACTGAGGTATTTAACTCTTAAATAAGTCCTTGTCAACTCAATATTGGAGTGGAGAACAAAATTATGTTTCTGGATGCTTTTAAATGGTAGAAAATTTAAATGACAAGTTACCTAATGAGTAAGTTAACTCTTCATTTTATTTTTCCACCATTTCAAAGTATCACATTTGCAAAAAGCAGGCCTCTAGCTCTCAGTAGCCAGTAGACACTGCCATATTTATAACTAAAAAAATTCAGTCCTCTTTCATTAAATGGGAGAAATTTAAAGTGAAGAAAAATATTTTGATGAAACATTAAGTCTTAATGTTTTTCTCCACTTTCAATTTAGCCAATTATGTCTAAATGTTTTATGAAGCATGTTTCTTCACTTTAAATTCCTCCCATGTAAACAAATGGCTCCATTTTTCTGTTATAAATATGGCATTTGCATTATGAACGTTTTTGCAGAACGTTTTCCACACTTTAAATTTCTCCCATTTAAAAAAAAAAAAAATGGTTATATGTTTGCATTACACTTGTAACAGTGCCACATATAACGAAAGGTATTCCAGTGCCACAAGTACATACAATATACTCTCTCTGTCACCCACACATTTATCTAATTCATACTCACACATGTTGATACATCCCCAAAGACCACACCCTCATTGACACACATAGTAGTCCTCTCATAGTGCCCCTAGTCAAAGTATTTTGTTCAGACCATAGTATCTGGTTCTATGGACATTAGGCTTAAAGTCAAGGGAGCTGGGCGTGAGGGTGTCTGGTAACAATGCACGAGTTGCTTAGCCTTCAGTAGCTCACGATGATATTCAGTGATCAGAAGTAGCTCTCACTACAGAAAAGGTTGGATACCCCTCCTCTAATTTCTTACAATTTGAAAAACCAAGCTGTTACATTACTTTTCCCATTCCAGAAGCGAAAACGTATAATAGCCAGACAAAGGCATGGTGTGTGGTATGACTGTGTCTTATACATGGGGCACCTGTCATCAACCACCTAGTGGCTAACACAAGATGCCGTGCATCTGAGACAGGTTTGCCGTACATGGGTATGATAAACACGCTTTGTCCATGAGGGTTAGTAGTACAGGTGAGCATTTGATGAGAATGACAAGCTGGTATTTGTGGACCAAACATGTTGGTTTTTTAAAAATGAAAAGGTGGTATTTCGGTGACAGGAATTTCATTAAAAAAGTGACACACGGTTGCCTGGTGGAATTCATAAGCTATGTACAAGCCATTTTCTCAAGCTTCTATGATATCATTTCCCCACACCCCCCTCTTTGTCATCCATAGTATATGGCTGATAATCTACGTGGAAAGGGCAATATGGAAAGTGACAGAAAGTGGAAGTTAAAATGGAAAAAAACATGGTATATATCTTGCACAAATATAAAATTGTATGCCAAGATTGCTTGAACTACTTCTAAATCCTATTGCTTTTTAACTGCTTCAATGCAATTTCTTTACTACATTTTCTTAGTGAATAAACCCCCTCTAACAGCCCTGGGGAGGGTCAGATTGATCTGGAATACCATGAAATTAATTAACTTTTTCTTGATTTCCTTTTGAAATTACGCGCAAATCCTATAGCTTTTTTTCAAAGTATGTAAACAATGTATTGTACTATTCACAATCCTGCCACCTGCAAATTAAATGAAATGAAATGTGTTTTTTTTTATAGAGCGCGTGTTTGCTGTGGCGTTTTAGCGCTAGCTGTCCAGTGACTGTGAAGGAGTCGGGCTAGTCGACTAGACTTTGTGAGCAAACAACCATGTTTTCAATGCCTTTCTGAACATTAACAGGTTGGTTTGTTTCCTGAGATTAATGGGCATCGTATTCCACAGTTTTGGGGCCAGATGTAGAAAACTTCTGCCACCCCATTTTACTGTTTTTATCATTGGAACCACCAGCAAGGAGGCGGTTGCTGATCTGAGCTCTCGTTGAGGTGTGTGGCGCTTGATATGTGAGTTAAGGTAAGCTGAGCCAGCCCCGTGCAGAGTCTTATGCAGAATGCACATAGATTTGAAATGGATTCTTGCCTGGACTGGTAGCCAGTGCAAGTCCCGAATGGCGTGGCTTACTGGGCTAAACTTTGGAATTTTAAGAAGTAGACTTGCCGCTGCATTTTGTAGCGTCTGTAATTTGCGTATCACGCTCTTCTTTGCTCCCAAATAAAGAGCGTTACAATAATCAATTTTAGACAGTATCAAGGCCGTGATAACCGTCTTTTTGAGGGCCATGGGGATAAAAGGTAGAATCTTTCGGAGGACTTTTAAAGTAAAAAAGCAGGAGGAGGTAATGTTGTTAACCTGTTCAGATAGAGAGAGCTGGTCATCTATCTTTATCCCGAGGTTTTTTACTTGTTTGACGGGCTGAGGGCAAGGTCCTGCTACTTCCGGCCACCAGGTAGAGTTCCAGTTGGAAGTATCTCTTCCAAACGTAACCACTTCAGTTTTTCCAGTGTTTAATTTTAAACAGTTGTCCAACATCCAGGAAATGACGTGTCTCATGCAATTGCTAAAATTGATTGCCACTTCTTCATGTTTGGATGTTAAAGAGACAACTATTTGTGTGTCGTCAGCGTAGCATACCACTTTAAAACCATGGGACTGTATGAGTCTGGCTAGTGGGGTAACGTAGACGTTAAACAAAGTGGGGGAGAGTGAAGATCCCTGGGGAACTCCACACGGTAATGTGTAGGGATGCGATTTATGTTCTTCCATCGTGATGGATTGCTTTCTACAAGATAGATATGTCCGGAGAATATCAGACGCTTTGTTCACGATTCCTATATCGGCCAGGCGCTGAATGAGAATATGGTGATCAACCGTATCAAATGCGGCCGATAAGTCGAGTAAGATCAGTATGGCCTTCCCTCCTCCATCAAGTTGAATACGTATATCCTCAGTAGCAGCAATCAATGCTGATTCTGTGCTATGACGTGGACGGAAACCGTGTTGCGCCGAGTCAAGTTTATTATTGGTCTCTATGAAGGATAAAAGTTCCTCATTGAGGGCTTTTTCCAGAATTTTGGAAGGAAATGGTAAACATGAAATAGGCCGGTAACTGCTGACCTCGGTAGGGTCTAAGGTTGGCTTTTTTAGTATCGGTCTGACCAGGGATTTTTTCCATGTGTCGGGGAAATGCCCTTTGGACAGACAGTTATTGAGAAGGGGTGTTAATCTATTCACAATTATGCTAGGTGCCATATGAAAGACCCTGGCTGGACAGGGGTCCAAAGGGGATCCAGACTTAGTTGACAGTATTAGCTTTTCTACCTTGTCTGAGGTTAGAGCGTGGAATTCATGTAGGAAAACCTCAGTGGTTTCCTTATCGTCGATGGGTATTTGAGGTTTTTTTCGGTTTTGTTGTTGGAGAACTCCTCAAAAATTTTAACTACTTTATCCTGAAAGAAATCTGCCAATTTGTTGCAGAACTGTCTAGTAGGGTTAAATTGTTTACTATTATTGAAACTAGCTAGATTAGAAACTGTTTTGAACAGTTCTCTAGTCGTGTTTTTGGAAGCCATAATTTTTTCAGTAAAGAAGCTGGTTTTTGATTGTACTATTGCTTCCTTATATTTTGCTAGTGCCTGATTATACTGTATTTTGTCCGTATCGGAGTAGTTTTTCCTCCAGATTCGTTCCTTAGCTCTACACTTCCTCTTTAGTTCTTTTAAGTTGGCTGTGTACCATGGGGCTGATGGTGCTTTTTTGCTGATATATTTGAGAGTTTCGGGGGCTAACTTCTTTGCCGCTTGATCAATCCAGTTATTGAAATTTAGGGCTGCTGTATCTGGATCGGCAACTATATGGAGATCATGGGTTTGTAAAGTAGTTTCAAAATCAGGGGAATTTATTTGCTTCCAAAGGCGTACTCCGCCTGATTTATTTTTCCTATGTTGTCTGGTAAATGGTTCAGTCAAGGATACATCAAAGAATATAGCTCTATGGTCAGACCAAATTACTGGCAGCGTGCACTTAAATTTTATTTGTGGGTGTTTTGTGAAAATACCATCCAGCGTATGATTTCCTTTGTGTGTGGACTCCTTAACTATTTGTTTAAAACCTAAACTATTGAGCAAATCGAGTAAATTGTTAGTATCACGGCTATCACTGGACTCTAAGTGATAATTGAAATCCCCAAGTATGGACAAATTGGAATATTCCATACAAGACTCCAAGGGTGTTGCAATTGATTCAATAAAAGGGGTTCTAGGCCCGGGTGGTCTGTAAATTAATAGACCGTTAAGAACACAGGATACCTTAAACAAGTTTCTGTCATGTGACAAAGTTCCTTTGACTTGTATAAAGAGAAAACTTATATACACTGGGCTAATTTTCTATGCATTTTACCTTTCAGTTCCAACTTATCATTTTCCAGCGAGAGCCCTGGTCAGTTGAAATGACAATTGTCTTTGATCTTTTGCTGGGCTGCATGCTGTTTTGATGAAACGCTAGTTGAACTTTAGGCTTCCCAACGTGTTGCGTTTTATTTTTAACACTCCATTGCTCCAGACACCTGGCAGTGCTCTTGAAAGCAACTTTCCCAGTAGGGAAGCCTGTGTGCAGCGCCTGCCTACAGGGTCACCCTGAAGGGCAGACGCCAAGCATGTGCTTCAGTGGCATAACGAAACTTGAGGGGGGCCCCCCTGCAAAGTGCATGGATGGGGCCTCCCACTCTCAGGACCTAGTCAGGAGCTCTCAAGACTGGGGCCCGCCGCACGTGCACAGTATCGGAGAGGGGCCCTGAAGCTTGGGCCCCCCGCACCGTGGGTGCCTCTTGGGCTATTGTTACGCCACTGACGTGCTCCCTTTTTTGGGAACCTGGTTTGATGCACTGTCAATGGACGGCCACTTGCAGAATTGAGAAAAGTTTCGCATCCGCTAACTGCAGATTAAAAAAAAATGTAAAGGTATTTCGTCACACCTTATTCAAAACGCTTCTTAACTTTATCTTTCTTTCTAAATCTTTTGAATATTGCCCTATAAATTTCACCATTTGCTTAATGTTTGAAAAGATACATTGGGGGGAGTGCCTCTACCCCAAACTGTCTTAGGGAGGGCTGGGCTCGTTCAGTTTGCTTGCCAGCTCTCAGCTCTGTGCCATCCTGGGTATGATTCGGTGTGGTCGGTATTTTATTTTTCTGGCTATTACCAGGATTGCGAGTGATCCCTGTAGTTATGAGTTTTCCCTTCGTGGACCACTTAGATGTTTACCTGTGACAATCAGCTGTAGAATACGGTCTGCTCGGTTGGTTGGTTATGAAGCTCCTGTCTATCCTTTGCAAACATATGGCAGAACCGTGTTTCTTAGATTTAAATGAAAAACCTTTCGATGAATCCCAGAATCTGCTAAGCTTCTTTCATTGACTGCGGTAGCTGCCTCTCTATGGTTGCAGAAGGGGGTTCTGGAGTGACCAAGGCATCTCCTTTCCTCTTTATATCCTCCAGCTCGCATTGCAAGCAGTGGCCCTCAGTCACAAGTCCTGGCACTGTATAAACATGTTGGGCCCTGTAAGAGGCAATTTTACATTCTGCTGTGGGCAAATAGCCCAATGGATGTTCAGGAGCCTTCCTGATATGCTTCTGAGGTTCCATCACAGGCCGGAGTTTGATTAATCTAGTGATGAGTGTGTACATGTTCGTTCCTTGGTAAGGTGATGGAGCCATGGTCATTGACTTGTGGAAGTATCGCGTCTTCATATCTGCTGCAATGGGGCTGGGGGCTTTACTGAGTACTGTGACATCTTCTGCTGCCTGGCAGAGGGTAAGTGTGAATAGCATTTGTTGATTATGGTGCTGTTGGTTACTGTAGTAGCTGGCTCCCGGCTTCCCTGAGTTGTGCCAGCTGAATGTTAGGAATTCTGTCTGTTAAATGTTGTCCCTAGATTTAAGAGGACTAAGTGGGCGGTTGCAGCTTTGTCCTTCGGGCCACCAAAATCCAGTTGTGCTCAAGTCTCTTTTAGCGCCAAGACACCTCCGGGTAATCGAGCGCTTTACAAACTGCTTAACACAACAGAACAATGATTTCTGCGGCAAGAAAGATTCTGCCGTAACCTGGAGGTGTTGTCGTGAGTATGGTTGTACCCAATATGCTCATCCATGTAGAGTGGGATGTTTTTAAAGAGTTCTGGTGGCCATTAGAGGCAATTGACTGAGTCAACACTAGAGGCGAGGAGTCAGCGAGAAAACCATCAAGTGAGCACTCTGTGCCTGTGGGGCAAGGAGCGAGCAACATGCAGGAGGGAGTGGGAGAGAGAATACAGGATCAGTCTGAAGCCCATCACCATCCTCATATATGCCCCTAGTTCTCTTTCTCCAATCCTCGATGATTTATGCAGGCCATTTATTTATTCTATGAAAAGGTCAGATATGTAAAGCCATTCCCCACACCTCCCCAAACCCACTAGTCCAGGGTCACTTTATTAATGTTTTTTTTTAAAGATTTTTTATTAACTTTTACTTTTGTACATTCAAGGGTTTTACAGCTTGCTTGATGTCTAGAAAGCTGAATAGAAATGTAGGTATTCTCAGGCAAAAGTTTCACGTTTTATATGTTATAGCTGTTATGACACTTTTAAAAAAAAACTTATCTTTATTATAATACTGTGTTATCTGACACAACAATTTGCACATCATGCAGTTTACAATTCTCCCGATCTGCCCACCGGGCTTCCAGCAAGACTACATTTCGACATATGTGATGTATCTGGGTTTACTCACCCAGTCCATGGTTGTGTGCATCATCATGTTATGACACTTCTACATGCAATCACCCCACAAGTCCACCATTATGTCAGTTGAACGAAATCGACGATTCAAATGTGAGCAAGGAAATTACAACATATTAAAACATAGTAACTTCTTTTCTTCTTCATCTTTCTCTTCCTCTTTCGACTTGCCATCCGCTCCTTTCATATTTGTGACACGTATTAGCAATTGCTCTCTGACGCGGCCGGCCCGCATTGGGTTGTAGGCGACTTGCTGTGTAACCCGCATGTCATATTGTTCGGTTGTGCCTATTATTGTTGCCTATTGACTGCCTGTCTATTCTACGCGGCCACCCTCTACATAGGGTTGTAGGCGATACGCTGTGTCCACGAGCAGTCCCCTCCTGTCTTGTTGCAAAATAAACAGTTTGAACAGAAAACATAGTAACTCAGTGTAACCCTAGAAGGGCCAAAGAGAGGTACTGACGAATGTATTGTTTTTGCTAGGCAAAGAAGAGAAGTAGGTAGCAAAGCCATTTGTGGAGGGTGTGGTTACGCTCCGGATGTAGTTACATTGAAGGGCAAAGGGGGTTGTGCCCGCAGTCAGGCATGGATTTACCTGGAGCTATTAAAGTGGTTTGATAATGTCCTATCAGGGATTTTTGACAGGGGTCACGATTGGGTAAAACCGACTACAGTTAGTGTGGCTTTATAGTGCATGCCAGGGTTGGTTGTGTACACTCTACAGAAGCAGGGCATTGTCTTTAAGTAGAGACTTGAAAGTGGTGACGAGCCTGGCTTTTCTCAATAAGCGCTTTACTCTCGGATTCAGCCCAAGAAACAACCGAACTTCGCCACACTTCTGCCGGAGGAGGGGTACAGGCTTTCCAGCGACAGGGTATGCAGCACATAGCTAACAGCAGAGCTAAGTTCAGGAAGCGAGCCAGCGCTTTGCGTTTTTTAGAGTACTGGAACATAGCTGCCAAGTTTCCAGATTGCTTATGTGTGACATTTCCATGGCTTCAGTGCACGGATGAGTGACATTCTACTGCCAAATGTGTGACACCTAGAGTGACACTTTCTCGCAAGTAAAACCAAGCAATGAAGTGCATGAAAAGAGATAAATATCAGAAATAACACCCTTTTGATCAATGAGGAGTTCTAAAAAATATTTTGAAACTGCTGTAAAACTCCTGAAATGGAAGGATAACACTTGCTTTTTAATGAACACTAAATGTCTCCACGTTTTGCAGCAGCTTGTCTTATATTGTGTGCAATACAATTTCAAAACAATGTGCATATTCATAATGTTTCAGTTGCAGGATGGGACCTTGTAGCACTATAAAACATAAGTCACTATTTCCCAATGTACCAAGCAGGAGTCAATTCGGTTTCTCTCTGGTTACATACAAACTCTCTGCAGTAATTGCATTAACCAGTTGAGGTAACACATGAGATTCCTGCCATTGGGTGATCCTTGGCAGCCCTTTTGGATTGATGCGCTCCTTGCATTATTGATAGACCTCTTCTTTTTATGCCAGTAAAGCCCCACTCACTGACTACCCTATCTTTATTCTGTAGGTGGGACAGATAGAATCATTCTGATGCTCTGTCCATGTGTGATCCTCAGCAGCGCTGCGGAGACTAATGCACACCATACTTTATACATAGTCTACTTTTTGGTACCCCCAGTGAAACCACCAGAGTGCCCACTCTGAGCCACAAAGACGACTGGCCTATTTGTTCCACAGGTAGAACACACTGTATATTCCTACTACTCAGCACAGGTTATTTCCACCCAAGGCGCCACTACCCCCAACATGCACCTTTCCGAAAATTACCAATCCTATAGGTGCTAGGTAACAATTCATTATCACCAGGAAACACGATTAAGTATTAAGTATAGGGCACATTGACAGTAACTGAGAGTGGGGGTGGGGGTGTGCAGGGACAGGTTTTAACCCGTTCCTTACTCGTTGGCAAGGTACAGTAGCTGGGACGAGGGGCACAGCAATCCCTGTCCTACATCAAGAAGTGCAGATACCACATTGCAGTGAAATTTTGCTTTAAAAATGTTGTCTAATTGAATCCAATAGAGAACTTCGGGGCACATGCATCAACGTAAGGAATTGCGATTCCTTAAAAGCGATTTTTAAGGAATCGCTATTAAGGACTCGCAATTCCCTATGCATGTAGGAATCGCTAAATAAATTGCGATTCCTACACATTCCCTATTAGCGAATCGCAAGTTGCGATTCACTAATAGGGAATGCCTTCCCTTTCATTCCTATGGGCCTAGAGGCCCATAGGAATGAATGGGAAACCACTCGCAATTTGCGATTACCAAAAAGGTAATCGCAAATTGTGCGTGCAATTTCAAGAGTGCTAGGGGGCCAAAAGGCCACCCTGATGTACCCCCAAAAATGGCATGAGTGCACATGTGGCACACACACATGCCCTAAGGGCATGTGTATGCGCCACATGGCACTTAGAAAATTGCAATTTTTAGCATTTTTCTAAGGAATTGCAAATTACCATCAACTTGAAGTTGATGGTAATTTGCGATTCCTTAATGCAAAGTCGCATTCTCAGAATGCTTCTTGCATTGCATTTAGGGAATCGCAAATTGCCATTCCCTAACTGCATTCGCAAAATAGGTAATCACAAAATTTGCGATTACCTATTTTGCGAATGGCTTAGGGCTTGATGCATCCCAAAACGCTAATTAGCGGTCGCAAACGGGCCGATTCTGCGAATCGGCCCGTTTGCGACCGCTGATTAGCTTGATGCATGTACCCCATAGTGGTCTAAGGATTATTGTGCATGTACATAAATACAAGCTGGGCTAGTGTTAATGAGAGACCCATAGCAAAACATGCCAATTTAGCCCACAGCATGTTGGAACGTGTAGTTTCTATCATAAGTTTGAGTCTATAAATTTGTACGTGTACACTGCAATTAGGTTTAAAAAAAAGCAAGGCACTCGTAAAGGAAGGGGCGCATCTTCCGCTAAGGCAGAGGAGAGTCGCCCCACTGCTCTGTGAGCAGAACAAAAAGGAAAAAATAAAATGATAATAACTCTTTGTTATTGTCATTTTATTTTTCTGTGGCTCAGCTGGTTAGGGGCGGGGCTGGGCTGTGACAGGAGCAGGGGAGGAGTAGTGAGCAATCTCTTAAGTGTGCATGACAGTTTGGCTGGCCGTCTTGGGCCGGCCAAACAGTCATGCGCACTTTGCATGTTCTCCACCAAGTAGTATTGTACAGACTGGGTGGAGAACATCCACAGCCTCCCAGTCCCTCTCCAGACCAGGAGGAGTCTGGGAGCCTGGGTGCTTCCTGTTCCTGCTTCCTGCCCCTGGAGTCCTGGAAGCCGGCGCAGAAAACCGAGAAGCGGCGGATGGCAGGCAGGTAAATGATTTTTAAATTTTTGTTTATCCCCCCTACCCCGCGACCTGCCCCCTCACCACCGTTGAGTAGCAGCCGCCACTGCGTAAAGGTCTTACACATCATATCCGGTGTTCGTTTATAGAGGTGTAGATAGGTGCCGCAGGTGCAGTGGTACAGTGAAGTCAGGTTTGAGAGAGCCCACTGCATCCCAGGTATGTCTCTCTTTTATTACCAAACCTGGGGACGGGAAGGCCCATTTCCCTTGCTTGCATTTGGGTCCTGAGCACCCTTGCTGTGCTGCTGGGCGGGTTTGCCTGAGCATTGCGTGCAACAGATTTCCTATTGCATAACCTTTTTTAGGTCGAGCCTCGAGTAGCGCGCAAGCGCTGCTCTGCGAGACTTATAGTTAGGGAGTTTGAAAAGCTGACCAGACGCTCGTGCGTCATGGCCTTTTCCCTGCGGTTACGCGCGCGGCAGACATGTGTTTCCAATTATCGTGCCCAGACGCGGGCGCGATAATTGGAAACACATGCTGGCCGTGCGGGGAAAAAGGCCATGACGCACGAGCGTCTGGTCAGCTTTCAAAAGCCCAGGCTGCCGCGCTTGCTCGCCCCCGCTCCTCTCTTGTTTAGTCCGTTATTATAAGTCCCTTTCTCGTTTCCTCAGAAAGCAAAATGCGTGCGGCCGGTTGAGTCGGCAGGAATATTGGAAGGTAACGAGCTGTTTCGGGCGTGGCGAACCTCCTCCAGGGTTTCTGTGTGCCTGCAGTCAGAAACCCACACGCAGCACAATAATAAAGGAGTTTGCTGTGATTTCGGTAATCACTACTATGAGTAACTTGAACTCTGTACTACAAACATTCCCTTCACAAATGCGTAGGCGCGCGTTTCTTATCTGAGTTTTCGTTAATGCATTCTTTCTGAGAGCAGTTGTTCCCTGAGGGCCTTGTTTTCGCGTTTGCGGTAGACATTTTGTTAATGGTTTTCCTTTCGCATAATGGTTCCTGCTTGTGTGTTCGCCTTCGTAGTTCCTATCCTCCCCCACCCTTACTCACCAGTGGAGTCATTGTGTTTGTGTCCGGTAAGCAGGCATGTCTGGGTTTTTCGCTATGACTCTAGGAAGAGAATGATAATTCGGATTGCAGCAAGGGGTAAATGTTAGGTCGTCCTCGGGAATGTCATGGGGGTCAGAGCCTTCAGGGCTGGCGGGTGGAACTCGCATGCTTTGTCATAATGCATGTCTCCTTCAGTTGTTAACTTGTAGGGTTGCGGCAGTGGTTGTTTCAGGGAATGTGTAAATGCATCGTGCTACCTACCGTCCCCACCCTGCCTTTCCCTAATTTAAAGCAGAGTTCTTGCGCACTATCTATGCAGAATAGCTGAGAGCAGGTGGAGGCCATGGTTGAGACACGTCTATTTGCAGCAGGTGATGGTGAAGCTGAAGCTGTGGCGCGTGCTCCCCTGTCTTCAGTCAGTCAGAAGTTGCATAGAATTCCAGAGATGAGTCAGTTTCCACCACGAACCTCTCCCCCACCTTGTCCCAGTGCTTCGTGGTCAGACGCCATTCGTTCTCCCTTTTCAGAGGGCATCTCGATCATGTGTTCAGAGTTTGTTTTCAGGGAAGTTGGCCGCCCTCGAAGCGAGCTCTGTGGTGCTTGTATTGCAACTGTACGATGGTTGAAACTCCAGATGGTGCTGCCACGGCTGGAGAGGGCGACATCCGCAGAAAGAAAGATGTGATATTTCTTAAAGTTTTAAAGATGCAAGTGAGAGGCGGGATCTGAAGACCTTTGTTTAACGAAGAGAGTTTGCAAAGGAGGCAGGGCACATTACCTTCCAAATGCTAATGTGGGCGGCTACAGTACAAGGCTTTCTCGCGCACAGGCGGGGGAGACATTTAATTGGCACTCTAAAAGTAGTGTACAGCAGAAGTCCTCGCAATGCAGATCTGATTAGAGACAACCGGTGGAACACAGGCAGCATACTCCTTTCTTTCATACAGCCAGTATTGTACATCAAGGACAACAGCTGTGCTAGCTTCCATCACACATACAACAGGTTCAGTGCAGTCAGCAAGTAAAGCTTCCCTGGTTTCTCTCCCACGCAGGAGTACATAGTATTAGCATCATCAGTGCAGAGCGTGCCATTCCGGAGTAGCGTGCTACTCCCCGAAAAAAGTGCTTCGACGCCTTGTCGGGGGTAGTAAGCGCTATATAAATGCCAATACAATACAAAAGCACACTCATCAGATAAAAATCGGGCATCAATGACAGCGCAAACTTAAAACTGGTGCAACGCAGGTAGCGCGGAAAGTTGCTTGCAAACATACAACCGGTAAAGCACAGCCGGTAGCTGTAGAAGCTTTCTTCATGCATTGAATAGATAAACCAGTGGCAGCAAACAGTACAAGCTTCATTCACACACAGAATAGGAACCTAGGAGATTGCAGGAGTACAAGCTTCCCCACAGAATCACACTCGGTATTAGTATCGGCAGTGTTTCACTTCCCTCATACATTAAAGCGGTACAACTCTGACATCAGTAACTGCGAACACACATCAGGGCAGGGTAAACACATACACACGCCTACACCTCACTGCATGTGCGGGACAGCCAACAGTAGTTGCTGCTTCCCCCATCGTCTTGTTGTTTCTGGAATGAATCACGTTTATTTTTAGATAACTCTTCCTAAACCGAAGCCTCAGATGTAAACTGTTACTGGTGAGAGACCAACTGTGACGAGAAATTCTTTTTCACGGTTTTGCCAAATGGGCCTGTTTGGGATTACCAGGGGAAGAGGAGCCAAGTGCGAAACGTCTTAGATGCGCAGCACCTGCTTGTCTGGAGCAGGTTCAAGAATGTGCGAAACGACGCACGGGATAAAAGACTTAGACCTCCCCAAACAGTGCTGGGAGATTTCACCTGCCAACATTTTCATTTTTTAAACGTATAGGTCGAAAGTCACAGTTTTTCTTTCTCGAAGCATGTTTCCCCAGCGTTTTGCATTTTTTAAATGGTAACCTTTGAAAGGGTTGTTTCCAGATAGCCCCCAGATTGCAAGCATTCTGGCACGTAACTGGATGATAAACATTTTTCCCCATACTATCAGCAGTTATGTGGCCAGCAAAAATTTCGCCGAGATCATTACTCTAAGCATTATTTCCAGATGGTTGACTTAGCCAAATGCTTTGTGCATTTTGTGCCAATTGGCATCACTCCAAAGTGCAGGTGCTTGAATCCTGGCATTTCCACTTTCATGCCGTGTGATCTTGGGAAAGGTCAGATAAGTTTCCGAAGAAGCAAGGAAGGATGAAACTTTGACACAAACCGCTGGACATGTAAAGGCAACTTGCGGCCACATCATGAGCCCGACTGTACCTGTGCCCAAGTGGAGGAGACCACGTGCCCGTTTTCACATAAATTGCGCTTTTCGTTTGGCAATTTATTTGCACCAGGGCACAAGTTCTAAACAAGCATTGGCATAGCCAATATGTCTCGCCTTTGGGACCTTATAAGTGTTTAGCCATGCAACAGTTGATGTTGTTGCACCAAGGATATTGTGCTGCATAACTAAATACTTATAAGATCCCAAAAGCGAGACCTATTGGCTATGCCAATGCTTGTTTAAGAATGTGGGCACAACTGACACAAGACAAAGAAGGGTTGCTTAAATCTTGGAAATTTCGTGAAAGCAGGTCACCACTGCAGCTCTGTCAGCCCCTTCAGAGGCTCAGAATTAAGCCACATTCCCACAGCTGACCTAGACTCATTAAACCCATCTTCTCACAGGAAGCAAGTCGAAGGTTTCCTAGAGAGCAGACTGCCTGGAAATGCCTCAGAGAACCGCTCATATCTTGGCAGCTTGAGGCACCCAGTGGAAATAACAGACAGAAGTAACCTTTCAGACTCTCTGGGCTAAGTTCACAAAGATATTTAAATGTTTAACTTGAACTTACACCTGCGACTGCCATGATTTAAAAATGCAAGTTTGAGCTTTGTATTAAGAAACTGTACTTTGCAATTGTCCATCCACTCGTACTATTACACCAGCATAGAATAATGTGGGAGTAAATCTGCTAATCCCCCAGAGCCAGTCAGGGAGCTTTGTGTGCGTGACTAATGGATTTTAATGCAGTGATGCGGACACCAGCCTATAAATGCATTAGTTTAGCCCCTGATGCGTGGTACCTGGCAGGGCTGAGTGTAAAATATTTCTCTGTGGATTGTTTTTACTTGCTTTATTATCTAGAGCCTTGAACAAGTCCTGCACACTTGAGGATGAAACACATGTAATAGAACTAAATACATTAAGGATGAACTTCTGCAATATAACCTTATTGCCTGCCATTGCGGGCTATACTGGCCATTAAAGGCCCGCTCCAGCGTTTTCGGCTCAGACCTTTAACTAAGGAGCGCGCCTTTAATGGCCGGTATTGCACGCAATGGTGGGCTATAAGGCTATATTAGAGCATGGGCCCAGCAACGGACTGCCTGGAATGTGAGGGAGAAGGGCCTACGAGGCCTCTCCCCAATTTAGCCTAAGTACAGCTCGAGCTGCGCACTGTGGGCTTTCGCACTGCTCGTCTCCCATGCTGCCACTGAATGTAAATGAGGAGGAAGAAAAAATCTATCCCGACATATTTACGGATATTGGCCTTTCATAGCAAGAAATTATCACCACAAGAGGCATGAGAGACGTGAGTATCCAATACAGAAACCGGTCCGCTTTGAGTGCATGTGCGCTATACCAACCGGTGTGCACATTTCTTAAAATTAGAGAGACCACTGCCACGTTGATCATCATTACAGATTGCAGAGCGCTCCCATTCCACATTTTACAAGGTAAGTGAGGCCTGGCGTGAACGAGGTTCTGCGAGACTTGTAAACTGTCACTTTCATTTTATTCAGAGCAAGGTAAGTGAACCAGTTTAGATCTGTTCAGTCTGTGGGTATGGATTGTAAATCACTGTCGGACACGCTCGGTGTTTCACCCTTCTAATTATTATTCCGCTTAGTGGAAAACATAATCAAGCCCATTCCCAGCTGGGCCTTTCTAAACCTTAAAGTGGGTGGAATAAACACGGTAAGCAATTTCCTTGCTGCTTTCTGTTTGTGGCCTTGCTAGCCACCAGTAGGGTTGCCACTTTACCAAGAAAAAACGACAGCTGTTTGTTGTAGTTTGAAGAGTCTGTAAAGGCCTGGACATGATACTAAATAGGACTTTAAAAAACACAGGTAAGCATTCATTTGAAAATTTACTTTTCTGCCTTTGTTTACTTTAATTATTAGCCAGGGATCAGCCCTACAACACATTTAAAAGTACTTTCTGTTTATATTTGCCGTTTGAAGTATGCACAGACCATACAAAGAAAAAGTACATAGTTTTCTAAACAAACAGTTACAGGTTGTTTAGTTTGGAACACTCACTGCAGAGGGCCTTTACCAGTGATTACAGATTTCTGCAGCTCCATTGTCTTCAATGTAGCTCTCAACATTCGAAAGCTCTTATATAGCTGTATAGCCAGCCACAGCAGGCTATGCTGGCCATTAAAAGCCCTCTCCAGAGATAAAGGCCTGAGCCAAAGGCGAGGGCCTTTAACAAGGAAGCGGGCCTTTAATGGCCGGTATTGCCCGCTATGGCAGGCTATAAGGCTGTTAGAACATTCCGCCCCATCAGGGCAGAATGTTCTAATTAGTAAAACAAAGGCCTCTGACTTGGCGGCAGTGCCTGGGCCTAAGGCGGGAAGAAATTGTGAAGCCCCAGAGACGGCACGCCACTGGAGACTCCGAGGCCTCTCTGGATCGAGCGCCCTGCTCCAGTACGCCCGTGAGCCTGGGGGGCCCGGCGGAAGGTGAGTCGGCTGCAAGGTCGTGCAGCGGGGATGCCGGGAGGGGGGCCATGCACTCCCCCACCTCTCTTCAATCAGCGGGCCTGGTTCTGCAGCGTTGCGACCCTCACTGCGAGGGGGCTGGGCCGCGCCTGGAAACACCCCCACCTCCTTCCGTCCCCAGTAGACTGCAGGTGCGGCCAGGTTGACACGCCGGGCCTCGGGGAGGGCCACTGCCTACTTGCATACCTTGGCTGCCGGGGTGATACTGGATTAGACCTTTACACCATCCCTCCTTTGGTCTGGCGCCTCCCACAGCCTTGTGCGGCCCCAACTGGCCCGCAGATCCCCGCACGACCTGGCGCACCACAAACAGCGCTCGCCGAGCCTGAACCATCCCCCAAGGCAGGCTCCCCGAGACCCCGTCTGCCACGGTGCGGCGCTGCGCTCGGGGGCCCCCGGGTGTGTTTGGAAGCAGCCCGCTTGAATTCACGTTTTCCCCTAAGCCTGCGTCAACCGACATCCAGCCCGTGGGGCGGCAGATACGGTGCCGCGCAACACCGGGCCCCTAGAAAGACCCCTGTCTGGCCAGCGAGTGTGGGGTGCCCTCGGCCTCAAGGGAAGGTACCTGTGCTGGCCCCTGGCGAACCGCTGCTCGACTATATTGGATCTGACACCTAGACAAATGGTGACCAGAGGCCACAATCTGAGACAGACCAACCACGGGTTGCCCGTCGATATCTCTAAAGGTGGCCACCCGAAAGCGCTCGTGCTCGGACCCTGACGCCTTGACCGTGGCCAGGCTCCTCTGATCTGGGCAGCGCGGTGACTCTGCATCAGTGGGACTGCGACTTCACCTGCGGCCCACTACAGCCCCACCTGGGAAACGCGTAGAGCCGCCCCACACTCAATGATCATTGAACACCCGCCAAACGTCTGCACCGTCTGGTGACTCAGCCAGCACCCTCACCCCACGGGGATCCTCTGTTGCTAGCTCACAATAGAGCTGCTTGCCAGCCAGCCCCCAGACCACTCAATCATGGGAAGGGACCGAGGACCAAAGACGCATGCGACTCAGACCACCATGGAGCAATACACGGTTACTGACCAGGGGAATCAACCTGTAGGTGCAGCAGGTCAACCCCTGGCGAATGGGGACCTCAACAAGATCCTACAGGCCATCTCTACCTCGCAGACCTCAGTTGAGAATAGGATTGGGGAGGTCCGGGTCGACATGGCCTTGATCCGACAAGACCTCGGCAACGCAACAGCCAGGATCACCAAGGTGGAATCCTGTATCTCCTCAGTCGAGGACGACGTGACTACCCTCAAAGAACAAATGGTCCGCCTACAGGCCCACACTAAAGAACTTCATAAGAGGGCGGAAGATGCTGAAAATCGATCCAGGCGCAATAACCTGCACCTGGTGGGATTCCCGGAAGGAGTTGAACAAGGCCCGATGGAGGTCTTCATCGAAAATTGGGTCACCTCCTGGATGCCGGCTGGCACGCTCTCGACGTGGTTCGCCGTTGAGCGAGCACATCGCTCCCTGGCTCGGAAGCCCCCACCGGGTGCTCCACACCGGCCCATTATAGCATGGATCCTGAACTTCAGGGATAGAGACTTGATCCTGCAACAAGCCCGTATCCGGAAGACTGTAATTTACCACAACCATACTATCATGATCTTTCCGGATTACACCAGGGAAGTTCAATCCCAGAGGCGTTCCTACACGGAGGTGAAACATAAGCTCCGCTCCCTCAACCTACAGTACAGGCTCCTCTTCCCTGCAAGATTACGCGTGGTTTTTCACGACAACACGTACTTCTTCGACAACCCTGAAGCGGCCTGGGCCTGGCTGACAGAGGAACGCCCCCTCAGCCTCAAAACCAAGTCCATGACCCTGGGGACTCAAGCTGCTGCCCCCCACACCTCTGCCCCATGGAGCAAGCGTACACAGTCCCGCAGAGGCCGAAGGACAGGCAGGGCCGGGTCGGGCTCTCCGAGATCTGGGTCCCCGAGATCCAGGTGCCGGACTCCACCGCCGCAGTCCCATCACTCGCAGGAGGCTGCCTCCCGAGATCACTCACCTGCAGGGAATTCCTCCTCCAAGATCCTGATTGTAAACTCTGCCGACTCTGATCTTTCCCGGAGTCCAAACATTCCAACCTGAGAGTTCACGGGGCACTACGGCCACATCCCGTAACATTAAGTCGATGACATTTGCCCAAAGGCGACATTCAATCCAATCAGATATTCTGCTGATGTTAACCTTGATCCTCCAAATAGAGGGGTACATCACGTTTCCGTTTTTCCTTTTCCTAAAAGTTCGGGACGACAGATGCTTCCTTTCCTGAAGTATAGGGTGGGGGGTGGGGGGTGGGGGAGGGTTTGGGCCGTTGCCCCAGGTTTTTAGATGTTCTACACCCGTAGATTCACAGCACCTCAGCTCCTGCATACCGTCATATGGTCCTGTACTTACACTTCACCAGGTGAGATTCACACTTCATGCACCACAGCCTCCAGGAGTTCCACTGCACAGCGGCCCCACAGGCCACGCCAGGCTCAGTCCACCTCTCCCGACATGATGACATCCAAGGAGAATTCACTTAGCATTATGTCATGGAACGTGAATGGCCTGCTAGACAAGATTAAGCGAACCGCAGTCCTGAAGCAGGCCCAAAGGCTAGCCCCCGACATCCTTATGCTCCAAGAGACACATCTGATGGGCAACAAGTGCCCCTTCCTTGCCAGGTATGGCTTTGTTAGAGTCTGGCACTCCGGCTTCACAAGGGGATCACGTGGAGTCGTCATTCTCCTGAAACGCACCCTACCCTTTGTGCCAAATCAAGCCGTCAAAGATCCCAATGGCTGCTTCGTAGCCCTCTCTGGCACACTAGGTGAAGAAACTCTGAACGTTCTCTCCATTTACATCCCCGCAGCTACCCACACACAAACCCTCAACCAGATAGGTAGCACGCTCTCCTCTCTGCCTTATGGTACTACCGTGGTGGGAGGCGACTTCAATGCAGTCATGCATGCCGAACACGACGCCACAGGGGTCCCATCCGCCGCACGCGCCGCACATGCGAAGCGACTGGCCAATTGGTCTGAAGCCATGGGTATCTGTGACGTATGGCGCATTTGGAATCCACGGGCTTCACAATACACGCACACATCGGCTGCACACGCTAGTCACTCTCGCATCAACATGCTTTTCATGCCAGCACCATACTGTCGTAGAGTCAGAGACATACAAATCCTCCCCGAGGTATCTCAGACCACTCACCAGTCTTCCTGGCCCTGGGCGACCCTGCCGCGGCTCTTCGGCCAATGTGAAGGATGAATGCCTGGTTCCTCCAAGATAGGGACTTCCGAGAAGCACTCCATGATGATGTCAAGCAATACTTTCTCACAAACCAAGGCTCAGTCTCCTCCCCCGGGATCCTATGGGAAGCCGGTAAGGCCACGATTCATTGCCTTGCTAAGCGCCACCTCAACGCTCAAAGGGAGGCACGGGACGGTAAGCTCATTCTTCTTGAAGCTCAGGCTTGCCAATTCGAGAGAGCCACAGCGGATTCAGCAGATTACTCTCAGAAGCGTCAATTGTCCCTGATCCGCGAGGAATTGAGACAACTGTCCCTTGACTCAGCGAAACTACTGTGGCGATCCTCCATCGCCCGGATGTACGGATGGTGTGACAAAAATGGGAAAATGTTACACCGCCTGGTGTCATACCCGCAAGCAAACCGAATCATCCCAGAGGTCCACGACCCCAGAGGCACCATCCATTCCATCGCTCTCCTCAGGCGATGGCTCAAACTTTCGCGGAATATTATTCCACCTTATACGCCGCCCGGAAGCCAGACTCCTCACTGAGGGAGCTGGTTGCTCTGGGGAACCTCCAACTTCGGCGACTCACTGCAACTGCCTCTGACGGTCTGGAGAACCAGATCACTCACGAGGAGGTGCACATCGCTCTGTCACTGGTGGCAGCGGGGAAGACTCCCGGACCCGACGGCTTCCCGCAAGAATATTACTTAGCCTACCGAGACATGCTTGCCCCTCCTCTCGCGTCTTTATATGACGAGGCTCTGGAGACGGGATCCTTCCCCCCGGAGACCGACATGGCCACGATTGTTCTAATCCCCAAAACACAACCACCCTCATCGGCCTGCACTGAATACGACCCATATCCCTAATTAATACAGAGGTCAAGATTTATGCCACAATCCTGGCACAACGTCTGAAACCACACCTTAGAAGGCTAGTCCATTCCGACCAATGTAGCTTTATGCCTGCGCGCGGCACCAGACACTGCTTGAGACGTCTGCACTTGGCATTGGCCAACCGCCAAAGGCTCACCCCATACCTAGAGCTCCTCCTGGTGGATTTTGAAAAGGCCTTTGATTCTTTGACTGGGGTTACCTGGAGGACGTCTTTCTGGCCATAGGCTTGGGCCCTAAATTCCATCACATGATTCGCATTCTTTACTCCAGGCCAACGGCGTGAGTGCTAGTCAATGGGACCCTCTCACAAACCTTTCCAGTCGGGCGGGGGACGCGACAGGGCTGCCCGCTTTCCCCCCTCCTTTTCGCATTAGCGATGGAGCCCCTAGTGCACTTCATCCGCACAGATCCCCAAGTCCAGGGCTGGAACTGGGCAGGATCGCACGAAGTTAAATCGCACTTTATGCGGATGACGTACTGCTGTACCTTGTAGACCCCGCACGATCTGGCCCCAGATGCCTGCAAATCCTGCAGGCCTTTGAACAGGCTTCAGGCCTGAACCTTAACTCGGCCAAATCGACCTTAATCCCTCTGCATCTTTCACGGGAGTGCTTCGACTGGCAGTCCACCATCCCCATTAGACGGCAGTCATTTAAGTACTTAGGAATTTGGATAGCCCTTCTCCCAGAATTGGCCTTGGCACTTAATGTGACTCCCCTAACCAACGGAACCAAACGTGACTTGCAGAAATGGCAAAAGTTGCCATTGAATCCACTGGGGAGGATAGCACTTTTTAAAATGATGATCCTTCCCCGCTTCCTCTACATTATCCAGAACACCCCGCTTCAGTTCCCACGCACTTGGTTTCGAGGTTTAGACAGCCTTATCACCAGATTCCTTTGGAACGGTCGCCGGCCGCGTATGGCACTCTCATGCTGCCAGATCCCGCCCTATGACGGCGGAATGGGGCTCACCAACCTGCACCTCTACTATCTTGCAACCCGCCTTCTGGTCTTGCATGACTGGTTCAACGGGGGGTGGTCTGACCCTGCCTATAGAACCGAACTTCACAAACTGGGTTTCCCACATTTTCAAGCCATGATGTATGGATCGCCTATCCCCCAGGACCTCCCCACAGTAACCCACACAGTCCTCCTAGCATGGCACGCCGCCCTAAGACACACTCAATGGAAGGGCAAACTGACACAGCAAACACCACTATGGCACGGCACATGGTTGCGGGAGGTGGGTAGCTTAGCGGGATTCCAAAGTTGGGACCGCATAGGTATCACCCTGCTGGGAGACGTCTGGGTCAGTGATCATATCCGCTCTTTTGCAGATCTGCAGCTGCGACACTCGCTCCACCCATCCCAATTTTATAGATATCTGCAACTTCGTCACACCCTAGACTCCCACCTACTACCGGGCACGTCCCTGCCAGAACACAGCCCCCTTGAAGCTCAAATCACCATGGGAAACCTGGGAAAAGGGGGCATATCACGCATCTATCGCTCATTAACGAATAATGGTCCAACATCTCTCGACCCCCTGAAGGCCAGATGGGAGACTTGGTTGGGCCCTCTAGAAGATGAGGATTAGAGGGATGCCTTAATGGCTCCCAGAAGCATCACGACCTCAGCCAGGCTTCGCCTGGTTCAACTATACTATCTCCATGCCTCCTACCTTACCCCCACCCGCCTATACATGGCTGGCCTTACGCCGAATCCCTCCTGTGCACGATGCAGGACCGACCGAGCAGATTTTTTCCACATGGTATGGTCCTGTCCACACAACTCTTTACTGGAATGCCCTTGAGGCGGAGCTCACGGAGGTAATGGGATGGGTGGTCCCACACAACCCACTGAATATACTACTGGGTGTCACGGATGGGCTAGATGGGTCAAGAGCGGATAAGAAATTCCTGGGTACTGCCCTAGTAGTGGCCAAACGCGATATAGCGATGGTTTGGAAAAATCCCGCTCCACCTAAACTCTCTACATGGCGCAAGGGGGTGGACTGGTGCGCTGCGCAAGAACTTCCCCTATACGAAGCTAGAGGCTGCCCGGCCAAACACCGTCGGGTATGGGGTAAATGGCTAGGTCTGTTAGAATGATCGCTACGGTCCCTTCCCTAAGAGCACTCCCGAGGTTGTACCTGTGCGATGTTGATTATATACTGTCATAGAAATGTTCATGCCTACACGATGCCATATGTACGGAGTTGAGACTCATGCTGTACTGTTTGTAATTTGTGTTTGTATAAAATCAATAAATTTAATTATCAAAAAAAAAACAAAGGCCTCACAGAGCCTGAGGGGGTTGAAATTCCCATGGGCTCCATGAGGCCTTTATTCACAGCTGTTGCTGTGAAATACAAACATTGGAGTATTGGAGCTCTGGGCTTTTACCAGCCATTAGAGGCCCAGAGCTACTCCATTGTCTTCAATGGAGAGCTCAACATTCCAATGTTCTAATATGTATTTTTGTATGAATATATTTTGGCATACCAAGGGAACTAAATTTGTCCTATTGGTTTTCATATAAAGTGTGTCTAACAATGTAGAATTAAATTATATTACAATCTGTGTGAAATCTGAAGTGTTACTACTTCAGGATTTTGTTTTTGTTTTCATGAAGCCAGACTCCCATTGCTAATGTGTGAACAGCAACTTATGAATGCATGCCTGTTGCAATAGAAGGCATACATTCCAGATTGCAGAATGGACCTTAAGGCTGATTTCAGGGTCCACTTTTATGTTAATACAGTCCCTCAGGCTTGCAAGACATTTTTGCAGGGCCAGGGTAAAACTAGATGTGGGCCCCACTTCTCCCATTTATGCCAGGTGACAAGCACCTGATTTAATGGGTAACAACATATCCTTCAGGTAAAAAAGAGAACAGATATTCCTAGTTTTTGTGCAGAACCTGTCACCATCTAATGACTTTTCCGTGTTAGCTGCCTCGCTATTAATAATAACAAAACTATGCTTTATAAATCTATAAATAGATTGTGAAGCAGAACCGCAGGGTAACGTAAAAGTGTGAGGCCTTGAGCATTATCCTCTGTAATGGCTCTACAATCCCCTGTCTCACACTTTCACCCTGGTGTCCAGTAATGGGACTTGGTCTGGATTTCATTCTTCATCCTTGCTTTGCCTTTGGCAAATCTTCTACCAGTTCAGTGAGTGTCGGTCTCTCTTCCAATATGAGTTGAATCATCAGGACCTTGTTCTGCTGTACACAGTGACAGATTGTCCCAATCCCAAGAATCTATTTATGCACCCTCTGTGCCATCCTTCCTCTCAGGGTATTATAGGAGAGAATCAGTGAGCTATTTGGAAGAGGATATCTGAAGGGGCTGTCATGAGAATGTCAGATATTAATTCAGTTCACCTGCATAAGGTTGCTAGTAGAGGAATCCTTCAGATAACACTAAAAAGGTTAGACTGAGACAGAGACATTGCTATCATTGTCACCTATAACATAAAATATTATTAAGTACTTGTTGTTTTGCCTTCTCAAGCAAGTAGGTGAATCTGCAACAGGTAAATATTTCAATATTTTCAAGGTCCAACACTGTCCAGTGGCCATCACCTGAGGCGCATCCATGCTCTCACATTGCAACTAAGCGATTGTGAAAAGTTATCTAGCGACTGAAATGCTCTGGTTAAATATTGATTCTGCAATTCCAACAAAGTAAAGCTAGGCCTAGGACTCTCAATGAAAACTGTATCTAAATGTATCCACAGAATTTCACCAAGTACATAGCAACGCAACGCTAGAACATCAAACCACCAGATTTCATGAGATTGCACTATAGGTAGAAAAACCTTGCCCTTTTTAATCTTGTGCACTTCCATAGAAATCCTCTGGATTTCCCTACATGACAGAGTCGTTTTAAGGCGTGGGCAAAGTGGACTCTGGCCCTGGGCCCCAGCCTTTGAGGGGCCCTCCTAATAGAGCAAGCTCTGGTCTACAGAGAGTCTTCCCAGATGACCTTGAATAATTCTTAAACAGTATTGTTTTAAACACTGTTTTCCTTTAATTTATTTTTACTGTGAGTGGTGTGTGTCTATTACAGACATTTTGCAGAGAAATGTGTTTATGTTTCATGCAACATCCATAAAAAAGTTTCTTTTAGATCAAAACAGGACCTCACATATGAGAAATGGAAGAATGTCACAGAGAGTATTTACAGTAATATTAGTGAGTTGCTGCTGTGTTATCTGTGTTATATTATTGAAAACACACACCATTATCCCTGAATATTAGATGTAAACACATTTGGTATCTGGACAAGTGTGCTTGTGCACTGCCCGTGACCTGGCCAAAGAGGGCATGGAGGAGCTGAAATTGGACCATGAATTCAAAGCTGTTCCGAACAGGGGCCCCCAAAATACGTTTGGCCCAGGGTCCCCAAAATCCTTAAGATGTCCCTGTTACCTGAACTGATGCTCCAGTTCTCGCAGAGGCCAACGACTACTCAGTGGACCCATTCTTCACCTTTCATCCTTGAGACCCGTCTGTGCCAGCACCTTCCTGATTTAGGCTGCCTGGCAATGATATGCATATGAACTCTATTAGAGAACCGATTAATTGTGTTAGCTAGCAGCACCGTGTACATTTACAAGCTGCAAAATGGATACATTGCTATCTTACTGAAAACTGAAAGCATAAATCTGGAAGCAATGAAAATGTACAAAAACTAAATACCCTGTTCCCTGCTACATCGGAATTAAGTGGCTATTTGTAATGGTGGCATTAGTCTCTAAAATCTGGCATTGTACTGTTATCATGATGCTGTGTTTAGAGCAGCGGCGGCTCCTCCGTTAAGGCGGAGGAGCGTTGCCCCACTGCTTCAACTGCAAGTTGAATACAAAAAATAAAGTGATAATAAAGGTTCCGTTATTATCATTTTGTTTTTTATATTCAGCTTGCAGTTGAAGCCAGGCATGCGATGCTGGGCTCCCCGCGTCACAGGGGAGGAGTGGAGGCAGCACCTTAAGTGCACATGATGGTTTGGCCAGCCGTCTCGGGCCAGCCAAACCGGCATGCGCACTCTGCATGTTTCTACCCAGGCTGCATTACAGCCTGGGTGGAGATCATGCACAGCCTACCCCTGGCTAAGCGCCGAACCACGACGCTCAGAACAGTCACAACGCTGCTGTAAGGCAGCTTTGTGATTGATCAGGGGATTCGGTGAGGCTGTGCACTTCCCGCTGAGTGTAGAGAGGAGGAAGGAGAAAGAAGAGGCGGCGGCTGGTGATGTTAAGGTAAGTGCTATTTTTTTATCATTCCCTCCTCCCTCCTCCCTCCGTCCCCCATCCCATCACCCCCTCACACTCCTGTTCGGTGGCAGCTGCTACTGGTTTAGAGGTATAAAACTAAGCATTTCTGAGTCACAGACAGCCCTCTGCTAGTTTCCTCCTCTGACTTGGCACCGATATTAATTACACTTTGAGTACAGATTTTACCCTAGGAGTACAATAACCTTCCTGGATGTGGTTTTATATGTGAAAGAGGAGAAGATACAGAGTAGGTTATACAGGAAAGCAACGGCTACTAACAATATCTTGAGAGTGGACAGTTCACATCCCAGGTCTACAGATTGAAAGTATGGTGCTACAATGACTGTATGTTCGATCTGACAGAAAGTAGAATTTACAAAGCAAATAGGAGTTCTACAGTAAGACAAAGAACCAAAATGAGTACCAAGGAAAGACTTGCACTCATGACTACATTCAATAGATATCATAATGATATCTACAAGATAATACGTAGACACTGGTCCTTATTGTCGAGGTGCCGGACTTAGAAGGAACCATTTGAAGAAAGCTTTGGTTACTTACAGAAGGGGACAGACGACTAGGGATAGGGTTACCAAAAATTACCTTGAACCCATTAAGGAGTCAGGTCAGATACATGAATTGCTCAAAGGATTTTTTGTATGTTCAGAGTGTAATATGTGCAGGTTTGGTTTTAAAAGAATGAAACAGTTTAAATACAACTCTGAGAAAACATACTATATTGATCAATTCGTTAATTGCAATAGTTAATTTGTAATCTATGTGATTGCCTGTGATTGCTTGAAGATTTATGTGGGTAGTACCATCCAATCCCTTAAAATACAAATTCAAGAGCATTCCAGCGCAGTCAAGAACTGAGATGTTTGATATCTGTTGGTCCAACATATTAGGAAGTGCCACCCGGGAAATAACGGTAGTACTGAGAGGTGAGGACCAGGAACTGCCATAATGGCAGGCAGAAGTGAAATAGATCAGTAGGGTACGGGTTTTTCGAGAAGGGATTGAAACTGAAAGTGAGCTACACTACATTCTATAATGAATGAGAAACTGGCTGAAGTGAAACAGGAGTTGGACCCCAAATGTTTTTTCACGTAAAAAATCGTTTTGTTAAAACGACTAATAATTCAATTATATTTTAGATTACTAATTAGTGAAGTATGGGATTTGCTGCTCATTGGCAATGATCATGAGATGTTCATTTGGCCCCTTACATGTGTGGAGACATTGTGGGGCCTTATTTTTGGCCCTTCTGGTCAACTAGAATACTATTGCGAATGAGAACGTACCTGACCACAGGGCACAGTGTAAGGGAATGCAAGTTATAATATTAATGATACAATAATAGTAACTTAAACAGATGCCCCTGGTTTGACACAGCACAAAATGGATGACAACAGCAGCTTGCCCGGACAGTGGAACTGTATTGCCTGCATCCCTGTGGCTTGAGTGTGATGATACAGGCACTGAAGTGAGGAGGATGGACACAGGGCTGGCTCTAGAAATTCCATGAAGGCTTTTGCTAGCAAGGGGCTGATTAGTTCTTCCTGAGCACTGCCATGGTGGGGTTGAATGGTGAGACTGCATTTTCTGTTGTGCTAGCTGAATACGTTTCTTGGTCATGTCAGTTTCTGCCTTGATTACTGTTCAGAGAGCTTTATGAGATACAGGTGCAGAAACCTCACACTTCATTGTACTTGCCTTGAAGGTGCTCCAGTCTGAAGATAGCCTCAGTTATATCTGCTTTCAGAAGCATCACTGTACTCAAAGGCTGTGTCTGAAGAGCAGCTAGAAAAGGACACTTGAAGGGAGAACCATCCCATATCAGTTCTGAAATTTGAGGCAGTGGATCCACATCCCCTGCCCATAAGCTGTGTATAAAAGTGTGATTGAAACCACCCCACTTTGTTCCAGTTTCAAGTTATTCAAGACCAAGGAAAGGAGTGCTCCACAGAGTACTTGAAGGACTGCTGTGTGACAAGACTCTATGGGGCCGATTCCGATCTCGGCCGGTAGGGCTCCGAATCGGATTCGGATTTACCGGATCCGATTCGGAGCCCTGTTTCCCGACCGAATCGTACGCGGGTCCGGCCGAGCGAGTACGATGCAGGCACCGCGAAAACTCCGACCGACTCGAACGCGGCTTCAACACGCTCCGACCGACTCGCATGGACACGACTCGCACCGCGCTATGGAGACGTTTCCCGGCCGGGTAAGTACGATGCGCGCCGCGAGCAGTCCGATCGACTCGCGCCCGTCCGGCTCGAAAAGCTGTCGGAGCCGGACTTTGGGGGTCCGCGTCGGACCCCCTGTACGCGTAGGCGCGTGAGTCGCACACAGGGGGACCCATGGGTCCCCCTACCTGTGCGTGTACGGCGCGAATCACTTGGACGCGTACACGCTATAGGGGCGCCCTTGTCCGCCTCGCACCCATTGAGTCAATGGGAGCCCGCGTACGCGTTGTACGACAGGCTCCCATTGACTTCAATGGGAGTCCGACCGACTCGAGTCCGATGGCATGCGTGCGCATCGTACTCGTTCGGTCGGACTGCACGGGTCCGATTCGGTCGGAAATCTCTTTGGGTCCGGCTCGGTCGGAGAGATTTCCGGCCCAAATCGGAATCGGCCCCTGTGTCTGTACTTTCTGCTGTAGGAGCGGAGGGTCTGCCTGAATACCTAGAAGCCTGCCTGTCTGCTGGGAGAGGGAACGAGTCTGCTTGGCCTGCAGAAGAAAATACTGTCTAGGAGGTGAAGCCCAGGGCATCTCTGGGGCTATGAGACATGCAGAGGAAGAAGACTACTGAATGTGAGCTAGGAGCAACTGGTGATGTAGAGGTTTTCCCTAGTCTCTTGAACAAGATACCTGCTGGGAACTGCTGTACACAAGTGCATGTTTAGCCTGATAGGTGAAACGATACTGGTCCAGTCAGGGCTTCAACTGCCTGTTTGGCCTGCTCAGGGCTGCATCTGCCTTGCAATAAAATTGGCCCGATCAGGGCTGCATTTATCATGTGACGACTTCAGCCTGATCATGGCTGCATCTATAGTGCGAAGATATTGGCCCAATCAGGGCAGCATTTGACTTGTGACTACATCGGCCTGATTGGGGCTGCAGCTGCCAGGGGATGACATCAGCTGACCACTGGCTGTATCTACCGAAGTGACTGACTGGCCAAGTCAAAGGCCCATACTTGCTTTGTGGCCCAAGTAGAATCACTGCAGTCTGGGCCACATCTGCACTCCTTGCAGTTAAGCCTCTGCACTGCAAATACACAGCTGCTGGCTGCAGAGTTTGAAATGTGGACGCATCTGGTCTACATGTCCTCCCCTGAAGCTGACCTCTCTAACTGCAAGGGAAGAATTATGAGGCTGATGGATTGGCTCAGTTAGGAGCATTACAAACTAGACCACCAAGGACACCCTGCCCCCTTATATAGTATTTTGTAAACATTTTCGCGAACAATAACTTACGCCCTCCCAATGCACTGCTTAGGACCTCACATATTACATCGCTCATGACATGGCCATTGACAATGTTCGGGGATTTTAAGTTAGAATAGTATTTTTGTCACCACCTGAATTAGTACAATTTCCCCACATTTTGTGGACTGAAGTTACAATATTGAATCTAAGTCCTCCAAATCATGCACTTTCTACAATGTTGGGGTTTTGGAGCTAGACTAGTATATTTCTCAACTCCTGTATTAATTCACTTTTCACAATATTTATTAGACTGGAGTTAGAATAGTAAATCTAACCCCTCCAAACTATGCACTTTCTTCATTGTTTAGGGTTTAGATTAAGAACAGAGTTTTTGGCACCCACCCCTCTCCCAACACATATACATTTCCTAATGTTTGTTGGGCCTCAAAAATATGCTATTTCCAATGTTTGGGGATTTAGACCTAAAATTGCATATTTTCTCCTCCTCCAGTTGTACACTTTACCCAATGTTTGGTGAACTAGAGTTAGAATAATAAATATAATGGCCCTAATTCACAAACTACACTTTGCAGTATGTTTTGTGGTACTATAAAAACCTACCACAAAATGCAAGTTTTACCTATACTTATAAGTGCGGTGTTCTCCACCCTGACTGCGGAGTCTCCGCACATATATGTATAGGTTTTAGTAGTAAATGTGGGAGGGACACAGGGGAGTGGGTGGGAGCAGGGGCAGATTTAGGGCCTGATTAGAACTTGGCGGACGGGTTACTCCGTCACAACAGTGACGGACATCCCGTCCGCCGAAATATAAATCCCATTATATTCTATGGGATTTATATTTTGTGAGGACGGGATATGTCATCGTTGTGATGGAGTAACCAGTCTGCCAAGATCCAAATTAGGCCCTTAGACTAAATGATATGGGATTAAGAAAAAGTAAGGGGGGTTTAGGGCAGGGCAGGGAAGGGAAGGGTTTAGGGAGTAGCGTCACCCACACACACAAAATAAAGGCAGTTGCTTCACCCTGGGGGTAGTGACATTGAACTTACACTTTTGTAGTAACTTTACACTCAGAATTTGTGAATTGCGAAAGTAGTAAGCTTACTTCAAAGTGTAAACGTACGCAAAAGTGTACCTTACCTTTGTGAATCAGGCCCAAACTACACACTTTCTTCAATGATTGGGGCTTTTGATTTAGAATAGTATATTCTCTACCTCCACCAAATGAATCCCCCCAATGTTAGAGTACTAATTTTCAACCCACCTGTCTATTTAAATAATTTTATTAAAAAAAGATTGTTGTTATATCATAAAATGAACAATTACTTAATAAATAAAAAAACAATTAATTTACATTCAGATTTTATAGATAATAAATATAAATATTAGAAGTTCAGTTCTCAATTCAATTTGTATTTTATTAAAAAATGAAGGATAATAAATATAACATCTTTTAAGTTCTAAACAAAAAGTTACACATTGTGCAAAGCAAATAGTACAGTTATTTATTTTTTAAAATCTTAATTACTTAATTACAAACAAATTTGTACTTATAAATTTATTATAAAAGCATTCAAGTCATTTCCAAAGTGTAAATATATAAGGGATACATCACTAGGTTGGTTCCAAAGTTAAAAACATATAAAACTGTTAATTCACATTAAATTTGATGGCAGGAGACAGAAACAAGTAATACATATTTCAAAGCTCGGAACATTTAAAAAAATACAACTTTTATATGTAAGCTTTTTTTGTAAATCATTTTTTAATATATATTGCACAAAAAAAACTATTTGTCATTTAACGTTGCTTGACATCATTTTACATTAAATAATTTTGCACATATTTTCAAACATTGAATTATTAAATACAGTACAAACAATTATTATTATTTTTTTCTTTTTCATTTCAGTCCCCAGCAGACATCAAGGACAGCATCAGCAGGTTCTTGGTTAGCTGGATCAAGTAAGAAAACTTTAATTGTATCTCTATTTGATTGAAGTAGGTTGGTTTGATGCAGTCTAAATTAATTTGAGCGTAGTGTGCTATAGTAAAGTAATTGGTTAACTTTTAGCACTAGATTAGCAGGAGGTCCTGTGTTTTAGTGTATGGAAATTACTATTTGGTAGTTAATGTATATACTGGGGTTACTTATCAAGCTGGGGGTATACAGAAAATTTATATGTTGGTAAGATTACGATTGTTTTAGGGTGGGAATATATAATGTTTTAATTTTTGTAGGTACGGGAGAGGTTTCCTGAAGGAGCATCCCTTGGAGATGCATCACATCTTTAAGGAAAATGAGATGACATTTTGTATTTCCAACAATAATTTTTCATTTTCCAGTGATTTTTTTAACTGATCTGGCCGTTTTTGGGGGTATCTATGGATGTGATATGGAACATACAATAATTTTGGGCTTTTTTTGGACATATTTATTTTTTGCATATTGGGGGGGAATATCCTATGGATTATCTGCTGTGGAGGAGTATTTTCTCTATCTGGGTCTTCTACAGCTAGGGGACTTTGAGTACTGTTATTTTTTATTTTCATTTAAGTGTTAGCTTGTTCTGATTTGCTTTTTTTTAAATGTCTTCTCAACAATGATTTATTTAGTAATTTTTTTAAGGTTTAAAGTCTTCATATACATGTAACAAAGGCTTGTATAATGAATTATATAATATATAGGGCATTTATTTTTATTTAATTGAACATCTAATGTTGATTATCATGAATTTAACTTTTGTAATTGTTTATTATATGCAATAGTCATATATGGCTTCCATGGAGTGTATGTAATGGTTTTAGCATATGTTTCATTGTAAAGATTTTTTGTTTGTGCATTTGTAAGTACTTTATGTGGTATGTGGCTTGGTTGATGCATATTGGACATGTAGTTTTATTTTAAAAATGTAAACAAGGGTGTGTTTAAGAATGGGAAAGGAAGGAAAAAACTGTACTGGGTAAATTACTTCAAGTGAAATTATACAAATATAATCATTCTGTTTGTAGCAGTAGTAGTATTTTACTTTGTGTTACAGCAAACAAATGATGGACGGAATGCTGACAATGCAAACATTCTGTCCATCAATTGTTGTTTTTGCATTTGTCACCCCGAGTGGGACGGGTATGCCCAGACGTGGGTCCCGTGCTCTCCATGCCGCTGGAGTCAAGCTATCCTGGCTGAAGAGGGGTGAAACCCCGAAACCGGTCCTAGGATGCTTGTTTCCAGTCCAGGGAGGACCTGGCCTGGCAGTTCGGGCTGGACTGTTCCTATAGGGCACAGGGTCAAGACTGATTTGCACATGGCTGGGTTCAAACTGGAATGGCATGGTGAGCAAAAAAACGATGGATTTAGGCCCAGATCTCTGTACTGTGGTGAATGTATGACATTGTTCTGCATTCTGTCCGTCAATTGTTGTTTTTGCATTTGTCACCCCGAGTGGGACGGGTATGCCCAGACGTGGGTCCCGTGCTCTCCATGCCACTGGAGTCAAGCTATCCTGGCTGAAGAGGGGTGAAACCCCAAAACCGGTCCTAGGATGCTTGTTTCCAGTCCAGGGAGGACCTGGCCTGGCAGTTCGGGCTGGACTGTTCCCATAGGGCACAGGGTCAAGACTGATTTGCATATGGCTGGGTTCAAACTGGAATGGCATGGTGAGCAAAAAAGCGATGGATTTAGGCCCAGATCTCTGTACTGGGGTGAATGTATGACATTGTTCTGCATTCTGTCCATCAATTATTGTTTTTGCATTTGTCACCCCGAGTGGGACGGGTATGCCCAGACGTGGGTCCCGTGCTCTCCATGCCGCTGGAGTCAAGCTATCCTGGCTGAAGAGGGGTGAAACCCCGAAACCGGTCCTAGGATACTTGTTTCCAGTCCAGGGAGGACCTGGCCTGGCAGTTCGGGCTGGACTGTTCCCATAGGGCACAGGGTCAAGACTGATTTGCATATGGCTGGGTTCAAACTAGAATGGCATGGTGAGCAAAAAAACTATGGATTTAGGCCCAGATCTCTGTACTGGGGTGAATGTATGACATTGTTCTGCATTCTGTCCATCAATTGTTGTTTTTGCAGTAGTATTTTACTTTGGCATGGCTGGTTAGTTTATTGTTGGTGCTTGTGGATCAGGTTAGATGAAGGTGTGGGCTATTGACTCCAAGTAGGCTGCCCTTTGATGCTTTCAAATTGCTGTACTTTGCTAGTTATTATATCGTGCATGTGTTTGGATGCTTTGGGGCGTTTAAACTAGGGACTGCTTTTCTCTAAGATCCTGATAGCTAAGAAGTTCTTTTTTAAATTTCAATAAATGTGTGAGGGGCAGGGTGGTTTCTCCCCAGGTCCCCTAGAAAGACTTGTGCTACCCTTCAGGAGCATCATTTGTTTTGGCTTCTGTGTACACTTACCTAGATGCTCTGCCTTGGGATATGAAACCTAGATTGGCTCCTGGGACCTTAGTGGTGAAGGTGACTAACCAAGGTGTCTTTAAATATTCTAGAAAAGGAGGCTTTCTTCAATTGTTTTGTAGTAGGGGGGGGCTCTAATTTTAGGATGTAATTTTACTTACTTCATTGGAAGGGACGAAAGATAGAGCAACTGATTTTTTTTAACTTAAAATCAAATTTGCTGTTTGTGGAGTATTCCACCCTTAGGCCCTCAATGAGTTGGCCAGTAATTGGAGTAATATAAATCACAACCCATAGGATCAGACTCTGTTGCATCAAAATTTAATGGGTGTGATTTTCACCACCCAATGACGAGTTTTTCCCAATAATGAGTAATAACATGGGAGTTTAGGCTCTTACCGCTCCAAAATCCCTATCTGGCAGGCATTTTTCCTCATATAAATATTGGAAAGATTGACATGCTAAAATGTATTGAGAGAATACTATGTTAATCATAAGACTCATCATTCCAATATGTGCACATATAAGAATGTAACGGCCAACAAGTAATGAGGGCCTTAGAGTTGATTTTTGAGCATGTTGTTAAATAGCTTGATTAAAATAAAAGATGTATATTTATTAGTTGGTGTATTACTGACAGATATTCATGGTGACTGGCTGGGAGACAGAAGTTTCGGCTAGATGGAGGACCACGCCTCTGTGTAGCTGCAGGTGACCGGTGCTCCTCCCTCCCCCGCCATGGCGCGAAACACTCGATCGGCGTTCCCTGCCGGGCTTTTTCGTAGCGCTCTGGATTTCAGCGCGAGCGCGCGATTGGGGCCGGCAGAGCAGGCGAAGGAAGGACGGTGTAAAAGAAAACAGCAACAGAGAGATCATCTCTCTCCATCCGTTTACCGTCTTTGCTGCTGTGATGTTCATAGGTGGATGGAGGACGGCAACAACCGGGCAAAGCCGCAGCGGTGAGAGGCAGCGAAGGCTGTAGAAACAGAGTGGAGCCACGACGCTGAGACGGTGAGATCGACCGGCTGGTGTGAAAGCTGCTGATGCGGTGCAGGCGCTGGCCGTTAATCCCTAAAACAGAGGAATAGAAAAGGAAAAGGAAAAGTGAACCCGGGAGGAAAAGTAAAGAGGTGGAGTTGGCGAGCGTGAGAAGGGGGAAACCAAGGAAAGAAGAGAGGGCTGGAAAGGAAAAGAAAAGGGAGTGCGCTGGGATTAAAAGACACTGAGCAGAGACTGAGCAGAATACAAAAACTGTGGCAGAGCACGCTGTGATCGGTTGCATATTGAGGCTGAGGAAGAAAGGGAAGAGAGTGCCCAGCCAGCTCTGATGAAGTGCTTTTTCGCTCTAAATAGCTCCCCATGTGATATAATAATTGCCCCATTGGAAGAGATTGGGAGTTTGAATTGAGAGCGATGCGGCAGATGGTCCTGAGAGGGACAACAGTACGTGCAGGAGCTTCAGTTGTAGCCCCCACACCTCTCCTTCATCAGCACAGAAAGCTATACGTCAGATAGCTCAGGCTCGTATTCTGGCTGTAAAAAGAGGTAGAACTCTTCCAAAAGTTAAGGGGGATATAAATGATACAACCTCACAAGTGGCCCTCTTGTCTCAGAAATTCTCCTCTATACCGTCAGACTCTTCAGGAACTTCCTCTACCTCGGCTTCATTGGAATTTTCGCCCGAACCGGGAATTGGTGGTAAAGGCGGGGCCGTTGGGACAGCAACAGTGGAGCCGTCTATACCAGGATCTGGGGTCAATCCTCTTAGGGAATACCCGGTCTTCTCTATCAATCGTAAAATCAATCAGATGGCCACTTTGGACAGCACCGTCGATAAGGCATCTCCCTGGGAGATGGTCCCTGGAACTCAGGAGGATGGCGCAATTAGTATTGTCCATAATAGGTCCCCGTTGGAAAAGGAAGGTGGGACCCTCCCTGATAAAAGTTCGGATGATCAGATTCAACCAAAGCAACTGGCAGGGGCTGGACTGGCGGTACAGGGGGCATTGATGGCGTTGTCACAAGGTTATCCCAGGGCTGCTGAAGTCCTGGGGTCTCCACTTCCCCGTACAGTATGACTTGGTGTCGGGGCCAGCATCAGAACTAGAATCAGCGCCAGAAGTTAGTAAACTGGGCTCCCAGCAGGGAATAGGTTTCATCAATAATGAGCAGGTTACTACTGACATGGCCTTGGATCTTGTTGAGCCTATAGATCTGACTCAGCCCTCGGTGGTCCCGTTAACACAGATGAACCTGCTCTTTGAAACTATTCTGGGAGAAATTAGAGAATGCAAAATTGCACAAGCGCAGGAACTTTCGTTACTGCATCAACGGCTAGACAAGATTGAGACTATGGTACAGCAAATACCTGAGAGATTTAAAGAACTGGAACAACGGGTATCCGAAATTGAGGACCACTCTGTATTATGTGATTCGGATATTGCCTCTCTCCAGAAGAAAGTTCAGGTCTCCCAGAACAAGATTGATGAGATGGAGAATTATGCAAGGCGTTCAAATCTGCGTTTTATCGGGATCCCTGAGGACAGTGAACGTATAGATGGTCAAGTCAACTCTGTGACTTATATTGAATCATTAATTCGAAACCACTTGCTGGACAAGGCGCCGGAAGATCTTACAATAACAAGGGCCCATAGAGTTCCTTTCCACAAAATTCCTGGAGCAAAGTATCCAAGGACAATGATTGTGAACTTTTCAGATTACCGTATTAGAGAGGCAGTATTAACAAAAGCAATCCAGAAGAGAGAAATTGTCCTACAAGGTGGTGATCGAGTGCGAGTTTTCTCGGATATGTCGGCCGCAGCGGCACGGAGACGGAAGGACTTTGTTGGGTTGTTGAGTCAGTTTAAAAATGCAGGAGGCCAGGCCTCAATTGCGCAGCAGTCTAAATTGAAGGTTCTGTGGAAAGGGAGGTTTCATTTATGTTCGTCTCTTGAAGAAGCCCAAGAGTTATTGTCGAAGATGGCCCATGATAATAAGTGACTTAAATAGACTTAATTTAATAAGTTTGAGTTTAGTTTTTTTTAAGTTTGTGATATCTAAGGGGCCCATTACGATGGCGGGCGGAAGCACTACCGCCGTGCTGGCGGATGCAAAAACCACCAGTTACCGCCGGCACGCAGCAGTCCACACGCCCGCCCAATTACGATGCAAAAAGCAGGCCAAACACCGCCGGCAAGCCAGCAACACCGTCCGCCATCAAAGTGCGCCCGCACACGTAGCGGCGCAGCACAACTGACACACACCGTCCGACGAAACACGTCCCGCCCGGCGCATAAATTACGATGCCGCAAACAAACGGCTCCCACGGCAAGAGACACCGCACGTGAAAGAGAGGCGGAAACACGGACGCAGAGCACGGACAACGAAGAAGCGGCACCCGGGCATGAATCCAGCACTGCAGGCCCTTCCCATGCTTCTGCTGATGCACCACCAAGGACGCAACGTACCGCGGAGACGCAGGTAGGCACACACACAACAAGTGCACGCAAACAGCGCACACAGTGCAAGGGCGGAAAAAGCGGACAACCCCCACCAGCGCGTGCACACTACACATCCACCATTGCATCCACATATGACACACAGGCCAAATCCTAACATCGCGGAACACATGTGTACACACCACCTGGGACTAGGAACCAACCACCCCGTCACGGCCACAAAGCGCCGATGACGCCGCCACACATGCGCACAACGCAGAGGCCAACCGCAGCGCCATGCATGCGTCGCACACAGACACAGGGACACAACCAAGCAGCACACACACCAGCCCCACCCCGAACGCACATGACACGTGACAGGCCTGCCACAGACATGTCCCCAACGCCCAATTCACGGACAACACCCAACGCCACACAACCGACGCACACATGTCAGTGAAGTCACGCAACAGCAGGACACACCCCAGTGTAACAAACATGGCGAAGCACACAGCGGCGGCAACACCAACTAGGAGAAGCAGGGCCCCTTCGGGAAGAGGAACGCCAGTACCACACTGAAAAACCCATACCACCCTGCACATATGAACAAGACACATGAAACGGAACACCAAAGAGCCCGGTGACCGACAACAGGTGGCCCAAGAATTACATCCACACACAAGGCCCAACGCAGAGCGGAAAGGCAGCCTGCCGCCCACACAAGGGAGAGCAGACAGCACTGAATGACCTTCCATTCCAACACCGAAACCACAGCCCTACGACAGAAGCCGGTGAATACAGCCATTGTCCAAGAATAGACCAACACAGGCATGCCGAGGAGACCGACCACAGGGCAGATAGCGCATATCACAGAAGCACACAACGGACGGGGAAGAAAGAAGAAAACACTCCCCCATGTCGGCCACATGCAAGTTAATTGGAAGGAGTCACACAGCACTGACCTTGAACTGTCTGAGAAGCATGTGGGAAGAGGGCCCGTGTCCTCCAAACAAGCCAACAGAACACAAGTCCTGTCTCCCCATGACTACACAGAGCTCACAGCAACCCCGGAGTGTGCACATTGCAGACTGCACACACAGCCGGAGCACGCCACCACAACGCACCGCTGCGAAATGGCAACCGCAACACACCTACCCAACTACGCCGAAGAGCTCAAGCTGTACCAAACCAGCACGATACATACATTGGGATGCGATCTCCTGTCCCTGCTGAACGTAAGTTACCGACTGACTTACCGCATCACATTGTTCAGCTGCGTCATGCCCGTCTTCTACTGTCGGAGGTGTCCCTACCAGCATCCCGTCGAGATATGCCTCTCCAACCCGGCATGTCTGAAGGCGGACCTGCTACCACTACTCCTCCCTCTGGACGCACACGACAGGGCCTGCTCTGCCTATGGGGGCATGGCGTATGTGGCCAACATCGCACGCGCACTGAAATGGAACCACTGTGCCTCCACACGATGGATCATCGAGAACAGCTACATCGAATGTCACCCAGCATGCCCCATCATGGTCCTCCAAGGGACAACCTACGAACAACACCTTGACAGCCACCATCCGCTTCATTGGCTGGCAAACATGTACACCACCAATGACATGGAAGCCCTGCTGGGCGGCATCGCATACCTGACAACCTGTAAATACGTCGGACCACAACGCAGGTTCCCCGAGTGACCTATGAAGTCCAACCCCGCACCCATGCTCAGCTTCCGCACGGACTGGCCAGTCACCACCACAACAGCCATACCAAGCGACCGGCAACTGTAACCACACCATCAACGACATCGCCATGACATCGGATATGACCGGGACATGCACACTGTTCCCCATCACATCCAGGAACACCGCATGCATCGTGGGAGGCAGTGGCATGGGCTCTGTGCATCGCACCCACATGGACGGAACTGCACGAACAACCAGGACACGACATGGATCCAGCGCACATGGACACACACACCGCACAGTGGACATGAATAGGTCGCCTGGAGTCTGTGGGTGCTGCACCCCTCCCACCCCCGCCCCGGGAATCCCATACCAGGACCTTTGCATGGACGACAAGTGCATACAACAACAACACGACCCCAGTGACTGTGACATGTCCAGTAACCACCACAGTGCAACAACAAGTGGCACGCCGCTGCATGCACGCAAGCACATGCCCTGATGTCATCTCACATGCACGCGTGCATGAGGAACAACCGCAGCAAACCTGTCACATGGAACTGAGATGGACTGTGCCCATGATGCCGAGCGGTCTGGTAGGCTACATGTATACCGTCTGTGTCAAAGTCCGCAGCTCCGCAGCTATACGTAAATGTACATTAGCACAGCCTTGGCCAAGCAGATGTAACCCCACACCCTATCCCATTTGTAATCATGCTCAGTATATCCTCAATATGTATTCCGCTGCCAGTAGTGTCCACTATACTGCATCACAGAGGACAGAAGACTCAATATAATGTTTGAAACCAGAACTGTCTCCGCTGACTCATTTCACAAGTACGAATGAGAGAGGATGAGAGTATGTGAAGTACACGGCAGTCGTGACATGACCATGTAGTCCACTGGTATTGGATGTCAACGCAAATGAGTAGCACTACTGTGGAAGACACACATGTGTCGTGTGAAGTCGTATGGACGCAGTGCTCAGGTGGGTGGGTGCGACGGGTAGATGCGCACATGCCAAGTTGGAGCACGCCGTGTTGGGAGGGCTCATGAACAGTACACCACCGCTTCCCTGGGCATTGTGAGAGGACACCTGTCGGGGGAGTGAACACGTGTGTGCACAGCAGCCGGGCACACGTACAAAGCGGTACCAGGCGCACCTCAGCCCACCCTCTGTGGACGAGCTGGATCCTGTTGTGCGCCCGCCATGCCCCTTGACAAGGCACACACAGCCCCAGTCGACCAGGTGTAACCCCAACATAGTCAATCCGCACAGGCGATACAGGGCACGGGATGGCAGTGGAGCATGGTGTGTGAGAGGTCTCCTCGCGCTCCTCCTGGTCATATCACGCAGGCAATAGAACCTCAACGTCCAGCATGGCAAAAGTCAAATGGAAGTGTAGGGGGACGCACCACAGCACGAGCAGCACTGACGTCACGGGAGGTGGCTCGCACCATCCCATCCATTGCCCATCATACCAACCACGACACATGCCATTGCGACTAAGTGCAAGCGCGTGCGCCACCACCCCTGAGCCCTCCCCAGAGAGGCCAAAGAGTGAATGTGTGGGCCATCAGCCACAGACGGACGCGGCATGGCCGCAAGGGCAGCCACAGCCACTGGGTGTCGCAGGTGGCGGATCCGGAAGGCGAAGACTGTGATGCATAGTCCATGCAGGCCGGGTCTCCATTTGGGGCACCACGCAGGTGGACGGCGTCCCGCCACACATCATACCCTGAGACAGCCCACTCGTGCAACTGGACCCACACATACACTCCTTGCCCTCTCTGGTGCAAGCTTGGGGCTGCCTGTGCAAGCGCTAGCCTCGCAGGTGAGCATGCATATTGGGGGGCGAGGGGAGGACATGAGGGCTGGGGCGAAGATGACTGTATCACTGTCAGTTAGTACAAGGGATGACCCAGATGTGGAAAGGAAGAGACGTGTCCCGTGTGTACTGCAACTAGTCGCCAATCCAACTACCCCCATGTCCGGAATGTAAGCCCGCACCTAGGCCCGCCCATCCGCCACATCGAACATACCACCAGCACGACAACCTTCCCATTCGAAACACTGACTGGGGTGGCGACCAGTGAACAATCATGTGTAGCCTACCCACGCGTACATGTGGGCCCTCCATGATCCATGTCACCTGCGGCAAAGACATGACATGCGCAATGAGGGAAGTGAGGAGAGCTGTCCGCCCACGCGCAGAAGGTGCATCAGCTCCACAGACCCAGCAGCGAGTCCAGCAGGGGTCACATGTGCAGGGGCAGCTGTGCCTGGTGTGAAGGCACATGCATATAGACAGCACATCGACCAATGTGTAGTCTGCCCACATCCACAGTCCATCATCATGCGGACATAGGAATTGAACACAGGGCAACACATCTTAGCTGGTGCACCCACCGTGACCAACAATGCGCAATCATCGACGTACCCGCCCTGTGCATGGCCCCCCCAACGGAGGCACATCCAGTGCCACCATCCCACACACACAAGCCTTCCACGGAACATGCTGTGTCCAATGGTCAGTACAGAGTCAGCGCCCATCTGGTGGATCCTGAACAGGAGACACATGCACACACATGCCAGCTCCCACTATGTACGACTGCCACCTGGCACGTGCAATGTAACCTCTCACCTGTGACGTGTGACTGCAAGCACACAGCCGTCTTGGCATGGGGCTGTCAATGTGGACACCAGTCAATGTTTCGGGAGCTGTGATCCGTACAGTGCTGTACATAGGGTGCAGTGCTGACACCTACTACTGTCTCATGTCCCCTCGTGCCACAGGTCCCACTTGTATTGGCCGCTCAGCCCGTGCCCACATCGTCGTCGTCGTGTGCCATACTCATCCAGCCTCGGAAGCAGTTCCATGCTCAGCAGACACTCATGTTGCCGTGGCGTTGCCGCTTGACGAATATGCAGTCAGTCCCCATCAGCACGCCCCGCAAGTCATTGGGGCCTAGATCCCCATGTGCATGCACATGGCAGTGGTATGTCTCACTTGCCATTGCCATTGTTGGGAGACCTGTGTAAGTGTATTGTGGCCGTGCCGTCCCAGCTTGACAGCTGGGCTGTGGCTCATGTGCTTGCTCAGTCATGTCAGTGATGTGTATGCGAAATTGCTATGTGCCGTGTTGCTTTGACATGTGTCCTCTGCCATTTAACCCAGGCGGAGACCGAACATTGACCGCCCATACCAATTGCTGGCGGACATGGACGATACAGAGGTAATCAGGAAGTTTCGGCTGGACAGGCCAACTCTGCATCGACTGTGTGCCATGTTAGAGCCCCATCTCCGTCCCCGCAGGGTGTATCCGACTGCTGTCACCCCCACGGCTAAGGTGATGGCCGCCATGCATTTCTTCGCCACTGGGTCATTCCAGCACACAGTGGGCAGTGGAGGAGGGATGTCCCAGCCCATGTTCAGCAAGGTGCTGAGGGATGTACTGGCAGCCATGATGCTGTACCGGAACAGGTACATCAGATTCCCCAGGGCTCGTGAATTGGCGGCAGTGAAGGGTGCATTCTATGCCCTTGGCAGAATCCCACACGTCGTGGGAGCCATTGACTGCACTCATGTTGGCCTTGTTCCACCACAGGCCACTGAGCACCTGTACCGCAACAGGAAGCACACGCACTCCCTGAATGTGCAAGTGGTGTGCCTTGCGGACATGGTGATCACCCACGTGTGTGCAAAGTTTCCAGGCTCGGCCCATGACGCACACATAATGCGCAACAGCATCTTGCCACGACTGATGGCCAATCTGCAACAGGATCGTGGCTGTATTGTCGGTGAGTATGTGGAGTGGTGTAGCGTGCTGGTTGTGCGATGCTGTCCCCTGTCCAGTTGGAATAGCAACGGTTCTCTGTGTCCCTCACACCCAGGTGACTCTGCGTATCCGAATGGGGCATGGCTGCTCAGTCCATTGAGGAATCCTCGCACCCCAGCAGACGATCGATACAATGAGGCACATGGGAGGACCAGACGTGTGGTCGAGCGTACCTTTGGCCTCCTCAAGTCCAGGTTCAGGTGCCTGGACCGCACCGGGGTGCACTGGCGTACTCCCCACAGAAGGTGTGCCAGATAGTGGTGGCGTGCTGCATGCTGCACAATCTGGCCATTCGGAAGCAGATCCCCCTCATTGTGGATGACGGAGATCAACCAGGGCCCCAGCCCGCAGACCAGGACAGCTCGAGTGAGGTGGACAGCGGAGAGGAGGAAGCTGGGAATGTGCGCCAGCAGCTCATCGCCCGCTACTTCACTTGACGGTGAGTGTCCATGTACGACGGATGATGTGTCTGTATCTATGCAGGTGTGTGTGTGCTGTGTCAGGGTGGCCGTATGTTCACTGCGTGCAGTGTGTCAACGCTCCATGGCCAGGGTAGTATGCCACTGTTGGTGGCTGTGGCATTGTGCCCTATTGCTCTGTGCGATGTGTGTACATTGCTTGTAGTTGTTGACATGTACTGTGTGATGGGTGTGTGACACACTCATTGAATGTGCTCCTGTTCTGTCTCCCACCCCTAGGTCCCTACAGGCCCTCCGGATTCCATTGCCATGCCACGCATCAGGTGCCTTTCCGCCCAAGGTGGCCGTTGTATTCCGTACAATAAAGACACAGGGCACAAACAGCAGTTAGTGAAAAAGGTGCATTTATTACAAACTGTGACATGTGATTGTGTGTAAGGTGATGACAAAAGTGGTGCGTGCAGTGACAATGAGCTGTCGGTCATGGCTGCGTGATGATCAGGGTGTACCCACTGGTTCTATGTCCATAGTCCAACACACACATGCCATCCAGATGGCTGTGTGGAGTGGGATCGTAGAGCAAGTCAATGCAGTGGCTGGTCAAGGAAGGCTGGCGGAAGGCTGGCTGGCTGCCTCACTTGCGACTGGAGCGTGCGAAGTCCTCCCGGGAGATCTGTTTCCTCTTCGGACGGCCCCTTCCACGTTTGGGAGGGGGTGTGTGGTGGCGACCTGCTGGTGGTGGGTGAGGTGTGCTCACTGGCTGTGGACGCAGGGGAAGTGGACACTGCTGCCCGAGCCTGCGCCCTAGCAGGTGGTGGCGGAGGTGGTGTTGCTGGCCTTGCCTGTGACCCCACCGCCACCACCAGCTGGCCCATGAGGTCCACGAGTTGGTCCATACGGGACACGAATTGGCCCATATGGGCGTCCATGGACCTCAGCACCCCCAGCACCTCCCGCGTGTCAGTAGCAGACCTGGCCCATTGTCCTTGGGCCTCTTCATAGGCCCCAAGGACTCTGTACATTTGAGGCAGGGCATGGCTCCCAGGGGAGGCTGGCGTTTCCCTGACCCTGCTCCTCCTACCAGTCCTGCTGCCACCGGCCCTGCCCACTAGCCACATTGCTCACCACGGTCCTCGCTGTGGCTCCCAGGGTGGATCCAGTCGGCCGGGCCACCACCTGCGCTGGGGCTGGTGCCAGCGAAGACGTGGTGGTGGTGGAGGCGGTGGTGGTCGGTGCGGCGATGGTGGCGGTTGCGGCAGTGGTAGTGGCCGCAATGACCGTGGGTGTGGCCGCAACGACAGTGGCAGCAGGGGACTGGGACTGTTCAGCATCCCTGGATGATGGGTTGGTGGGTAGGAGGGGTCCTGGGGAGCGGCTGGGCCCTGCCACGCCAGATGGGCCAGCTTGGTGGTCCGTGTCCGAAGAGGTGGACAGATCCTCCAGATCCGTGTGTCCTCGTTGGGGGCTTGTAGGCTGGCTGTGCTGGCTGCTGTCTCCATCCCCAGCGTCCAGCAGTTCGTCACCTGTGGAGAGAATGAGATTTGTTATTGTGTTGCACCTGGCGAAGTATGTATTAGTCGTCTGACATTGGCAGTTCGTGCAATCTCGTACATGGGTTTCCCGGAGGCGAGTGTGTGGCTGTGGCATCTGTAGGTGTGTGTGCTAGGCAATGGGACTGTGTGCTGTGCACATGTGGCATGGGACGGATTGGCCATGCCGATGGGTGTGTTGCTTGCCCCTACTCATTGTGACTCTGGTGTATGCGGGCTCCTGGCCCATCCTGGGTCTGGTTTGTACTTTGCTTTTGGAGTTCAAATGGAACGCTTAGGAACGCATATGGCAACATGGGGGCCATGCCCCAGATTCGCATTTGGGAGGGTATATGCTTTTGGGGTACATGCTGTGAGCCATGGGTGCCGAACGTGACATGTGTTGTGGCAGCATGACAGTGCATGGTCTGAGGTGTGTGCATGCCTGACATGCCCTGCATATTTGCTGTCTGTTGTGGTTACTGGACATGGCATTGGACGCATCGTTATGAGTGAGTGATAGTTGTGTGCCAGCCAACGTATTGCAGTTGTCCCATCTCCTTGGTGTGCGTGCTGCCCTGTGCCATGTGCATCACTGCAGTGCTCGGGGGGTGTGGCCCATGTTGTGTGTTGTTGCTCACAGTGTGTCGTGCGCTTAATTGACTTCTGGCACATGGTTGGTCATGGGCATGTGTCTTAGCGTGACTGCTGTATGTGTGGCAGCTGTGCGGATGACATGCCTTTCATGAGACTGGGGCTGACGGATGGGATGGATGGTATGTTGTATGTGCATGGTGTGTCTGTGTGTTTGATGGGTTCAGTGGTGTTCGTGTGCATTTCTGTTGTTCCGCTCTGTTGCGTCTAGTGTTGTTTGTCTTACATAGGCGTAGTTGTGGGGTGTGTGGTTGACAGGCAGTAGGGGCTACATGGACAGGACTTCAATGGTGTTTCGGTTGTGTGTGATGAGTTGCACAGTGGCTGCCGTGTGGGACTATATTCAGTGTGGCTTGTGCATGCAGACGTGGCTCCTTGGGTGTTGCTATGTCTGTGATGGGTCATGTGGGGTGTGAGTCTGCTGTTCATGTCCGTGTGCACATTGTTCACTTGTTCGTGACGGTGGGCGGTGCTGCGTGTCCGTGTGCTACGTGACATGTCCCATGTGTTGGTGGTGTTATGGTCCTCATGCCTCCAGTAATCCAGCCCTGTCCAGTTTCCCACCTGCAAGTTGTTCGTGCGTGCACTGTACTGGATGCCACATGGCTCTTAGCGGGGGTGCTCCATGTTGCAGGTCTGTGGGGGTGGGGGGGTGTAGTGGGTCGTGGGGTGGCTGTACACCCACTGACACCGATTGCTGTGGACCGTGATGTATGCCTTTCGGCTGTCGTTGTGCACTGCGGTGGCTGACACGTGGGTGTGGGGTGTGGGGGATGCTCCTCCTTGCTGTGCTGTGGGACTGGGGCCTGGTGTGTGTTGTACTTGGGCTGTCCACCGTCCCACCCACTGCACTTTGTGTTCCTGCCACTTACCTGTTACTTGTCGGTTAGTGCAGCTGTGGCGGACACATGGGTGTGGTGGGTGCTCGTTGTGGCGCTTCTGGCATATTTGGGGACCTGTTGGTGGTTACGTGGCTGGCTTAGTGTACACATGTCCCCACGCATCTTACAGTTGTTCGGTTTGGCCTGTGTGTGGTAGTGTCTGTTGCATGTGCGTGTGATGTGTTGTGTATTGTGTGCTGGACATGGGGGTGTTTGTCCCTGGGAGCTGTGGCATGGTGGTTGCGCATGTGTGTACATAGCGGTGTGCTGGTATACATTAGTTTGTACTTACCAGCCTCCACTCCCCTGCTAATCCGGCGAGGATCTCCGGATGGATTACGACTCGCACCTTCTCCTCCCACGCTTTGAAGGTCTTAAAGAGCGCGGGATTCCCTCCGCCAGTGACGGCAGCCAGCTCTCTGTTTTTGCCCTCCTTCTTCTTGACCAGGCTCTTTACGTCATTCCAACGTTTGTTTATCTCGGTTCTGTTCCTGGGCAGGGTCCCGACTGCATTGACCTGGTCTACGATCCGGGTCCACATTCTGTTTCTGGTGGCTAGTGGTGTGTGCTGGACCATGTTCCCATAGATTTGTGGGTACACCTTGATGATCTCGTCGACCATGACCGTCAGCTCCATGGGCGTGAACTTGGGCATCCTTTGTGGTGCCATGGTGTTTGTGGTGCTGGTGCGGTGTGTGTTGTGTAATGTGCAGGGGGTTTGTGGTGCCGGTGTTTGGTGGTGGTGGTGGTGGTGGTGGTTGTGATGTGTGCGTTTCTGTGGTGTGCTGCTGTCCTTGCTGTGTCACTGTGTCCTCTCCTCTCCTCTCTGGTTTGCAATGTAGCAAGGGGTTGTGGTCTGTGGGAGTGCTGCTTTTGTACTCACCTATGTGGGTGTGTCCTCATGGTCTGTTGTTTTCAGGTGTGTTGTGTCTGGGGTTCTGGCCTTTGTATTTTTTGTTTGTCCGGGGGGTGTTTTCGGGATGTGTACTGTGCTTGTGTATTTGTGCGTGCCTTGCTGTGTGGACTTGTTGGCCATGTTGTGTGCTATTGGTTTTGTGTGCGGATGGTTTCTGTGCAGGTACGTGGGCGCCATGGCTTCTGCCGTGTCGATTCTCATCGGCGTTGTTTGCGCTGGCGGGCGGTATTTTTGTTGTTTTTCCGCGCTCATGGCGGTGCGATCGTAATTTCACGTGCGGTGTGTCGGCCGTGAGGGCGGGCGGTTTTGTGTTGTCGTGCGTGTTTCCGTCCGTGGCGGGCGGTTTGACTCCGACTCGGACGATGGCGGGCGGTATTTTGTATGATTTTCCGCCGATGGCGGTTTTCAGTTTGTGTACTCATAATGGCGTGGTCGGTGTTCAGGCGGTGTGTGCGGGCGGATTTTTGCCGCTTCCATGCCTGGCGGATTTTTTTACGCCGGGTATCGTAATGGGCCCCTAAGTTATTTAAGCGCGCTGTCAGACCTGTTTTTCTCCTTTTTTTTTTTTTTTTTTTCTCTCTCTTTGCGTGAGCACTTTAGCATTTGATCATCTTTAGATAAATGTAGCAGGATCTGCTATAGGTATTGTCCATTGTAATTTTGCACTGTACTTTTAGCATTTTTTATTTCTTTGTTGCTCTTTCAGGATCGATCTGTAATGCATTATGCAAGGTACTGTCTCTTCCACATAATGTTTGGCAATGCAGAAAACGTAATTCATGGCTTTTAATTCATTGTAAATGTTTCATCAAATCTACAGATTAGATGTAATATTCGCACATCTTGGCATATTTTGCACATTGCATTTTGCACTTCATCTTTTCTTTTTCTATGCTCATTTTATACGGAACACTCTTTCACATTTTTGATATATCTATCATGGCACTTTATATAGTGCACCTTATCATGCTTTATCTTGTCTGATAGGGAGATTTTTGCACCTTGCACATTGCACTTTATTTATTTATTCCTGACTGCACTGACTTAACAGGGCGCAGATGGTATATATTTATTGGTTCTGCATGGCTCGGCATGGCAATTTTTGTACTCTATATAACCTATTTTTTTCTTCTTTGTACTGTGTAGATTGAATATGTAATATATGTCATATTGTAGTAGATTATAATGAGTTATTGAATTGCAGTAGTATTATAGGACGACTCTTGGAATATGAATCTAGCAAGTCGGAATTGGCGCCAAAGCGTCAGCTGTATATTTTTCAGTCCTGCGGATGCGCTTGGGTTATTAAGGGAAATTTCATCAAAGTCTGAATGGTCAATAAGAAGTATAGTTGACTTAAGCTTCTTTTCTGGGGGGTAGTTGTGTCACTTAGGGTCTCCCTGGGTGTAATGTCATGACACCCAATAAATGTTTAGGGAGGGTGGGAAGGTGGCCAGCGTGGTCAGGAGAAGCTGCCATACTTTTTGGGGTGGGGTTTCTAAGGGAGGGTTCATGGGGGTGAAGAGGGAGCATGTGGGTAAAAAATGAAAACCATTTTTCTTCAGTTTATTGTATATGTCCAGTATGATTTAGATAAGTTGAAGGGGGACAGTTATTCTTCTTATTTTTAGGTGCTTTCCGAGTATGGGAATCGGGGCCCTTCTGTCTTTTTGACACAAGTGTTTATAACAATGGGAAATTTGCTTTGAGATGGATTAAAAGATTGGAGAGCAATGGCAGATAGGGAATTACTGAAAGTAATCTCTTTTAATGTCAATGGCCTTAACAATATTAGGAAAAGGCGGGCAATAGAAGCCTGGATTAAGACAGAGAATCCAGCCGTGATTCTGCTACAAGAAACACATATATCAGCGGGCAAAGTATCAGAATTTTCAATGTTTAAATCATGGGCTGCACATAAAGTTTTCTCTTCATCTTCAGCAGCCCATAGAGGGACAGCTATTTTTCTCAGCAAGAATATTCAGGCAGAGGTGCTAAATATAGCGAATGACCAGGGGGAGATGGTGTTGGGCTACTTGTAAGGTAGGACATAGACCCCTGACATTTGCAAGTTTTTATGCTCCAGTGGAGGATAATCCTACCGTTTACGAGGAATTTTTTCAATCCTTAATACAAGTGTCAGGGGAGATAATTGTGGGCGGGGATTTTAATCTGTTGATGAATCCTAAGATCGATTCTTCTACAAAAGCGAAAAAACAGTTAAAACATCAATCCCTCAAAGTGGTTCAAAGCTACAGCTCAATGCTTGATATCTTCGACCCTTGGCGGGCTGTATTTCCCACCGAAATTGCCTATACTTGCTTTTCAGGGAGATTTCAGTCATTTTCACGGATTGATTTCTTTCTTATCTCCCGGAGTTTGTCCATTAAATCACAAAAAATTCTTCAGAGCGGGTTCTCGGACCATGCTATGGTCAGCTTGGAGGTAGAATTGGGGGATAGTAAGAAAACTTTAAGAAGATGGCAGTTAAATCGCCAGTACTTATCCGAGGATAACTGGACTTCTTTGATTAAAATTGAAATTAGAGCATTTTTTGAGCGAAATCAGGGCTCCGCCCCTATACATATGATCTGGGACTCATTTAAAGCTTTTTTTCGTGGGCTTGCTGTCGCTAAAGATGCAGTGATATCTAAGGGTAGGAAGAAGGAAAAACAAATGTTTGAACAAAATTTGCAAAGGTCTCTAAATAACTTTCTGATCAGCCCTACTTCGGCAAATCATCGACTCCTGGATCAGGCCAAACGGAGTCTTGCCGAGAATTATTATACAAAAAGTGAATTTTCTTATCAGCAGTATAGGCAAAAAATCTATGAGGACAGTAACTACACCGGCAGATTTCTAGCTTGGCAGGCAAGGGAGCAGGCTGTTAGTAATCAAATACTTGCATTAAAATGCCCTAGCTCAGGTCATCGCATTGAAGATAGGGAAGCAATAGGCAAGATTATGGTCCAACATTTTCAGAATATATATGGCCATGAGCAATCTATCAATATGCCATCGCTGGAAGCGTTCCTTCTGGAAAATGAATTACCTGTTTTAACAGACTCAGAAAAAAGAAGTATGAGGAGGCCGTTCTCAAGAGAAGAATTAGGGGAAGTTATTAAGAATCTCCCTAATGGCAAAGCCTGTGGTCCAGATGGTCGCCATTCAGAGTTTTTAAAACATTTGCCAGTGAGATCCTTGATGTCTTTCTCATGTTGGCAAACTCAATTTTGGAAGGAGGACTTATACCACCAACTTTTAGAGAAGGGAATGTAGTGAGTTTTTTAAAAAGGGCAAAAGTAGTGAGGATCCTAATTCTTATCGTCCGATAACTCTTTTAAACACAGATTATAAATTGATTACTAAACTTTTAGCGAATCGTTTTAATGGGTGTGCTTCGCATTTAATCCACTCCGATCAGAATGGTTTTATAGCTGGAAGACAATTGGGAACTAATACGCATTTCTTAGTGGAAGCACTGGATTACTTTGACACACAAAAGATCCCAGCATTAGTTCTGTTTTTAGATGCCGAAAAGGCTTTTGATTTGGTTATATGGGAGACTTTATTCTGTATTTTAACAAAGTTCGGCATCCCCTCAAATATTATAGATTTGGTGGCAAATCTATACAAGAATGCTTTGGCCAACATTATTATCAATGCTATTCAGGTCGGTCAGCTAAAAGTTAAAAGGGGCACCAGACAAGGTTGCCCGTTGTCCCCGGTACTTTTCGCTTTTTTATTGGAGCCCCTTGCGATAGCCATTAGAAAAAATAGGTTTATCTGTCCCCCGCTTCCGTCTATGGCTAAAATCAAATTATATGCTGATGACATTATGCTTTTATTAAAACCAGAAGAGGCAGCACAGGCCAAAGCTTTTCAGTTGTTTGACCTATATGAGTCATTCGGCGGCTATAAAATCAATAAAAGAAAAACCGAAATAATTCTGAGTGGATGTACGTCGGAGATTTTACACCCGATATTTTTTCGTGTTTTAACTTGAATCCCAAACGTTATTTAGGGGTCTACTTTTCATCATTAGTTTCGGATTTGTATGATCTTAACTTTGTCCTGTTGTTACGAAAAGTTCAGGATCTATTTTTACGCTGGGACTCCCTTCCGCTTTCTATTTTAGGTAGGGTTGCCTTGATCAAAATGTCAGTGCTTCCATTGTTCAATTTCTTATTTTCCACAATTCCTTGTGTACTTTTAAATTCTTTTTACAAGGGTAGAATCTATGTTTACATCGTTTCTGTGGAAGAAGAAAATTCCCAGAATTGCACTCAGCACTTTATATGAGAATGTAGAAGATGGAGGTTTAGCTCTCCCCAATCTCAAAGAATATTATTTCGCGTACTTTGCACAATTTATGTCTAGATTTAAACAGGGTTTACAGTCGGGTCAAAAAAAAAAAAAAAAAAGATATTCATGGTGACTGGAGACTTGGGGGCTCATCGCGGGTTTCACTTTTGACAGCCACATTATAATGCAGGTGGTCGAAACTGAAACCAGCCGGTCATTCCGGCTGGATTTTGACGGGCTCAAGGAGCCAGTCAGCCAGTCCGAGAGGGCACGTAATCCCAATGGACGGCGTTTCCGCCACTAGGATTACAATGCTCGGTTTCCGACAGGCTTTCCATGCGGAAAGAGAGTTTGGGGGCCCCTAGCAGGGCCCCCTTTTCCTTGCGGCCTCCGGTTGGGGGCCGAGGGGGCACCTATGGTGCCCCCCTGTTAATCCCTGCACCGCGTAGCAGGCACCTTGTAAAAAAAGTGGCATGTTGTAGGCATCCCTTCCAAATACCAACTCAGCAAGCTTTTCCTTCTGAAATCTGATCGCAAAACGTTGAAGAGTTACAGAGACCTCAAAGAACATGGTAACCCATTTGCAAAAGGTAAAAGTTCCTGTTAGACCTGGCATCTTTTGGCATGTTTCCTCTGTCTTTTTGCTTTCTGGCCTCCCGGTTTTGACTCTGTTTTTGCTGTTTTTGTGTCTCTGTACACTTTTTCACTGCTGTTCAGTGTTAAAGTGCAAGTGCTCCTATTGTAAATTGTATTATGGATTGGTGTTTCCATGACTGGCATATTTGATTTACTGGTAAGTCCCTAGTAAAGTGCACTGGGAGTGTCAGTGCTTGTAAATCAAATGCTACTAGTGGGCCTGCAGCACTGATTGTGCCACCCACAGAAGTAGCCCTGTAAAGGTAGCTCAGATCTGCCACTGCAGTGTCTGCGCACAATCGTTACTGCCATTTCGACTGGGTGAGTGCACCCACTTGCCAAGCCCTAACCTTCCCTTTTATTGCATGTAAGGCACCCCTATGGTAGGCCCAAGGTACCCTTGCGGGCAGGGTGCAGTGTAATTGAAAGGTAGGACATGTACAGGTGTGTGTAACATGTCCTGATAGGGAACTACAGTGTATTTCGCTTTTCACTTTTGAAAGGCTATCTGTCCCATAGGATAGAATGGGAAGTACTGGGTAACATTTTACGAGTATATCTTCCAATTGGGACAAGATAGAGAAATTGAGTTTAGTATGCCTGAACTCAGAATGTAAAAATGCAGCTTTTAGTAAAGTTGCTTTTTATGTTCTGTGTTTGAAAATACCACTTTTAGAGAGTAGGTATTTTCTTGCTTAGCCATCCTGTGTGCCTCTGCTGGGTTGTGGATTGACTGTCTGGCTTTAGAGTGACAGGGGCTGGGGATATGCATTCTCTTCAGACAGCCACTGGAGGGGTTGAGGTGTGTCCTGCCTTTCCTGGATGAGTCAGGGCTGGGCTGAATAGACCTGAGATGCATTTAGAGTAGTGGGAGAAGATTTCCTTGCACCTGAATGGGCCTGGTCTGCCTTGGACAATGCGGTCTCCACCTCCTGCCAGGAAGCTGGACCAGAGAGGACAAAACTGGTTTGGGCTGAGCACAGACACTCTCCGCCCAAAAAAACAAAGAGAAACTGAGTATACATATTGGGGCCCAAACCCAGAACTTTAGAACTCTCTTGGATCAAGGAACCTGTCAAGAAGAAGAGCTGGAAGAACTGCCAGGAGGAGTACTGCCCCTTTGCTGTGTTGTTGCTTTGCTGGGTTGGCCTGCAGTCGCTGCTTCTGCCTTGGGCAGTAAAAGGACTGGACTGAACTTTTTCACTTGTCGCTGAGTATCTCCAAGAGCTTGAAATAGAGCTTGTTCACGAAGTTTCAGGGATAGCAAAGACTTCATTTACCTCTGGGTACCGCCTCTGGAATCGTGGGTTTCAGTTGCCACAGAGGGGGAAAGCATCCGGCACGGTCACTAACACCGCTGCTGGATCCGTGTCCTGAAGGCACCGCAGAGGGCACCGCTGCACTTCGCACCGCAACCCTGGACTCACCAACGACGACAACCTCCGCCTCCACCAATCCGCTGCTTGCACCGCGACCTGTGGGCACCGCACTCTGCATCGCCTCACTTCACTCCGCCGCCCTGGTCTCACCGACGACGTCACTGCCCGCTGACCTCGACACCCGTGTCTGCACCGTGGATTGGGGGCACGGCTCGTAAGTCACACGACGCACCGCCCTATCCCACACCGCAGTCTAGGCCGACCGACGCCAGCTCCCACCAACCGGCACTGCCGCTTGCACTGTGACCTGTCAGCACTGCAACGAGCACCGCCCTGCTTCGCACTGCAGCCCTAGTCTCACCGACGCTGCTGGACGACCGTCACCGAGCCGCTGCCTGCACCGCGACTCGAGGGCACCGCACTGCTATGCTTCAGATCGCAACCGCGATGGTTACCACGACCGGCCTGCACCGACGCGGTCGGCCGGAACCAAAGGTACTGTTTACGAGTCTGCTGACACTGACACCTGTCCGCACTGACGCGGTCGGCCGGAACTGTTGGAATCTGTTGTTTTCAGCACCGCTGTAGCCCCGGACGGAGCTACCGGCTTTAAGGAACTACATTTTAAAGTCATTCTTGCAAAGTGCATACTTTTGATTACTGTATGGAGGTCTTTTGTTGTTTTGGTCTTGTTTGCACAGATAAATATTGGTTATTTTTTTAAACTGGTGTGGTGTCCTTTTGTAGTGTTTTCACTGTATTACTGTGTGTTATGTGCAAATGCTTTACACATTGCCTCTGAGATAAGCCTGACTGCTCATGCCAAGCTACCAAGGGGGTGAGCAGGGGTTATTTCAGTAGTGTACATCCCTTGTTCTGACTAGGAAGAAGGGTCCCTACTTGGACAGGGTATCAACCTGCCAACTAGAGACTCCCATTTCTAACAGTTCCCTTGAGATCCCTTTCCCTTTGTGATTTTTTTTTAAAAAAATGGTTTTTTGTTTTAAGCACAGCCCCATTTCCTTTCTGGAAAAATGGGTCACTTTAAAAAAAAGTTTACTTTATTAAAAAGTGATAGACATGGTGATCTGCTGACCTTGGCAAGCCGCCATCCCTGGGATAGCCTTGAATTGCAGCGAGTCAGAATTTGTGACCAACCTCATTAATATTCATGAGATAGGTTGGATTACCACACACTACAATTCAGAATTTTAAGAACAGACCAATTAGTACATAGGTCGATACTTACATTTCTTTACAGGTCACAAAAATACTGGTTGCAACCTGCAACCAGTATTTTGCTGCCCGTTTTTTGTTCATCTGGCCCTAAGCCTGGTCCAGAAAGCTTTGCATTCTCCCACAGGATCCCCTTAACTGATTGGTTCAGTTGGTATGAACCGGTGGTTTAGTTGGTATTAACCTGAAAACGAACTAAGATCTTTCATGGAACATCTCATTTAAGTTCCAACTTTCAGACGGACAAAATTGTGCGATAGCACGTTTTCTGTCACAGTCAGTGCTTTAAATGGGCACTGTTGTCAGCTACTGAGGAACTGCACTTCTTTAATTTGAAAGAGAGAGTACCTGGACTTCTCAGCATTGCTGCAATATATTTAATGGGAGAGTACTGGTCCTTCTCATAAGCAAACAGGTATTCTAAAGATTGAGTATGTGTGCTTCTATATTTCCATTTACAGCCCTGATCACAGCAGCGTCCTTCTGGAATTCGTTACCAGGGCTGTTGGCGCCCGGTGCGAAATTCATTTTTGGCGCCCCCCCTACGACCTCCTCCTCAGATGTCCCCACTACAACAGGACAAAAGTGCCCCTCATCTCTCCATAGCCCCTAACATACATTTCATTTGTTTTAAAGCACTGTTAAAGGCTAGCTTTATTAATATGAATGTATATCTACCCAAACAAACCCATTTCAGCAACATTAGGAATAGATAATGATAGACCGGGGAAAAAAACATAACTTCCTAACCTATTTTTTGCAGTTTGCATGCAGCTCTTAGATGGCAGTTCGTAACAGTCGCTATTCTATATTAGGGTTGTATCTTATGAACTGCGGTAACAAAAGGATCTCTGTGACTAAAGCAGTAATCCACTCAGCTATCCACATAAAATACAGATCTGTGATCTACACAGTACGCGTTCTTTGCAGCAGGCATATTAATCCTCTATGCTACTTTATGATGAGTCAAAACTGCCACCAGACAAAACTCTGATCTCTCTCTCTAGCAGGAACATTAACCACAAGAGTTATCTTGACATTTTTAACACTGCCTGAAAACTGGACGTACAAGGATCGCTGCTACAGGTGTTTTTAAATCGTATGTTATTGCTAAACACAGCGCCCCCCCCAGGTCAGTGCATAGTGCAGCCACACCGGTAGCACTGCCCTAAAGCTGGCCCTGTTCGTTACCTCTTTTCAGGGGCGGGCGAGGCCCAATCTTCTTAAATTAATGAAAAACCTAAAAACCTTCAAAGTAGGTTTTCAGTGCCTTGTGCATTTCAATAAACAGCATTTGCACAGCGCCTTGAAGTCTAAGTGATGATTGCCCACGTTATAGAAATCTATAAAAATAAATAAAATACACGCATACAATACACACATTTTGTAGTATCACTAAAACTCTGGGCCACCTGCAGTGACCCTGGCGCAGCCGAATATTTTAAGACGATCTGTTTTATTCTGGCCAATGCACACGTATGTGTTTGATCGAATCCTCGTTATGTAAATTCTGCGGCTCCATTGCCCCCGTCACCTCAGCTAATTTTAACAGTCTGCTGCTAAAAGTCGTGAGTCGGTCAGAGTTTGCTCAGTTAAATGGACACCTCGACTTTCCTCTCCCTTGTGTAACTATTGCCTCAGCACAACCCCCTCCCCGCCTCCCCCAAGGCCGGCTGCAAGTGTAAAATCAAACCTGGCTCACTGGCTCGCCATCACATGACAGGCACTCTTGGAATTCCAGCCTCGCGCGCATTGTACTGTACGTGCGCGTGTGAGAGGAAGCCCAGCCGCTGTGTGATAGTCACTGCGTCTAGCTTCAGGCTGATCTTAATGCCCCTGTGACCAGCCCATTTATCCTAAATCAAAGCTTCATTCACAAACCACCAACCAACCTGGTGTTCGGCGCTAGCTTAGCCCATAGAAGGCAGGGCAGTGCTCGCTTGACCACATCTCTCCTCTCCATTTTCTTCTCCCATCTCCCCTTCTTTTATTTCCTCGCTTTTCCTTTTGGACAACCCATCCTCGTGTGTGTCACCTCCATCTCTGCCACCACCAGCAAGGAAAAAACATAAGTGCCTGTCTGTATTTGGAGGGAATCGTCACAAGGACTCAGGTAAAACCGCATTTTCAATAATGTTCTAGTACTAGTTTGTTAAAATTACATTGTTTTTTAATTATATTTGTAAAATGCAATAGACTGTTATAGAATTCAATTCAATTCAACTAAAGACCCAATTTTTTTTACTGTTGCACATCTTCAGTGAGAGAAGTGACTTAAAAACGCTCAAAGCAAATCACATTGCTTCAAGGCGCTGACGTAATACCGTAATATTAATTAAACAAAGAGTGGGGATGTGTTGAAAGTCTTCAGGCTAACTTGAAATATTACCCCAGGACATGCCTAGTTGTGAATTGCAGTGCTAGCTCCTCCCAGGGCATCCCTTTACAGCACAAGTGTGGCACCGGTGACTTTGGCATCAAACTCATATAAGGATTAAACTTGCACTGCAATCTGCGTAGCCTATTGTGGCCCATTTGGAGGAAAGATACTTGGGATAAGTGCCAAATATGGTACACTCTGCCATGACATATCAGACGTCTCAAGTCTAGCCTTTGGAGAAAAGGATTAAAGACACATCTGTGTGCTCTCTAGGCTAGTACGTCAAGCATGGGAGATTTTCCCGCCACCTGCATAGCCCCTGTACCTCAAGCGTCTGGATGCCATTTGATTTAGGCGCTATACAAAGGTATTTTGAAGAACATAAAGTAGCACGCCTGTAGTTCTCTTTTATATATTCTTACCTGCCCTTGTGAATTGGCTCCAAAACATCTAAAATGGGAACAAAAAGGGAATATTTGAGGACTATTCATGTGCAAATAGAAAGGACCGTGCACTCTCTGCACTTTTACTAACAGGGAGTTGGAAGTTTCGGGACAAGTGATAAAGGGATGTGAGAGTATGTAAAAGAGTACTTCTATAGTACTACTTCACAAACTCGTAAATACTTCGGTGAATTAGCCCCAAAGGTCATCGATATGCAGATGAGCAGGCAGCGTGAAGAAGCCTGCGCTGCTGTGCTGGACTTCAGTGCTGGGAACTCTCAGTCCAAACCCGATAGATACTACATTCTCCCAGGTGACCACAGGTGCTTCAGTTCAGAGGACTGCTATTTGGATGCACTCACTGGTCAATCGACTGGATGACTCACTCACTAACACCCTTTAATCTTATTTGGACTACACATTCAAAACAGATGTTAGTAAGCTAACCTAACAAGTCTCCTTAAAGGGAAGACTTCTTGTATATCGAGGATATAAAGATATGACCCTTCTTGGAAAACCTATCCAAAAACACAAAAGACACCATGGGTAAGAGAGCTCCATAAAAGGAAAACAAAATCATTGTCGTTACCTGGTTGATCGTTTTTACCTTCCTCTAAGCAAATTTTAATGTGCTCAGCAACTTTGATAGTTCGCACCAGTTGCCTTCTCCATTCCTTATTCAATTACTGTGCCAGTGCACTAGCTAGTTAGCACTTTGTTTTTCAGCACAGGTCCTGGTTTTTGGAAACGTTAGACCTGACTAACAAATTCTTGACTGGAAAATTACGTTTACAGATGAAAATGGCAGGTGTTACCTCCGCTAAGTACTTACAAAAGGATACCCGGAAAATCCTTTAACACAGTGGCGATTGTATGCCACAACTGCAACAACTATGCACGTGTAAATCCCAGGCAAGTGGTGGAAAGTGGGTGCGTTGAGGCATGGTTTGTCTTATGAGTTTGTGAACGCCCACAATTTTGTGGACCTGCTCTCCAACCCTTTCCACCCCGGAAATGACTAGAGATTTTCTCCCCCAAAAGGCTGGAGTGAATGTCTTTCTAGGGTAGGAAGGGTAATGGAATACCCCCAACTCTTGGTGGGGGAGTAGGGTGAAAGGGTTTCTCCACAGGAAGATTCTTTTCCCCGTTGGGAAAATAATATGCCATTGCACATTGGCACTTGCTTTTCCCAACGTGGAATTCCACTGTGTGTACAAATCCGTATTGGAAACATTCTGAAGCCTGAAAAAGACGCCTTGGGCAGTGGCACAGCTTTTCCAGTGCTTTTCTGGAATGATTTGTGCATTGAAAAAAATAAGTGCAAAAGTACATTCAAGCGAAAGTGTAAGTCTCCTAACAGACTTTTACATTTTTTGCGTGAATGGGGCCCATTGTGTTTTGAGTCACTTAGGTCGCTCTGAAGATCATGCTGCACTTAGTATTTTAATGCATAGCTCCACTTTTAGGAAAACAGGATTATTGCATAGTTAAACCACATTTCTCACTCTTACTAGGCTAGTTTGTAATTTCATTTGTTATAAAATTTTCCCACTCCTATAAATGTGACTGTCTCAAATAATGGAGTCCCGGAAAAAGGAACCTACCAGGAGTTTGGTGAAATCGCTGGCCAAGAAATCTGTAGCAAAAAGGCGAAAATGAACAATCTACAACTTATTTAAGTGCAATAACTAGAAAAAAGTATTTTACTATTTATTTTTCAATGAGCTAGGGATATTTTTAAGCATGTCCCTAGCCCTGGTGGGCAGAGGAGCACTGTACATATCAACATAAGTCATATTCCACATTTGTGAAAAATGCAGATATGTTTACAATAAGTCAAGACAAGTTATTTCCAAGTGAAAAATGCATAAGTTCACATACAAATTAATAGAGAAAAAGAGGGTTAGAGGAAGTGATAATCTAGAAAGTACAAAGATTGCAAAGAGCTGCTGGATTTTGAGTTATCTCCTTGAATTACAACAATGAGGTGGAAAGTCTGAGGTGCAATGGGAGGTCCTTCCAGAGTCTTGGTCTAAATGCTGAAAAAGCCTGTTAGAGTGTGTGTTCTTCACTTTCTTCGATTTCCAACTTGGCAAGGGATGTGCTAATAATGCTGCACGTGCCACCAGCTGTATTGAATGTATAGGTAATGGAGCCAGGATTTCTCATGTGAAGTGCTTTTTAGATCGCACCATAAATGGTAAAGTTGCTTCTGGCAGGGAGACGCAGCTAATGCAGATCTTTCAAGTTAGGGGAAATGTAGTCAGAGATTTTTGGTTGGTTATTAGTCGAGCTTCTCCATGGCACACTGCTTTAATTTGTGTCACTGAAGATTCTGGGAGGTCAGTGGGTAGAGCGTTCGCTCCAGTGATGTGTTACAGGATGAGGGCCAGGACTGCAGTGCAGATTAAGTTCATAGTTGCTAGGAAGGGCTTACAGTGCACAGTAATGTAACCTGGAACAAGGCTTTTTTATCCTGTTTCTTGATATGGTCCTTCAAGGGAAGAGAACAGTCCATGATAAGACACCACTGTGTAGCTGTAGTTAGCACCTAGTCACCATAGGAAACTGATTTTTTGTCTTGCTAATGAATAACTTTGGTGCCATTTACAAATCTTCACATTACTTTCCCAAAAAAGTTTATCTATCTCAATTACTTACTGTAAAGTTTCAGAGTACGCCATCAAGCAGAGGCAGAGAAAAGGGGTGGGGGGGAGGTGCAAAACACATTTTCCCCATGCATTTACCATAGGGATTTTTGAGCAGCATAGCCACAACAGCTGAACCGAATTACACCAAATTTGGGAGAAAGGTAGCTCTTTACCCAGAAATCATGCTTTTTGTGATCTAGTCTAAATCTGTTCAGTAGTTTTTGAGAAATTAAGGTTCAATATTTATAGCTATCTAGATGGTTGGGCTGAAGTTAAAAAATTCAAGCCTTCTGATTGGCTGAGGGGGCTTTTTCAGAGGGAGTGCTCTGGCCACCACATGAAAAGTAATGCTACAGCAGCCATTACAGAACTCAGAGACTTGGTCCCCTGTCCAGGAAAGGTTTTTGAAAAAGGATATAAGGGGACAGGTTAGGCATACCCTGACACCCCTAGCCCCAGTGGGGAGGGTGGGGTCCTAGAGGGACGCCCCCTGGACCTAAAATTGAAAAACAAAAATTAGAGGCATCACAAAAAAAATGTGGGGTGGGTGTCTTTGGGGGTTTGGCTGCCCCCGCAGGGGGTTGCAGGGCTGTGCCTCAGGCGAGACCCTGTGTCCTTTGGCCACCAGCCGGTGGATGGGTATGGTAATAAGATCTTACATTACGTTGAAGAAACTCTAGAAATTCACACACACAAAAAACCAAAGGTTATAGTGAAATTATAGTTAGGTGAAAATGTCAGTTTAAAAGTAACATTTTAAATTAAAAAAAACATTGAAAGTCATCAGTTATAGTTTACTGAACTAACTCGAACTTGTGTCCCCACCATGCTCTGCTTATTGACCCACAGATTTCATCACTCATGACATGTTCAATAACACCATTGATGACATAACTGATAATATCTTAAATGGCACCATTGATGACATCATTGGGCATAGTGGGGGCACAAGTTCTAGTTAGCTCAGAAAACTGTAACTGGTGAATTTCAGGTGTATTGTTTTAGTTTAAAATGTTATGTTTTAACTGACACTTTCACCTAACTATAAAATCACTTTAACCTTTGTTTTTTTCAGTGACATATCTATCTATCTATAAATATATATATATATATACATTCACTAAAAAACATAGGTTACAGGGACGTTATACTTAGGTTCAGATTTTACACACACAAACCATAGAAATTCAGCAGTTATCGTTAGAGTTATCTCAAGTAACTATAACTCGTGTCCTAAGTTAACTATAACTCGCGCCCCCGCCATGCACAGTTTTCTCATCAATAATTTTACAGCATATGCTGCAGTGATATTATCACTGATGTCATAAAAGATGTAATGGGTGATGTAATATTTGGGGTAATTAGCTGTGCACGGCGAGGCGCAAATTATACTTACCTTAGGGCACGAGTTATAGTTACATACAATAACTAACCATAACTGCTGAATTTCTATGCTTTTGTGGGTGTAAATCTGAACCCAACTATAACGTCCCTGTAACCTTTGTTTTATTCAGTTAATTTCTAGTTTTTTTAAATGTAAAGTAATATTCAATTACCATACGTTAATCCAATCACCGCCACACACGGCCACAGGACCAGGCCTGGCCTGTGGCCAACCCCCATATGCATCCAACCCAAAGGCCTGCTTCCCGGGCCACTTTTGGCCCCGGTGACCCCATCACCCGGGGCCAGGCATACTTTTTAGGGGGAGGGGTGTAGGCCGATTTCGGCCACAGTGACCTCATCCTCCGGGGGCTGGAATATTTAATGGGCCGATTTTGGCCCCGGGGACCCATCCCCTGGGGCCCAGTGCACTTCTTTAGGGGAGGGGGTGCATGGCCCCCTTCCCTGGGCTATGTTTGGCCCTGGGGACCCCGTTCCCGGGGCCCACCATTATATTTATGGGAAAGGGGGGCACGCAGCCCTTGCTCCCTGGGCTGATTGTGGTCCCGGGGACCCAATCTCCCGGGGCCCGGCCTAATTAAAATGTTGGTGGGGGGCATGTGGCCCCCTTCCTGGGCCAATTTCGGCCCCGGGGACCCCATCCCCCCCGGGCACGGCCAATGTTAATAAGGGGGAGGGGGCAAGCTGCCCCCCTCCCTGGACCTATATCGGCCCTGGGGACCTCATCCCCCGGGGCCCCGCCAATCTGTAAAAGGGGGCTGCGTGGACCCCCTCCTCAGGCTGACTGCGGCCCTGGGGATCCCATCCCCCGGGACCTGGGCAATATGTAAAGGGGAAGGGCAGCCACTCAGCCCCCCTACCCTTCCTATTTCGGCCCTGGGCACCCCATCACCCGGGGCATGGCCAAGAAAGGGAGGGTGCCCTGGTGCCCACCCAGGGCACCCACCATATCCTCCTTGGAGGCCGCAGGAGAGCCCCAAGGCCCCCGAGCCTCCTCCCCACATCCAGCGGGAGCCGGCATTACTCCCGCCCACAGGGAACAGCTAAAAATGCTGCTCCCTACTGGCAGGAGCAATATTCAGTTTCCCTGCCCGTATCACTGCAACAGATCTGAAGTTGGCTCCCAGCTGGCGGGAGCATTTTTAAAGCTCCAGCCAGCTAGAAGCGGATTCTGTGTCTGCTCTAGCTTCCCTGCCCGCACTGGCACCCCGGGACATAGCAGGAGCCGGTCCCAGTGGATCAGGTCCTCAGGGCCAATAATGGCTCCAGGATGGGGGCCCCCCTCCTTTTTAGGTCTCGCCTACGCAGCGCGCATACGCTGCGTAGGAGGGGACCTCTTGGAATCGATCAGCATTTTGGCAAAAAGCGTGCACGTTTTGCATTGCTTTCTATTGCAATGCGTGCACGTTTGGTGTTTCCCTTGCGGGAGCGAGCAGCGGCGCCATCTGTTTGCAATTATTGCGTCTTGCTGCTCGCTCCCGCAAGGCAAACGCTCTGCATGCACGAGTACTGTTTAACTTTCGCGGCCGCGGGGCCGCGCTTGTCTTTTAGCGATTGTTTGGTCACAGAGGATGCTGCTGCCTGGGGCGCGTGAGGCGTGACCGGCGCTGACGTCACTCCCGGGCTGCATTCCTCCATGACGTGCTCTGGTGGCAGCCGGCATAGCTTGCGCGCCTCCCCTCTTCGCACGAGTCTGTGAGGCGCCCTCCGGCTTCCAGCGCTTGCAGGTTTATACAGCGCCAACTCGGCATCGGAGCGCTGTGCATGAGCACCATTTGCATCACGCAAGCAGACGTTCATATGTTTTTTAGGCAGGGGGCGATGCTACTTGCCCACTTACGTCTCTTCCCTTCTCTCTGTCTCTCTGCCCCCTCATGCTCACCGCCTCCCTCACTCTGCTCGCTCATTCTCCATGTTATTCCAGCCCTTCGGTCTCCAAACACGACAGCTTTCCACACCTTTCATTTAAATACATGAAAATAAAATTACTACGAAGAAGAGAGCGTTAACTATCCGAGTCCCCAAAGCTCCCCTTGAGCGGATTCCCTCAGTTCAGATTTAGTCTCCCCCTCATTCATGTGTCCTTTCCCCTTCCTTTCTCCCCACCACCTGCCACGTGTATCGCTCCTTTCTCCTCATCACTTGCCTCCTAGTTCACTCCTTTCTCCTCACCCACAGCCTCGTGTAACATACTGCTCACTCCCTCATTCATTGGCTTCATGCCTCCATTCTCTCCTTCTCCCCTCATTCCTGACTCTTTCTAGCAGTTTTCCATGTTTCTCAAATATTTCTGATTTCCTCTCTTTAGGTTAACATTTTTCTTACCAGATTTCTGTGTATTTTCATTTTAAATTCTTTTGCTAAGATCCAACGACTGTGAACATAAATCACCGTTTACAAGAAATGCCAAAAATTCTCATTTATAAACACATGTTGCCACAGTTTCATCTACTCTCCCCTCGTGTCACTTTATTCAAAATCTAAGCAATGCAGAAAACTTTTGTCATGCCCCCCTCTGCGGCAAGGGTACACTTCTAGGGTTCAGGCAGCCGGGTTCTATTTTGAACCACACATACACACCGTGCAGAAATGTTTAGTCTAAACAGAAAATACTTTTGCAAAAACAGAAATTCATATTTTTTTTTAGCTGTAACGTGACTGACTTCTTGTCGAATGAATCAATGAAAAACGGTCTTGCAGCTCTGTTAACTGAATTAATTATTTCACCTTTTGGTTTGAAGTTATGGGTACATAGATATTTCAGAGAAGGTGGAATTTGAAGCTTTTTTCTTTAAAATAGATTATGTTCTGCGAGGTATTTTACAGGCAGCACGTTTCCCGGCAAATCGTGGCCTTTTGAGAAGCAGGATTGCAAACTTAAAACTTAGTGTTACTCCAATTCTCTTAACCTTGCATGCTGCTATCTAGTCCCAACCACTTTGCAGGAGCCCAGGTGAGCAGGGGCATTTTGCACCAGGTATACGCAAAGCTGTGAGATGGGCAAACGTGTTAAAAGAGGTTTTGTCGGAATCCATATCTGGCATAGAAAGTACACGTCACTGTGAAGCAAATAATGTCAGATGTTGATGATGAATCAGGCTAAGTATTTGCTATGCCCCAGGTGATCTCCACAGTAAACAATCATGTGATGATGTATAAATATGGCACAGGCAGCCACGGTATCTACTGTTCATTTAATAGCCTGCGCCTGATGATAAATATTTTAAAAATTGAAAAAAAATCAATTTGAAAGTTTACCAAAGCTGTGATCACTTTAGTGTGCAGCTGAAAAGTTTTTGTACTGCACAATTGCGCTGTTCGCTAAATCCGGAATCTCAATACAAATGTTTAAAAAGATGATGCAGTAAGCAATCAGCGGCAAAGAATACCTCATGTGTAGCAAGAGATCAATCACGGGGACAATGCATTCATTTATTCCTCAGCCTTAATCCATTTGTGTAGCTCATCTTTTTGAGATAAAGAATGTTCACTTGGCGTCCCTGCAACTGGCCAAGTTACCAGCTAATGTAAAATCCCTTAGCACAATATCAGGCCTGGGATCTATTACAATGTCCTTTCTTGTCCAAGTTCTTATGCAAATTATATTTCTTCCGGGACTTAATAAAAAGTACTTGAAACTTAATTATAGATATCACCATAATAAGCACTGCTGAAATCCCAGTATTGGAATTTTGACATGAGTGGTGGTTTCGGCCTCTGAAGGAAACAAGCATTGGCATAGCCAATAGGTCTCGCCTTTGGGACCTTATAAGTGTTTAGTTGTCCAGCACAATATCCTTGGTGCAACAACATCAACTGTTGCATGGCTAAACACTTATAAGGTCCCAAAGGCGAGACCTATTGGCTATGCCAATGCTTGTTTAAATTGTGGTCGGGCCTGAAGGATGGGGTCCCGGTGGCCGAAATTGGCGTGGGGAGGGGGTTGGGCATGCATCCCCTCCCCTATACTAAAATGGATGGGCCCCTGGGGATAGGGTTTACGGGGCCGGAAATGGCCAGGGAGGGGGGTTGCAAGCCCCTCTCCCTCTGTTCATCTTTGGCCGGGCCCTCGGGTCTCCTGGGTCTCTAGGGTCTCTGGGGCCGAAATCGACTGAGGAGGGGGCTGCGTGCCCCTCTCCCAGTTTTTTTTAGAAAGGCTGGGCCCAGGGGAATGGGAATCCCGGGGCCGAAATTGGCCTGGGGAGAGGGGCTGTGTGTCCCCCTCCCCTGTTTATCTTTGGCTGGGCCCCGGGGAATGGGGTCCGGGGCCCAAATCAGCCCAGGAGTAAGGTCTGCATACCCCCCCTCTCAGTTTCTTACAAAGGCCGTGCCCCTGGGATGGGGCCCCGGGGCCAAAATTAGCCGGTGGAATGGGGCCCTGCGGTCCACCTCCCCTTTTCTAAGATCAGCCGGGCCCTGAAGGAAGAGGTCCCCGGGCCCGAAATTGTCCTGGGTTGATGAGTGACTGCATGTATGAGTGACTGTATGGGTGAATAAGTGGATGTGTATGTAGACCTAGGAATCACTGAGTGGGTATGCAGTAACTGGTATTGCTGTGTCTATGGTTTCGAAAATGGTAGTCTGTATTTTAGAGTGGGTGCATCAAAGGTTATATTAGGGTATGAGGAGGTGCATCAGATTATCACGTGGATGATGTCATCAGTGATGTCATTTGAGATGTCATCAGTGATGTCATCAGTGATGTCACTGACCATGTCATGAATGATGTAATATGTGACGTCATCAGCAGTGCATTGCGGGGGTGCGAGTTATAGTTAGCGCAACTAACTATAACAGCCAAATTTCTCTGGTTTTGTACGAGTGGCATGTCCAACTAACTATAACGTCCCTGAAACCTATGGTTTTTTAAGTGAATTACAAAGGTGTTTTAAATGCTAATTTCTAACTATAACGTCCCTGAAACCTATGGCTTTTTCAGTGAATATATATATATATATATATATATATATATATATATTTTGATATCTTTAAGCTATGTGGAGTGACTTTACACTTACTTTCAAGATATTTTGTTACTCAGTAATTTTATAGGATGATATGTCTAACCTTGACATACAGACCCAAGGGCAGGGAGGGATGTCCAATGTAGGTCTGAGGGCCATAGCCATGCCATATTTGCGGTATATTCAGCTAAGACACAATTTACATACAATGCATCTAAAAAGAGCTAATTTACATAGTTAGCTATAATTCTGAAAATCTGGCACAGGTCAGGATGTGTGATGGAAACCCCCCATCTAGGGTTACATTTGGATGATCTTTTCTCCTAAGGGCACACAGTTGGGCTGCTTTTAATATAATGCTTCTCACTGCGCAAAGCACAACTAAAAGTTGGTATTATTAACGAGTTTATTAGTGCTCAATTTACTGATATTTGAAGAATGAAAGACTGGATTGACCTTGCTGAGATTCAAAATCAGGACCTCCAGATCACACCAGATGTCAGCAATTTACTCAGTGAACCATTTTCTCATCATGACGGAAGTGTGCTCGGACGCCCAAAATATATTCCCAGTAGGTGCAAATTCCTATGCAATCCTCTCACAACAATTTTGTTTCCTCCACTTACTCAGACTTCTTCAGCATCTCACTGTCTCTTGTAACATGGGACTGCAGCCGGCCTCGTGCTTCTTAATGAATGGCATTTCTGAGAAGTGGGATGGCAACGTCTGCCTGTGTGTACAAGACAAACCGATCCACCACAGGGTTAACAGCCCCAAGGAAGTGAAAAAAAAGAGCCACCTAAATACATTCATAAAAGTGGTCTGGAAAGAAGCAACTGACGTCGAGTTCAGTCTTGTGAGAAGTCATACACGTAGGGACAAACATCAATGAACAAGGGGCGCTGCTGAGGCTTTGAAAGGCCTCACAGAGGAGACAAGGCTACGTGCAGAGCGTGAGGGGTACTGAAATGTACAGAGAGCTAGAGAAACAAAGGAGGTGACAACATGCAGATTCCCATCGGTCTGCAAGCGCTATCTGCATTCCATTTTTTAGGGATTGTGTGAAGAGGAAGGTGGGACGGCGAGGATGCGACCGACCCTTAACGCAAAATTAAATAAACAGAGAACAAAAAGCAAAGGTTTTTTATCAGAAGGCTGAGACTAGACATCAGATACATTATGATACAGCTAGCTTTAGGGGGCGTTAAGGATTAATATTTAAAAATATTTTTGTTTCACAGTCGTTCATAGTCAGAAGGTCTCCTGGCGGCAGCAGTGGTGGTAAAACAAGCATTGGCAAAGCCAATAGGTTTCGCCTATGCAAGAGCTATTGGCTTTGCCAATGTGTTTTAGCCATGTTGTACACAAGTGTGGCTGCTGTTCAGCATGGCTAAAAGTTAGTGGTGCAGAGGAGAGTGGTGTGGAGTGTCGTAGAGTGGAATGGCAGAGAGTGTGGTGTATTGGACTGGCATAGTGTGGGGTCACGTAGAGTGTCATACACTGGAGTGGCATAGAGTAGAGTGGACTGGTGTAGAGTGCATTGGAGTATAGTGTTGCAGAGTATAGTGGAGTAGAGTGCAGTGGCATTAAATTCAGCGGCGTACAATGCAGCGTCGTAGAATGTAGTGGCATAGATTAGAGTGGTGCATAGTAGATGCAATGGTGCAGAGTGCAGTGGCGCAGAATGGAGTGGCGCAGAGTGGAGTGGCCCAAAGTAGAGTAGAATGGCGTAGAGAGCAGTGGTGTAGAGTGAGTGGCATAGAGTGCAGTGATGTAGAGTGGCATAGAGTAGAGTGGCGTAGAGTTGAGTGATGCAGAGAGCAGTGGCGCAGAGTAGGGTCCAGTGGCATAGAGCGCAATGGCGTACAGTGCAGAGTAAAGTCGAGTGGCATAGAGTGGTGCAGAGTAGCATAGAGTGGTGCGGAGTAGAGTATAGTGCTGTAAAGTGCAGTGTCAGAGGGCAGTGGCGTAGAGTGGAGTAGCGTAGAGTGGAATAGTGCAGAGACTAAACTGGCATAGAGTTCAGTTTTGCAGAGTAGAGTGCAGTGGCGTAGAGTGCAGTTGTGTAGAGTGCATTGTCATAGAGTGCAGTAGTTAAGAGTAGAGCGGCGTAGTGTGCAGTGGCATAGAGTGGAGTGGTGCAGGGTAGAGTGCAGTTGTGTAGAGTGGCACAGAGTGTAATGGCATAGAGTAAAGTGGCATAGAGTGCAGTGGAATAAAGTAGATAGTTTCAGAGTAGAGTGAAGTGGCGTAGAGTGTAGTGGTGCAGGGTAGAGTGCAGTTGTGTAGAGTGGCACAGAGTGTAATGGCATAGAGTAAAGTGGTGTAGAGTGCAATGGTACAGAGTAGATTAGAGTGGCGAACAGTGGATTGGTGTAGAGTGCAGGGGCATAGAGTTGAGTGTTACAGAGTAAAGTGCATTGGCGTAGAGCGTATTGGCATAGAGTGCAGTGGCATAGAGTGCAATATTGCAGAGCGGCGTAGAGTGGAGTTGTGCAGAGTAGATTGGTGCGGCCTTGACTTGAGTGGTGTAGAGTGCAGTAGCGAAGAGTGCAGTGGTTAGAGTAGCGTGGCGGAGAGTGCATTGGCATTGAGTAGAATGGCACTGGGTAGAGTAGAGAGGCGTGGAGTGCAGTGGCGTAGAGTGCAGTGGCACAGGATGCAGTGGCGTGGAGTGGTGTAACGTGGAGTGGTGCAGAGTAGAGTGCAGTGGTGTGGAGTTGTGCAAAGTAGAGTGGAGCATTCATGGTGTGGTAGCACACTGCCATTACAGACAACATATTTTCAATTGAAATTACCATTACATTTGCACAGACATACAGGGGCATATTAGCAAGGGCACTATCGCCGCTTTAGCGGCACTTTTTGCCGCTAAAGCGGCGATATTCATATCGCCCTATCAGCAAACTGTCTCTAACAGCAGTTAGAGACAGTTTGCGGGCATTAGCGCCCGTTTTTTTACCGCTTTGCATGTCAGCGATATTTATCGCTAATGACGTGCAAAGTGGGCGTTCCCGACGAACAAACCTGGGAAACACTCGCTAACAGGCCTATCGCCTATTAGCAAGGTGGCCATGGCCCCAGTTAGCGACGTGAAAAGTCGCGCTAACCGGGGTCATCGCCATTTATTTAACACCTGCAATTAGCAGGTGTTAGCCATACCTAACATGGGGGGTGGATTATGCTGATACGACCACAGGGTCGTATCAGCAAGGTGTTCTCCCTTCTCCATGCAACATCGCTGGTTTTTCAGCGATGTTGGCCCATTTCCCCCGCTATCGCTGGAATATTCATCGCCATAGCGCTAATCATTGCTAATACAGCGTTAGCGTGGCGATATATTCCAGCGATAGCCGGCGATAAAAAAAATCACGCTAAGCAGGGTTAGCGATGATTATCGCCTCTTCTTGCTAATATGCCCCAAAGTTTTACTAATAAAACTATACAGTGCGCAGACGAAAATGTGTGGAAATTGCGTCACCTAGTGTAATGATTTGTTTTGATCATATTAAAGTATTTGTTTCCAATATACTTCAGAAATAACAAAATAGTGCTTGATTTGTGTTCCTAATTCTGATATATTCTGAAATACTTACACAGTTCATTTCAATGTTGTCATGTGCTAGAAAAAAACTATTTCCTACCCACAGTATCCAGCAAGATTGTCACATAAATCTTTGAAGTCAGAGAAAGAAAAGTAAACAAGTGCCCTTGGAAGACAGAGCCTGACATTTGACCTCCGTCTCTGATTGCAAAGCAAAAGTGAGGAGGTAAGAATAAAATTTACTGGCCTGTTTACAGAAAAGGAGTGCTCAGAAGGATACTGTAAATAAGGTTTGGGCAAGGGAAGTTACAAACTCAAGCTGGACAGCCTAAAACAAATAAAGCCAGCAAATGGAAAGCAAGAAAACGTAAAATACAAACCACAAAGCGAATGGCAAGCAACGGGCAGAATGCATTCCTAGTTCAACTTTCTGAATGTCCCCAAGATGTCTTTAGCAAACCAGACAGCTGAGCTGTCTGGTAGGCTGCGACCTAAAAAGCTGATGAATTTAAAAAGACCTGGGATAGACAAAAAGATTAACATTAATGGAAAAAATGGATTAAGACCAGGGACTTCGCAGGGTCAGTGTGTCAAGCATAGGTAGCAATAAACGGAAAACTATACAGGCCTGGCATCCAAATTAGAAGGGTATACATGCTATCATTTTACTACAGGGAAGGGGAGCTTTAGGAAAAACTAAAATTGGGGGAATGTACCTTGCCCAGTGACTTCTATTGAAGCTGAGGCAATTTCAGGCGGGAGCCAGCTAAAATAAAGTCATTTTTGGCTTAGAAGACAGCTCTAATAATGCCATTTTCGGCTTAAAAAATCGTGAGCCTCCCGTCTGAATTGGGTCTATTGGCATGTATGGAAGGGTATGTTTGTTTATCAAATTCCAGTATAGTTTCTCTGTCGGTCTCTGTCTCTACTAGTGGGTGTGTTCATGCATATTAACATGCTTCTGTTTTGCGGTCTGACTTCGTTGTGCTCTAATTAATTCTATGTCTCTCATCCCGTTCATTACTTTTAAGGTGAACTCACCTCAGACCTGAGATAATCTGAAACTCGGCTCGCCGAATGGGTGTTATAAGGCTAAGCCTACCCATCAAACATCCTCTTTTTTCTTATACCTTATGACTGAGACTAGGATAGGAAGGAGGGTTCCCTGCCGGGCTCGGATTCCCAACTGTCACATTGGAATCATCTGTGCCGGGTGCAGAGGGAAATGGTGGTGTGATGCTTCATGTAGAAAATGGGAGGAAATGACTTCTCCGTACAGCAGACACTACAGCAGAAGCATTTCATGTTGGCTGCAGTGAGTGAAACAGCTCTGTTTGGCTAAGTGGCAGGAAGAGGAATATGGCGCCTTTTCCTTTGCATAACATTTAACGGGTAAGTCCATTGTAGGGAGAGCCTTACCAGTGTTTGAGAAGTGGAGTCCTTAATAAGGCGGTGGTATGTGCATGCAATAAAAGTTGAATCTGGCTATTTCTATGTATATAGGAACATAGGCACTGTCATCAGACTTCCGCACAGGGACATACAGTTCCTAATTGAATGCTTACTTTCTGATGTTGAAATGGAAGCATTCCAAGCATTGGTTACTTTGTAGCTGTAAGGGCAGAAACTGGGCTGGCATTAGAGTGTTTACTGATTACTGCTATGGTGGGCCATGCCAATAAGAGGCTTTTTGTAGAGAACGACTCCTCTTCAAATTCATGCTCTATGCATGGAGGAGAATTGTACTAGAGACCATGGTTAATGTACAATCTTCTTTAAATATGGAAACTTTACAGAATATTTCCTCTCCTCGGTCTGATTCTGAGGAAAATGAAATTAATTATCCTATTATAGACCAAAGGGGAAAATATATAGACAAGGAAATCTGCCTGAAATCCTGGCAAGGGTGATGTAGAATATTGGCTTTCCAAAAGAAGAACTGCCTTCAACCTCATCTGAATCGGTCTTGAGACAATAATTAACAACATCTTCTCCTGGTTTACCTATTTGCCAACAAGTTATGGATGTCATAATTCATGTATTAATGTTTCTAGATTTATGTCTAAGATACATTTACTGGAAGACATGGATTACAATATTCCTGAGTCTGTAGTTGTGGATTCAATGGTTGCCAGTCTTGTGGGACATATTTCCATTGCTGAGAAAAGAATCCTTAAAGACCGAACCGACAAAAAGATAGACTTGCTGGTTAAAAAGATCTATGCTGGTGCACATTTGACTATGAGAATGGGAATCTATGGTGCCCACGCACAACTTTGGCTTGTCAGACGTTCCTGAGATTCTGCCATTAGGGTTGCCATTTACAGTTTCAAGTGTTACCCTTCCGATTAAAAACAGCGCAGGGAGTATTCACCAAGATGATGGCTCCTCTCGTTGCTTTACTTCAGCTCAATTGGAATATTTATCCTTATCTGGACAACTGGCTGCTCCATTTGTCAACAAAGAATAACGCTTTTACATTACAGGGACAATTCTGTAATGTTCTCAGTACCACGACCTGTTGATTAATTTTCAAAAGTGCGAGAAAGAACCAGCATAAGCCAGGATGTTTATTTGAGACCGCTCGAGAACAGATCTGGGAATTATATTTTTCCCAGTGGAAAGAGCAGAGAAATTAGGAAAGGCAGTGCTACAGTTAATAAATCACCAACATGCTTCTGCAAGACTTTGGTTGAGATTACAAGAACACCTGGTTTCCTGGGTGTTTCTTGTTCTATGGTCATGCCTGCATTTGAGATCTATAGTGATGCGTGTGTTGAAATATCAAGGGTTGTAGGCGCTTGCTATTGATTTGTCATTTTACTTGTAATGCCAATAAAATAAAGTTGATCCATATAATGTTCTGTAATCAGAAGACTGTTAAACTCATGCAGGGAGAAGACATCTATATCCTGTCCGTTGGAAGTCCTAACTGCCAGGCCTTTTAATTAGGTGCTTTCCCAACATATCTTGGGATCAGTGAGGGTAGCTTTACCTGTTGCTCCTCGGTGTTCTCGTGCTGTGGAGAGACTGTAGTGCCTTTAAGTCTGGCAGGTGACCTATAGCTGAGAGACTGAAGAGAACCCAAGTGACTGCAGCAGGATGGGCCAATGAAGTATCAGTCACAAGGTCTTTCTTTGAGGTTCTCTATATACCAGAGTTGTTCTGATGTAGTGTGACTTTTTGCCCTCTCCTGTCTTAGAAGTAGTACTTAAATTCAAAAGACCTGGAAGCTTTGTAAACCTTCATCAGAAAACTTGGATGATTCCTGTCCAGATAAGTCACATACACGGCTTTGCCAGCCTTGTACAGCCCTTCATCTTAGCTGGAGTTTGTTGCCCACTGAGTGCAACTGTATTAGAGGTTGCAGAGGCCGCAAAGTCTGCAAAGGCTGTAGTGCCAGGATCGGCCAGTTCTTACCATTCCATCACACTGGAGTAAGGAAAGCTGCAACAAGAGAATTGACTGAGAAATACTGCCTAGTTGGCCTGAAGACCTTTGAATCGATCATTGCGTCTGCTCTAGTGTTTCGTAGGCAGTTTCCTAAGTCTCACTCTCTCTCCTCGCTCTAGCGATAGTGGTTATTCTCAATTGACCATAGGCAACATCCAGGGCAAATTCCACTAGTAGTCGGAGCCTCAAGAGTTCACTCCGACTGTCTTAACGTCAAAAGCGTTCCAGCGCCGACAGTGCTATCTAGCAAGCAAGTTCCCCCAGGCCAGCTGGCCCGGGTTCAGTCTTAACTGCACATACAGGATCAGAGCAATCGGAGTTTTCGAGCGCACCCTCTCTGGGGGGGGGGGGGGGGCTGGAGTGGCTGTGGGTGTGGCTGGTTCAGGTGAGTTCAATGAACGTGACCTAGGCAGGCTTCCCTCAGTGATCCAGAGTTCCTCACATGCAGTTGCATTCTTGCAGTGACTGGAGGTTCCTTGTGGCTCCTCCTGGCAGGGTAAGTCTTTTAGTCCTTCCCTGGGTGGCGAGAAGGTGATACGAAGTTCCTGATGCTGGTCCCACATCCTGATGTGGGTAGATAGGGTATTCCATGATGGCCATCTCTGGTGACACTCCCAGTCAGGTCGTACTTCTTGCTAGTCCGGTGACTACCTCTAGCATATGGGGTCACTATATCTCTAATGTACACAGGCATCAACCCAATTGGTACAGCAGATGCCAGCAAGGCAGCACCTCCAGGCATACGGGTCACCAGCACTTTCCTGCGCAAGGCCTACAGCCCATTCCACATGGCAATCCATCCACAGCAGACCCTCCTGGCATACGGGGTCGCCAAGTCCTCACCACAAAAGGCTCTCACCTGACTGTCCCAGCAATAAAGGTGGTTTACTTTGCAGTGGCTCCTCCTGGCATACAGGTTAGCCGTCGCCTCACTGCACATGGACTCCAGCCCGATCGGTACAGCAATATCCACGGCTCATTTCACGGCAGCCCTCCCCGGGCATACTGGGGTTACCTACTTCGTCCTGCACATGAACAATGACCCGATTGGTTAACCACTGCATCCCGTTCCCTCCAAAGCTCTCCTCTTCCTCATAGGGCACACTGGTCTTGGCAAGCAGGCAGACACATGCTCCAAGCTCCTGAGCATGGAGACTAGCAGGCTTCGGCCCCAGTTCTGGTCACAAGCAGAAGTCTTGCCGAGCTTCTCCTCCTCTCAGAGCCCAACTGGCTGCTTGACAGTTCACATATTTTGGGGTGTCAAACTCCCCTTCTTATAATCCATTTCCAGACACTAAATGTGAATCAGAGTCTGAGACTTCGAAGATTTTGTTGGGGGTCTGCTTCCTTTTGAAGTGCCCACTTCTCTGCCCTCTCTTCCTCTTGAAATCAGTCAGTCACACAGTAGTGACTCTAAAGCTGATAGCCCCACAACACAGACCATGGGAGTGATTATAGTTCACACCTGGATGTTAGCCATAGTGATATGTGTATCAAAAAGGTTAGTACAGGATCTCAGCCCTACTCTTCATGTTTCTTTTATCAGCCCCATCTCTTTCCTGGATGTGTCCGGGCTCCTTCCTTGTGACCTGTCTCCTAATTAAAGAGCACCCTTTGAAGGATACAGAGGAAGCATGACTCTCCCTTCTCCAGTGTGTCTCACCCAGCTTACAGGAATGCAGCAATACACAATTCTCTCTGGGGGGATTTCCTCTACCTCATCATATTTCACCATGCAGGCCTGGGTCTCCCAAAATGTAACCCTTAGTCTACTATGTATTGTACTATTCACAGGCACACATACACACAGTACATGCATTTCATATACACGCACTGTACAGCACTGTATCAATCATGTATTGTACCACGCACAGTAACACATACATCCAGCACATGCATTTTCCATGCAGGCACTGGACAGCACTGCATCCTTCATGTAATGTACCACTCACAGGCACACATACATCCAGCACATGCATTTATCATGCGCGCTGTTAGACTTGGCATCTTTTGGCGTGTTTCCCCTGACTTTTTGCTTTCTGACCTCCCGGTTTTGACTCTGTTTTTGCTGGTGTAATGATTCTGCGCACTTTCCTCACTGCGGTCCAGTGGGAAAGTGCAAGTGCTCCTGTATAAAATGTGTTATGGATTGGTGTTTCCATGATTGGCCTATTTGGTTTATGTGTCAGTCCCTTGTAAAGTGCACTGCGAGTGCCAGGGCCTATAGACCAAATGCTGTTGGTGGGCTGCAGCACTGGGTTGTGCCACCCACGCAAACAGCCCGTAAAGTGTAACTCGGGCCTGCCATCGCAGAGCCTGTGCGCAGCCTGGGGCTGCCATGTCGACTTGGCAAGTGCACACACTTGCAAGTCCCTAAACCTTCCCTTTGCTACATGTTAGTCACCCCTAAGGTAGGCCCAAGGTACCCCTGTGGGCAGGGTGCGTTGTATGCGAAAGGTAGGACATGCTCTGGTGTGTGTGGCATGTCCTGATAGTGAATTACAGCCTAGTTCGTTTTTCACTATTGCAAGGCTACCTGTTCCCCCTAGGCCAGAACGGGCAGTTTTGATTATTACAGCTTATAATCCTAACTGACCCCGGGAACATGGTAGAAATTCGAGTTTAGTATGCCTGGACTCAGAATGATAAAATGCATCTTTTAGTGAAGTTGGTTTTAACATTCTGTGTTTGAAAATACCACTTTTAGAAAGTGGGTATTTTCTTGTCTAACCATCCAAGCCTGCCTCCGCGAGGTTGTGTATTCCTTGTCTGGAATGTGAGTGACAGGGGCTGGGGGATGCAAGGAGACAGGGTGAGTCAGCACAGGGCTGAATAGCAAGATCTACATGTAGATGGGTGGGAGGGGTCGCACCTGGGCCCTGAATAGGACAGTGCCTTCCCTCCACAATGCTGGCTCCACCTCCTGTGATGCGTCTGATGTCCCTGGCCTACTCACTGAAAGAAGGGACGGAGACTTGTCAACAAAGTGCTCCAGAACTGGTTTGGACTAGGCAAAGGCCTCTCTGCCTTCAGAGAACAAAGGAATTTGGGATATAAATATTGGGGCCCTGACCCCATGAATTTAGATCTCGCTGGAATCAAGGAACCTGCCAAGACGAAGAGCTGGAAGAGCTGCCAGGAGGAGTACTGCCCCTTTGCTGTGTTGTTGCTTTGTTGGGTTGGCCTGCAGTTGCTGCTTCTGCCTTGGGCAGTGAAAGGAAGGAACTTTCTACAAACTTGTGCTGAGTATCTCCAAGGGCCTGGAACCGAGCTGGCCTCCTGTTAAGAAGTCTCAGGTACTGCAAAGACTTCACAAGCCTCTGGGTACCGCTTCTGGAACGCTGTTTCAGTTGCCACAGAGGAAGGGAACTGCAACCGACTCCGTCAACCGAATCCATCCCTGGCCGGTGACCTGTTTGCACCGCAGACCGCATCGCCCCGCTTCGCATCGCAACCCTGGTCTCACCGTGGGCGACGTCCGACGCCGCCAACATCGAGCCGCTGCTTGCACCGTGACCTGTGGGCACCGCAGTTCGCATCGCATCGCTTCACTGAACCAACCGGACCCGACCGACGCGGTCGCTGCAACTGGCTCAAGAGTCGAGACCGCACCGCATTTGGGGCACCGCTCGCACGTCTGCGACGCACCGCTCCGACTCGCACCGCTGTCCGACGCCAGCTCCCGCACTCCATCTAGGTCACCTGCATCGCAACCTGTCAGCACCGCATCGAGCATCGTCTCACCCTGCATCGCACGCCTTGGACTCACCGACTCCGTCTGCACGACGCTCATCGAGCCGCTGCCTGCACCGCATCGAGGGACACCGCACCTTGCATCGCTCCGTCTTGCACCGCAACCGCGACGAACGCCGACCGGCTCGTACACTCCGTACCAGCCACAACGAGAAAGGTACTGTAACCGAGTCTGTTCATGACTCTGCTGGCCCGTATCGACGCGGTCGGCTGGAACTGTTAGACTCTGTGGTTTTCACCATCGCGGTAGGCTCGGACGGAGCTACCGACTCGTACGAACTTTGCTTTTGTGCTATTCCGGCAAAGAAGAAGTTACCGTATCAAGCATTCATTCGTAAAGTATAGTATTGTGGATTTTTGTCGTAATTGGTCTTGTCTTGAGTATATAAAATATTGGTTATTTTTCTAAACTGGTGTGGTGTCCGTTTGTAGTGCTTACACTGTATTACTGTTGGTTATGTGCAAATGCTTTACACACGGCCTCTGAATTAAGCCTGACTGCTCGTGCCAAGCTACCACGAGGGTGAGCAGGGGTTACTTCACGAGTGTAACACCCTTACCCTGACTAGGAAGAAGGGTCCCTACTTGGACAAAGGTGCAAGCCCTTGCCAACTAGAGATCCCATTTCTAACATTGGTTGTCAGCGGTGAGGATAGGACTTGTGTTTGCACTTGACTTACAGTGATTGGTGTGCACTACTACCATATCGCAGACCATTACGTACCACATACTGGTTCTTTTTCTTTTGGCCTATTTTTGATCTTGCCAGTTTTCAACTCACTACTTTTGACATGCCTGAATCAATTGCATCATCCGTTGCATCTCTGGAAGTTATCTTTGAGGAGGATAGGTTGGAATCCTACGCCGTAAAGGAGCTACGAGCGATTTGTAAAAACCTGAAAGTCCAAATTAAAGGCCTCACAAGGAAGGAGGAGCTACAGAAGGCGCTGAGGGCCTGGGTAGCAGCCAGACATGCCAATGGGCAGCCTGGTAATCTCAGTGAGGAGGTGGAGGAGCCTATTTCCAGGGTGGATGTGCTTTTGGGTAGGGGGAACCCGCCAGGTCAGGCAGCAGCAGTCTGTCCCCAGAGGAGCTGGAGGACAGGCGGTAGGCAAGGCAGTTTGAGCTGCAGAAGCTCAGGCTGGAGAGTGAGCGGGAGGAGAAGAGATTGGCCATAGAAGAGAGGAAGATGCTCTTAGAACATGAGAGAGAACTGAAGGAGCTAGAACTTAGGAGTAAGTCAGGCTCAGATGGTGGCAGCAATTCGTCCAGAAAGGCAGACAGGATTGTGCACATTCCCAAGAACGTAGGCAAGGAGTTCAAGAAGGGGGATGACATACAAAGGTGGTTTCAGGGTTATGAGGCAGCCATACACATGAATGGAGTCCCTGAGGAGAATTGGGGAGCAGGATTGTGGCCACTTTTCCCTGAAGAAGCAAGGGATGCTCTGATAGCTTTGGGTAAGGGGTATCACCTCACCTATGCTGACATGAAGGATGCCCTTCTCACGAAGTATGGTCTTACTCCTGAAAAGTACAGGGATCAGTTCAGGTCCAGTAAGAAGTCTGATGCCAACACTTGGTTGGAATGTGTGGATGTGTTCTGCAGGTCGCTGGATGGTTGGGTAAAGGGCAGTAGTGTAACAGATTTTCAGGGGCTCTACAACTTGATTGCATGGGAGCACTTGTCTAGTCTATGTTTTGCAGATCTGCGCCAGCACCTAGTTGATAGTAAGCTAACTGACCCCAGGAAGCTTGCTATGGAAGCGGACCGCTGGGTGAGTACCAGGGTCCACAAGAAAGCGTTTGGGGAGACTCAGCCAAAGGTGGGCAGGGTCCCCAGCAGAAAGGTGGGGGGACAAGGGTAAAGCACAGGAGTTCTCTAAAGGGCCCCAAACTAGTACCCAGGGTAAAGGTTCCCAGCCCCCCGGTGATAAGAAGAAAGGGGTCTCCACAGGGAAGCCTGTGGAGAACGGCCCCCGCAAGTGTTATGCATGTGACCAGGTAGGTCACTTTAAGGGGGACCCCAAGTGCCCGAAGGGGACACAGCCACCCACCGGTGGACAGTCCAAAGTGTTGGCTAGTGTAGCGCTTGGGGAGGAGGGGTGCCCACAGGAGGGTGGGGATCCCGCAGAAATGACCCTTGTCTCACTAGGGGACAGTGAGTTGGTCCCAGGAAACCAGGTGCCCCCTAACACAAAGAAATATAGCACTTGGGTGACCATTAATGGGAACAGGGTAGAGGCTCTCAGAGATACTGGAGCCAGTGTGACCTCAGTCCGGTGTCACCTGGTGTCTGAGAAGCAAGTAGTCCCAGGAGCATTCCACCAAGTAGTTGCTGTCGACAACTCAGAGCGCCAATGTATGGTGGCACAGGTTCCCTTTGAATGGGGGGGTCTCAGGTCCCTTGAGGGTGGTTGTGAGCCCTACCATGCCTGTAGATTGTCTGCTAGGAAACGACCTGGAGCAGTCCTTATGGAAGGAGGTTGAGCTCAGGTCTCACTTGGAGATGCTTGGGTTGCCAGAGTGGGCATGCGTGTCTACTCGGTCAATGGCAGCCAAAAGGGTGATCAAGAGGACTTGGAGCCTGAAACAGTGGCCCAAGTCCCTGCCAAGAGAAAGGGCAGGGGCGCGGGAAACCGGCCCCGAAGTTCCCACGGACCGGGAGGAGGCGGACCTCGAGGGGACGCCCGGTGCCTACAGGGGAGCAAGTAGCCGAACTGGGAGACATCTCTGAGCTGACCCATTGGCAGCAAGAAGGGGGTCCCACCAGGGAGGAGTTCAGCAGGGAGCAGAACGAGTGCCCTACTCTGGAGGGTCTGCGGCGGCAGGCTGCAGACCAGGCAGCTGGTAATCAGTCCGGGTCACATCTGATCTACTGGGAGAGTGGTCTCCTATACAGTGAGCCTAAGGTTGCTGAGCCTGGGTCAGCCCGTGTGCTGGTGGTACCCCAGCGCTTCAGGACCTTCCTACTGGGTCTGGCTCATGACGTGCCTTTGGCAGGACATTTGGGGCAGGACAAGACCTTTGACAGGCTTGTCACCCACTTCTTTGGCCCCAAATGCGAAGGCAGTCAGATGCACACTGTAGGTCTTGCCAAACTTGCCAGGCAAGTGGTAAGAGTGGGAGGAAGGTCAAAGCTCCTCTCCAACCTTTCCCTGTTGTTGGAACACCCTTTGAAAGGGTAGGGATGGATATTGTGGGGCCACTGGATCCCAAGACAGCCATGGGCAACAGGTACATCCTGGTCTTGGTGGACCATGCCACCCGGTACCCGGAGGCAATCCCTCTCAGGACAACGACGGCGCCAGTGGTGGGCCGGGCGTTAATGGGGATCTTTTCCCGTGTGGGATTCCCCAGAGAGGTGGTTTCCGATAGGGGGACCAATTTCATATCGAAGTATATGACATCCCTGTGGAAGGAGTGTGGTGTAACCTACAAGTTCACCACTCCTTACCACCCACAAGGAAACGGTCTGGTGGAGAGATTCAACCAGACCTTGAAAGGCATGATCAAGGGTCTAACAGAACCCATGAGGCGTAAGTGGGACGTCCTCTTGCCATGCCTACTCTTTGCATACAGGGAGGTGCCTCAGAAGTCTCTTGGGTACAGCCCCTTTGAGCTCCTGTATGGCCACCCTGTCAGAGGACCTCTGAGTTTGGTAAAGGAAGGCTGGGAGGCAGCTCCCAGGAAAACTCCCCAGGATGTATTTAGCTACATGCTGGCCTTTAGAAACCAAACTGCCCGCTTCAGGAAACTCGCTCAGGCGAACCTAGAAGCAAGCCAGGAAGAAATGAAGAGATGGTATGACCAGAATGCCACTCTGGTCGAATTTCAACCTGGGCAAAAAGTGTGGGTCATGGCCCCAGTGGCACCTTGTGCCTTGCAGGACAAGTGGACTGGGCCATATGAGGTAAAGGAGCGCAAAAGTGACGTCACCTACCTGGTGGATTTGCAGGCTCCAAGGAACCCTTTGAGGGTCCTTCACGTGAACCGCCTCAAGCCCCACTTCGAGAGGTCCGAAGTGAGTATGCTCTTGGCGACAGATGATGGGGTAGAAGAGGAGAGTGAGCCTCTCCCTGACCTCCTGTCTACCAAGGAGCATGATGGGTCAGTAGAGGGTGTGATCCTCTCCCCTACTCTGACTCAGGAGCAGCAGGGGACTGTCGCCAGTTGTTGGGACAGTTCGCCCCACTGTTCTCTCTGACCCCTGGTGTTACTCACTGGTGTACCCATGACGTGGACACTGGTGACAGCCCTCCTGTGAAGCACAAGATTTACAGGTTGACTGACCGGGTCAGAGCCAGCATCAAGGAGGAGGTCTCTAAGATGTTGGCGTTAGGGGTGATTGAGCCCTCCCACAGTCCTTGGGCCAGCCCAGTGGTCTTGGTCCCAAAGGCTGCGGCGCCCGGTGCCACTCCGGTTTTGTGTGGACTACCGTGGGCTCAATGCAGTCACCAGGACTGACGCGCACCCCATCCCCAGAGCTGATGAGCTCATTGATCGGTTGGGAGCTGCCCGGTTCCTCAGCACGTTTGATTTGACGTCTGGGTACTGGCAGATTGCCTTACCCGATGGGGCCAAGGAGAGATCAGCATTCTCAACCCCAGAAGGTCATTACCAATTCCGGGTGATGCCCTTTGGGTTGAAGAATGCCCCTGCCACCTTTCAGAGGTTGGTCAATCAGGTGTTGGCTGGGCTGGAGGATTTCAGTGCCGCCTACCTGGATGACATTGCTGTGTTCAGTTCCAGCTGGGAAGAACATTTACAGCACCTTGAGAAAGTGTTGAGGGCTCTGCAAGGTGCAGGCCTCACGATCAAGGCCAGTAAGTGCCAGATCGGGCAGGGTTCTGTGGTGTACTTGGGACACCAGGTAGGAAGCGGCCAGGTGGCGCCCCTACAACCCAAGATTGACACCATTCTGGCTTGGGAACCCCCAAGACCCAGACAGAGGTGAGAGCCTTCTTAGGTCTCACCGGTTACTATAGGAGATTTGTTAAGGGCTATGGCACCATCGTTGCCCCCTTAACAGAGCTGACCTCTAAGAGGCAGCCCAGGAAAGTGATCTGGACTGAGTCCTGCCAGAAAGCTTTTGATGCCCTGAAGGCAGCCATGTGCACGGCGCCCGTGCTCAAGGCACCTGACTTCTCCAAGGAATTCGTCGTGCAGACTGACGCTTCAGAGCATGGTGTGGGAGCGGTGCTCTCACAACTGAACGAAGAGGGCCTGGATCAGCCTGTAGTCTTCCTTAGCAGGAGACTACTTCCCAGGGAACAGAGGTGGAGTGCCATAGAAAGGGAAGCTTTTGCTGTGGTCTGGGCGCTGAAGAAGTTGAGACCATACCTGTTTGGGACTCACTTCCGGGTTCAGACAGACCACAGGCCCCTCAGATGGTTGATGCAAATGAGGGGTGAGAATCCAAAACTGCTGAGGTGGTCCATCTCCCTACAGGGAATGGACTTTACGGTGGAACACCGTCCTGGTACCGAACACGCCAACGCAGATGGTCTGTCCAGGTTCTTCCGCCTTAGTGAAGAGAACTCCAATGGGGTTGGGTAGTTCTCCCTACTTTCAGCTGGAGGGGACATGTGTTAGACTTGGCATCTTTTGGCGTGTTTCCCCTGACTTTTTGCTTTCTGACCTCCCGGTTTTGACTCTGTTTTTGCTGGTGTAATGATTCTGCGCACTTTCCTCACTGCGGTCCAGTGGGAAAGTGCAAGTGCTCCTGTATAAAATGTGTTATGGATTGGTGTTTCCATGATTGGCCTATTTGGTTTATGTGTCAGTCCCTTGTAAAGTGCACTGCGAGTGCCAGGGCCTATAGACCAAATGCTGTTGGTGGGCTGCAGCACTGGGTTGTGCCACCCACGCAAACAGCCCGTAAAGTGTAACTCGGGCCTGCCATTGCAGAGCCTGTGCGCAGCCTGGGGCTGCCATGTCGACTTGGCAAGTGCACACACTTGCAAGTCCCTAAACCTTCCCTTTGCTACATGTTAGTCACCCCTAAGGTAGGCCCAAGGTACCCCTGTGGGCAGGGTGCGTTGTATGCGAAAGGTAGGACATGCCCTGGTGTGTGTGGCATGTCCTGATAGTGAATTACAGCCTAGTTCGTTTTTCACTATTGCAAGGCTACCTGTTCCCCTAGGCCAGAACGGGCAGTTTTGATTATTACAGCTTATAATCCTAACTGACCCCGGGAACATGGTAGAAATTCGAGTTTAGTATGCCTGGACTCAGAATGATAAAATGCATCTTTTAGTGAAGTTGGTTTTAACATTCTGTGTTTGAAAATACCACTTTTAGAAAGTGGGTATTTTCTTGTCTAACCATCCAAGCCTGCCTCCGCGAGGTTGTGTATTCCTTGTCTGGAATGTGAGTGACAGGGGCTGGGGGATGCCAGGAGACAGGGTGAGTCAGCACAGGGCTGAATAGCAAGATCTACATGTAGATGGGTGGGAGGGGTCGCACCTGGGCCCTGAATAGGACAGTGCCTTCCCTCCACAATGCTGGCTCCACCTCCTGTGGTGCGTCTGATGTCCCTGGCCTACTCACTGAAAGAAGGGACGGAGACTTGTCAACAAAGTGCTCCAGAACTGGTTTGGACTAGGCAAAGGCCTCTCTGCCTTCAGAGAACAAAGGAATTTGGGATATAAATATTGGGGCCCTGACCCCATGAATTTAGATCTCGCTGGAATCAAGGAACCTGCCAAGACGAAGAGCTGGAAGAGCTGCCAGGAGGAGTACTGCCCCTTTGCTGTGTTGTTGCTTTGTTGGGTTGGCCTGCAGTTGCTGCTTCTGCCTTGGGCAGTGAAAGGAAGGAACTTTCTACAAACTTGTGCTGAGTATCTCCAAGGGCCTGGAACCGAGATGGCCTCCTGTTAAGAAGTCTCAGGGACTGCAAAGACTTCACAAGCCTCTGGGTACCGCTTCTGGAACGCTGTTTCAGTTGCCACAGAGGAAGGGAACTGCAACCGACTCCGTCAACCGAATCCATCCCTGGCCGGTGACCTGTTTGCACCGCAGACCGCATCGCCCCGCTTCGCATCGCAACCCTGGTCTCACCGTGGGCGACGTCCGACGCCGCCAACATCGAGCCGCTGCTTGCACCGTGACCTGTGGGCACCGCAGTTCGCATCGCATCGCTTCACTGAACCAACCGGACCCGACCGACGCGGTCGCTGCAACTGGCTCAAGAGTCGAGACCGCACCGCATTTGGGGCACCGCTCGCACGTCTGCGACGCACCGCTCCGACTCGCACCGCTGTCCGACGCCAGCTCCCGCACTCCATCTAGGTCGCCTGCATCGCAACCTGTCAGCACCGCATCGAGCATCGTCTCACCCTGCATCGCACGCCTTGGACTCACCGACTCCGTCTGCACGACGCTCATCGAGCCGCTGCCTGCACCGCATCGAGGGACACCGCACCTTGCATCGCTCCGTCTTGCACCGCAACCGCGACGAACGCCGACCGGCTCGTACACTCCGTACCAGCCACAACGAGAAAGGTACTGTAACCGAGTCTGTTCATGACTCTGCTGGCCCGTATCGACGCGGTCGGCTGGAACTGTTAGACTCTGTGGTTTTCAGCATCGCGGTAGGCTCGGACGGAGCTACCGACTCGTACGAACTTTGCTTTTGTGCTATTCCGGCAAAGAAGAAGTTACCGTATCAAGCATTCATTCGTAAAGTATAGTATTGTGGATTTTTGTCGTAATTGGTCTTGTCTTGAGTATATAAAATATTGGTTATTTTTCTAAACTGGTGTGGTGTCCGTTTGTAGTGCTTACACTGTATTACTGTTGGTTATGTGCAAATGCTTTACACACGGCCTCTGAATTAAGCCTGACTGCTCGTGCCAAGCTACCACGAGGGTGAGCAGGGGTTACTTCACGAGTGTAACACCCTTACCCTGACTAGGAAGAAGGGTCCCTACTTGGACAAAGGTGCAAGCCCTTGCCAACTAGAGATCCCATTTCTAACACGCGCACTGCACAGTATTGCATTATCCCTGTTGTGCACCCTTCCCAGGCACACATACACCCAGTGCAGATACACTACACTTGCCCTGTGCAGCACTCCACACCAAACCGATGTAGGCCAAGGGGTGAGTTAAACACACAGCAGCAGAACTTGAATGAGTGAGCCTGTAGGTCTCATTCCAGTGACACAAATTAACAAGCATTTGCAATGCAATAGGTCTCACATTAGTGAAAGTTTAAGCTACGGGCGTTGCAAATGCTAATGTTTATTTATTTATTTTTTGTTAAAAAATATCCCAGCAATAGCATAAGTAATAGAAGAAATTCCACAAAGCAAGGAAAGGGTGCAGTACCACAGGCTGTTACTAGGTGTCCCCGAGGAGTTGTAAAGGGACCTCTATAAGCCACATAAGGTACTGCACCCTTAATGCAATTATAAATAGAAAAATGGCAGCTGAGCATACGTTTCCATTTGTTTTAATTGCAAGTGAGATTTTTGTTAGCTAAAAATGCACCATTGTTGTTAATTTAGCTAAATTAGCTAACAAAAATCTCACTTCTAATAAAAACAAATGGAAACGTATGCTGAGCTGCAATCTTTATTTTTATAATTGCATTAAGGGTGCAGTACCTCATCTGGCTAATAGAGGTCACTTTACAACTCAACAGAGACACCTTGTAACAGCCTGTGATACTGCACCCTTTCATTGCTTCGCGGAATATCTTTTATTACTTATGATACTGCTGGGATATTTTTTAACCCAAAAAAATAAATAAATAACAAACATTAGCATTTGCAACGTCAATAGCTCAAGGTTTCACTAATGCGAGACCTATCGCATTGCAAATGCTTGTTTTTATAGCACTTGCTATCCTATATCCTGTAGTTTGGTGGTGTATCACTTTAATAAAAATGCTGCCCTGGGTGGTTACCAAAACAAATGTTCTTTTTGGTCAAAATAAGCTACATATTGTTTAACACAGATGCCCTGGGAGGCGCAATGAAAACATAGCTTGTTTCAGTACCTGCTTTCTCAGTATTGGACAGGTAAAGCTAGCAGGCTAGTCCTCTGACAGAAAAAGAATGTTTCAGCCTCGAGAGAGAGAGAGATAGAGAATGATCGAGTGTGTGTGTGAAGGCTGGTAAGAGGGGTACAGCAATGATCAGGGCACAGGGCACTGAGTATTCAGCTATCTCCTCCGCTTACTGGAATTACACAACCAGTGTGCTGCATGGGCTCGCTTACCTTGGAACCATTTTTTTTCCAGGGATGGGATAGCAATAGGGGTGCACAAAATAGACAATATTCTTGGCGAAAGACTTAATGTTTGCGAACTTATACATATTAGGAGAAAAACATCTTGACGGTAACTCGAGTAACTTTTATCCACAAATTTACACCTAGCAAAGAAAATTAATATAAGACACAAGCAGGTATGTGCTCACAACTTATAATATATAGTTGTATAATTTCCTCACAAGATACAAAGATATCAGGGCTACTCTCCACTTCTGTAGAATAGTTACAACTTTGTACTCCCCTTCGTGGAATGCACCAATGTATGTGGACATCCTCTAACTAGAAACTGAGTTTGTGCGTTCCTTCCTAACAGTACCGGCACGGCATCTATGTGATTCCCACAGTAGACACACTGTTAATAGTTCATAGCTCTCTCAGTGGGTGGAGCCCCTTAATAACTGTTCAACGTACTGCTGCTAGATATTGAAAGTCCAAGAATCCTCCTCATTTAAGAGCACTCACGCTCTGCCAGCATCGCCATCTTGAAAAGGTAGAGGCTGCAGAGACAGAAATAGAAGCCCTTGGTACGCCTGTGATCCGATTGAGTAAGTTTTGGTCTGCCGTTAGACCTGGCTAATGCATAAACTGCGCATGGGCTCTGATGAACTTTACATGCAAGATCAATGTTGCTGTCCAGTCTCATATCACGTGCTTTCTATTTAGCCAAATCACACCTGTGCAGAAGGTATGGCTCGAGGGTATTCTGAGGCGCACAAGCATCTACACCTGGAAAATGGAAGGAAAGAGAAAGAATTAAAGAAACTAAGCTGCGTCTAAGCCAGCGATAGAGGTGCAGCTGGACGCATTCACGCGGGATAAGGGAGGGGCCGGGCGCGAGTGTTGTGGGAGGGGTGAGGGGGGTTGTGAGAGACATGGAGGCCTGTTTAAAATTAGCATATTGTGAAGCGCTTTATAATTAAAGAAAAAAAAACTCTTGGTAATGGCAAACTCATTCATCTCCTGCCCCCGCTCCACTAATTTATAGTAAACAACAAAAAAGAAAATGCATACGCCCATGTTTGGGGATCGCAGGGAACAAAAGAATATGTGCAGCCGCCTTTAATCCAACTGAGGTGTGCCGCTCGGTATGTGCTGTGCTGGTTAAACACATTTTTTAGAAAGCTTTTCCTACCTGCAATAGCATGTGCCTTGCTGATTAACCACATTTTTTAAAAAGCGTTCCCTGCCTGCAAGAGCAGATACTTGCAACAGCAGGCAGGAGAAAAGCATTTTGGGCGGCCCGGTATGTGTCGTGCTGGTTAAATAAATAAAAACATCTTAAAAAGCCATTGCAGGAAAGCATGTTGTGTCTGCAGTAGGACAAAATAATTAAAGAAAATAGTGCTCACAGACTAAATAAACATACAGTGTAACCACACACGTAAAAACTCCAGTCCTCATTGGAAGTTACAAATGCACACAAGGTGTTACTAAGGAGGAACAAACAAGCTTATTAACAAATCAGAAGCAACCATTTAGAAAGGACTGTAACAGGAGCCAATTGAAAAGATGGGTGTAGAGTGGGCAGAGCTTCAAGTCCATATCTGAATACAGCATGCCTCGCAGAGCAGCACATGTGCTGCCCTGGCTTGACTTAAAATGGTCCTGTTCACGCCTACTGGTCACTACACTGTATGCTGCCACCACCGTGCTGCTTAACTCCTGGTAAAGGCAGTAGCCTTTCACTACTATGAGGTTAGAGCTTTGGCAGCCCCTCCCAGTCCAACAAGACCGCAATCCATGAGACAGGCCTATGTCATGGCGCACACGCATGATCCGTGTTTACCTATGACAACAAAAATCAGATCCAGATATCAGTACAGTTGGGGCACTTAGGGCAGGGGTGCACGCCCATTACCATGCAGAAGACTTTTCCATCCCAACAACCTCTGTGGAATACCCTTGACCACGGTGTACTGCAAGCATTACCTTAGCCATAAAGGTCTATAGTCACTCTACACCATCGACCACACTGCTGGATGTCTTATAGATGATGTTAGGAACAATGTTTTATGCATTGCCGATGAAGGCATTATGGCTATGTCTATTTTACTTTGACAGAGTAAATCACATGGTTGACTGATTGATTGATCTCTCCCTTTTATAAATTCACAGTCACCCGCAAAGATTTTTTAGGTGCTATAGACGTTAATGGACAGAACAACACAGACTCTACAGAGTAACTGATTACCCATAGCTGTGAGGGATGTGCCAAGTTTAAAGACGTTTTATAAAAGGCCAAGCTCAGTTTCCAAGTGATGATGGTGCAAGAGAATTCTTGGTTTTTCAGGATAAAATGGTAGAGGTCCTGCCTTTAAATGTTTTATTTCTCCAATCTGGAACTTTCAGCAGATGATATTCACTGGGTCCTTGGTGGAGTTTAACAAACGGCTTTCTTCAGGAACAGAGGGTCTGTTACTTAATTGAGTTCAGAGTTGGGGTACATAGTGTTTTAATTTAGATTATGAAGGCCTAGATTTTTTCTCCATAGGGCCTATTGCCCCTAATCAATTCCAATTGTTTACCACTGATTTCTAGCGCCAGGATACCCTTCTGGGTGATTGTTTGTAATCTATAAATCTCTAAAATAGAATAGAAATGAATTTGATGCCAATGCAATTTGTTTGGGATGGGGTTAACATGACAATATTTTCATTCCCTCCGGCATTTCTCAACATATGTTGTTGTGTCAGGCGGAATTTGACTGCGCCTAGGAAGAGTGAATTGCAGTAATCCAGGGCTGTCAAAATAGCAGATGCAACTGCTGCTGCATGTCCTTCACTGGTAAGATAAGGCATAATTATGTGCAGTTGCTTTAGATGAAAAAAACAAGAATAGACCGTGAAATTTGGGAGGAGAGCTGAAGCTCTGAATCAACCTTAAAGTCTTGGATGATCATAATTTTGACTGGTGTTGGGCAAACAGCAAGTGAATGGTGCCAAACGTGTAATGCCCATAGGTCGGCACTCCGAACAGTGACCAAAACCTTGCTTTTACCAGAGTTAAGTTGGGCCTCTTAAATCATTTACAGTGTATGACTGGCATCATGGAGTCGGCCAATAGATGTTTCAGCTATTGTATTTTTTAATGCTGGGTGAGATTGTGAACCTGCTTTCTCCATTTAATCCTCAATCAATCAATCAGTATTTATAAAGCATGATAGGGTATCCAGGCACTTCTCACAGCGTACTCAAAGCAATCCTTCATGGTTTCCCAATGTCATCTTTCTTAATTAACATCTACATGGAACCTCTCACCATTCTGTGGTGGAGGTTGGGCACTAACTTCGGCACTATCTTCCACCCTCATGCCGATCACAAACTTCACCATAGTTAGGGGATTGGGAGCTCTGGAGATGTTAATTTGTACCATAACCTTTTAGTGGTTAAATCTAAAGAACTTAATTGGTTTTACCATCCCTTCATCTTGCGTCGTTTCTTTTTTCGGCCCTCTGTTGATCCAAGATGGGGAACCTTGGGGTTGTAATGGCTGCAGTAATTAAGCTGTCATTTCATCAAAATAAAGTGTGAAAAAAGAACGTACCTTTCCCTTGTGGTGGTTGGCACCTTACTCAGCCGGCGTCTAGATTACTTAAATGCTCTCTGCAGGTCTGCTGGTGTAGCAAATAAAGAGGCTGTAGAAAGTGCAACTTGCGGCTAGCATGCGACCAAAGTTCTTAAGTCATTTCATTGGAATGCGGTTAATGTTAAAATGTATTTTATTTGACGTCCTCATTACTAGTGTGGCATGCATCACTTTGGAGCCCGCTGGTGGAAGTTGTTTTCCCTCCAACTGAAAGCTGAAAATTCTGACTGGTGTTCACTGTTGATACTATTCCATTCAGGATGCTCCACCAATCAGAACTTACCACTCATTGTCCCACTTCTTACCATCAGGATGGCTAGTCTAGAAGGTTCTCTCTTTATGACACATTCCTCCTGTCCAAAGATGGAGCACAAATGTTGTAAAGTGGTCAACAGACAAATTGGCTTTATCATTTGCCCTTGTGTCTTTGATATTCATGAAGGCAATGTAATTTTATTTGTTAAAGGGTGTGGCTTTCACACCTTTCAGTGTGAGCCCTCAACTCGTACCACCTAAAATTTAAGTAAAAAAGGATATTTTGAAACCAAAAGAGGTACACATTTCAAATCTTTGTCAAAATACATCGCGCTGAATATGTTTTATGAAGTATCAAAGAAAGCAGGCATGAAGATTGTTAATTCTAGATCCCCCGATTGGAACGATCCGTTCTAATGAAAAAACCTTCGGATCGTATGGCCCAACCTCGCATTCTCTCGCGCGCACCTCATCATGGTACGCCCTAAAAGTACAGACCCAAACGCTAAAACGCATCACAAACAACCTTGCCCTAATGGTTGTAAGGTGAAGATATCTGCGATCGACTCAGTGGGCGGGGTGTTCAATAATCAAAGAAACACAGCAAGGGCAAATGGATGCATTTAATGTTTTTATGCATTTAATTATTCGGACTCCAGCAGTGCTCGAGCTAACGTGGGTTACTTTAAACAAGCACTTAACAGCCATTTAATCGGATGACACACTCTAACAGAATTATTGCTGCGCCTTTTATATGAAAACATTGAGAAATGACAAGCATGTTACAAGACCGTTTTAAGTGCTCTTCTGTGCAAATCAATTACTCCTAATTGATTAGAAAGCGTGGAAATATGCTTCTTAGACGGCAATGATGATAGTGCATTAAACAAACACAAATACTCCCTGATTGACTAGAAAAAAGAGACTGTACTATATAAGTGCCCCACCACAGGCAAACGAAAAAGCAAATCGTTCAAAACACAGTTTGAAAATATGTTCAAAAATCGTATTTTTCTGTTATGTTTATGTGTGGTTAGAGGTAACTTTAGGTGTCTACTAGAGTTTATGCAAACAATACCTAAAGTACACAGAGATGGGCAACGGGTAGGTATCCCCTAGTATTTTTGTCCAGTGCTTAATTTGTAAACAATTAAGTGCCAGGGCCCTTGTCAGGAGGCCACTGCAGCTTGCACCATCTATGGATCCTGCTATCACTCCCAATGACAGTACTAATACAACTACTAAACATCACACTCCTACTGGTGTGACAACTCAAGACTATTCCAGGCCCCTAAAGCTAGAAGAATGGCTTGGGTGGCAGGTAGTAGTCATTTTTTAATGTTTATTGAATTAATAAACAGCTATTGTTGTGCTCATTTTTAAATTTGACAAACAGCGCCACGATGTGGCAGACTGTAATAAGTGCCAGTGCTGACCATCAAATGACAGTGCTGAGCACAGGAAACCGCCAGCTCAAATTAAGCACTGAATTTGTCTTACCAAGACTTTTAAATTTCCTTGAGTATTCCCCACCCTTCATATACTATTTTATTGCTGCCAAACACATATACATCCCAGATTGCAATTTCTATTTGTTTGACAATTGTTCATTGCCCCATTCCCTGGCACTATCCCTCTTGGCAACTATAAAACCCAACATGCAAAACTTCAGCTTAAGTCTACGGAGGTCAACATCATTCAGGATCATTAATGTGCCAAACTGAGAGATGCCTGGTATGTTATATTCTAACATTGCAGTCAACAATGTATTGTGGCTCTCCAATACCTTTGTATTTTGGCATATCCCAGGATAATATGCAGAAACGTTATGTCTTACATGCTATATTTTGTGCAAGTGTTCATTTCAGTTCTGCCCATTTTGTATTGTCTACTTCTATTGTAGCAAGCCATATGCAGTACTTTCAGATGGATTTAACTAAACCTTGATTTTATGGCCACCTATTTTGGTGCATCAATGTGCCTTCCCAATCAATATCTTCCATCAGGCTGAGATCTCTTTCTTAGGACTCCTTCAGCTTCTTAAGATTGCCAGATTTATTGTTATGGAGTGTATTATATATAAATGACACCACTTGTTTCCCCTGTTGGTTCTCTACCTTCTAACGGGGTATGGTCTGGTACCTCCACCCAGTTCACCCTCTTTGTTGGTAAGGTGTGTCTAAGTTGAGTGTATTTATAAATTTGGGTGCTTGAGAATTTGTATTGCTCCTGTTGTGCTGAGAACGTTTTTATCCCACCACCAACTGGGTAGTCCTGACAAAAATGCTTAAACCAGCCCGCTACCTCCATCTACTCATGCAATCTCTCTCTTTCTAGCCATCTATTCTCTTTCTGTCCTCTTTCTTCTCCCTCTCTGATTGTTTTCTCACTACCTCCGCCCTCCCTCTCTCTATTTCTCGCTCTCTAGCAGACTTCCCGTGCCTGGTGCAATTAAGCTCTGGGAGCTGGGGAGAGTGACAGAGGCACCAGGAGCGGCCCTAGACTTTCAAAACTGCCTACCGGGAAATGCCTGGTGGAATGAAAGGCCTGTCCGGCCCTGAATCCACTATAGCTCCTATTTGGAGATCCCTACAAGGTTCCACTGCTGAACGCCTCTCAATTTGCGCACCTCTTTTAGCATTCCTTCCTTCCACTTAGGTTTTCTTTCGTTACCTTTCCCCAGCATCCCATGCTTCTAGTGGCTCTATCCCAGACCTTCAGTGCTCTCTGAGTCAGTGATAGTAAGTCTTTTCTCCCCCTCTCCCCATATATGTAATGTTGGTATCAAATGGTGCTATAAGATGCCTTTACAGTCTTGTCGCTGGATAGTTCCTTGAGGTGTATACCTAGGCTTTCCTGTTTTCAGTTTCTATTTTTGGTAAATTCTGGTGGGGTTTTTTCAGTGTTTTCAAGTGATTTCAATATCTTTAAAAAACAGTGGTTATCAGTGATTACACATTTTCGTGCCATTAAAAACAACAGAAACAGTGTTTTTCTGGTGTTTATGGAACATTTTGCTTTTATTTGCTTTCTGCACTGATAATGCATGGTATATGGACAGTGCACACAGTGTATATGATGTCCAAATACATTTTTACAAATCAAACCTATTGTAGTAGACCATACAATACTTCTTCTGTGAGTCTTTGGTCATGCGCGCTCGCTCTTTTCTTCCCATGTAAACTTTTATCTGTGAAAAGGCCCTCTCAACGTTGACGTGTGAGATGGGCAGTGCCAAAACAGCCAGTACACAATTTACTAACTCTGGCCACTGATGCAGCTTTCCATGCCAATACTGGTGCACCTGAAGATTGTGATTCTCTGGGACAGGTTCGGCAACAAATGCTTTGAACTGGGCGCATATGCCCTCAGTGTTATTAAAGCGGTCAAAAATTAAGCAGCACTTTTGAAAGACTGGAGAAAATTCCCCTTTATGGAAGGGATCTAGAACTTGTGCAGAGTACCACAGTGAGGCTTCATTGACTTCAAATGCCATGGTTGGTGAAAGGACATTTCTATGCAACATTGCAAGCCATTCCTCATACATTGTAAAATAAAATGTCCTGAATTGCTTCTCAACATTTCTTTGCTTACCAAGTGGCAAGTACTCTAACATGGAAAATGTTGCAGTGCCACAGTCACAAAAGTGTTGCCCAGCCTACCCTCAAGGAGATGTTTCACATCTACACCAATTATGCTGAACACTTGGTAGACAAGGGTGTTTTCAGACTCTAGACTTTTTATTATGTCCACTACAGCAGTCATGTTTTTCTGTAAAAATCTAAGAATGCAGTACAGTGTACTTTTTTGACATCACTATCAATATGCGACCGATGACCATCACATTACTTGCCTTTGGCATCATCACTCAGCAAAAAGTCTGTAAATGGTTGCCACATGGATAATATAGCATTCACAGCATCTACGACTGAGAATCCCCAGCTAAATGGCACAGTTGGGATGACTCTTTCTTTGATGGCACACAAAGCACAAAATGAGAAATATTTGCGTTTTAGTTCCTGCACATAAAACAGCAGTGCACCAGAATGGACTAAAAAGTCAATAGCATTCTTCATTAACTATGAAGATTGTAAAGATGCTTTCAGCATACCATCTAGCAAGGGGCAAGGATCTTTTACAGGGAAGCACTTCAGCTAAGGTATCGATTTTGACAGGTCATCCCACAACCTTCTCATATACGTAGCTGAATCTCTGCAAATACAAACAATATCACTCCAATCTTTGTTGAACTTGGTAGGAATTTTTGCAGCAGCATTTCAAGGGACACTGCTTTTCATGTTTTCCAAACGTCTGGTGTCATGTTTTCACCACTATCCCAGTTGCTTGGTGACAGTACTCTTTTCACATATACCTGTCACTACACCATGCATTGAATGTTTAAAGCCTTGGGTGTTTGGCAATTCACCTACTGTCAATACTGACTTGTAGAAAAGGGGGCTGATGTATTAAGGCTTTTTACCCATTCTCTGTGGGTAAATGTGATGGTACGTAATGGTAAAGATTCTTATGAAACCCACCATTTTACATATCAGTGAAAGAAACAAACATAGCCAAAATATCAAATATGATTTAGTTATTTCCCGATTCTCTACAGTTTATTAAATAATTAAACAAGACCTAAAACATGCTTCTACAACCGGACTCTTTAGACCAAAGACCACAAAACTGAAAAAAGGAAGAAGAAACAATATTTTAGTGACATCCTCAAACAACAAAACTCAAGCAGAATAATGTTAGCCCAGTCTTTCTTGCTGCTACCTTGTATAACAAAGTTACATTGTATTGGCCCCTTCTGGATGAAATAAAAATGATCCTTTCACTCTCTTCTTTCTTTCTTTGAATGACATTTAGTTTGTGGTTGTGCAGGTGTTTTTTCAGTGTTTATATGTTTACACTTGTGAGGGCTATTTCCCTTTTGGTAGGGTTTTATCAGTTATTATAGGTTTAAACCTAAAACAGGAAAGCCTATGTATACCCAATCATGTATGATCTGGAGCTGGGAGGCCCAGTAGTAAGTGCTCACATCTGGCAGTGCCCCCCACCTACCCCCATTATACACTGACCTGTACAGTGTTTGTAGGGCTGCTCTTTCACATTTTTGATCTGCTCACTCTAAAGCCACTGGGTGTTGGGATTGTCACTCATGTTGATGGAGTTTTTTCTCTTTACCAGCTTTGCACATTTAATTCAGAAAGCCTTTGCAGGAATCCGACTGGGAGAGTGCACTCCTCCCTGCTTGGGCATCCCTCGAACGGGATATGATCAGTCTTCAAACAGCACTATAAATTGAATGTCTCGCCTTTCCTCTACATTTGAGCAGCCCGCCCCCACTCATGCAAACATCACACACATTAAACATACTAGGGAGCAGCAGTGTAGGATGAACGATTTCCAACGGTTGACAAGAGACAGCTATAGCTGTCAGACACAGCTTATGCAAGCAACACATAACATATACAGCAAGAGCCAATGGGTCACCACCCTTTAGCTGTTGCTTATTGGAAGTCTTATTCATATTTTGGGTCAGCCCACTCTACAGTCATTGTGTGCTGCAACTGTCAGTCGAGGCATAGATAGTGCTTCCTGCTTACCAGCTTCGGGCATTTAATTCATAAAATTGTTTTATGAGTCCCCCAGCAAGGGACTCTCTTATTTCCTGTCTGCAGAACCTCCTCTCTGCCCTTGCAAGTGTTGGCCACCCCTCAAAGCCCTTAATATACTAAATCCTTTGCAGCTTGTGCATATGTCAGAGCTCCTGGATGTGCAGAAACTCCACACATCAATGCCGTCGTCATAAACGTCAGTGTGCATGCATCCTGGGTGACGGTCATGGCTTCCAATCCTGTCGACGCAAGCTTACAAGACTTCTACATATCGTGCATTACACGGCAATGGGGGTCTGTCTAGCTGCAGGGAATCAAGGCAGTGCGATAGAGCCCAAAAAAAACAAAAAGAGTTGGGCTTTTTTTCCATTCAGTCTTGTTTGTTACTTTCCTTTCATTCTGGCAATCTGACTTTTTTCCATTTTATAAATGTGGGATTAAGTATAAGAATTAAAATAAAAACCTGGACTGGAAAAGAGCATTGCTACATGAACTACTGTACTGGAATTGTTATACATAGGCGTTTGAGGCACTGTTCAAAATATAGGGGAAAACATATCTTCTTTAAGAGACTGGCTGCCCAACACGCTCGGAGTGGACAATGGGAGACTCCTCCCCTCCCCACCATTATGTCACTTTCGGTGATGATGCATGTGAGTCTTATAGGTCCATCAGCACGGCTTGGAATGGATTTCGTCCCATGTTGTATCAGCCATGGAAGGAGCAGGTACTGACAAACTGCTGCGTCGTGGGCACCGTAACAAGAGAGTTACAGTTCACTGTACCAGTCGTTTAGTGATTTCATTTAGCAATCAGCGGCTCTCTCCAATAACAGTTGAAATGCAATGTTTTACAATTCTGAAAGGAATCAGTTTGATGCGTTTTATATTTTATAAACATTTAGGATGGTAATTGGTGGAGCTAGTTAAATCACAAAATGCAGTGCTTTCCTCTTGTATTCTGTAGTGGAGTTTATGTCTGACTCTGCACTTAAAACACACAAATTATTCTATAAAATGGCATCCCCCTTAGTCAATGCTCTACCCAAAGTGCGTCATCAAAACATCACCAGTAAACACCTGTTATTTACAGCTCTCTGAGAAACCATAGGTATGTGATGAGAGGAGCTTTGCACGTAAACTCAACCCTTACATGGAGCTGCTTGGTGCTCTTCTCAAAGATAAGAGCGTTAACATTCACAGGTACGCCAATGATACACAACACACAACTCTACATAAAAGTCTCCCCTGTGTCAGACATCAAAATCCTCAAGCACTGCTTGCACATAATCCAGACCTGGATGTCCAGTGCCTACCTGAAGTTCAATCCAACCAAGACAGAATTCCTGTCATTTACCGAGAACAACAAACAAGAAAAAGTACAAACCTTGCCAATTACATGACCTGCGATGGCTTCAAACCCAAACCTTCACCGAATGCCAAGTCACTTGGATTCACCCTGGACACCAACCTCACCCTCAAGGAACACAATGCCAAAAAACAAAGACACCTGGAAATAGCTCTCTTCTAAAGAAAGTCAAACAGTTTCTTCCAGAAAGCGACCTCACAACTGCTGCCCTTGTGCTCTCCCATCTGGATGGTGGTAATACCCTACTCCATGACCTCCTTGACTCCACACTGGCACCACTTAATGGCATCCTACATGCCACAGCATGTCTCACCCAGGGTCTGAAGAAATATGATCACATACCTCCATCCTGATGGAACTTCAAATGCTCCTCTTGCCGGCCCATACCATCTTCCAAATCAGATGCATCATGTATAAAAGCATCACAAATAGCAAACCAGCTTGTCTTGCAGATAGGTTCACCATCACTGCTGATTCTGAGCACACATACAGCCAGAACACCATCAGACTGCAACCCAGAAAGTGTAATAAAACAAATGTAAAAGAAGACAGCAGACCTTTTCCATCTATACATGCATAGATAGATAGATAGATACATTTTTATTGTTTCAAGTTATTAAAAACCATCACAATGTAGCAAGTAGAATAAAATAATGAGACATTGTGAAAGCGACAAGTTAAAAGTCTGACAAGTGACCGGTTTCCAAACAGTACCGTAAAACAGAGTGGAATAATGAAACATTGTAACACGACAGATAAAAAGTCCAGCAGCTCGAAAGAAGACCAGTTTCCATAAAGTGTCAATGCTCTGATTGTGAATAAATTAAAACTATTTCTAAAAAATAAGGTTCTTAAGCTTTCCTGTAGTTAAAAAACACAAGAATACTTAGGGATTTGATGGTACGAGGGCCAGTAGTTTTGGGGTTTCTTTGAGAAATTTAACGCCCCGGGCTGTTAATTGTGGATTCCTACCACTCAGGAAGGCAAGAATAGTGGAGTTACAGTCTCTTATGCCTAAATTATGAAACAGCGGTTTCAGCCAAAAGTCTCTAAGGTTTTTTAAAACTGGGCAGACACATATCACGTGTGCTAGGGTTTCCTTTGGGAAGTTACATAATCCACATTGTTGATCGAGAGACCCAGTTAGTCTTCTGAATTTATAGGCCTTTAAAGGGATGAGCTCACATCTCAGTCTCATTAGCTCTTTCTTAATTAGTATTTTCATGTGTGAAGCTAGGTATGTGGCTCTTCCTGTGTCTTGATATAGGGGGTTGCATAAATTAACGTGAGCATTCGAAGACAGTTCATGAACATCAGTGACCCTTGATAGGATCCTCGCCGATTTTAACAGTAGTTTTGCTGAAAGCTTTGCAGACAGGCTAGGGAGTGGGACAATTGCCGTTTCCAAGGCTTTCATTGCTTCCATCAAGTAACATTCCCATGGAAGAGATTTATGAAAAATGCATCGATGGATCATTTCCTTTAGTGACCCTGGGTCTGCAGTGCTCAGCTTTCCGTAATATCCCAGAAATCTGGCTTTTGCTGTTAATATCGGTTTGCAAAGCTCGAGTTCCAGACGCACCTGTGAGAACGGCGCACCATTAGGAAGGTTAAAAAGTCGTCTGTAACACATTAGTTGGGCTTTGTCCAGCCAGACGGAAATATTGTCATTAAAAATCAGGGTTCCATACGCGAGAGTGGGTATTAATTTGGCATTAATTATATTGCAAATGGCCCGTGAGATCTGGCCCATTAATTGACCAAGCTAGCCTTTTAAAATTCATTATCATTGACAAGGTGGATATTTTCAGGTGCTCGAAGTGTGTAGCATGTGAGCCACAGGAGTTGAAATTGATGCACAAGTATTTTAAACTGGTTACTTGTTCGAACACTGCGTTGTTTATACTGAAATTGAATTTAGCCGGCCTTTTTTTTCCTCAGACCATAGACCATTATTTTTGTTTTGCTATAATTGATTTCAAGCTTATTCTCTACACAGTAATCCACAAGGGTCGTCTCTGAACGCTGCAGTCCAACGGCTGTGTGATCGAAAAGTAAAGTGTCGTCTGCATACTGGAGACAATGTATGTGATGCCCAGCAAACTTCGGGGGTACTGCTTTAGCTGCCTCTAATGCTTTGTTAATGTCAGCCAGATAGCGGTTAAACAGCAATGGCGCCAATACGGAGTCTTGTTTCACTCCGGTTGAGGTCTTAATTTCATGGGTGGTGGCTCTATCAGGTGTTACTTTTATTTGTAACCATGTGTCGGAGTATAGGCTTATGATAGCTCCCAAAGGGCCTTCGGGTATACCCCACATAGAAACTTTTTCCATAGCCTCCCTCTATCCACTCTATCGAAGGCAGTTTTAAAATCCATAGAGGCCACATATAGTAGTGGAGAATTAACGGCGTTCGCAATTTTGATGAGCGCAGCAAGAATCATCACGTTATCTTCAGTTCCATGTCCGCCCCTAAAGCTGGTTTGGGTGATTGGATAAGGGACTTGGAGCTGGACCATTCTTCAAGTTCATTATTTAAGATTTTTCAAAGCATTTATCATCTACATCCATTAGGGCAATGAGTCGGAAGTGGGCCGGGTTATCACATGGGCCCTTTTTAGGTCTCGCCTAGAGCGTAGCGCTGCTCTAGGAGTGACTTTTAGGAATCGGTCAGCTCTTTTCAAGCACTCGTGCTTGTGCTGGCATCCACCTTGCGGGAGCGAGCAGCGGCACGCGTGCTAATTGAAAACAGATGGCCCGCGCGCCGCTGCTCGCTCCCGCAAGGTGGAGCACAAGCACGAGTGCTTGAAAAGCTTGAATTAGCGTGGTCGCTTTCACCACGCTAATTCGAAACAGATGGCACCCTGCGCCCAATTGTTAATTAGCGCGGCCTCGGGGTGCCGGGAGCGGCGTGTGACCAGCGCTTGTTTAAACTGAGCCTGCGGCTGCTTGAACCAGTTCAAGCGGGTGATTGTTTTATAAACACGTTTTTCTTTTCTTTTTTTGTGTGTGCAGAACGGAACGGAAAGAATGCATTATTTGCCCTGGAGACGCAAACACGGCACCTCCGAAATCTCTTCACTTACCACACTGTTAGGTGGATTACGTCATGGGCAAGGAATGCACAACCGTTTCCTCTGTTGACCTTGACGGGGTGCTCCCCGGCCCTTTGTAATTACAGCAGAGATTGAAAAGGCAGAGCAGATCTCAGCTGTCAGACTAAACTAAATTAACAATTGCCTCTGCACACTTTGCTTGTAAACAGAGCAACATACAGGTTTATACATATGATCCAGGCCAGTCACTCGCCCCACCTATGGACATGAAGGGCACGGTCTTCAGAGGTTTGACATCTTTTCTGGGCATCGGCAGAGTCTGTTCAGAAGGGACCAGCCATGTGCGCGCACTCAGCGCTTTCATTCCATCTTTAAAAGTGCCTCGCTTTTTGGTCTAGCTCCTCACCCCACAAACAAGCACAGGTTTCTGTTTTTCCTTCCAGAGCGATTCACACGCGCGGCGGCAAAAGTGAAAGCGAGGAATGCAGTTACCAGCAACACGAGCGCACGCACCACTCGCGGGACGCTGTAGCGCTTTCACTCCATCTATAAAAGTGCCTCGCTTTTTGGTGTAGCTCCTCGCCCCACAAACAAGCACAGGTTTCTGTTTTTCCTTCCACTCCGGCTAAAGGCGGGTTATGATGAAAAGTTTGCAGTGAAGTTTCTGCAAAGCAGGCTCTCCCTCTCTCAGAAAGGAATAAGTGCTCTTCAGATACGTTGCTGTCAGAGGCGTGAGATCTGACTCTGTCTCGGGGACTTCACAGAGAGGGACAGAGCGAGGGGATGACTTGGCCTGAAGTGAGTGAGTGAATGGGAGAGGGAAGGAGTTTTGTCTATGAGTAAACCTATGATTAGGGAGGGGGAGGTCCAGCCCATATTCTGACAGGCTGCTTTCCGTATGCACACTTTTCCTAAAACACACCTCTCATATCATATCATATTATATTTTACTGTCATCACACACAGACTCATGCTCTCTCACCCCACCCCTCCCCACGTCCCTCCTTTCCCTGCTAACCCCTCGCTCCTTCCCTCCTAATCATTTACTGAGTACTTTGTTTCTAGTTCATACTCACTGGCGCCTTGTCTGTCTGCTCGCCCTGTGCGTGTGCTCACTAATTCCACTTCAGCAACTGAGTAAAACAATTATTCACGTTACATCTCTGTACAAGGAACGCTTCTGCACTTGGAGTCGCATGCTGCTATCAGTTTATTTTTATTCTTAGTTAAATTATAATGAAACCTCTCCACTTTTACTTATACACGTTGTCTCTGTTTTTTTTCTTTCTCTTTTGCGTCACTTTACATGTCTTTCTCCCCATTCCCTCTCTCTTTGGTTTCTCATTCCTCCACCTTCTCTCTCACCCTTTTTACGCCTTTCCCTTTGTTTTGCTGACACATTCTCCCTTACTCTTTCTCCATCTCTCTCTGTTTCACTTCATCTCACTGACTCTTTCTTTACCCCCTCTTCTCTCTCTACCCCATCCTATCCACTCCAATTAGTTTCTGTGCCCTTCCCTCTTAGTCTTCCACTCTCCTTTAGTCTCTCCCTGTTTAACCTTTTCTCTTTCTCTTCTTTTATTACTCTCTCTATTTTCTCTAGACCTTTCACTTACTCCTTTGCTCAAAATTCCCTCTCGCTAGTTCCATTGGCCTCTCCACAATGCTCTCCCCTTCTCCCTTTCCCTCTGCCAACTGTCTGCACATCTCTATAAGCGTTCCTCTCTCTCACTCAGCCCACACCTCCCTCTGTATTTTACACTCTCCTTTTCCTTCTTTTGGTCTCTTTCTTTCGAACCTCACTCCACCTGAGAAAAATCCTTCTTTCATTCTTTCGCCTCCACTATCTCTCTCCCGTCTCGATATTATTCATTATCTTGCACTCTCTCATCTCTCAGTCCTTCTCCATGTATTTCTTCCTCCCTAAGTCCCCACTCCCTCTTCTACTCCCTCCTCCTCCACTCTTTACCTGTTTCTCCTTCCCTTTCTTTCACTCTTTTTCTTCCACCCACCTCCAGGTTTCCTATTTCTATATCCCTCCCCACTGATCTCTCCTTCTCCTACTACTTCCATATCTCCTTATTCCTCTCTAGCTGACACCTCTCTCCAAGCTCTACATTCCTATCACGTACTTTTCTCTCTTACTTCCCTCGTTTGATCTCTCCCCTTCTACCTCTCCCACCTCACTATCCCTTCCTCTCTATCCAACTCCCCATTTTTATCTCTGTCTTCTCCACTATCGGTTTGGTTCACTTTCTTGCATTCTCTTGGTCTCTTTCTCTCTCACAGCATTATCTCATCAATATTTTCCCACCTCTGTCTCTTACATTGTTTCATGTCTCTGTTCCCTCCCCTCCATCTTTCTCTCTTTACCCCGCCGTTTTCCTTTCTTTCCCTCCTCCCCTCATATTCTCTCCTAATTCCCAAATTCCATCTTTATATTTTTGTTTCAGTCTCTTTGTCATTCATTCTCCATCGCTCCCTCTGTCTTCCTCTCCCGCTCACTAATTCTCTTACTCCCAATTTCTGTCTTTCTGTCTCTCTCATTTCAATATTTATTGGGATACTTTCCACACAAACTCTCTTGGACCGGAATCAGTCGTGCAATTTGGTGCACATACTCTATGCTGTCTAACTTGACCTGTCCCGGTTGCCCCCATACGATCCAGACTCTCCTTGGGTTACAGAAGTTTATGTTCCGTTTCGGCATAGAATGAATAGCCATATGTGTGATGAGTGTACAGTGGGGGTTTAGCTTCCCTTGGCATAGCCAATAGGTCTCGCCTTTGGGACCTTATAAGTGTTTAGTTATCCAGCACAATATCCTTGGTGCAACAACATTAACTGTTGCATAGCTAAACACTTATAAGGTCCCAAAGGCGAGACCTATTGGCTATGCCAATGCTTGTTATGGATTGGGGTGAGTATGGTGCCTCTCCACCTGTCCAGGACTGTGTTTTCCATTAAACAGTTTTTGAAGAGTGGCTCGAGAAGATCAGCCCAAGCTGCTGCTGCATCTTTGAAGATCTTTGTGGGGATGCCGTTCGGGCCAGGGGCTCCCGCAGCTCTGAAAGAAGCTAAGGTGCGCTTGATTAAATCCATAGTGAATGTAGCGCTGGACCACAATGATGTACTTTGAAGTGTGCCGGTGTCTTCCGGGAACTCTTCAAAATATTGTCTCCAGGCTGCCTACTAATTTATCAGGGTTGTATAGATTATGGATGTAATGGTTCCACTGCTCGATGGATACAGCTGGAAACTTCTTCCCATTGTTTTGATTTACTTTTCTCTTAACAAGAGACCAAAATTTTGTTGGGTTCTTTGTTTTTGTGACTTCATACAATTCAACCCACGCTTGATCTTCTCAGCCATAGCAATTTCCCAGACTTTTTGTCTGTACATCCTCTGTGCCTTCCTGACCTCCATTAGCATGCTCCCCATGGTAAAACCTCTACGGACCAGCCTCCGGAGTTTGTTTAGGTCACGTTTTAAGGGCCTCAATATGGGATTGTTGGTTTCATTTTCGTAGTGAGCTCTACCTGTTGTTTGTTGCTTGTGTGCCAATTTTGCTAGTAGTTTAGTCAGTAGAGTTTGCCATCTCAGCAAGGAAGTTAATTGTATTGATGTTTTACTCTACAGTTCTTTCCTCAGTTCTGCCAAATCTTACGGGGCCGGATTTACAGACCATTTTATTCTTTGTATCCCGCAGGTGCCCTCTTTTGTGCCAACTACATGTAGTTGCGGTAATTTCAAAGTCTCTCTGTGGATGGAACATAGAAGGGAAGCATGGTCGCTAATTGGAGAGTGGCAGACTTGGAAGTTGCTAATCCGGGAGAAATACTGGGAAGAAACCCAGATATAATCAATTAGCAAGGTTTAAAAACTAGTTGTGTGAGTAGGACTGGCTGGTTGATCCTTGCATGGCCTTCTGTTTAAGGTTCGTAGATCCAAGGCGTTTAAGGAGGAGTAAAATTTCTAGCCGGGTTTGTCTCACTTCTGGAGGCCCGGCACAATCTCCGGAATATTCCATTGGTTGTCCTCTTCTTGCTGCTCGGAAGACGTGTGGGATGTCCCAAGCAGAAACATATTAAAATCTCCTGCCAAGATCCAGAATTAGTTCGGATATTGTTGGCGTACAGCCTTGATCAAATTTAAAATCTTCAGCATGATTTATTTCTTTTTAGGTTGCTTTGGATTTATATATATATTTCCTAAGATTAACAATGGACTCATTTTTCGGTCAATGGATGATGTAGCTGCAAGCTTGAGAAAAATGCAAACTTCTGGAATAAATGCCATAATTGACTGCTCCATCTCAAGCGCTGTGTGGACCAGGATTGATACGCCTCCCGAGGCATGACCCCCTGATGTAGAGGGGGAGGCCAGTGCGCGGTATTCGTTGTGTTCGGGCCAGGAATTGTGTGCTAATTGCTAGGTCTCTTGTAGGCAAATTATATCTTTGGAGCATATTTCCTTAAGAGCTAAGGTGTCCTTTAGAAGGGAGATTAAGCCTGGTACATTCCATGAACACAGATTCAATACTGACTTGGTTATTTGTTTCGCTGGGATCTGGAGGCTCCTGTCCCCTTGAGTATTGCCTAAACTTCAGTGACTGTTCCTTGTGAGGCAGCACACTCTTTTGTTGGCTACATGGTCAGTTGAAATAGTGATACGTTCTGCTTGAAGCCGAGAGAAAGTCGACCCCTTCGAGGCGCACAATATTAAAGCCGAGTTCAGGTGAGGCGTGTTGTTTGCAAGAAGCCATGGGTACTTCGGTTTTATGGGCCTGCTTAGGCTTGCGCCCCATTCTGCCAGGGACTCTCGCTGTGCTTCTATCAGCCAGGAGATCTCTTTGTTTCTAAAGAGAACTTTGGTCGCGTCCTGAGGACTCCCTTTAGCCCTGGGGATGAACATGATATAGATCAACTCTATCTATACATGCAGGATCTAGAAAAGTACTCCTGTATCCATAACGACTACTCCAAAACTGCTCTAATTTAGTAAAGTGTTGACGTCTCACATCTATAAAGTACATTTAATCACAATGCAATAACCATCCACAACCCAGCTTCCTCTCCTATTGCTCGTTGATTTTATGCTGGTCTTTGACCATGTAGACCACTCTGTTGCCTTTTGGCTAGGGTCACACTATAGAAATACCATATAAATACATGCATGCATACATACATAGGGATTGACGAAACCAGTAGGTCTGGCTTTTTTGTCTGGAAATGCTTCTATGTTGATGGGCGAGGTTCTGAGCGTGGTTGTGTGCATACAGGAGTTGGGGAATGAGGGAATGAGTTAATGGATGGATGAATACAAACTTGTGATTTAACATAGAGGTCATATAGAATGACACAACCAACAAATGGCAATAAGCTGTGGCTGCTCTTAATGTGGCATAAGAACACTAATGAGCAATAACCTTAACCCTCACTTTAGAAGAAGGCTTTTACTCGGCTGTGGCCCTTGAGAGTCAAGCTAAACGCCACTGTCTTTGATCTTAAGAGAAGGTGGGGCCAAAATAGAGCTCCTCTCCTTGCGGGCTCCCACTCACTGGGAAAGGCAGGGGCTGGTGAGGAGACACTAAGCGGATGATAGCATGGTTTGCGGAGGAAGGCCTCTTGTCTCTGCCAGAGCCTCCAGTTAGGTTGATTCTAGGTTTGTGGAAATTTGCCATCACCTCCTTTCTCTCAGAACTTCGTTTAAAATCCCTGAAAGCAACAATCCTGAATAACAATGTATATTGCATTCAAATTTGAACATCTTTCTTCACTCCATTTATTTTGTCGAAAACAAGATAGTATCTGGTTACTTATAAAGGTCAAGGAATAAATTTATCTTGCAATATAAAAATACCTGCATTTAACAAACATACACTGCTGAAACAAACATTTCTCGATGACAGGCATGCCTTATGCCGGAGTCTCCTACTCCCTTGTGACATCAGCACAGAGAGTGGAAAGAGACCTTGAGGCAGAGGTGGCCACGGAGGAGGCTGAACATTCGTAGTGTTACATCCATTGGGGGTGTCAAGTCAGTGGCAGCATTGGATCTATGAAGGGGAAAGCTGCTGGAAATCACAAACTATTGGTAGTGTTGAAGACATGGAGAAACAAGAGGAGAAGGTGGCTAGACAGGAAAGATGAAAAGCAGCTGAGCAAAAGGAGAGAGTTAAAAGATGCAGCAAGTAGGTGACTGAAAGACCACTGTGTTTAACAAGCATTTGCAATGCAATAGGTCTTGCATTTGCGAGAGTTAGAGCTATTGGCGGTGTAAATGACAATGCCTTTTACCCATGTGCTTTCCTTTACAGTACAGTGGCCTTTGGGACCTTATGAGTGTTTAGCAATGCAGTATATTATCTTGGGTGCTGCCTGTGGTGTTCATCGGGGTAATCGGCTGGTTAAGAATCAAAGCTGTTTTGTGTAATGTCAGTAAAGACTGCACTCTTCCAGCCTTGCGCATTTTCATATGCTTGCGAGCATGTGCTCAAGGGGTTGGAATCCTAAGGATACACTCTAAGAGAGAGAGCCTTTTCAATGTGACCTAAATTCAGTTTGCAACGGCCTACCGCCATCCCCGCCTAGATCTAGAAAGCTTTTTTATGCAGCTTGGAACATATAACTAGAGCTGATTCATTTGCATCAGGACTTTAATTAGAAAATTGAAATATGGCCTTTTGTATGCAATGGAAGCCATGCTGTTTACAGACTGCGTCTCTGCAGTGAGCTGTCATCTGACATGTTCTGTCAGGCTGACTGTCTCTTATCTTCACTTGGAGACCCCTGTGTTTGTTTCTCAGCAACGCATGAAAAGCCTTTTCTCCAGGCTCTGTCTCGTGTGCCCCTGCTAGGCCCTGCCCACCCTTCGCTGTTTACAGTGGTTGCTCCTGGGGCTCGTAAGGACAGTATGGTGGCAGAGGCACTATATTATTTTTAAAGCAGGCTTGAAGTGTTTGCTTTGAATTAAAAATGTGTGAAATCTTAGAAAACCACACAACGCAAGCAAAAAGAATGGGGTTTTATTGCGAGCCTCTTGCTTGATTTTTTGGTTTGGAGCTAGCTAGGCTGCCGGTCCTTGTTTCATTCACAAAGAAAAACTGTGTGTATGTTCCTCGCTGTGGAGATGAGAGCGAAGGCAGCGATGAATTTCCCTCGGTTCTTCAAACAAACACTTCGGCTAGAGCAATGGAACCGCGGCCCATGTGTTCCTTGTCCGCCGGTAGTCTTAACAGACGCAACGGAAGCCATGCTGCTTGCAGATTGCGTCTCTGCAGCGTGCTGTCATCTGACATGTTCCATCAGGCTCACTGTCTCTTATCTTCCCTCGGAGCCCCCTCTGTTTCTTTATCAGCAACAGATGAAAAGCCCTTTCTCCAGGCTCTGTCTTGCGCGCTCCTTCTAAGCCCCGCCCACCCCTCATTGTTTACAGTGGTTGCTCCTGGGGCTCGTAAGGACAGTATAGTGGCAGAGCCACTATATTATTTTTAAAGCTGTTCTTACAGGAGATGCAGCTCCCCGTAGAAAAGAAAACACCCGCCTTTTGCCACTATTAGAGCGACATCAGGACCAGGGCAAGGGGAGGAGGCGTGCGGGGTTTAGAGAGTGGGAGGTGCCTGTTTGAGGAGGCTGGGCCTGCCCTGGGTGGTGCATGGCTTATCAAGCAGGAGGAATGCGATTACAACCGGGGAGAACAATGTGCCATCAGCCTTAGGGAAGAGCCTGGGCACTGCTTAGGTGTGTGCTCTCAGGAAGTGCCACCCCCACCACCGCCTCCCACTTCTCCCCAGAGAGCCTGAGTGTGCCTCATAATTCGGTGTGCTGGAGCACCAGGAGGAGTGGGAGGGGCTGCAATGCCTCTTTCCTTCTTACAAAGAAAACTTCAACAAGCCCAAGCTCCCTTAAAAGAAGCCCAAACTAAAAACACACACTCAAAGGACCGGGAGGCATGGCGCGGGGGCAGCACTAACACAACTGTGGCATTAAGAGAAGGTGGGAGGGAGGAATGCTATTGAAAAATCTAAGCAGCTATGGCACCAAAGCTGAACACAGGCAGACAGAAACAGAGCAGGAAACCAAGAAACTAAAATTGTCCCCCAAAGAACAGATAAAGAACCATAGCTTAATGACACAGTAGCTAGTCCCTGCTGCGTGGTAGGAACTGAAGTGAAAAAGGAGGGACACAGAGGCTGGACTGACCACTAGCAAGCACAGATTTTTAAAGGACAGTGAAACAAACTAATAAAAAGCGAGGGGGTGGCTTTAAGCCCACATGAGAAGTTACAACAGGTCTCGAATGCTCAACCTAAAAGGACTCACTTTTATACCCTGAATGATTCCAACTATTGCACTGGGGAGGGGGGCTCAGGGAACATCTCCCATTTATTAAGAACTGAGCATGTATGAGTGAAATTCCACTGAGCACTCATGCATGTGCTGAGATAGGATTGTGATGTTCTCCTGCTGTGGCCACTGTGCACTGTGTGCAGCAGATCACATTCATGCACTATACTACTATCTCCACGGCCTTGCCAATGCCTGCTGCAGAGAATGGCATCATCAAAGTACAGCAGGATAATGCGCACTCCTCTCTCTGGTGTGCCACAGTCTTTCCCTTGTGCTCTGTTTGTGTGCTCCTTGTGCTCCTGACACCAGGCCTTGTCTCTTGTATCAATCAATCAGTATTTGTAGAGTGCAGCACTGTCCCCCTAGGGGCATCTGGGCATGCCCTCCTAGCATCTTTTAAAGTGCCTTTATCAGATGTGTAGTTTAGACTTTTAGTTAAGAAGGTACGGACATTATTTCCTCAGAAACGTAATTAACATGGGTATTATTTCTCGTCAGAATGTACTGAGAGGTATTTTTATACTTTGCTACTTTAACATTGCTCTGATGGACATTACTTCTTTTGACGCAGTCTTTAGATTATTTTTATACCGATAATATTGGGCTAATTTTCTAAGAGTCAATCTTTAAGGAAATGCAGTTTTCTAGGGGAATTTTCTCCTGGTCTAAAATCTTAAAGTGTAATATTTCACTTTGCATTGCTTATTTGGGGATAATAAGTCTCCTGGTTTATTTTTCTGACGGCTAGAATTTCTTCAGGCACAGTCTGAGGGGAATTATTTCTCATTTACATGTTTTGTAATATTTACTTTGTAAGGAATCGACTACAGGTTCCTAGATAACTTTATAATAAATGAATGAGTTCAGTGACATGGTTATGCAAGTCAGGTAATGTAAATTAACTTCAACGAGTTGCAATCAAATCTTGAGTCAACTAAGACCCTTAATGTTAGTGAGACAGATCCCATAGGCCAGTGGGTTCAAAGAGCCAAACCTGTTGTAACTTAGTGGGTTGCAAAGGTTTTTTTGTATAAATAAATTTCAATGTGTTACTTCAAAAGCAGCTGGCTAAGTTGTGGCTGTGAGGAACTGGAGTTCTCCAGAGTGATTGTACCTGCTCTCTGATGTTCCAGCCTCCATGTATTTGGGGACTGAACTTACTCTGGCAGATTTTCAAGGTAGTGTAGAGGTGGTGGAGCAGTTTTTCTATGGAACCAATGGCACAGGATTTTTTTTGCCTGCTGCATAGTATATTTGTTTGTGTTTTGTACCCGACCAAGACCCAGTGGAGGGAATTTATGGTCACTTTTGTCTGTTTTTGTCTCTTCATGTTGAGGCACATTCTGGCTGCCTGGTTTTGTACTCCTTGGCAAAATCAATGTAGGTGATGTTTCAAAAGCACTTCATCAGCCCTATTTACACCGCAATCTAGAACGGTTCATTATTGTGGATTCTCCTACCCCTGTATTCACTTGTACTATTGTTTCACATATGTCATTGCTCGCCTGATTTTTAAGACATGAAACAATATTTTTGGCATTTCATTTTACACAGAATTGACATAATAATACGCAGTGTATAACTGACTATTTTGACTGTTGTAAGAAACATTAATTTAAAAAACAAAAGGCAAATTTTCAGTGCGCAAAGCATACCTCGTTAAGTCTTTTCAGTGCTTAGGCTGCAGAAATTTGTACTAATGTTTCTGTGCCAATAGATGAACACATTGTTACGCCCACAACCTGATAAAGACTGGGATACTCCCACTCTGGCCGCCAAGGGCTAGACAGATCCTAGGTCATCTTCTTCATGAGCCAGGACGGCCTGCCCTGACATCTATACAGGTCCCTCCTGCTGGATCCACTCCTGCCTTGGACAACTTGGCCGCTCAGATGGTTTATAATTAGGGCTCCCGGTTTTATGGTATTTATTTTTTTAACATTTCCGTCTGCATTTATCCATATTTATTTTTTGGGCATCTTATTGGTATTTATCCATATTTATTTTGTGTTTTAGGAATAAATAGAGTCATAATATGGTATATTTCCAAATTTACTTAACTAATAAACATGCACTCATACTTTGATGCCTGTTGCATTTTCGAAAATTAAGCGACAAATATAACATAACACTACACCCACACGTAAATATTAGCATGATATACAAATATATGTTAACATTTGCCTGTATTTAAGGTAATCCTGTTAACTTCCCAAGCTGTCTATCTGCCCAGCCGGTGGCCTGGAATTCATGAAGAGCAGCACGGATTGACACTCACAAGAAGTGCAATATTCTGTATTTTTCCACTTTTAAAAATAAATAGAAGCAGGAAACGCATTCTTTTCTGTCTGTATTTACCTGTAAAAAATCAGTAAAAATGGAAAACAGGGAGACTTATTTATAATGTACCCTGGTTTACCTTTTGCTTGTGGTCATGCTCTCTGTTTTTTATGCATGTAGTTCTTATATGCTTATTGGTTGTATCCTCCTTGATTCTTTCAATAAAGAACGCTTATACCAACAAAAAAACACACACTAGGATACTTAGGTTGGTTGTACAACTGGCTTACTAAAAACATCAACACATGCCAGATATTTCTTCAGACAGAAAGGAATGTGAAGGAACGTGAAACAGATTTTAGGCTTGTAGGGATTAAAGAATTGCATAATGCGTTCATTAAACTGATTGGATAAGAAGTAGCAAACAACATAGGGTTAAAGAGAGAGGAATCCATAAATAATGTAAGTTATGTGCAGCACAGTGTTTGAGATTTGGCCAACGGTGCCATTTCAGCGCAATACTAAAAGCCAAGCCTTGAGGCATTAGCCGTGCTTGACTTCCGAAGGCAGCAAGTGTGCAGATGGAACTGTTCTCGTGGTGAACTCAGACTGGATGAGGCTGTGACATCGCCAACTTCTCCTCGTTTCACAGTACATGTTTCTGAGAAATGGAAGCAAGTGCGATTCAAAGGGTTTCCATTGCGAACAACACAATGCACTTGATGCTCAATTGGTGCGGGTGGAGCCGGTTGGTGGGCAACGGCATTCATTTTTGGGACCAGGACTTATTTTTCATCATCAGGCTTTGACCCTGATAAACAGAGAGTGTAAGAAATTGGGTTATTGTTAGAGGGGAATGGAAGCCCTATTCAAGCAATAACCACAATCCTTGTCAGGGTGAACCACGGGAGTTATTAAATTAACTAAGTGGTCTTCAAACTTCTAATTGCAGTGCCCCCACTGTAAAAAAAGAAATCATCATGCCCCCCTCAATTTTTTCACAATTATTCTGATAAATTGTCAATGTTTAAATATGGTTAAATATAGTTAAACATTACAGTTAATCTCTGTTACCCCTTTTACACATACTCCCTGTCAGGATATAAATGACAAAAGTTGTTAGTGATGGCCCATTACAAAATGTCTTACACCCTCTCATGTTTTTATCACTTAAAACAAAGCAGGATGCTCCCCCTGGCCGGAGCCTGGCGCCTCCCAGAGATCACTTAAGCCCCCCAAGGGGGGACGCCCTCCAGTTTGAAGACCTCTAAATTAACCTGTGCTTACCCCCCTGGTAGCTTGGCACTAAAGCATTTAGGGGAAAAGAATAAAGTAGTTATGCAGTACACAAACAGTAATAAAGTGAAAACACAACACGAGAATAATAGAATACATTTCTTTTTTTTTTTTAATAAACTCTTTTTATTTGCAAAAAATAAACTTGTTGGTCATTACACACAGGGATTCATGATTAGTACGGTGTTGCATTCACAGATTCGTATACCAATATACCTCATTTTATGTTACAGCACACAAGATGGCCACAATACATAAATCATTACGGCGTTAACGGTTCTTCAAGGGAGGGGACCAAGGGGGGGTCACACAGATGTCCGCGATACTCGTTCCATTTAGTCCAAATTGCCACCCATTTCCGGGGACACCCCCGGGCCACATAGACTGTCTTCTCTCGCAGCATGCACCAGTCCATGTCATTCTTCCATGCACTTAGTGTTGGAGGTGCGCCCGCTCCCCATTGGCGTGCTATATTTCGTTTTGCAATCATCTGTCCCAGTGTCGCCCATATTTTGCCTTTTGCGGACAGGTCTGTGGGCTCCCAGATGTTTAAGATGCACCTTTTTATTTCGGGTCGCAGTTCTACCCCCCAGACAGTGTGCATACAGTTGTGCACCCATTTCCAGTAGGCTTGTATTAGCGGGCACTCCCAAATTATGTGGAGAAACGTCCCCACCTCCCCACACTGTCTCCTACAAAGCCCGTCCTCACTCCTACCCATCAACACTAGTCGTGTACCAGAGATGTAGACTCGGTGTAATATTTTGAGTTGTATCAGTCTTAGTTTTGCCGAAATCGCCACCTCCCTGGGGGAGGAAAGTGCCTCTCTCCATTCTTCGTCATCGATCTCAAGACCATCAGTCTCCCACTTTCTCCTAAGGGCAAGCAAGGGATCAGGGGTATGATGTATACGTTTTTGATATGTGAGGGAGATAGCCTTTTCCGGTAGATGGCCGTCAAGCAGTCTGTCCTCCAGGGGGGAGGACTCCGGGAGCATCGTGCCGGGTGGGATGGTAGACTGGAGTGAGTGTCTGATCTGCATGTACCGAAAATATTCAGTTTGCGCTAAGTCGTACTTTTGCTGTAGTGAGGCAAATGTCACTATACCATTGGGCCCCCATAGGTCTTTTATATGGGAGATCCCGATCAGGTCCCAGTTTCGAAACCCTTTTGTGCGACCCAGTGTACCCAACCTTTCGGAGACCCAAAGCGGGGTAGCCAAAGTGAGCTTATCAGCCCATCCTAGCTTGCGACTCACCATATGCCAGAGTTGGACAGAGTGCTTTGTAGGTCCTGTGAGTGGATATTTGTTAGGTCTAGAGTAGAGCGCAGCCTCAAAGTTCCCCCCCGGGAGGAGCCATCTGTCCATCCCATAGCCGGGATCATCCCCACCGCTATATGTGCCCTGGTTTATGGCTGAAAGGTGTGCCGCCCAGTAGTATTTCCGAATGTCTGGAAGTGCTATACCCCCATCGTACCACCCCAGTGTCAGCTTCTGGAGCGATATACGTGGCGGTCCAGCCCACAACAGGTCCCTCTGAGTAGCCTCGATATCTACAAAATACTTTTGTGGGACTAAATCTGGGTAGTTTTGGAGGGCATATAAAAAACGCGGAAGCGCCATCATCTTGAAAAGAGCTGCCCGACCCAGTAGAGACAACGGGAGCCTCTTCCAAATGGCGGTATCCCTTTTAAACCTTTGCAGAGGTGGGAGGAGATTCCGCTCGTATCGCGCCTTCACGTCCATGGAGATAAAGATTCCAAGGTATTTGAACCCCTCTGTGGCCACCTTGATCGGGCAATCGCGCGGAATTGAAGGAGGGGTGCCATGTAGGACGTAAAGCACTGATTTCTCCCAGTTGATACTGTAGCCTGAGTTTCTCCCAAAATTGGTGAAAATGTCTAGGGCAACTCTAAGGGACTTTGAGGGGGAGGCAAGATACAGAAGGATGTCATCCGCATAGAGCGAAATCCGGTCCTCCCACCCCTCTGCCCATCTGAGCCCCCGTAGTGAGAGGTCCTGTCGTATCCAGGCCGCAAGAGGCTCCAAGGAGAGGGCGAAAAGCAGGGGTGAGAGGGGGCAGCCCTGGCGCGTCCCCCTTTCCAGTGTGAAAACCTCTGAGATCTTATTATTTACCACCACCTGGGCTAATGGTTCGGTGTAGAGGAGGCGTACCCACCCAATGAAATTAGGACCGAAGCCCATCTTTTTTTAGGACCGCCATCATATAAGGCCATTCGAGCGTGTCGAATGCCATAGCTGCATCCAACGAGACCATGACCGCGTCTTCCTGGATCGTGTGGCAGCGTCCCAACACTCCGTGGAGTCGTCGCAAGTTGAGCGCAGTGTTGCGGTGCAGCATGAAGCCCGATTGGTCTGGGTGGACCAGTTTGGTGAGTATCGGCTTGATCCTGTTTGCGAGCAGCTTCGCGAGGATTTTGGGTTCAGCATTTAACAATGATATTGGCCTGTAAGAGGTGCACAGTTCTCTGGGTTTCCCTTCTTTAGGGATGGCCACCAACGTGGCGATGCGCTGGTCTCTCGGTAGTTTCCCCCGAACTCTACTATCCTCGAACATGTTTTTAAGGTGTTGACCCAGACGGTCAGGTTTGAGCTTGTACAGCTCAATAGGGAGACCATTTGGTCCTAGGGCTTTCCCAGGCTGGAGTTCCTTAATTGCCTTGGCCAGTTCTTCTACGGTGAGCACACCCTCCAAAGTTTCTCGATCGTCCTCAGAAAGGGTGGGCATCTTAATGTCGGCCAAAAGCGCAGAGGAATCCTCCTCCAGCCTCTCCGACCCCCTGCTGTATACTCTTTTGAAATGTGCTGCGAACTCGTTTATTATCTCCTGGGGTTCAGTGAGGAGGGCGCCCAATTCGGTCTGAAGCTCAGGCACCACCCTCTGCGCTCTCTGTTTTTTGTCTAACCAGGCTATTAGTTTGCCCGCTTTGTCCCCTTGGTCATACAATCGGCCGTCCCTGGCTCTCGCTAGGTTTTTAGCGGCGTCGGTGGCTAGCTCTTTATATTCGGCCGCTTTGAGCTGCATCTGGTGCAGAGGTCCCGGATTCCCGTCAACTTTTGCTGCCCCCTCTAACGCGAGAAGATCGCGCTAAATGGTAAGCATTTGTGTCTCCTTTTCTTTGCGCTGTCCGGTAATTATGGAGAGGGCTTCACCCCTCAGTACGGTTTTAAATGCTTCCCAGAGGACAGCAGGGGATTCCACCGTCCCAACGTTTTCTTGGAAGTATTGGTCTATCGAGCGGGTGATCTTCGTCTTGGTCTCCGGATTATGTAGGAACCAGGGGTTGATGGGCGCTACACAGCCTACCCTCTGTTCCCCGATAGTAAGGTGTGCCCATATAGGGAGTGGTCAGATATACCCCGTGCCAGATGTCTGATCTCTCGAATGGCAGTGTCATGCTGCAGAGGTGCGAGGATGTAGTCTATTCTAGAAAACGTGTGGTGTGGTCCCGAGAAGAATGTGTACTGCTGTAGGTTTGGATGGCGCATACGCCAGAGGTCAACCAATCCGAATGCCTCCAGGAGATTGGAGAGCCACATATGCCCAGTCGCAATATCTCAGGGTGGGTGCCTATCCATTCCTCCCGATACCACTGCATTGAAGTCCCCCCCAATTTGAAGCTGCCCCTCTGGAAGGGAAAGGAGAAGTCTACCCAAATCCTGATAAGACTGGGTTTGAACACCCGGTGGGATATAAACCGTGACCAAGTTGAGTGTGCGTCCCTCCCACCTCCCCGAGACCATCGTATAGCGCCCCAGCGGGTCGGTCTCCGAGTGTTCAATGACGAATGGAAAGTTACGGCGCAACAGCATGCGTACCCCGCGGGACCCCGAAGTGAAGCCGGCATGTGCTGCCAGTGTGTAGCCCCATCTGTGGAGTTCGTGGCATGTGTTACCGATAAGGTGCGTTTCTTGCATGAGGACGACATCTGGGAGATGGCGTTTAACAAATTGAAGAACTATACTCCTCTTGAGCTTGTCCCCCAACCCGTTAACGTTCCAACTAAGGATTTTAAGACTTTTATCCCACCTTGTAGCCATCACTGGAAGCTATCCAATTGCGCAATATGTAGCTCCTGCAACACCGCACCCGCCCATCAGTACATTCCCAACAAGACCAACTCAAACCCTCACCCCCCCAGGCATTGCCAAACATTACGACATAACAATGAAGCTGCTGTCCCCCCGCCTCCCCCCCCACCCTGCAACCCTGCCACGTAGGTTAATAACTACCCACATCCCCAACTAGCAGAGCGCCTTTCACCCCAAAAAAGGGGAAAAGAGAGAGAGAACCCCCCCTCCCTCCCCCAGAATAACTATTAGGTGGGGAAATGCTCTGGCACCAACTCCGGCCGCTGAACGGCCATCCCCATACATGTAGTAGCTCAGCAGGCAAATGCACACACCTTGCAAATAAATCCAGATGGCACCATCAGGCCCATCCCGCCCCCCACCAAATGCATCTATCAATGTCTCGTGGCCGGCCTGGAAGACTGCCTGTGAAGTGCATAGAATGAAAGTCAGGAGGCGTCTCCAGCCCCCATCGTCCAGATCCAGCCCGTGCCGGGCACGGAGAGCACATCACCACCCCCCGGGCCGGCATCGCCCCCGGAAGCCCACACCCCCAATAACATAGGAAAGATTTATACGTTACAAAACAGCTTGCCGAGGTCCGAGAATGTAGTCTCTCCAGTCAATGTGAGTCCACTAGCGTCCCTGATTGCCGCCCATGTCAGGGCTGCGAGACCTCGATCGCCATGAAAGCTGACTCGTTCTGTCGGTTTCTGGTCGTCCGTCCAGTGAGCCCGGTGACATGGCCCGGGTGTCTCTCCATTTGTCACCTGTAGCAGTTGCTGACTTCTGCGATGCGCCTCTGTCCAGCCAGTCCTGCACCTCCGAAGGCGTAGTGAAGAAAAGGGACTTGTCGCCAGCAATAATTTTGAGCTTTGCAGAGAAGAACATCATGTATTTAATGCCTTTGCCCCGAAGCGCCGCTTTCACCCCATCAAATGAGCGCCGGTCCCGTTGCACTTTAAGCGTAAAATCAGGAAAGAACCTGACCGTTGCGTTCTCGTATTGGAGGTCTCCCATCTGTCTGGCTGCCTGCAAGATGGCGTCCCGGTCCCTATAGTTGAGTATTTTTGCAATGATGGTCCTCGGTGGGGCCCCCGGTTTGGGCCTGGGGATCGGCGCACGGTGCGCCCTCTCGATGGAGAACATAGTTGAGAGCCGTTTCGGTTTCAAACAGTTGAGGATCAAATCTTCAAGGAAGAGGTCCATGCTAGGCCCTTCTGAACCTTCTGGAACGCCCACCACGCGAATGTTGTTCCGTCGGGCCCTCCCTTCCTGGTCCTCGAGCTTCAAGGCGACCTGTCGGTGCTGGTGTACAAGTTCGTTGACCCTCTGTTCGAGCTTCTTGGAGGATGCTTGGAGCTCCCGGATATCCGTCTCATTGGTCCTGGCCTTGTCCGACGTCTTGTTGAGGTCGGCGCGTATAAGGTTCATCTCAATGGACATCTTATCGATTTTCGTCTCGAGGGTGGTCCCTAGGGTTTGAATGGCCGCCATTATGGAAGCCAGGGAGGGCTCCGCCTGCACCGGTTGGCCCCCGGCCGCTCCCTCGGTCTGAGGGGCCGACATCGGGACTGCATATTTGTCGAGCTTGTTCGTCTGGGTAGCCGCCGCACCCTTAGGTTTCATTTTGCTGTCTCCTTTGTCCAGGCTGCCTCCAGCTGGGCTCCACCGGGGTCTTGTGATGTCTTCCCGTGGACGCTCAGTAGGCTGATACCGATAGGAATCTTCTGGTCGTCCCAGGTATAACTGCGCCGCGCTTTTTTGCGATCCCCACTGCCACCCAGCCGGGTCCTCGTTTGTTTTAACTGGCGGGCTCGCGGGCCTTTACTCCCCAGTCACGAGCGCGCGTTCCGCTCCAGCCAGGCCTCCTTTTCCCGCCACTGACCTCCAGTCCCCACTCAAGCCATCCAAGAGGGGACAGTGGGAGTGGTCTTCTTTGGCCTCTTTTGGCCCCTGTCCGCCCCTAGGGCTGTGCGCCCAGATCTCTATGCAGCCTTCAGTATTCGCTTCTGGGCAGGGCCGAGCTCTCTCGCCGCTTCATAGGCCACCTCACACTTCCCGCCTCAGGGGCTCTCCTCCGCTCGGGGGAGGCCCGTCCGGCAGTAGGTCGCCGGGGCAAAGGGAGGGGTTCCCACGCAGGCGGGGTCCTTCACGGATCACTTGATCCTTTGGCGCAATTTAGCGGAGCTCACCCGCAGTCTCCAACGCAGCCCCCAGTCAGCGATAGTCCTCAGGCCTCGCCGGGCCCCGCCGCAGGCCGGCAATTTCTCCCTCCTCCACACTTATGGTCGCGGCCTACTACTGGTCCCTCCTGCGATCCTGTAGCAGGGTTGATGTGGGCGCCGGGGTCCGGCCCCTCCCGGAGTGCAGGCGCCCCCACTAGGTTCACCGTCGGGCAGTTCCTTAGGCGGAGGGGATGAGTGTCCCCCTGCCGTCTCACGGGCCTTCCAGGCCGCCGCCGCTAGTGCTTGGCCTATCGTAATCCCGGAGGCGTCCCAGAGCCTCCGAGCCTCCACCTCGGGCGCTGTCCAGGAATTTCACCCAGGGGCCGCGGCTCGCTGCGCGACCCCCTGCCAGCGTTTATAGTGCAGTCGGTGGGGGCGCCGGGGCCCTGCCGCACCCTCGATGACAGGCACCGCCGCAGGCCCCAACGCCGGGGTGTTGCGTAGGCGGCCAACGGGCGCGCCCGCCACCCGACTTCCAGGCTCTCCCAGCCGCTGCCACAAGCACCCGATATGCCGCGGTCACCGAGGCGTCCCAGAGCCCCCGGATTTCAGTATCCGATGCCGCTTATGCTCTGGAGGGCATTCCCGCTCCTCCGATGTGCCGCCTGCAGGATATCAGACGGATTTTAGGGGAATTAGGGCTTCGCTCCGACGGAGCTCCCTTGTTAGGCGGCCATCGTCGCTGGCGCCAAGCCACGCCCCTCCTAGAATACATTTCTAATAAACAAATTGTTACAAGAACGAAAGAAACCCAATGAGTAGAACCGGAGATATCACATTTTGAAGTTTTACATAAAAATAGCATTTAAAAGCACACAGTGCCACTGGCGGTCATCTGGTCGTGCTAGACCGGGGGAAGGAGTTACCTTGTTGAAGTCCAGCACAAAGAGTTCAGTTCTCACTGGAGGAGGCCGCGAGAAGCAGGGAGAGCGTCGCGGATGGTCGTCGCTGCAGTGCGAAGAGCAGGCCAGGTGTCATGGGCTGTTATCGCTGTAGCCTGAAGAGCCCGTCAGGCGTTCCAGACGGTCGTTGCTGGAGCTTCGAGTTGGGAATCACCGTGGGCTGTTGTTGCTGCAGCATGGAGTGTGATTGCTGGTGATTGCTGTAGCAAGAAGAGCAGGTCTCACTAGAGCTTCGCGTTGGTGGTTGTCGCGAGCTGTAGAGTCTCGGTGTGAAGGGGCCCGTTCATGGTCTCGAAGAGCTTAAACTTCAGGATTTCACCTTTTCTTCTTTGAAGATCAGACTGATGCCAGCCAAGGGTCTAGGACCTAGAGGGGACCTCTTGGGGAATCAGGAACTCACTCCAGCAGGGCTCAGGCAGGTCCAATTGCAGGTCCAGGTGCAGCAGGTCAGCTGGGCAGTTGCAGGGAGGCCTCTGGAGCTTGTTATTTTCCTGTAGCTTAAACAGGAGGTCAGCCAACTGACACTTAGAGTCTCTCAAGTTAGCCTGTGATGAAGGTGAGCAGGTCCAATCTTCCTTCTCAGACAGCGAGGTAGTCCTCTGGCTGCAGGGCAGTCCTTCTTCCGTAATGTCCACAGGTCCAGTAGTGTTCTGCCGAGTGGCACTGGAGGTCCACTATTTATACCGGGTGCCAACCGTTTTGACGGGGGACTCCCTGTCCTACTCCCAGATCTGGTTCTGGAAAGTTCTTCCCCTTCCAACCTGTTCAAGGCTCCAAACTGTCTGGGGGTGACAAAAGGCAGACAGGCAAGCCTGCTGTCATATTCCTTTGTGAGTGTAGGAGGCAAAGCCTTTTAGAATGTAGGGCTGGGTATAGCCCATCCCAGTATTTTGCCAGGATGGCCGATCCTGCCCACACCTAAACCCCCTTTGTGTTACAGTCTGGAAGCAATACACAAACACCAACATCAGAGCCTTTCACAGTCATGTGACCCAGGACACTGGCAGAAGGCACAAACAGTGGTGGCTGGTACTTTTAGCAGGGAGGGATGTAGACCGGACACAAACGCACATATAAACACTGATTCACACCCATGCATTCACACACTCGTGCACACAACACACACACACACATCCATTCACAACACTCACTCTCAAATATTCATGCACGCACCAAACTTTTTAAAAAAAAATCACACTTACCTGCGCAGCGCTGCCTTGGAGGTCTCAGGACGATTGGGACTGCTGCCTTTCCTCATTGGCTGTCCTTAGGTCAGCCAGCGAGGGAAGGCAGCAGTCCCTCACTCGTCACAGAGTGGGATGGGGTCAGTGAGACTGCTGAACCCACCCTGTGATGAGGTGTCAGTGATTGGCACTTCAGGGCTTAGAACTGAAGTGCCCAGGTCCAGGCAATCAGTGACGTGCCTCCTCATCACGAGGGGGAGTGCCTTGAGGTGCTTTGCCAGGCAGAAGAGGTCACGCCCCCAGGAGCTGTGATATCTTCTTCCCGGAAAAGTTCAGCTCAGGCAGCCAGGAGCCTGTGCATTTAGAGCATGTCTAGCTCCTGGCTGCCTGACGCGAAGAAGAAGAGTGTCTTTTAGGCTGACTTTTGCTCAGCCTGACAGACCTTTTTTTGGGGGGCAAAAAGTGAGGAGGCGTAGCCCCTCAGCCCATTAGGATGGGCCGCGGCTGGGCACAAATGGTTCAGGACAAGAAAACGCCAACTTTCTAAAAGTCCATATCTAAACAATGGGGGACCCCAGGCAAAAACCGAAGGACCTGGGTATGAAATGGTACAAAAACAATTGGTCCCAACAGGAATATTAAAACAACAATAGTACCCAAAACATAGAAAACAGACACTAAAAAAAGTGTAAAACTGTCAGGTTTTATCATAAATTTCATCACAGATGCATTTTATTTTACTTTTATAGTTTTATAATTTTCTAATCAAGTTGCTCAGAAGTAAGTAAGAGAGTGATTGGAGAAAGTGCTCGTGAAAAAAATCAAGTAGAAGGCAAAGGTTTATTCATAAAATCAGTATATACAAATTCATACAAAAGAGGCCTGTTCGGAAAAAATTCTAAATTACTGATTGATAACGTCTTCTTTAATATCCTATGTCTTAGGAGCAAAGATAAGACGTGAATCGTATATCCGATACAGGTAGTTAGTATGTGTCGACGTTTCAACCCCAAGTGGAAGGCAGGTCAATAAACTCCTTGAAGGGGGTCTTCCTCAGGACAGAATAGAGAGCAACCTGTGTAAAAATTAAAGGGGGAGATCTAATCAATTCCCAGATCTTGAAAGTGTCTGTGTGCGGTACTACAAATGGGTGGAGTGACTCACCTAAAACAACCACTGGTCAGAGACTGGTGGGAGGGCCTCAAATCCAGGGCCAGCCGGCTCCAGGGGGCCGATAATTTGGTACTGTTAGATGACCACAAGGATCCAACCACTCGACATGCTGGAAATTATAAGGCATGACCGTTAGCCAAACGAAAGTAGGATTTAATCTATACAGAGCACGATGTGAAGGGAACTCACCTATATGGGAATGAATCACCTTATGTGCCCATCGGTATCCAAAATGACCGTGTGGCGTATAGATTGGGAAAAAATCCTAGGTCCAGAGTAAATCCTATGACAGGAGTGTAGCTGAAATTGAAATTGAAAACACCCTGGAATGAATATGGTTGCAGGCTAAATGGACTAGATAGTGACTGTATTAAAGTATATCAAAAGCACTTACCCCCGTAACCAAGACGAGGGTCTCAAAGTGTAGACTGAATCCAATGACTTGCAAAGCGTTAATATCGAATAAATCGGTTCTAAAAAATATGATAATGACAAATGAGGCGGCTCGAGTTAGTCAATGAATCGTGCATGATGAATTAAGAAATGTAATCTGCGGATATACTACACCTACCTAGTGTGGTCACGTCGTCTGGCAGGCAACACTGAGGAGCCTCCGGTGGATCGGTCTTAAATTAAGAAGCCGGCACGTCGGCGTGCACGCGCTGGAATAGCCAGCGATGCAGACGCTAGCTGCTGTGACAGTCTGCAGCTGATGTCGACAGGTACAGTCGTCAGCTGACGTCGACAGATAGGGTGTGTCCGCCGCCGCTCGTACTGGCGGAAACAGAAGGGGGAAAAGAATCCTTGGACTCGCTGTGGTAAAGAAGACGAGTTTAACCCTGTGCAGGATGTGTGTGATATACTGTGATGACTATAGGTGGAAACTCCACTGTCCGGCTGAGTTAAACTAAAACGTAAAATGAAATAAAGTGGTCTGTAACTGATTTCTACGATACACAGATGATTTTAATAATACAGTAGTCAATAATGCAACCATATAAGGCAGATTGAGTGCTGGCATACACATTTTGAAAAAAAGGGTTCTAAATTGAAACATAGGAAAAAAAGTAGCTACATTAACCAGCTGAGGTAAAGGAGGTGGAAGTATGTCACGTGCCGGATGTGTGAGATATTTTATAATTAACACTGGTGGAAACTGCATTAAACAACTGAGTCTGATGGGAAAAAAAGAAAGTAAATAAATAAAATACAGTGGTCGTGGAACTCTACCACGTAAATTATTTCAACGATCCACTGATGGTTGTGTTAGTACAGTAGTCAAAACTGAAACCATTCACATAATGTACACAAAGAGCTGATGTATACACTTTTCAAAATGCTTCTGGATTAAAAGACGATTCATAGGAGAGAAATACTGGAGAAATAACACATTGTCAAAATAACACATTGTCAAAATAACACATTGTCAAAATCGCCACATTAGAGAATACAAAAAGTAGGTGCTGAGTAATGTTATATAGGTCTTAATTAGTAAACATAGTAAACGTCCAAGGAGAATATGTGCATAAGTCAACTTAGAGAAAACACACCATCACCTTGTTACAAGGGTCCCTGGACCGGGGAAATACATCATGAGCACTGGATGGAAAAGACAAAGTGTAGGAGAAGCAAGCTCGCATCTCATGGTCAGAGTACACACATGCGTGCAGAAAAAACCAGGTATGGCGACAAACAAATGTGACCCCCTGATATACCTAAGAGTTTTTGTGGCTGGTGAGTGCGAACCACCGTGTTCATCCATTATAAGTAGGGAGAGCTGTCTATTGGTTTCTTCTTGCTCATTCAAACCATTGTTTACTGTGTCTAATGAATGCATCCATTTGCATTCTCGTAGATTCAACATATTCCCTAGGTTTCCACCCCTGGGCCCTAGGGTCACCTTCTCCAGGACAAGCTAATTTCATGCTCTCGATTGAATGTTTAAATGTATGGAAATGGTCAACTAATGGGGCGCCCTGAACCTTACAGCGTATTCTGCTGCAGTGCTGTAGTATTCGTGTTTTTACTTTCTGTTGCATCTGCGCAATGTACAGCAGGTCAAATGGGCACAGAATGCCATAAATTACGTTGGTGCTGTTGCAATTGGTATGGTTTTTTTAGCAACACCCTCTGTTCGTGATGCCAAAAGATTTTCGTTTTAATAGTTACGTCACATGCCATACAATGGCCGCAACGGAAGTGCCCAACTATCTGCGGGAGGTTCCACATTGAACATAAAGTGGGTGGAGCGGGAAGCTCTAGGTAAGAGCAAACTACGTGGTCCCTGACACTTTTACCCTTACGGAAAGAGTGCATGGGTCGTTCCTTCATGTCTACTTCGTCAGATATCAGTTCCCAGTGTTTATTGACAATACGTCTGATATCATTGCTTCTTGAGCAGAAAGTCGTGACACAGATCATTCTGTCTAAGGTTTTGTTTGTCTTAGCCTTAGGTTCTAGAAGTGTTTCTCTTGGGTTGTACCAAGCTCTCTTGCGAGCCTTTTTGAGTAGACTTTTAGGGTAACCCCGCTCTGCCAGTATTTTTTGTAGGTCTTCAGATTCTTGAAAGTAATCTCTTTTCTGTGAGTAATTTCTCTGTATCCTTAGGAATTGACATAGGGCAAGTTGTCCCTTAGGTTTCTGGGGTGATGACTGGTGTATAGTAACAAGGTGTTCCTTTCGCTGCTCTTTCTAAAAAGTGTGGCGTATAATTCTCCCTTGTCTGCTTTGATGGTAATATCTAGAAAGTCGATGTTTGTGGTGCTTGATTGAATAGTGAATTTTATGTCCAGTGATTTCTCATTAAGCCAACTATGGAACGCCTGGAGTTCTGCTTCATTACCAGTCCAAATTAAGAGGACATCGTCAATGTAGCGTTTCCATAATGTTATGTTGGTAAAATATGGGTTACTTTCGTCAAATATGACCTTGTTCTCATAGTTGCCCATATAAAGTATGGCTAAATCTGGTGCGAAGCCCACACCCATTGCGACCCCTTTAGTTTGCAGGAAGAAATCACCCTGGAAGAAAAAGAAATTCTTCATCAGTGCGATTTCTAATAGCATCAAGATTAAGTCAGTGGGGACCTGAGCCGGTTGGGGTCTGCTATCTAAAATCTCAGTGAAAAATGAGTTTAGGAGTTTTTCACTGCTAGAAAATCTAAACCTTAAGTACACATGTCCTACTTTTTAAATACAATGCTCATGCCTTATGAGCTTTAGAGCCTACCTTAGGGGCGACTTATAGGTCTTAAAAAGGAAGGTTTAGGCCTGGCAAAATGGTTTGCATTACAGGCTGCAGTGGCAGGCCTGAGATGGTTTAAAAGGCTCATTTACTGGATGGTACAATGAGTGCTGCTGGCCCACTAACAGCATTTTATTTACAAGCCCTGGGTACATGTAGTACCATTTACTAGGGGGGCAGCCTAGTTATTTGGCAACCCTCGTACAGTACCGCCAGTGGAGTCCTAGGAAAGACTTTGGGCAGCTGCACGTGTTTATTTTTTAACAAATTGCACACTGGATGCGCATTGCAAAGGGTAGAAAAATGAAGGTTTTCAGCTTTACCCGGAAATACAAGCTCAATATACCATTACATATAAAAGAGCACTTTGCAGCTATACGATGTCATACCACCTGAAGTGTGGGAGAATAAAAGATGCAGCTCCAGAGCAAGTGGTCTGAATGTCTGCTATCATCATTGTATTGGTAATGCTTTCCCTGTCAAAATGTAAACTCCAGCTGCTCCGGAGTCCAGAAGGTGGAGTACCACAGGCAGGCCTGCCAACTGACACGGTGCAACGTGACACCCAGGCTCTTCAATCATCACACGGTGACCCGGCGAAGAGCCACTATCACACAATTAGCTGGAAATCTGTGCACAGAAAATGTTTCCAGTACAGGTATGAATACTCTGGACAACTGCACTCCATTAAAAACGTCCCCACATGGGAGGTGGCTCCAGTTTAGTTCCTTCTTGCTATGGAGAGGGTAAGTGTGGCTGCTTAGGCAGGACTCGCGATACAATCGAATGCTGCAAAATTACTGGAAGGCTGGCAGTGTGCATGGGGCCTGCAACCCCTGCGGTACAGTGGGGACTCACTATTCCTATGGACTGCCGCTTAGATTCAAAGTCGCTTTGTATCTGTGAGGTAACCTAAGTTAGTGCTGAGCATTGACAGTTGCACATTTGCAAGATTGTAGGGGACAGGAAGTTATTGGACCCTCCTCCATGACCACGCCCCTTTATATTGCATTCCGCTATTGATTTTAGGACACATTTTGCACAGGTGCTATTTACCTAGCTCCTTACGTTGCAGGACATGGAGGTTTGCTGGGTTTTGTGAAGAGGTTACCTTGCCATCAGTATCTTTCAATGATGTGGTACTAGAAATATTGAAATATGATGGCATCTTTCAGGATACGAATATTCAAGGAGGGTATCATTTAGCACTCACAAGCTACCAAGGGGGATGGAATGCAGCAGTTCCAGGGCGCAGCTATTAAGTTTCCTTTTCTGTCACTCCTTCCATATGAGAAACTGCCCATCAGCAGGACAGCCAATAAAGTGTGGATAATGTCTGCAACAACCTTCACGTCAGGTAGCTAGCTTTGATTTTTCTTAATAAATGAAGGAATGTGCATACTATTTCGGACACCCACTGTTGGTTGTAAAGGTGTCTGGTGGCTCTAGGAGTCACCTCATAATTTCTGGCAAGAACACTAACACAATGGCTCCCAAAAAACTGGTTTTGTGCACTCAAATAGAGTAGGTAGTTTTAGAATGTGTGTATCAGGAAGGGCCTGGCTTGACTTTGTGTGTGTCTGCTGGGCCACTCACAGAAAAATATATTTGCTTATAAAATAAAAGTTTGAGATAAAGTACTGTCAATTGGTTTTCCTTATTTTAATCCAATTTTGTGGGCTGCTGTGGTGACAGTTTATACTTCTTAACCGCTAACATCTGCTTCATCGTAATAGGTCCTGCTCTATTTTATCAATAGTGTGTAATTAGATCCTCAAGGGAGCTTGTCTGAGACAGGATGCGATCACTGGATACCCCATATTGGGGTCTAAGTGCTTTATAAAACTCCAAGGTAAGTCGACAGGCATGTAAGTGGGTGGACCGACAATCCGTGAGATGGATAAATGAATGGATGAGTGGAATCAAATGATTTAAGCCTACTCAACTGTGAATGTCTATGTGAAAAAAACAGGATTGTGCAGGGTGGTTAATTAATCTAGCGCAGTACTGGATATTAATGTATGTTACAGAATTATCAAAACGTCACTCGAAGAATGCTTGCTGCCTGCATATGAAGACGGAACCAGATATGTGCCTTTTTTTATCCTGTTATGATCTGCTCTTAGGAAGGAGTTGAAGGTCAGTTGGGTTTTATGAGATCACTTTTAAGAGAAGCATTGCTTCTTTGATTAGGCTCAATCCTTGCCTGTGCTCGTACACAACATAGTACGTGTACTGGAGCATATGCATGCCATCATGGGGTGTCTCCCAGTTAGAGAGTCAATAACGCACTTGGGCTAACTTTTGTTTGTCATGGACAACAAACAATCACAGAAACCAGGAGGCATCTGTGCGACCTGCTGTATATCAAGAGTCCTGTGGCGGTATACCTCACATCACCACATACTATGCCCAGAGGGTGAGAAGAATCTCACATCTGAGCTCCATACATGCTCTTCTTGACCCAAAAAGCTGATCTGCTTTCAAACTTGGAACCTGCTGTTGTGCTGAAACTGAACTTGGTCCTTTCTCCAACACCCCAGGGTTTACACACTGCGTTTACTGAAGAGATGAATAGCCTAGCATACACTGTTGACAACTCAAATCAGAGTTCTATTTATTATGCCTGCACTGGTTACCAGTCAAGGAGCGCATCATTTTTAACTCGCTATGTCTGGTACATAAAGCGGCTCACATTTATAGCCTGTCTCCTCTTGGGCAACATCTCAATTGGTATAATCCAGCTCATTTGCTGAGATCCAAGGGCCAATTCTTCTTTGAAGTTCCACAGTTTCTGCGGAAATCTCTAGGTGGCCATGTCTCTTCTGTGGGGGTAAAACAGAACTCATTGAATTGCCACTTGCACATGAGTCGGATTTACGCAAGTTTATAAAGGCTCTGAAGACATGGCTGCTTTCTCAATCCTCCTGATCAGGTGCCCTTTTTTATGGTTTATGGCTTATTGGGGGTGGAATGCTTGATTTTTACACAGCGCCAAGATACCATTCTTTGGGTGAATAATTACACTTTACAAATTTCATATCCTAACTTACCATGTAACCTGAGTTATTAAAAGGATGCTGAGCCTTAAATATTGTGTGTTGCTTGGACAGGAGTCAGCACAGTGAGAACTACATTTTAAATGGTTTCTCACAATCAGAAAACAAGGTTTTCTGAGTGAGCCAGGGCTCGTCCACAAAAGCACACCAAAACAAAAAGGTGAGCAATTAGAGCTCTTTAAAAAAAAAAATAAGTGATAGTCTATTAAAGACAATTCCCAAGCTTTGTTGCCTGAAATCCAAAGCGATGGTCTCCCTTCCATACCGAAAATAGAAAAGTATATGGATCCACAAAACGCAAACATCTAGGTAAGCAGAATGCGGGTTAATCAGTTTTAAGAAAGAATCTTCATCAGTAACCAATGCAGGGTTGAGAGAAGTGAGGGCACTAAGTTTATTTCCTGAGACCAATATCTAAGCCAATTATTGCTCTCTGGATGGTTTTGATATCCCAGAGCTGGTTATTATAAAGGGCATAGGGCATTCTGGAATGGTGTTTGTAGAGGTACACACAACATGGAGTGCTGGTTGAGAACAGTAAAATGAGGCACAGTTCCTCGCTGACAATAACAAAAAGCCACTCTAGGTAACCCTCATGCTTTGGAGTGTATTCCCAGTGTCATGAAGTATCCCCAGGTTCTTGGCCATTGCAACACAATTCACCTGTGACCCAACCAAACAGAAATTGTGCCTATGTTTCAAGGAAAATACAGCAAAGGTGTAGGTGCCAGCAGAAGCATCTCCTTTTTTCCACTATTCAGTTTCCCACTACTGTGGTCCATACAGCTATCAATGACAAGCAGAACATCGACACCTAGGTCTATTCTTCGCCGTAAAGCCTCTTTAGTAATAGTCACAGGGATCAGACATCCCTTACAACAGTGAATTTATATGACAGTCCACTTGACAGCCCTTGTATACCTGCCAGTGGTGGTGACTCTTCAGTGGAAAATGAGAAGAGTGGCAGATATTGCAGTTACTATTCCAGTGGGTCTGTCCGCTGTTATGCATTCTCCACCGAAAGGATGTGGGAGCGGTAAAGCAAATCCATAAGGCAGGTTTTATCAGGGCAGTGTTTCCATAGCTATTCTTGGAAGTGGATGGCAATGAGGAGCAAGGGGGAGCTCCCATGGTGGGACTGGCTAAGTAGCAGAGGGACTGTCTGCTTCTCCATGAAATATGAATATCCCTTGGTTGGGTCCTGGCCATCTTCATGCTGCTGAGCAGTTATTCTACACAGGAGGGGAGATCCAATGAGTCAGGGCAGTGAGACATCTTTTGATGCAGGAATTAACACCTGCCATAGCTCTGCTACATGGGATTTTTTTGCCAATACTCAAGACAATATAGCTGGGTTAAGCTGCACAATAAATTGGAGCATCCTCAAAGTGAACTTGCTAGACTAGCCGTGCTAACTGCAGGTCGTGTGGAGGTGGCACATCAGAGCTAACTGACGAATAAGAGAACTGAGAACGAGCAAGGGGGGACAGCAGTGGATAGAGGATCAGGAGCTTGCTATGCAGACCAGCTGCAGCAACAATGGGTTTATCTGGGAGCCGGGAGCAGGATGCTGCGCCATTTTTACCGTCTCTCTTTGCCTGAGACCGGTTTTCCCAAGTTGATATTAGGCATAGAAGGACAGGAACAGAGGACTGGTTCATTGAACAACTGCTTGGATCGCTCACCAGGCATCAACTGAAAATATGGCACTCTTGGCCTAGGAGTGACAGTTAACTTTAACTTAAGGGGTGGATCAGAATCGGCCGCATTTGTGACCTTCAACAAATTCTTAACTGCTGGTGAAGTCTGGTGTGAGGAAGCTTGGAAACAGTGCATCATAGTAGTATACAAACTTTACAGAGAATCCAGGCGTGAATGGGTGATTCTGAACAACCTGGATTCACTGCAATTGTTTCTGGGGAAAGAGAAGGGACAATGAACAGGAGCAACCCACATTAAGGTGTAGCATTCTAAACACAGGTACACTTACTCTGGAAAAACCATTGTTTGCTCTAAAACGCAGCAACAACCTTCGTGATTTGTTGGTACACACGAGACCGAGAGCAAGACAGACACTGGTTAGACAACCAACATTATGGGGAGCATCCCCAGTGACAGGGCATTTCCCTTGCGGTTCCTGTTCTGTGTGCCCATTCACTCGACACATTACACAACTTGATATGGCCTTGGAAACACTGTGGCGACTTAACAACTATACCAATTGTAATACTAGTGGAGTGATCTACATGATTACGTGTCCATGTTCACTTAGGTACATTGGTATGACCACACGGAAAGTTAAACATAGGATTGTCGAGGATCGGAGTGCCTTTAGATGTAAGAAGTCCAATACACGCATGACTAGACACTACATAGAGATGGCCCATTCAGAAGATGATCTGTCGTGGGTCATAATTGACAAACCTAGATATGATGTCAACATGGGCCCTTTAGAGTGAGTCCTTTTTCGACGCGAACAGCGATGGGTGTTTCGGACTAAGAGTCATATCACAGGACTCAATGAAGACATTCCGTGGTGCTCACTTTAACACTTTTACACATACATTAGGACATCTGAAATAGCAGCCATAATCTTGGACACTATATTACCACGCTGAGATTGATTCAGCATGGGGACCATGTATGTGAAACCACAATGAAGGCAACACACTCTGTTTCCGAGTTTAGTGTAATTAAGACCTTATTACACTATTGCGGTTTGCCTGTTCTTTTGTTACCATGGGGCATGATACCCCTTTTCTAAGGTCTAGTGGAAACTAGAACTATTGTATACATTGGCGTTTTGTATGTCCAGTGCCACTGATATCCATGCGAGATCAGTCTCCTTAACACAAACTGTTGACAATAGCCTATCCTACAGTATTTGTTGACAGATGAGATTAGCCTCCTTAATGAATATCAAATGTAATAGCCATTTTTATAACTTGTGTACATAGCACTTCGTTTTTGTCTTCCAACATTTGAACATACATGTTTTTTTTAAAAATATTCTCATTGGAGTGCATTTGAGAATCGGGACTACATTTCCCATGAACACTGGGAACCGGATATGAAAGTGACTACATCCGGGTCACTATGCGATTCCCAGCGTTAAGAAAACATTGATAACCGGAGGGTTGCGTGCACTTCTCCCCCTACGGCCTTTACACTGATGACAGTCAACCGAGATTTAGGTAAGGCAGCGCCGCATTAGTCCTGCCCCTGAGCTGCGGTGTATTTTGCAAGTCCGGGCGGTGGACGATGGTGTGGTGTCCGCCCGGACGTTTGTTATAATTCTAAGTACGCCCTCCGGCATTCTTTTGGCTGGTAGAGACACCGATAGAGCTGTACAAGCGCCGAATACGCACAGACGAAGATAAGAGGTGATTCGGAATACGCAGCAAGAGCTAAAAAATTATGGTATGAGTTGACTCTGCATACCCCACCAGGGTGACGTAAATAGCCCTATTGAGTGGGGATGGCCTTTGATCTACGGAGTTAACCTCTTTGGGACATTAGTTGTATACAAGTAGGAGCAGTTGCATAGGAAGGTGAAGGCTATAACAAATTGATTTTAGCGTCCCGTACATATGGTGTCTATATATTGATAGCATATATCATTGCCAATATTAAGAATAGTTATACAAGATACAGGCAAATATTGTGCACCACTATATGTGAGATAGGTTCTGTGTGTTTTAATTGCACTATCACATTTCTTACACCTTTAGACTCCTGAGATCTGTCAGTAAAGGATCTCTTGAAGGTGGAGGTACACTAATAGTACCGAATTGGTGAGACAACCAACCATTCTAGCATGCAATATTAAATTTCTCGTCACGTGTGCTGTGAGGTGGTGTTCACACCGGTGTTTGCGTATACATACATTGTGCGAAGTGTATTGGTTTTGTATACTATTATATATTTTTAACTGATTGTTCGTATTTCCTACAGACAGTGGACTGGACTGCATCTGGTACCACGTTAACTGATGCCATTATACTAGAGTATGGTCTTTTTTACATATAATTTTCTCACGAAAATAGCAGAGTGACTACAAGTGGGTCCTGAAGAATGCCATGAACCAGTTGGTCAAACAGGCAGAAACATGTCGACCTTAACCCAATAGGGAACATCCATACCCCTATTTTTCACTTAGCTGATTTTAGCCCTAACCACTGGGGGCACCTATTAAAGTTATCTTTGTCCTCCCATGAGTTAGTTTTAATTCACTTTTTGAATTTTTTCATTATTTCACTCTGTCCCTCACTCCGTCTTCCATTGGATGACCTAAAACACCTCACGCTCCTCTCCTGAGGGAGAGTTGTAGCCCACACTGTGTACCTTGCGGTCACAGTGTGCAAGAGGGAACCCAATGAAGAAGCATGTCACCTTTGGGCGAGTGAGGGTTCTCGTCTTAACAAGACTAATTGCCCGTTCCCTTACACTTACACCTTAGAATGTTAGCCTAGCAGTCATACCATCCCGTTATCTTTTTAGTGAGTATAGTAGCATTTGGAGTGGCAGGAACGGTAACCACTTAAAAGGTGCCATTTTCTGAGGATAATACCATGATCCTTGAAAGTTGAGAGAAACTGAAAGGATACATCAAAGCTATCAATGGGGATCTGACAGTTTTAATGTGTCCTTGCAATCCATGTTACAGGAAGCTCCGGCAACCATATTTTCTGGTGTTTCCACTGGCCTTGAAAATGTGTCCATGGGCTTTCTCAAGGTTCTTCCTAAAAAGTGCTCAGAATAGACACAAAAGTCCTAAAGATATAATTGTTCAGTAATGTCTCTGCCGCAATCATAGTGGGTCACCATAACTCACTTATGGCACATGAAAATGGTTGAACATGTGGATAAGCAACGAAAGTACAATGGATTTCATAAAAGCAGTGATCTCAAACATGTCTTTGAAAAGGTGAACACCTGGATGATGCTCTGGCAGCTAATCTAAAACTCCTTGCTATGAATACATTTTGGTGGCGCTACTTGACGGACAAGGGTGAAGAAATGCTCGTTTGGTCTGCATTCAGTCAGACTGCTCTCAAGGGAATTTTGAAGTGCAGCTATGTTGGAAGGAGTTTCAGATCCCTAGCCAGATGACATTTTGACATTTCAGCTCTCCTCTTTTCCTAAAAAGAAGGTCAAATTTATGTCCATTTGTAGCAATCTGGCACAGTCTGATTACTTATTCTGGAGTCAAAATGTATTTGCCTTCAGGCACCTTAATGTAGGCCTTGGGGATGGGCGAATTATCTTGACATTGCCGGTTTATCCAAACAAAAGAGATCAGATTACGAAGGCTCCAACTATTAAAAAAATGAGCATTGGTAAAGCCAATATGCCTCGCCTTTCAATGGTGTTACCCAAACTTTTGGCTTTGCCAATGCTATTCTGCATCGGCCAAAAAAGACAAATACTTAGTTTGCAAATATGGAACAGCATCGGCACAAACAACAAAAAAGCAGTTTTTTTTACTTAGTATACGTGCGCATGAGTAGCCATGCAAAGTTCCCCTCCAGACCGGAATACAACCAACCTCGGACCAGTTTTTGCGTTTTTTGTCTTGTCAGTGAGGTGCAACTTAAGTCCAGTGGCACAGTGAAGACATGACCTATGGCTGGGGGTACTGCCCATTGCACTTAATTACTTGGCTCCAGGCCGCATTGGATACTACGGTTTTATTAATCAGATGGGCTGGATAGGCTGGAGATCACCCCTACCAGATAACATGGCGTTTATTACATAACAGAGGCGATTTGTAATTGGTCTCCATCCATGCACAAAGGTTAATTCACAATTCTCCCGCAGAGCTACGCACATCGCACAAATAACCACATAGTCCAATAGCTTTTTTCTAATGCGGAAATTGTATACGCCATTTGTAACCAGTTCCCACTGAGAGGAATTTTACATACAAGTACTGTGCTTTTCTACAGAGTGGAGCCCTTGTGTAAGAAAACAAGTTACTTACCTGTAACTACAGTTATCCAGTATTGGTATCTTTCATAGATTCACATGCCTGAATCATTCCCCGTCGTCGAGGCGGGAGTCCCACGGTAAATTACAAAAGTAGTGCCATAAGTAAATAATAGTAGTAGGCTAAAAGAAAAGCCTAAGGCCTAAATCTTAGTAGCCTATCTACATCATTATAATAAAAAGAACCAAAAGTCATCTCCAACCAATCAGCTACCAGCACCCTCTAGAACATTCTCAGCAGAGGCAGTTCTCCTCAGATTTTCTTAGCACAAGTGGGAAGTAAGTACCCCAAATCATAGAGAACTGACTCGCCGGGGAGGAGGGTGGGTGCATGTGAATCTATGAAAGATACCAATACTGGATAACTGTAGTTACAGGTAAGTAACTTGTTTTCTTATCCAGTATTGGGGTATCTTTCATAGATTCACATGCCTGAATCAGAGTAGCAAGCAGTATACCAAATGTACTGTCGTTTGCGGATGGTGGGAGACAAGTGTTCATAAACTCCCAAACTGCATCCACAATGGATGAGAATTCTTTTTTTTTTTTTTTTTTTTTAAATAACCAAGCCTTTAAGAAATCAAAGCTATGTTAAAGTACATTAGCGAAATAAAATAAGAATACATAAATATTAATATATGGATATATATGTGTATATATATACCTCTATATAGACATATAAATATATATGTTGCATGAATATTGAAAGCAAGAGAACAGCATATAAAAGAGAAAAATACTTGAATGTGACCTAATGAAAGAGATGGCGTAGGACAGCCTGTCCAACCGCTGCATCTTCTTGTTGAGCAGATTGAAGACAGTAATGCTTCGTGAACGAGTGGACATTTTTCTATGTTGCAGCACGACAGATATTTTCCAGTCACTCTAGCAAACAATGCTGTAGAAGCCGCCATAGTTCTTGTAGAATGAGCTTTGGCTTTCCTCTGTAAAGGTTTGTTGGCTTTGTCATGGCAGAAATGAATCGTAGATGCCAGCCATCTTCCGATTGTTGTCTTTGTCACTGCAGCTCCAAATGTTGCTTGACCATAGGCCACGAAAAGTTGGTTGGAACATCTGAGGACCTTAGTTTTCTGTAGGTAGAATTTTAAACAGCGCTTAACATCCAGAGAGTGTAATGCTCTTTCGGCTGGAGTGGATGGATCCGGAAAGAAAGTTCTTAATCTTACCGGTTCATTCAAATGAAATTGTGACGGTACTTAAGGGATGAATTTAGGATTTGTTCGAAGTGTTACGTAGTCCTGAGTAAAATGTAAAAAGGGTTCCGTGAAAGTGAAAGCTTGGATTTCACTAACCCTTCTTGCAGAAGTCAGCGCCAGTAAAAGGGCGACCTTCCAAGTGAAGAATTTGAGGTCTGCTTTGTGCATTAGTTCAAATGGACGTTTCATTAATTGCGCTAGCACGGTATTGAGTTCCCACTCTGGAGGGGGTGCTCGCACTGGAGGGAAGGCTCTGAAAAGCCCTTTCATGAATATTTGACAAGTGAAGACAAACAGAGAGAAGGAAGTTCAGCGCATTTTCTGAATCTGGACAGAGCAGCAAGATGGACTTTGACCGATGAAAAGGTAAGTCCAGACTTGGCTAGGGAAAGCAAATAAGGGAGAACTTGTTCCGCAGGAGCTTGAACTGGGTGAATATTATTCGCTTCGCACCAACAGCAAAATCGCTTCCATTTTAGGCGATAAGTCTTAATTGTGCTCTGGGCACGAGCTTTGGCCAAAATTTCACGACAGTCTTGTGAAATGTTGAGGTCCTTGAACTCTAAGAAATCAGGAGGCATGCGTGCAAGTGTAGGGACTGTGTGTCCGGATGAACCACTTGGCCGCTGTCCCTCGACAACATCGTAGGAGTCGGAAGAAGGCGAATAGGCTTGTCGTGAGACAATAGCAGCAGTTCCTGGAACTAATACTGCCTTGGCCAACGGGGTGCAATCAGAATTAGACGGCAACCCTCCAGCTTCATTTTGCGGAGCACTTTCGGGATCAATGGTATTGGGGGAAAAGCGTATGCACAAATCCCTGACCATCGCATGGACAGGGCATTCCCCATTGAGCCCTGTTGAGGGAACCTGCTGGCATAGTATCGGCATTTCTTGATCTCCTTCGTTGCGAATAAATCCAGTGCTGGTTTGCCCCAAGCCTGGAACACTCGGTTTGCCTGATCCTGTGGGAGATAATAGGTGGGAGATCTGGGACCACCAGTCTAGTGTTTATCATACATGTGCAAAGATCACCAGGCCCCTGAACGATTCTTTAGATTGAATCTATTGTTTTGTAACTGTTCCTGTAAGAGTGTCATTTTCAGGTGCGCAAGAGGGATCATATTGATAGCTGAGGACATGATGTCCAGAAGTAATCGAACCAACCCACTTTTTTTTTTTTTTTTTTTAGTTTGAATCAGTCCCTACTGCGTTAGTTGCTTGGCTTAGGATAGAAAGTCTGTTGTCCTGGACAGTATCTTCTGAGATGAATGAGTTGATGATCTTAGATAATTCACAAGGGGACCTAGTTTGTGAAACAACTTTAGGCAAGCTTCTGTGGTCGTGGACGATTAAAATGCGGAGGTAGGGGAATACCTGATGACCCTTCGTCCTGAAAGAAACTGCCACAGGGCTATGCAGTAGGTAAAATGTAGAAAGTTGAACTGAAGCCAAATGGGAGGGCTTTAATGCGTGGGAGGAAATGTGAAAGTATGAATCCTGTAAATTCAGAGCCGTCATGTGGTGTCGGAGAGGGTGACCAAGTAACAGTATTGGTTACAGAAATACTTGTTTCATTTCCAGAGGTCTACGATGGATAGCCAATCCTTTATTTTCGTGTCTACGAAGAAAAAAACGAGAATAGAAGCCAGTTTGCTTAAAATGTACTCTTTTCTCTATGGAACCTCTGGTTAGCGTAGCCGTCACTCCTTTTCTAAGCAGATGCAGATAAGGGGGCATCCTCATTTTGGTGGAGTAGTGGGCGGAATTTTGGTGAACTCTAACGTCTGACCATATGTTTTGAGAGCCAGGACTTATTTATCCGAAACTATTTTCCACCATAGATGACACCATTTTGGAACAGTTTCTCCCACAGGATGGCATAAGCAGCACTAGAACATTGTCACTGTAGGTAAGCTAGCCTAAGGGCTACTGATAGCGTTATTAAGTCTGATACCTTTGGCATCCTTCTTGATACAGATGAGTATCTCTTTCACGAGTGCCTCAAAAGGGTGTTTCTTTTGAAATTGAACGTGACAAAAAATCTTGCAGTGTCAGAGTCATCCCTGACTGCTTGCAAGGTGTCGTCAATGTGCTTGCCAAACAGAACATCGCTATGGTATGGTAAAAATATTAGATATACTTGCACCTCAGGTTCTATATTCAGTGGTCTTGAACCAAAATTGGCGTCTAAGGACCACTGGCCCTGCCAGTTGTGAAATAACTATTGAGGCTATATCTATAGCGCAATATATATATATTTACTGAGGAGGTTTCAACCCCTGCAGAATCATATATATATATATATATATATATATATATATATATATATTTATTTGTGCAATTTTTGCCCTGTCTTCCGGCAGAAATTCTATGTATGTGGCAATGTTGGACTACATCTCGTGATTATACCAGCCCCATATTGCTAGTGATTGGGCAGCCCGTACAGTAGCCAGGTGTAGTTGAGAACGTCTCCTTTCTGGTAAGGCGGCTTATATGGGACAGGGTTTTCCATGATTGCAATTCCTTCTGGATAAATCAACAATTGGAATAGGTCGCACAGCTTTTCTATTTAAAATCAGAAGGAGAACAAACCATTCCTTATTTGCTTTTGGAAGGTAGAAGCGTTTGGCTGCATGTTCCTTTAAGGGTCTGGAAACCATCAAAAATCATCTGGTGGGGAATCCAGCACTTGTGGGCCTTCTCCCTATCATCACCAGATATGAATGGGTCTTTCCCGGGAAGAAAAGTAAAATTTTTTTTTTTTTTTTTTTTTTTTTGGACCTTGGGATCATTTTTCTTGTGGCAGGAGCATCGGAGTATGCGGACATATCGGGAACAATGTGACCTTGCAGTCTCGGGAAAGTGTGAGTAGTAATCCTGTAACACGCCCTATAGGTCTAGTACAAGGGCAACATAGATCTGACCTATGCTGTGAAGTTGGAGGCGGAGCGAAGTGGTGAATTTGCTCCACATATTGCCTCTCCATATATTGGTTACTGTTGTAGACTTACTCATATTAGTCCCCTTAATTTGTGTCATTAAGTTATTCTGGACTATGTGTCTTTTGTACTTCTTGATGATTATGGTATATTGTCATTGAGATCATAGTTGAACTAGGTAGAAATAGACGACTAGGCTGATGTTGACAATTTTTGTCATCGACAAGGCCGTTGTACAGGATGCAGACATAGATGAGGCCATCGTAGACGATCTCATCATAGACTAGTCCGTCTTAGACATGGTTATCGTAGGCGAGGTTATTGCGGGCGAGGTCATCGCAGATGAGGCCGTCATCATAGATGACCTGTCATAAACAACCGTCATAGATGAGGCTGTCGTAGACGACCGTCATAGACAATGACATCGTAGATGAGGCAATCATAGATGAGGCCATTCGTGAATGAGGCCATTCGTGGATGAGGCCATTCGTGGATGAGGCCATTCGTGGATGAGGCCATTCGTGGATGAGGCCATTCGTGGATGAGGCCATTCGTGGATGAGGCCATACGTAGATGAGGCCATACGTAGATGAGGCCATACGTAGATGAGGCCATACGTAGATGAGGCCATACGTAGATTAGGCCATACGTAGATTAGGCCATACGTAGATTAGGCCATACGTAGATTAGGCCATACGTAGATTAGGCCATACGTAGATTAGGCCATACGTAGATTAGGCCATCATTGATAAGGCTGTCATAGACGACCGTCGTAGATGACCATAGTAGAGGAGGCTGTCGTCGAGATGAGGCTGTCAGACAATGCCATTGTAGATGAGGCCATTCGTAGATGCGGCCATTCGTAGATGAGGCCATTCGTAGATGAGGACGTCATACATGAGGACGTCGTAGACGAGGCTGTTGTAGACGGCCATCATAGATGAGGCTGTCGACGACCATCATAAACGATCGTAGACGACCATCGTCGACGGCCGTCGTAGATGAGGTCGTCGTCGATGACCGTCGTCGACGAGGCCGTCGTCGACGACCGTCGTAGACGAAGCCGTCGTCGACGACCGTCGTAGACGAAGCCGTCGTCGACGACCGTCGTAGACGAAGCCGTCGTCGACGACCGTCGTAGACGACGGCCTCGTCGACGACCGCCGTAGACGAGGCCGGTCGTCGACGACCGTCGTAGACGAGGCCGGTCGTCGACGACCGTCGTCGACGGCCGTCATAGATGAGGCTGTCGTAGACGAGGCCATCGTAGACGACCGTCGTAGACGAGGCCATCGTAGACGAGGCCATCGTAGACGAGGCCATCGTAAACGTGACTGTCAAAGATGAGGTCAATATTGGTGAGGCAGTAATAGTATGTTATAGACTCCTCATTGCCAGGTTATGAGGATTTCCCAGATGTAGTGTCAGGGATGAATAGGTAGTTGTAGGATCTGCCTTTGAGGAAGTTTTTCCAATTGCCTCTCTCTGTGAGAAGTGCATTATTAAGACTCATGGTAAGTCTTTTTTTTTTTTTTTTTTTTTTATGGCTTTCCTGCGTGCCCTCTGGAGACTTGGCGCAACCTCTCCCTTTGACCTCTATGAGGTGAAGGAATCCTCACTGTCCTCATCAGAAGTGACAGATTTAAATTTCTGTAGTCCCAATAATAGCCTCATCTCTCAGAACGTGAGAGTTTTTGAGGAAAAGGTTAGACATATTTCGTAGTCTATTACCTTGTTTTCTGCCACTCTGCCATATTACTGACATATCAGTGCCAGGGTCAGAGAAATGAAACATGAAGTATAATCTTGGATGATCCAAAAAGAAGTAATAGCTGAAGAAACTGAGCAGAGCTCAGGGAGACTCCCTTCACACACGACGTGCGGTGAAAATCTGAGGAGAACTGCCTCTGCTGAGAATGTTCTAGAGGGTGCTGGTAGCTGATTGGTTGGAGATGACTTTTGGTTCTTTTTATTATAATGATGTAGATAGGCTACTAAGATTTAGGCCTTAGGCTTTTCTTTTAGCCTACTACTATTATTTACTTATGGCACTACTTTTGTAATTTACCGTGGGACTCCCGCCTCGACGACGGGGAATGATTCAGGCATGTGAATCTATGAAAGATACCCCAATACTGGATAACATTGACATCGCACAGCATAAGGCATATTTTTGCTTCTCCTCCTCAACTTAGAATTGGGTCAACAGGGGAAATAATTTATTTTTCAGTTTTGTAACGTTTTCCTGTAATTTGAAACATGGGCGAGGGCGCGAGGGCTGTTCACCAATTATAGTTGATAAAATGCACAACAAGCCTACCTTTGTATCCAGCGGGCCTACAGGAGCGAAATAACTCTTACCTCAACTGACAATTTCATTTTCGTCTAGATGATTTGCTTTTTTAATATGAATCATTCTTCAAGTCTGGTCCTCTGGGCCAGGAGCATATTAAGAAAAAGAAACAGTCTAACAAAAAATATGGTGACCCCCAGTTGCGGCGCTGCCCTCCATTTGCAGAACGGCATTAGGTGTCCGGTTTGGTGCCTCGGCGAGTACACCGCGCGCTTGGAAAATCTGCTTTGAGCTGCTGCCCCCTGCCGAACCGCGAGTTGGAGGAACAGCAATAAACCCTTTTATGCTTCCGCGAGCCTAAAACGGGGCCTATTAAATTGCTAATACGCGGTACACTTCGAGTTAGCATCATTAATATTTGCTAAATTCAATTATAGCACATGAGAAACTCTTTTTTCCTCAATATGCCGCTACATCGTGCCCCACCCAGTTCAGCAACATAGTTATGAATTGAGTAAGAACGAATTTTGAAGCCTCTACTGACACCTTTTGGGAGTTTGGGGGTATAAGTTACTATTTTAATCACCAATTAATGCGCTTACTTCTGTGTGGATGCCAGGCGGATGGAGGAGATGTCTGGACTGCAATATTACTAATAAAACCTGAACACGTTCTCGTCAGGTTTCCAGTTTTTTACGTTTGTGTTTTCGTGTTGTTTTGCAGGTAAATAGAACCCATGATGAGTTTCCTTAAATAGCAAGTGTTTTTTTACATCGTGCATTTCAGTCCTCAGCAACGTGGGGCGTGGTGACTGTAGTGCCCTGCTAGACACGTTCTAGTGTTCAGCCTTGTGCTGTAACCTCACTTTACGCCCACCCATCACAGGAGTCACCGGTCAGGTGACCCTGCTAATGAAAGGGGCCGGGCGCACATGCCCTGGACCAGTTAACCAGCTATACTTATGGTGTCTGTGTCGTGATTTAACTAGCATGCGGGCCCAGGGCCCACAACACCACAATGGCGACGTGGGGGAACTGCCCTGCGTGCATGCTGCCAGCAACATATACTGGTCCTGGACGAAGTGTAGCCCGTGGCTAGGGCACCCTGCACCATCTGCCAGGCAAAGAGCTGTGACACGGGGGAAGCGTGGAAGCTAGCGCCACGCTCAAGGCGGGTCATCGCTGTCGACTTTCTGCACGAAACCTCACCTGTGTCCGCTGTGCTCAAGTGAGCAGAAAAGGGGAGGAAGACCGCCCCTAACGAGGCGCCAAGACATGCTGCAGCAGCTGCCTGATGCCGCCGTGATACCGGGGAGAGCACTCCCACTATGTCTGCAAGAACTGGCTGCTGCACTCAGGCAGTCACTGTCGCAATAAAGGAGCCCTACGACCCTCACGCCTGGCGGCGAGGGAGCCAGCAGCTCTGCCACCCCTGTGCATGACGAGGAACCAGCTAATGCAACCCATGCCTGCCCAAATGGGAAATGAACATGACGCGAAGTGGCTGCACCACCATTCAAGCTCCTGAAGTGGGCAATAGACTCGCTGCCCGACACCAGCACCTGCCGCCCGACACTACCAACTAGCGGGTAGTGCCCCTGCGACCTCGCCTCTGACGGCACAAGCGTCACCTCACCTGCCTGTGGTGAAAGCAAGGAAACGACCAGCAGCACTGCGAAAGCTGCCCTGGCCTAAAGTGAAAGTAAGGAGAGCACATTGTGAATGAGGCGATGCTGCACTGCGCCAGGGCTGTGTAATCGACTGAGGTGTGGTGCTGCCCTTCCAAAATAAACCGCCTCAACAATTAAGGCCTGCTCTGCCGCCCAGCACAGGTATATATGCCCCTCAGTGCACCCCACATACCTTTATCGTGCAGTCGACGCGGCCCGGCGATAGGTGCGCAGCCGTGCACAACAACTGCCAGCAAACGTCTACTGCAGCCCTCCAGCGAAAGGAACAGCAAGCCACGAGGCCGCACAAGCATCAGGGGAGGCTTCGCACCCAGGCCCGGCTCCAGGAATTTTTATTTGGGTGGGCCAAGGGTGCATTTGGGTGGGCCACTGCGGGCTCGATTTGTCGCATATATGTCTAGGCAGGCCTGATTCAGGGCCCTCCTTTATCTCTTCTTAGTCTTACAAGGTCCAGTAAAACGCACTCTTTTCCAAATCTCTTTCTAAATATTATCACTCTGAAAAAGTGTTTTTTCCATGTAATGTTCCTTTGATGGGAAGAGGAGGTTTTCTGAGGTGGGAGTATCAGGCAAGTGACACTACTCAGGCTCCCTCTGTGCGAGTCTTCAGGGAGAATCCCTCTTCATTACTACCTCCACCTGACCCCTGACTCTGCAGCACACTCCCTTCCAGGACTGATTATCCACTACTCCTCTCCAGTGCACCTTATCTCACAGCTGACCTTGGGCCCCAGCCCCATATCAGGCACCATCGGGCTCCACTTTCATTTTTCCCGGTAAAAACATTAGTAAAATCACCTTTAAACTTAAAACATTGAATATAGCGGTAAATATAATTAGCACGCACTTTAAAGTATGTTCCACAGTAGCCCTAATGACCCGACTGCTAATTAAATAAAGAAAAACAGAAAGGCCATGACAGGGCCGGCTTCAGCGATGATGCGAAAGTCTTTTTTGGCGCCGCACCAATAACCTCTTTCTCCGTAAATAACCTTTACTACCACCTTCCAACAGTGCCCCTCATCCCTCCATGGCCCCCCCTATTGACCTCCTCGGATTCCCTCACTGCCACCTTCCACTAGTGCCCCTCATCTCTTTGTAGCCCATCCCCCTCATGACCTCCTCCTCAGACTCCCTCACTGCCACCCTCCAGCAGTGCCCCTCATCTCTCCCTAGCTCCCCCCTCCACCCCATGACCTCTTCCTCGGATTCCCTCACTGCCACCCTCCAACAGTGCCCCTCATCGCTCCATAGCCCCTCCCCCTATTGACCTCCTCCTCGGATTCCCTCACTGCCACCCTCCAACAGCGCCCCTCATCTTTACGTAGCCCCTCTCTCATATGCATTTCATTTGTTGTACAGCGCTACTCATATCAGTGTAGTGTGTGTCAGTACTTTACACCACGCACACATTATACAGAGACAAGGAATCATACAAGTATGTAAATCAGTCTACAGGGAATGTCACATAAGCCAATGAGGATTACAAGGTGTATGAATCACATGTCATCCATACTGGTGGGCAGTATATTTTAAGAGGGTTTGGTCTGGGGAAACACAACCTTAGGATTTAAAGAGTATTCCATGGGGGTCAGCTTTACTGATAAAAATGTATATCTGCCCAAACATACTCATTTTAGCAACATTAGAATAATGAAAGACTGGGGAAGTTCTAACTATATCACCAAAAAAGAAAGCGAAGTTCTAACTATACCATTCATGTCAGTGGCGTAGCTAGGCACTCTGCCGCCCGTGGCGGTCCCTGCCTTTTGCCGCCGCGTCGAGGGGGGGGGGTGCTGGCTATGAATTTTGCCGCCGCCCCCAAAACTCGTGCTGCCCGGGCGCACCGCCCCCTCCGCCCCCCCCTTGCTACGCCAGTGATTCATGTTTGTATGCAGCTCTTTGATGACAGTTCATTGGTCACTGTCCTATGTTAGGATTGTAACTTCTGAACTGCAAGTAGCACAAGGATCTCTGTGACAAAGGCAGTAACCCACTGAGCTTCCACATAAAATACAGTTCATCTGCATTTAAAAACTACTAACAGAAACGATTGCTCTCCAGCAGGATCATTTATCACCAGCGTTATCTGGGCATTTTGTATTGTCTTATTGTTGTCCTGCATCGGCCATGATAATGATAAAAACTGTTTAAATGAAGCACTCACGAAGTATGTGTCCTGCTGGGCCTGTGCATATTTTAAAAAGAAAAACAAATAGTAACACATTCTCATACCTACTCCATTAGTCAAACTTTGTGTCACAGCCTGATGTGATAAGCAGCTGCAGGGGTCAGGAAAGGTGAATAGGAATAAACAAACTTCTTTTCTCCTGCACTGCATAGAAAAAGAAATATCCACGCAGCAGAACATTGTCGCCTTTGCCATGTGGAGATGAAGGGGTGAAAAAATAAACAAAGCCTCGTTAACATGTAAATGGTCTTTTAAAGACCTGTGAAGTACTCGGGTGCGGCTGCGATAATCTCTAAAACTGTCTGTGTGTGTGCGCGCCCGGGAAGCTGTCTCGGCCCGGGCTGACACACACGACGTGTGCTTTGCGCGCCTGCCTTCAAGCCCTCACTGCGAGGGCCAAGGCTCCTGTTTGGGTGGGCCTGGCCCACCCGGCCCACCCGCTAGAACCGGGCATGTTCGCACCTGACCCAGCAATGCCTACGAGGGAGAATTGACCCGCAGGATTGAAGCCATCCCTGCGCTGACATCCCCGAAGGCCCGCAGCATCAGTAACACTGCTGTGGCCTAGGAGGAAAACTGCAATGCCACCTGGTGGTCAGTGTGCCACACCGCATACGCTGCATACAAGCACCTTGCAATAACGAAAGCCAGCAGTGCCCCCGCGACCACGCCCCTTATTTTGCAAAAAAAAACACAAATTCATCAGCTGCAAACTGCGGCACCTCTACATCTCCTTTTCTCAATGGAGACAGGCTGTGAAGCAAAGCCAAGGCAAGCACTGACTGCACCCTGTGACCCCCCAGAAAAAGATTCTTTGCCTCTAACAGCAGCCCTACCTACAGGCACAGGTAAATGAACACATGCCTTCAACCACAAACAAGCATAGATAGACATAAGCCCTATGTGTCTGCCAAGTGGGCCACACCCTGCATAGGCCCAATCCTCAACCAGTGCGGCACATACCCTCAATCAAGCGGAAAAGTCCAATGCTGCCAGAGTAGCCCTAAGACAGAAGGGCCAAGGCTGTTGCTGAGTGTACCGTGCTCCCCCCCCCCCAGTGGCCACCTGCTGACACTGACAGTGGAAAAGAGAACACCGGCTGCACTCAGCTGCCCCAGCCCCCCAGAAAAGCAGCCAAAGACACTGCCAAGAGTCCAGCTAAAAACAAAAGTAGTAGAACCAAGGCAGAGCCCCAGGGCAAGAGAAGGTGTTTGGCTGCCAAGACGCAAAGAGCCTAGAGAGAGACTGTGCCTGTCAGGAGCAGCACAGCCCACAGTGTCAGGAAGGCTTTCCCGGCACCCAGAGAGGCCAAGAGTGAGGGCACAGACTGTCCACCCCGAATGCGCAGAGTTGACCAGAGAACCAGAAAGCAACTGCCCATCTCCCTGAAGGAAGAGGAGAGCATCATAAGCTGAGCATTGCAAGCCCTGAGTGGCAAGAAGCCACCACCGCAAGAAAGAAGAGCGAGCACGCCAAGCGCAAGAGGGCGCCTTGACGAAGTGCGAAGAGCGCGGAGTCCGAAGTGTGCCGACGCATGCACCCAGAAGATTTGACAGCACGGGCAGGTGCCCAGGAGAGAGAGACCTTTACACAGAGAAGAATCAATGCTGAAGGCAGCAGGGAGAGCCTCCACATCTCCACTGCTCCAGAAAAGCTCCACAGTGGGCTAAAGACAGAAAATAGTGTCCTCCCTCACACTGCCTCAAGACGGAGTCGCCAGTGGCCCAAGACAGGCAAGACGAGAGTCGCACACTTCCTGTGGCAAGCTGCCACCACAACATGTGCTCCAAAGACACGCGACACATGGCCGGACGCCACATCGCACCGCAAGCAAGGAGCACATCACATGAAGTGACCGACCCACCAAGCATGCCTGAACGGAGGCAGGAGCAAGCGCCACGACGGCGCAGGCTCGAGGCGCAAGCACAACGCCTTCGAGTGAAGAAGGGGACCTGCCATCCTGGTAGAGGAACACCGCGAACATCCCTTTGGAGGGGTTGGGGGGGCCGCGAGAGGCCCACAAGGAGAAGCATGTCCCATCGACAGGACAGACCTGCGACAGGTCCGCAGCAAAGAAAAGACAGTCCTAAGAACAGGACGTGACCAGCGAAATGTTCATGTGGCGCGAACATGAGACATGTGGCATGACGCCACGTCAGAGTGATGAACCTGGTCGGAAGTAAGGAAGAGCGTATTTAAGAAAAAACTTGAAGAAATTAACAAGGACCACTCGGAGTACAAAGAGTACTTGGCTCAGTCCAAACTAACAAAGTTAAAGAAGGACGTGCAGAAATTCAGTCGGGAGACTGTCTATCCGTATACCACTGATGAATATTACGATAAACCACCGCAGCCACAGACAGGCAAGAAACAACAGCGCTTCAGACTAACCCCACAGAATTGGACATTCAGCTCGGGAGAAGAGAGGACCACAAGCGACAGCAGTAGCGATGAGAGCACTAGGGGTCCATATGGCAGACAACATCAGAATTTCCATCAGCCAATGATACACCCGGCGATGCCGCAATTCGGATTTTGGCAGCAACCATATTACCCACCAGGTTTTGGCTTCCCACAAGGCCCGCAGCCTTTTTTATACAGGGGCAAGGGCAGAGGAAGGCAAAAAAGACAAAACACACGAGTATGATGGGAGGACGAAACACCCAATACAGTGGTGACCAGGAGGAAAGGAAGAGGGAACGGCCCGACGACCAGCAGGGAGTAACAAACATCGTGAACCTCAGCGACCACACACTTACTAGGGATGAGGAGTCGGTTCTCTCTAAAGGCCTGGGTTTCATCCCTACACCAACCAACGATCCATTCACCCTGAATATAGAACTAGCCCAGTTCTTCAGGAAAATAAAACTCAGGAATCACTTTGGGGACAGCAGAGATGAACAGGGCGACAAAACCGACACAGGCCTTAGGAAAAAATCAACATTTGTACCACCAACCCAAACCATCCCATGCCATATACTAGCATTCGAGCAGGCGGTTCTGAAAGAAGTGGAGGAGATCAACTTCCGGAACAAAAAGGGCTTCCAGAATCTGATGAAGGGAGAAAGGACAGCACTTCAAAAACTTAAGAACAATACTGATCTGGTCATTAAACCAGCGGACAAGGGGGGAGCCATCGTCCTGATGAACCAGACGATGTACCAAGCACAATGCAACCGTCTACTCTCTGACACAATAAGTTATGAGATATACCACACTGATCCAACGACTCGCCTTGCAAACAAAATCAGAACCATGGTTGGCGAAGGCCTCAATAATGATTGGATCACCAAAAATGAGGCGGAATTCCTTGTGAACGAGACCCCTAGAACCCCGAGATTTTACACTCTCCCAAAGATCCATAAGGACAGAATGCCCCCTCCTGGGAGGCCGATAGTATCAGGCATTGGGTCCATCCTGGAACCATTATCGCAATTTTGCGATTGGTTCCTAAGACCCATCGTACAGAAATCACCATCCTACCTCAGGTACACAAAGGACATCCTATGCCTTCTGCGCGACCTGGAGATCAACGCAGCTGAAGACCTCTTTATCACGATGGATATAGAGGCACTGTACACCAGCATTCCTCAGAAACGCACACTGGCTGTAGTGGAACAGATTCTACTTGACATGGATTGGGAGTTTACCACCCCTCCACATTTTATCATGGAGTGCGCAGAGGTGGCACTGACAGAGAACTTTTTTGAATTTGAGGATGTGATATATCATCAAATCAAAGGCACGTCCATGGGCAGTACTTTTGCCCCAAGCATGGCGTGCCTTTATGTACAACAGTTCGAAGAGGACCACATCCTTAATCAAATCAACCCATATGCAGCACCCATAAAAACCTGGAAGCGCTATATAGATGACATTTTCATCATATGGCGTGGGAACGAAGCAGAAGCAACAGCATTTGTGCAATGGGTCAACAGTAAGGATGAACACTTAAGGTTCACGCACGCCATCAGCAAAGACCATGCCGTTTTCTTGGACCTTGATATTACTATGACAGTGGAAGGAGTCAGCACCAAGGTTCACAATAAAACCACAGACAGAAATAGCCTGCTTCTATATGAAAGCTATCATCCTAGGGCTCTACGGCAGAATCTTCCCGTGGGTCAATTTCTCCGGGTGCGCAGGAACTGTTCAGATACAGAAACTTACAACGAACAGGCTGAACTGCTTGAGAAAAAGTTACTCGACCGCCACTATCCTAAAAAAATGGCAAGGAAGGCTAAGAAGAGGGCCACAAATAACAACCAGGAGGCACTTCTGGAAGACGCACCTAAAGAAAAAACCAACAGAATTGTGTGCGTGACCACATATACGCCAACATCCAACGCCGTTCAGAACATTATCCGAAAAAACTGGCACATTCTGAACGGTGCAAAAAAACAGTGGGAACCACCCCTGTTCGCATTCAAAAGAAACACGAGTCTGGGGGACAAGCTGGTACATGCGAAAACACCACCCCAGGAGAGAGAAGAACAACTGACGCTCTGGAACCACCAAAGACCAACAGGACACTACCCGTGTAGAAGCTGTGTCTCCTGCCCACTAACTAACACTACCAAGGAGGTGGACATAGGCACTGGAAACCCATGGAAACTCAGGAGTTTCAGTAATTGTAACACCGAGAATGTGGTGTACCTCCTCACCTGTCCTTGCGGTCTCATGTATGTGGGCATGACCACAAGAAAAATTAAGATCCGGATTAATGAACATCGAAGTACCATCTGATGCAAGAAAACCAATACGAAACTCACCCGCCATTTCCTAGAACAAAACCACAAGGACACCGACCTGAAATGGGTGATCCTAGAGGTTATGAAGAAACAGAAGACCGACATGACCAAACCCTTACATATCAGGGAACAGAGGTGGGTTTACCGCCTTCGTTCATGGGAAACAGGTCTCAATGATGAGATCCCATGGCTACAGATGGCACGATAATACCCTTATTAATACAGTCTTCGGAATATCAGCCTACCCTTTGGCTGACACAATCCCTGCACCTCTTGTCTAGGTTCTCTGATGCACTGTTAACAGGCTACCAGTATACAGTACTTTTACAGGACGTTACCTTAATAACTTCCTTTTATGCTTTGGGTGACCCCCTTATTTACATACAGCACTATGAGTATCTTTTAGACACAGGTCACTCACTTTTTTGCTTGGCAGACCTATCACGAGCATCTCTTTGCAATTCCGCTACGGGCTTTTCAATCGTTAAACCTCATTTACATCGTTGTTAGCGGTAAAATCATCCTTTCTTTAATCTCTAGTACACGGAGCGAGTTGCGCTCACGTGACTAGACGCGGCCATAGATTATTGGTTGAGCCGCCCGGTCTTACTAATGACGCGGACCTCTGCCTTTCCCGGCCAAGCACACCACACGTGGGTATAACCACGCCCTGGCCTCAGATTACGGGCTGCTATCCCTGTATACATGGAGGACGCTGGCCAATCTTCCTCCGCTTAGTGCAACCCACATGGGGGCGACTTCGCCCCGGCTACAGGTTGCGTCCTGACTGGCTGTCAAGGGACGCACCCACGGTCAGGCTCCTGCCTGCCTCCTTTGAAACCATGCTCGCTCAGACACCGGTAACTTGCATTCCAAGCCTGCGACGGCCTATCCATCACGCTGAGAGCAGGTCAGGCTATTTACCACATACTTGTATCGGCGCTTTTTGGGACACCGGATCCCATTACCTGGTAGACACTTATTCAATCACAAAGCCAATTATGCCGATCTGCCCAATTAAGAGCACTTTAAAAACCATGCTCTCCCCACATCCATTTATCGTCGGGGAGGAGAGGAGCACACATATAGGTGCACTTACGGGAGCCGCACCTTGAGGCAGTAAGAGGATGACTGCGGGCATGCTTGAAATGAATGTTTGGAAAGGGAGCACTTTTGGGATCCTTAGCTTTCTGCAAAGAAATTTTAACTCTTGTTACTGTTTGTTCTCTGTTTTTCACCCCTTTAGAGTCTGACTAAAGGGGTCTTCCTTTTGCCCTCCTCCCATGGGGCATTTAGGTTCATGTCCTAGGGTAAGACGGTGAGATACTCTCTCACGTATAATGTTTCCAGTGTGTGCACAGATGAGTGTCATGTATCACACATATAGCCACTCACCATTAATTAAATGTGCATGTGGTTGAATGAAATATTGACAAAGTGACCCAGGTTCTTTTCATTGTACTTTTGTATTTTTATTGTTTTTCAGGCTTCAAAGTGAGCCCCTTCTCGGTGGAGTGTGACATAGGTCACCCCACCTAGTGGCATCTTATCACCACAAGGCTGGTAAGAACAGAGCCCTCCTTTCTTTTCTTTTAGGTCCTGATGAATGCCACAGACCCAACTGGGCCACACGGCAGAAACATGTCGACCACACCTACAATGGTGAGGGGACTGTAGTCTCCCCATAGCACCGTTCACTTGTTTTTAATACCATATAGCTGCCTGCCACATTAAAAATTAATTTGGTAACTATAATGGCTTTTAAATCTCACTCACTCCCCACGGGCCCCCACTTAGTTTAGAAGTGCATCCCTGTCGTCAGGTGAATGCCCGCCCTCTACCAAACCGAGTTTCTAGAGGGCGAGGACTGGTCAATGATGAAGCATGACACCTGGTGGTGTGTGAGACCAGTCCTTCACATTTTGTGAGATGCCCACCTAGGTCACTACTCTGGGAGCGGCCCCGTTTTGTGTTGAACATTTTATGTTGGAGGCTGGCCTGCTCCTAGCGCCCCGCGCCTCTAGTGTAGTTACATGTGGCATGACGCCACGTCAGAGTGATGAACCTGGTCGGAAGTAAGGAAGAGCGTGGCAGGATGCCACATTGCAAAGGAGAAGAGAGTGGCACGATGCCACAGGGCGAACAACCACCACAGGTGCGCAAGAGAAAAAGGAGAAGAGCGATAAGACAGAGGACTCGTGCCAGCACTGGAGAAGGTGTTCATCAACACAAGCCAGCCACTGGGGTGCAGAGATGTCACTGGAGACAGCTTAGCGGGAGGACCAACCGTAAGCTGCTAGCAAGCCCGATCTGCATCCAAGCTCACGCTTCACAGTGCGAACGTCCAGTCACCTGTCACCGGCTGCTTGGCATTGATGGCATTACTGCTAGCAAGTGCACCTTCCAAAAGATAACCGCAAGTGGCCACGAAGTCCTTCTCACTCCACGATATCACCTCAAGCAAGATATCGCTGCCTGTCGCCCATGCGTAAGAAAGTTATCGTACTCATTACCCAGGTGCATCACCAGAAACACCTAAGGAGTATTGATCCCCGAGAGTGGATCCAAACGCCTGAAACATCTGGAGACCAACGTGACATCCCTGTTGCCATGGGAGGCTACCCACCCAGGAACCTTCGGTGTGCCCCGTAAACCTGAGGCCTACCGAAGAGCATACTCGACCATTGGACAATCCTCCCTTGGGGTTGCACGAGGCTTGGCCATGGCCCTGTTGGGAGTTCCACAGCGACCCCTCAGCGCGGCCTACGAGAGGACCCACACAGCCGACGCAGTCACGTGGCAATCCAGGGGCAAGGGCCTCAAGGGAATTCTGATGAGAGGGGAATCCCAACAAGAGAGATGCGTCTGCAGTAGCTCCAAGACACGCACCAGGAAGCATGAAGGTCGCGGATGGAGACTGGCCACTCGAAGACCATCTCCTTCGAGGAAGGCCCTCATCCACCAAGGTCATCTTCAGTCTTTGCAGGTTTGCCATCCACTGGAGCCTGAGTGTTTTCAAGAAGATCTCTGAAATGGACTGCACCACTGCTCCAGATGCACCCCTATTTGAACTGTGTAAATAGTCTCCAACACCATGAGACCAGGCCGGTCCGAACTACATCCCTGAGGCGGACTAAAGCCTCCTGACCATGCGATCCAGAAGTCCAGCACTGCCCGGCGGATGGCCTGAAGAGACTCAATGGTGCTGTGCATTGTTGTTTGTTTCCCATAGGTTGGACTTTTGTTTGTTTCATTTCCAATAAAGTTTGGGAGGGATGTAGTGTCCTGCTGGACAAGTTCTAGTGTTCAGCCTTGTGCTGGAACCTCACTTTACACCCACCCATAAAAGGGGCCGGGTGCACGTGCCCTGGGCCAGTTAACCAGCTATACCTACGGTGTCTGCGTCATGATTTATTTATTTATTTTATGGATTTATATAGCGCTTGAATCACCCCCGAAGGGGTATCTCAGTGCTCACGGACCCACAATAAGAAAGCTATCACAAGGAACAAGAGCTAGAACAGAACAGTTTTCAAAGCCTTTCTGAACTGCAGAAGATCAGGGCACTGCCTCAGTGAAATGGGGAGCTGATTCCAATAGAGAGGTGCCAAATATGAAAAAGCTTTTCCCCCGGTCCTTAACTTCTTAACTTTAGGTATCTTGAGGAGAGATTTCGAGCCAGAGCGTAGATCTCTACAGGGAATGTAGCGGTTAAGTTTCTCCGCCAGGTAAATAGGTCCTTTGCCCCACACTGCTTTGTGTGCCATGCAGCAAACTTTAAATTTTATTTGTTTGCGTACAGGCAGCCAATGGAACTGCTGGAGAAGGGGGAGTGAGGCAGTTCTGTAAGGGGCATTCAGTGTTAAGCGAGCCGCCGTATTCTGCACTACCTGTAGGCGATCTAGAGAAGACTCATTGGCTGCAATCAGCAGGGCATTGCAATAGTCCAATCTGCTCAACACTAAAGTTTGAATAAGAGACTTCCTTATAGAATCAGGAAGGAAGGGGAAGACTCTTCTTAGCAGGATTAGCATGTGAAAGCATGAGCTAACCGTGTGGGTCACGTGCTCCTTCATGGCCAGGGTCTGCTCAATACGAACCCCTACATTTTTTACCATTGTCTTTGGTACTGGAACAATCCTTAACTCTCTTGGCCACCACTCTGGGGTCCACAGCAGTGGAGCCTCTCCAAATAGCATGATCTGTCTTTCCGGCGTTTAGTTGTAGAAAGTTGTTGCGCATCCATTGAGAGATGGCCAACATGCCGGAGGAGAAGGTGGTTTGAGCTGTCTGGAGAGATTTCTTGAAAGAGAAGGTAAGTTGGGTGTCATCTGCATACGATATTGGGATGAACCCAATATTCCTTAGGAGTGCGGCCAAGGGAGCGATATAGATGTTAAATAAGGTGGGGCTTAAACAAGACCCCTGGGGCACTCCCTTGGTCAGTTCTTTAGACTTAGAACGATACGGATTCACGGTCTGGGAGCGATTTGTAAGGAAACTTGTCATCCACTGCAGTGCCACTCCACCAATACCAGATTCCTCTAGTCTCCAGAGCAAAGTCTGGTGGTCGACCGTATCGAATGCGGCGGAAAGATCTAATAACACCAGGAGAGTGGATTGACCACTATTGAGTGCTAGCCTGATGTTATCTGTGACAGCCACCAGGGCTGTTTCGGTGCTATGTTTCGGCCGAAAGCCTGATTGCGATGGATCAAGGCTGCCTGCTGATTCGATATGGTCTGACAGATGTTTATTAATGTGCTTTTCCAGCATTTTACTCATGAGAGGTAGGAGAGAAATTGGATGTAGGTTAGAGAGGTCTTCCATGGGGGCTTTGGTATTTTTCCGAATTGGAATAATCTGTGCCGCCTTCCATGCCAAAGGCAGCTGTCCTTCCTTCAGTGACAAGTTAAGTAAAGAGCGGATTGGGGCTGACAGCTTTTTAACAAGAGAAGATGAGATTTTGGCAGGTATAACATCAAGTGGTGAACCTGATTTCACCTTGCACATTAAGGTTTCCACCTCCTCCAGAGTTATAGGAGGGAAACTCACCAATGGGTTTACCTTCGAGCAAGGTGGAAGTTCTATAGTAGCGGCACCCAGCTGTGAGCTGCCTGCAGAAGTGATCTTATTATAGATGGTATCTATTTTCTGTATAAAATAGTCAGCTATTTTATCACAGAGGATTTGAGATGAAACTTCTCAAGATCACAGGCTTTGGGGTTTGTAAAAGTTTTCAGAATCTGAAACAGAGCTTTAGGTGTATTCTCAGCCTGACTTAACTGTTGTGTAATATAAGATTTCAACTAGCATGTGGGCCCAGGGCCCACAACACCACTGTGACATTGTCATTTAAGGTGTGTTAGTGTTTATAGAGAGTCTTCTTGCTTTTAAGCTCTGTTTATATACTTGTTTTCTTACCAGAGCTTTGATTTGGATGAAAAAAGCGTGCGCGAATGTGTGTGTTGGGGAGGGAGGTGTAAGGCGTCTCTAGGAGTGTGGCCTATATAATCAACGGGGTAGCTTAAACATGTACACTGAATAAATATCTGTGATTAGCATGATGCGCCACCTGACGGTATTTTGGTTCCTCTCTGAGCTTTCTGGTTTTGTATCCAGATATATAACTGGCATACACCTAAAACCAGCCAGGACTATTGGCTTTGGAAATGGTTGTTAGCTGTTTAAGAGACATGAGCAACTTCAATGATTTTGTTGTAAATAATTACAATTAAAAATGCTTTGATTCTGAAATAGTGAGACTATGAATTAAACATTACTGAGGCCTGTGAAAGGGGTAGCAGTCTTCAGAGTGTCTCAGTCACTCCTGTTATGTTCACTCTGTTACGCATGCAAGCCCTTTTCCTCTCCACATTTCGGCCATCTGAATTTCTTACACCCTATGGTTTCCTCTTTATTGCCTTATTATCATTCTTTCTGAATGCACTTTCTTCCATTTGCTTTCACCACCCCTCAAATATACAACACACCCACTCACCTGTAAGCACGGCAGTTCTTTTAACTTTTCCTTTGTCAATATTTTCACAACCATGAACCTCCGTCACACACATTTGCAATGTAATCATCATTGCAACTGGAATATGGGACCATTGTTCTGCAAGCTCCGCAGAGAGGCCAAGGATTTAAGGACCATGTATTATGAACTGCTTTTTGACCTACTGCGAAGTGGGTTCCATGGACCCCCCAGACATCCCCTTGCAGGTGGGGGCAGTCACTCACTGCACCCGCCTGCAAGGGGATCTGTAAACCCCCTTAAAAGTGCAGGTGGGTTGCGGTCTGCACTGTGAAAACATGTTGCGGCTTCAAAGGAGTCGCTCTGTTGCGAGTTGCCCTGGGGGCAGCGCATTCATGTTAACACAGCGCATTTTCCTTGATTGCACAGGGTGCACTTTTTAAAAGGTGCGCCCGGCGCAATCAAAGAAAATGCGTTGTATTCATAATTCGGCTCCTGGAGACTATTCAGCTCAGAGCGTGCATTGTACAAGAGTAGCATGCTACACAAAATAATACAGAAACGCAACATCCTGGAAATAGCTAACACTCTTAGGGAATGCAAGATTAAATAAAACGCAAAATATAAACAGGAACAAAAATGCTGACATGGTAATTTTTTACATGCATTGTTCAAAAAGCCATCAGTGTTTTTGTCACTAAAGTTAAGGACATGAATATAGTGCACGGAAGGACTGGGGCCAACTTAAAGCTCTACATATGAATAAATGTAAAGATATTACCCAATTCATCGGCCTTAGGGAGGAGAAAGTCTGAGCGGTTCTTGTTGGGTGTTATGCAAGCAGGGCCCCGGGTAGAGAAGAGGGCCCGCCCTCTCTGCCAGAGGAGATTTAGTAGGAGGAAGGTGCGTTGTGATGATGGACCAGCTGCGTTGCAGCTGGGATTCAGTCACAGTGCTGGCTTCATGCCACAGCAGTTGCTCTGGGTAAGCACTGAGGGATGGACGTGAGTAGCGTGCCACTCGAAAAGGATATTGCAAGCACACTACTGAGACTGTGTGTGCCCCTAAGGCAGGCCCAAGAGAGCAGCATCTGCTGGTTTTTTGGCAACAGTATAGGGTTTTGGTTAAACCCATAAAAGGGGGCGGAGTAGATTCTGATTAATGGTAGGATCTTTGACCACCCCTTTGATGCATGCAACACACAGCAGCGAGGGGCTCTCCAATATGTAGCAGGCAGACCCTCAGACAAGGTCCAACAGTGACAGTGACGTGGGAGCACCACACCTGAGGTTCCTTCGTAGGGGAAGGTCCTGTAGGGGTGGACCTACCTTGTTGAATGAATTGATGTCTCCACCTCATTGGGCAGGGGTAGCAAGTAGGGTGACAGATAAAATCAACCTTGGACAGAAGTTGTAGGCTGGAGAAGTGGAGCCAGAGCAGCTTCAAGTCCACAGGCAGAAAAGACTTCAGTTGACAACAAGGAATACCGTAGCACTTTATAAGATGTCTATCAATATTCAAAAATCCATACAGTAGGAAAGCATATTCATGAGTCACTCGTGATTTATTGAAGAAAACAGGAATCCACAATCTTCAGTGTACTCATAGTGTGACAACCAATCTTCAGTATGTTCAATAATGGATAACAGCTGACACGTGTTTTGTCATGCAGTGACTTTTTCAAGGCTAATAAATAAATGTTGTAAACGCGAAGGTTCCAAAATGAGTCAAAAGTGAGGCATCATGTAGTAACATGAGGACACCCGTCCGCGTAAGGCAACGTAACACTTAGTGGTATGTGGGATCCTACAAATAGTATGCCATCCTTAGTATGGTTGTTTAACGCAAAGCACAGCCGTCCCTATTGGGAAAATTCCACAAGTGCGTTGTCCTAAAGGCCCAGTAATTCAGCAGTAAACTAAAAGTGCTTTCCATCATGTAAATTGGAATGTCAACCCTGGAACCAAGTCTCTAGACCCTAACGTTGGAGTCAGATGGTCCATGACGTAGTGTTTCAAATATGGAAAGAAGGACCCCCCCCGCCCATATGCAGAGCAAAGAAAGCCGGCAGAGCGAGGCTGGCTGGCAGGTGTCAGGGATGGCAGAGGAGGACATGGTGCCCCCCATCTGCACCAAGAAGATCATTGGCTTCAGAGACCAGATTGAAGGATTCGCACTATATGGCACGGGTAATGAGGGCACTGCGGGGAAGGTAGTTGCAGCAAAGCAATACAGTCAACGTTAGTGATGGCACACACGCCAGGTACAAAGGAGTACGAACGAAGTGAAGGGCACCAGAGGAAGAAGGAGGCTACAAGGTAAGGGACAGGGATGTGTGGCATGGTAAGAAGTAGGAGGAATAGAAAGAGTCAGAGGAAGACAAAGAATGATGATTGACAGAAGAGAGCGAAGTAGGCGGAAGAGCAGCGAACATCAGCTTTAGAGGGACAAGAGTAAGACAGGAGAGGACAGTGCGACAATCTTTTTGGCACCCCCTCCCCATGACCTCCTCCTCGGATTCCCGCACTACCACCCAGAAAAAGTGCCCCTCATCTCTCCATAGCCCCTCTCTCACATACATTTTACTCCTTTTCAAGCGCTGGTAAAGGCTGACTTTACTAATCCACTCAGCTATCTACATAAAACACAAATCTGTTCTTTGCAGCAGGTATATTAACCCCCTGCCCTACTTTATGCGAGTCAAAACTGCCACTAGACAAAACTCCTGTCTCTCTTTCTAGCAGGAACATTAATCACAAGAGTTATCTTGATATTTTTATTGCTGCCTGAAAGCTGGACGTACAAGGAACTCTGCCGCAGGGTCTTTTACATCAGTAAGTTATTGCTAAACACAGCGCCCCCTGAGGTCAGTGCCCCCCTCCAGGTCAGCGCCCTGTGCGGCCGCACAGGTCGCGCTACCCTAAAGCCGGCCCCGAGTATGAAGAAGATTGATGAGAAGGGGAGGGAGCAGTATCAGGAGCCAAAGTAAGGTTGGAAGGGGCAGAAAAAAGGGGGGGAAGCAGTGGGGAGGTCTGTAGGGTGGCCCCAATTTCTGAAGTCCTTGTTTGAAAAATGGGAAACTACCTGGAATGGAAGAAGGAAGGGCACAGTGAGGGGAGAGCTAGAAAATGAACGACATGAGGAGGGAGCAGAGATTTATAGAGGAGAGGAGGCAGTCCAGGGAGACAAGGAGAAAGAAGTTGAAGGGAGAGGGACCAAAGGTGGAGCAAATGGAAGCAAAGAGAAGAGAACAAGGCAGGACAAGACAGACATAAGTGACAAGGACAAGGGGGGAGAAAGGAGGCAACGAAAAGGTAAAAAAAGCTCCCACACATAGGAGTGAGAGATGCCCTGGGCAGCTATTTACTGACAAGCGTGAAGGAAAAGATTTTTACGCTATTTCTTAGGGAGACAATCTGCAAAGGAGCAAAGGCAGAGGAAAGCAAGTTGGCCATAAGACCGAGGATGCGACTTGTGGAGGCCATTGTTCACTATGTACTCCAGCATCATATGTGAAAAGAGGCCTGGGGCCTGTGTGAGGTTGTTAAAATATATGGACATGTTTAAATGGGCCAGTATAAGATTTAGAAGGCTCTCTTGGCTGAGTTACGGTGATGATTTCTCACCATGCAGTAGCCAGAAACCGTCCAAGGCATGGAGAGAAAAGAACAATGAGTAGTGGCCACAGTTCATGACTCCTACCAGGCCACTGAGGAGGCTGCGTATGGTGAGCATGTTTCCACTTCTCATACAGCAGTTTCTGGGGCATTCCACCACAGGAGATGGTGAGGCAGGCATGGAGGACAGGCACAGTTGGTGCTTGCTGGCACTAAAACATGAGGCCATGCTACTTACTGGTACCCGTTGAAGTTCCAACATAAGTGGCAAATATTCTGCATAAAACACCCATTATTGCACTCCAGCAGTGCCCAAAGAAGTCAGCAGGGGACAAAGCTAGGAGGGATGAAAATGGGATGGAAGGAAAAGGCAATTACACTAATTAATGTAGAAGTGCTACAGAAATAGCTGCGATTGTCGCCAGACCAGACAGCTGCAAGATTCTTAGAGAAGGGTTTTTCGGAAGTGTTCAGAAGACCTTACACAGGTCCTATGACGGGAGTGATGAGCTGAAAACCTAAAATCAGGTCAAGGTAGAGAACAAATTATGCTGGACAAACTAGAAAAAGAAGTGGCATGGGGTAGGATGGCAGAACCATTTACAGTCCACCCAATTGACAAACTAGGGGTTGTGGCCAAAACGAGCAAGGGAGATTTCCGAATGATACACCACCTATCACATACTGAAGGTTCATAGAGATCACTCTCACGATATGTAGTTGTTGAGCAGGCTATTTCAAGGCAAAATATATTTCAACAGAGCCATGTTGATGGGCTGTGCTGTGACATGTGCAGCGTTTGAAAAGTTCAGCACATTTGTGGAATGGGCAGTACAATAAGTGACGAGGTCTATGCAAGTGTTGCAGTTCCTCAACAACTTCCTGATGGGGCCGAAGAAGAGAGAAAGAGTATGTGCTAGACTGATGGAGGGTTTCAAGGAGGTGATGAAATACCTAGGTATCCCTCTAGCAGAAGAAAAGACAGAAGGGCCCACCGCTTATTTGACATTTTTGGGCATTGAGCTCGGCCCAGTGGTAGTGGAGTCATACCAATCAGCATTTGTAGAGTGCAGCACTGTCACCCCTGGGGGTTTCTGGGTGCTGGGGTGCGAGGTCTCTGTTGAAAAGCCAGGTCTTGAGGAAATGGCCGGAAGAGGTAAGAAACGAGCAGAAAAAGGCAAAACAGAGGGCAGAAAAATGAGCGAGCAGAAACGGCAAAACAGAGGGCAGAAAAATGACCAGAAAAGGTACAACAGAGGGCAGAAAAATTATCTGAAAAGGCACAACTGAGGGCAGAAAAATGAGCAGAAAAGGCAAAACAGAGCAGAAGAGGGCAAAACAGAGGGCAGAAAAATGAGCAGGAAGGCAAACCAGAGGGCAGAAAAACGAGCAGAAAAAGGCAAAACAGAGGGCAGAAAAACTAGCAGAAAAAGGCAAAAAGGAGCAAGAAATGAGCAGAGGAGGCCCAAACAGAGGGCAGCAGGAAGATAGGCAGCAGAGGGTAGTGGGCTGCTGGCAAGCTGGACAGGAGAACTGTCGATGGGGGAGCTGGCATGATGACCTGCTGAATGAGGTTGAGCTGTGACCTCCATTAAGAAGGTCCTGGGGAGAAGGCGGGGAGCTGGGTGGCGGGAGGAGGGAAATGGCAGGAAAAGGGAAGAAACTAACAGAAAAAAGCAAAACATAGTGCAGAAAAAATAGCAGAAAAGGCAAAGCAGAGGGCAGAAAAACAAGCAGGAAAGGCAAAAGAGCAGAAAGGGCAAAACAGAGGGCAGAAAAATGAGCAGAAAAGGCCAAACAGAAGGCAGAAAGACAAGCATAAAAAGGCAAAACAGAGGCAGAAAGATGAGCAGAAAAAGGCAAAACAGCAAGAAATGATCAGAGGAGGCAGAAACAGAGGCAGATAAATGAGCGTTCAGAAAAGGCCAAACAGAGGGTAGAAAAACAAGCACAAAAGGCAAAACAGAGGGCAGAAAAATGAGCAGAGAAGGCCTATCAGAGACGAAAAGGCAAAACAGAGCAGAGGAGGGCAGAAAAATGAGCAGAAAAGGCAAAACGAAGCGCAGAAAAACTAGCATAAAGGCCAGAGGGCAGAGAAACTAGCAGAACAGGCAAATCAGCAAGAAATGAGCAGAGGAGGCACAAACAGAGGGGAGCAGGTAGACAGGCAGCAGAGGGTAGCGGACTGCAGGCAAGCTGGACATGTGAACTGTCGCGGGGGGAGCTGGCACTAGGACCTGCTCCTGATCCGCCTGCTGCCTGCAGATAAGTTGGCTGTGTTACAGGATTTGCTTGCACAGGCAGTGGGTAGAAAGAAATACGAACTACATTTCACCCAACAACTATTAGGTCACTTGTGTTTCACATGTAGGGTAGTGTTACGGGGAAGGGCGTTTTGTAGACAACTAGCTGTTATCATGAAGGAAGCATCGAAGGTCCATTACTGGATAAAGATGACAGACAGGTTACAGAAGGACTTACAGGCATGGCAGAGATTTTTGACAAATGAAGTGACAGCTTGACGACAAACTGACCTGTACACTTGAAATAATTTCTGACGCTTCAGATGCAGGTGTATTTGGATTATGCTGGAAAGAGAGATTGTGTGTGGAGGCAGGGCATTAAGTGGGCCAGGTCCTGCTGGTGCTCAGCACCGGCAGTTCTAAAAAGCATGTGCTGAGACGGATCCATATTGGGCTCTCCATTTTTCCCTCACCCTTAGAGTGAAAAGAAAAACTCGGCAGATTGCCACCCTTCACCGGCTTTTAATGTTTTTCACAGTCTCATCATTTCAGAACTGAAGATTTTTTAATATTATATACAACAAAGCCATTGTTGTTTAACTTATGCAACTAACAACCATTGACAAAGCCATTAGTCCTGGCTTGTTTTAGGTGTATGTCACTCAAAAATACTTTATTTCGGCATTTTCCTATAAAAGTTAGGCGTGTGTTAGTGGTGGTATTGTACCTGTAACAGAGAGAGACAGCAAAATATCAGTCGGGCGGCACACCATGCCAAACACAGATTGTCAGCTTACATGTTTAAGCCACGCCCATAATCTCATAGGCCACGCCCCATTGAGAGAGCCTCCAGTTTTTTTCATCCCACTTAAAGCCCGGTGTGGAGGCATGGTCAGGTCCGAGTCATGGAAATGGAAGTAATATAGCATCACTTTCTTGGAGTTCTTTCTTGTGGTTGTGGCGGTAAGACTATGGGAAGGAGAACTGAGGAACAGAGAAGTGACCTTCAGGATTGACAATCAAAGAGTGGTAAATGTAGTGAACAGACAGACCATGAGAGACCCACACATGCTGTGTTTGTTGAGGGAATTAGTGGTATTATGTTTTCAATGGAACATACAGTTCAGAGATAGACAGATACTTGGAATCGAAAATCAGGTGTCTGTCACAGTGAGTGAGGTTAAGTGGTGTGGCTCTGAAGGCAGCGATGGCAGTTCCTCCCGAGATGAGGGACGTTGGGTGGTATAGGTGAGGCGGCTGATAGAAAAACAAGCATTGGCATAGCCAATAGGTCTCGCCTTTGGGACCTTATAAGTATTTAGTTATGCAGCACAATATCCTTGGTGCAGCACCATAAACTGTTACATGGCTAAACACTTATAAGGTCCCAAAGGCGAGACCTATTGGCTATGCCAATGCTTGTTTTTTGTGTGTTTGTAAACATCTTGTATGTCATTTATGAGTCCGTTGTTGATTCCAGTGTATATATTTGTAAAATTTCCTATGCATAAAAAGGTAAAAACTGTTTCCTAATGTTTTGCATTGAAACAAACCAAAAGATTGAAATCAAAAAATTAAACCAAAACAAATTGGTGGATCATACCAATTGAGTTGTGTGATTCTTGGAAGAATGTTTGAATGAATGGTGATCAGTACTGGCAGTTCTTCCGGTGTTAATAATTTTTTTAGGAAACAGCACTGGCACTGAGGTCTGGATAGCAGGCCTCAGTGCATTGTCAGAGTTGAACGTCAGCATCTAGTAGCTGAAAAGGGGACAAAAAGTGGGTGGGTAACTGCAATAAAAGCCCAGTTTCCTACACAAGCCCCCCACAGGCCACATGTTCCTGGGGCCAGAAGACTGTATGCTACGGGTGGGCCTGCAGCACCCATTGTGCCAACCAAAAAAGCAGCCTTTTAAAAATGTCTCAGGCCTGCCACTGCAGCCGGTAGTTCAGTTTTAAACTGCCATTCCGACCTGGCGAAATAAACCTTTTGCCAGGCCTAAACCTTCCTTTTTTTAATACAGAAAAGTTACCCCTGAGGTATGTCCTAATGGCTCAAAGGGCATGGTGCATTGTATTTAAAAAGTAGGATATGTGTACTTAAGGTTTGACTGTCCTGTCAGTGAAAAACTCCTAAAGTCATTTTTCACTGTTGTAAGGCCTATCATGCCCATTGACTAACACTGGGTTGCCTTATTACATTTAATAAGTGCTAACCTTGTATAACCTTGTATTGGGAGCAGATAGAAATATACTTTTTATACTCAAATGAACTGTAAGTTAAAATCCTCTTTAGTGGTAAAGTCGGATTTTAAATCACACTTCTGAAAATGCCACTTTTAGAAAGTTTGCATTTTCTTGTCCCAATCCTTTGAGCCTTCTGCCCGTGTCCTGGATCTCATGATTGTGAATGGTTCTGCTGTTGGGGTTTGGGTATTGCTTCCAGACAGTAACACAATGGGGGTTTAGGTGTGGACAGAAGGAGCCCTCCTGTGGCCCAAATTAGACTTGAAAAGGCTTTACCTCTTGCACACACAAAGGAACCTGACACCATGCCTGCCCTGTCTTTGTTCATCCCAGACAGCTTGGAGCCTTGACAGGGGAAGAGGAAGAGCTTTCCAGAACCAGATCTGGGGGTCGGACATGGAGTCCCCACCATACAAAGGCTGGTTCCAGGTATACATATTGGACCTCCAGAACTACTCTTCAGAACACCCCTGGACCTGTAGTATTTTCAGAAGAAGGACTTCCCTGCTGCTTGAAGGATTGCCTCACTGTCTGAAAAGAAAGATTGGACCTGTTTGCCTTCATTCCAGGTGAACCAGAGTGACTCCAAGGGTTGGTTGGCTGACCTCTTGTGTAAGCTACAGGGACACAACAAGCTTCAGAGGTCTCCTTGCAACTGCCCAGCTGGCCTGCAACTGGACTTACAACTGGACCTGCCTGAGCCCTGCTGGCCTGTGCTGGAATAAGTCCCTGATCCCCAAGAGATGCCTCCTCAGGTACTGGAACCTTGGCTGGCATCAGAGTGTACTCTGCAAAAGAAGGTGAAAATCCTGAAGTTTGGGCATCCTGTGACCGGCCTGTTTGCACCAAGCCTCTGCCGCCTGTGATGATGGCCAACGTGAGGCTCCAGTGAGACCTGCTTTTTATGCCATAGCGTCCGCCAGTGACGACCTGCAACACAAAAGCCACACTTAACACTACAACTTCAACCCACAGTGACTGTCAACGCAAAGCTACAACAATTACCTTCTGGGATGCCTGACCGCCTCTATGCGCTACAGCGACGACAGACTGTGATGTGCGGCCTGCTCTTCGTGATGCAGCCATGACCTTATGCGGCTCTATCTGCTCCTTGCATCCTCCACCACCAAGAACAGAACTCTTTGCAATGGACTCTGAAGGTAACTTTTCAGCAGGACTAACCCGGTCCCTGTATACGACCGGCGTTCCCTCACGCTCAGCCTGAACTTGTGACTTTTCCCCGGTCTAGTGCAACCAGATAGCCACGAGTGGCTTTTAGGTACTAATGTCTTTAAAAGCTTTAAAACTGCTATCTGGATTTGTCTCATTCTGGTGTCATTATATATATTAAAATGTACTCTAGTTTTCTAAATTGTTTTGAGATTTTTCTTTTGTTGTGTTTTCACTTTATTACTATTTGTGTGCTGCATTAATACTTTACACATTGCCTCTAAGTTAAGACCGACTGCTTTGTGCCACACTGCCAGAGAGTTAAGCACAGGTTAATTTAGTGACTTTTATAGTTCACTCTGACAAGGATTGTGGTTGTTGCCTGAGAGGGGCTTCCACTCATCTTGACAAAAACCCAATTTCTTACAGAGCCCACATCGAATTTGAAGGAGCATAAAAGCCCATAATACTGACAATGAGCCTACCGCTGCCATCCCACACATGCACTAGCATCAACATTGAGAAAAGGTCTGGTTTGCTGATGATCCGTCTTTAGTGCCTGCACATTGTGGGTAGGCTGGTTGTATACAGTGAATAAAGTATACACATTTACTGCAGAGCACACGGAAATGGAGACAACATGATTACAATGCTTACGTCATCAGAAAAGAGCTTAGTAAAAAAGTGTAACTCCTCAACACAGCTGGCTTCGGAGATCAAAGAAGACCGAGAGAGATCCACAATACCTCTGGACTACGCTCTTTCTGCTTGCACCTGGACTACAAGACACCGCACCTCCCCAAACCTTTTAACTAAGCCTAGGTCTGTCCTGACCCAACCCAGACTAAAGAGGTCTTGACTAGATGTATGCCCATTGTAAATACCTGTGCTACAGATCTAACACGAGTGCTATACAAAACCCCTAAAACAAGTAAATAACAATGTTGTATTTATTTGCTTCATGTGCTGCAACTACATTGTGGAAAGACATGGTCATGAATATGTACAGCAAGTAGAGTGGATTTGCCAGAGGAGTGAAGCAGGAAGAAGGTAAAGATCTGGCTCTTCCCAATGAGATGACGCAGAATTACATTTTCCCTACAGAAGAGCTTCCTAAAGCTCGAAATGTATTAATAAAAGGTACTAGATTAAGAAAAGTGAACATTTAATTTCATTAGCAAATTTACCATGGAAGATATTTTTCATGAAGCCTAAGGAAACAAAATTACACGTTTACACATTATTCATTAAATAAAATAAACTATTCGAAGGAGGCGTGATTCCTAGCAGGGTCGGACTGGGACAAAAAATAGGCCCGGGCACCAAAACAGAAGGGGCCCCCATCAGCGAACCAGATAGCTGTAAGAAAAGTGAGCCACATTTGCAAATCAGGCCAGTTTTGAACTTGTAAAGACATGCTGTGTGGGTATTTGCAAAGTATGGGAGAATACATCCATTTGTGTTTGCTGCAGGCAATGCTTGTGATAATATCAGGGAAACCAGCAGTAAAAAAACGGCCCACCTGGCTTTAAAACCGGCCAACAAACCGCCAAAAAAACGTCCCTCACATTGGTCTGTCAGACTAGCCCATCATTCACTGCCTAAATGCCCTATAGGCCAGTGCAACACTGACTCCTAGCTATGTAGGGTGACGATGGACTAACGGAAAGAAACGTATAAATATTGGTAATCGATTTTGCTTCCATTTTGCCCCTTGAACTTTTTTTTTTTTTTTTTACTGGAATCTCAATGGAATCCTGACCTATAACTTGCGACCTCAACTCTTTGCTGCAGAGCTGAAAGCACTGACGTGCATACATAATTAATGTTTTAAAATAAACAAGAAACCACTTAATAGGCATCTTAGGACACATTCCATCTTGTCGAGGCGAATAACCACTAACTGCAATTTCGCTCTCTAAAGTTCACTGATGTGTTTATTCTTTTTATTTTTGCAGAAAGCAAATTAGGCTATTATGTGGTTTACATTTGTGTTTGTTAAGGGAGATGATTACGCTTCCGATTTGTTGCTCCAGCATCAGTTGTGGTTGTGACACAAAAAAACTCACCATGGAAGAACTGCGCAACATTCGTTCCTGCCCCAGAACATCCCCATCACAGTTACTTTTGGGCAGAAAGTTAATTGGATCCACATTTGGCCGCATTCACTGGGCCCCCCCCCCATACCCACCTGCAGGCCGCAATGGGATCTAACCTGCAGCGGCGAGTTATGTGATCTCCTGTACGGGTTGTGGCTTGCTAAAAAAACACAACCATCAGGTCTGCAAACACGAAACGCGATTTCAGCACAACCCACATGTAGCCCTAGTCTGTGGTCTGGAAGAGCAACAGATGCCGCCCATAAACTTTCACAATTCTATTGCTGCAATGTGCAATTACTATGCGGTTTGAAGTGAATTGGAGTTCTGCTTACCTTCAAGTTCTTTTGCGGCAGGCTCCTGGGTTATTTGCTGGAATTTTTGCTCACTCCCTCATGCCAATAAGATCTGTAAACAAGCGCGCGCGCCTCGCACGGCAGCAGGGGGGAGGGGACAGAGGAGGGGGCCTGCGCGATTCCCTTGCGGGAGCGAGCAGCAAGGCGCGATAATTGCTACCATATGGCGCCAGCTGCTCGCTCCCGCAAGGGAATCGCCAAACGTGCACGCGTTGCCATTGAAGGCAATGGAACGCGTGCACGTTTTTGGCTGAAAAGCCGAATCGATTGCAAAAGGTCTTTTTGCCTATGAAGCGCATGCGCGCTGCGTAGGCGAGACCTAATCACTTGTGGTATCCACAAGCCGGTCAAATTGGATGGCGTGGAGAAACTTTGTCAAGTCAGGAGCACAAAAAAAAGCAAGGTCGGGAGAAGTACGGCAAAACAGAAAAGGTGACGCAGTTTGATTTGTGATGGGTCATATTGGCAGAGGCGTAGATTGGTCAGTAAGATTAGGGTGGTGTGAACGTCAGGTTTTCCGAGAACCATGCTGGCATAGCATGTTACAAAACGTTTATAGGGAAGCAGTGCAGAAGGGGAGTTTAAGAGGTCGTGGAAAAGGAGCAGAGTGCGGATTATAAGGGGCACCTAAAACACAATATTTTGTAAAATATCCCAAACATTTTAAGACATTTAAAACATAGACGAAAGACAGTGTGTGTGCGTGTTTTTGTCTGTGTATGTATGTAATATTCCCAGATGAAATCTGACAGACTTCTCATCACACCCGACTGAAAACACCTGTACCCAACTATTTACTAGAGAATAAATGTATTGGGGGGTGTAGCACCACAAACACCCCTCATGAAGCTAACCCCTTGCAGATTGGGATGGGTGCTCACTAGTGACAACTGAAGGAATGCTGGCAGGCATAGCATATTTCAGTATATGCTTTTTAGGAAAGGCAGGTTGATAAAGTCAATACTTGAAGTATGGGATGGGCGAGTGAAATGGGGAGGAAGAGTGATCGTAGATGTCCGATTTACCAGGTAGAAATTGAAAGAGGTGGGGGAGCAGGCCATACATTCACCTGGAAATTATGCCTGTTTAGATCAGTGTACACACTCTTATTTTTAAAGACATTCAGGGAACGAGAGGTCGGGGGGCCTAAGTGTATAGAGTCTTGCAATGGGAAGATGTGTGGATAAAATAAAAAGAAGAATGAGTGATCCTCAAAAGGCGCAAATCGGATCGAAGAGGAACGGATGGTATGGTGTCTGTGAAGGGCACAAGAGACAAGAACATACGGGCATTGAAAAAATGGATATGTGCGATGGGCGATGGGAAGGCCCATTATTTGTGCATAAAGATGGTGGTGAAGTAACAGCACATCGAGTGTTGGAGTATTGAGGTTATGCCTGAAACAGAGGGGATGGAATGGAGAGGAACTCGGCAACGCTCCCAAAATAGGAGCAGGCACTAACGTGTTTAAAAAGCAAGAGCATGAGATCAGATGGATGGAAAAGTGGAAGGGTGCTTGCATGTGGGCATATGCAAACTATGAAGGGCGGGAAAATGATTGGAGAAGATGTTTATCTGATTGGCAAGGCACAGTCTGATGGGAAAGTAGAAAAGTGCAGTTTGGATATGTGGACACTCCATTGTTAAAGGGACTGGACAAAAGGCACAGGGATGGTATTCAATTGGGACTGGATAGAGAAGTCATTGATATGGGATAGGGGCATGTGGTGGGGTCAACTGATGCAGACATTGTGGGAACTGCGGGGGAGACCGCGCTGCCAGGATGTTACTGTAATGCACTTGGGAGAAAACAATTTGGTTAATTCAGTGGGGATGGAACTGATATGATGAAAAAGAATTTGGGATAGTGAAACTACGGGAAAAGAAAAGACAGTGATAATGTGGACACATTCGATGCACAAGAGAATATGGAGAAGGGCGAAGAAACCACCAGTGACCAAGAGGGCAATAAGGGTAGTGAATAGAGAGGTGTTGGAATTTTGCAGGGCATAGGGTATAGAAGTAGTGTGTCACGAGGACATAGCCTATGACTGTGGATAATTATTCCAGCATGATTATCATTGTTGGAAAACAGAATTTACCTAGAAAAGGTGACAGAACTGCTGGGAAAGTGGTGGCAAAACAACACAAGCAGCCAGAGGTAGGGGAGACAGAAGTAACAGCTCAGGGTAGGCTTCTTACAGGGAGTGAATCAAAGGGTGTTAATGATGACATTAGGGGTAACAGGAAATAGAGCAACGGAAAGTAAGGAGAAAATGGGGGAATGAAAGGAAGGTATGCTTGTTCCAGGGGCGGGCAGGCAGGTGAGGCAGAAAGAAATACTGAAATGAGGACAAAAAGCATAACAGAGCAAGCAAGACACTAAAGGGAAGTTGTCAAGTTGAAGTTGAGGAAGAAATTGTAAAAGTGGGATGTCAATTGATTAGGGGCGAGGAGAGACAATAGTTACTATTTGTTAGAATGCGGTGAGTGCATATCAGTCTGTGCTGCAATACCATGAAGGTTGGGTTTTTGTGCACCCAGATTTTTCCAGAATAAAGCTGCCTTATGACAACTACAAAATAGTATCTGTGATGATTCTCTCCCAAGCAGGCCTTGGTGCACAAGTTGGACCACTCGATTTCAGAGGGACAATGGACTAAGGGCCAGATGCATCAAGGCAAAAACCGGTCGCAAACGGGCAGATTCGCAGAATCTGCCCCTTTGCGACCGGTATTTTTGCATTTGGGATGCATCATCCCAAATGCAAAAATCGCAATTTAATTAATGGCAAAAATTGCGATTACTTAAATTGCGATTGCATTTAAGGAATCGCAAATTGCGATTCCTTAAATGCAATGCATGAAGTAAATTGAAAGAGCGATTTCGCTATTAGGGGTCGCAAATTACCGTCAAATGAAACTGGACGGTGATTTGCGAAAACTTTGAAAAATGTACTAAAGTGCATTTTTCAAAGTTACATGTTACACACACACATGCCCTTGGGGCATGTGTGTGTGCAACAGGTGGTCACATGGCAATTTCAGGGGTGCAACAGGGTGTCCTTTTGGCACCCTTGCACCCTTGGAATTGCATGCGCAATTTGCGAGTACCTATTTGGTACTCGCAAATAGCGCATGCAATTTCCATTGATTCCTATGGGCCTCTAGGCCCATAGGAATGAATGGGCAGCAATTCCTTAGTAAAGTGCACCGAGTGTGCCAGGGCTGGTAAATCAAATGCTGCTAGTGGGCTTGCAGCACTGATTGTGCCACCCACATGAGTAGCCCTGAAAAGAGGTCTCAGGCCTGCCACCGCAGTGCCTGTGCACAGTTTGTTAACTGCTATGTGCACCCACTTGCCAGGCCCTACCCTTCCCTTTTCTTACGCATAAGACACCCCTATGGTAGGCTCAAATTACCCCCCTGGGCAGGGTGCAGTGTATGTGAAAGGTAGGACATGTACTGGTGTGGGTAACATGTCCTGATAGTGAAATACTGCCAATTTCGTTTTTCACTATTGAAAGGCTATCTTGCCCAGAGGACAGAATGGGGAATGCCTTGTAACATTTTACAAGCATATCTTCCCATAGGGATAAGATAGAAAAATGGAGTTTAGTATCCTTGAACTCAGGATTTAATAACACATCTTTTAGTAAAGATGGTTTTTAAATTGTGTGTTTGAAAATACCACTTTTAGAAGTGGCTATTTTCTTGTTCAACCTTCCTGTGTGCCACTGTCTGGCTTTGGAGTGACAGGGGCTGGGGAGGTGCAGTGGCTCCAGGAGTCTAGATGAGTCAGCACTAGGCTGAATAGGCCTGATCTGCATTTGGAGTGGTGGGAGGAGTAGCACCTGTACCTGAATAGGGCTGTGCCTGCTTTCCACAATGCTAGCTCCGCCCCCCTGTGGTGTGTCTGGAGCCAAGGCTTACACTGACAATGGATGTTGTTGTGCACTTGCAGAGTGCCCCCCAGAACTGGTTTGAACTGGGCTCAGAGCCCCTTGCACAAAGAGAACAAAGACATTTTGGGGTATAAGTATCAGACCAAAACCCCAGACTTTTAGATCGTTCCTGGAATTCAAGAGGAACCTTTGCCAAGGAGAAGAGCTGGAGAGACTGAGGAGAAGTACTGCCCTTGCTGTGTGTCTGGGGCTAGCCTGCAGTTGCTGTTTCTGCCAAGGAAAGTAGAAGGACTTTGCTGTGTGCTGTGTCCCCTGCTTGAAGGAGATCTCCAAGGGCCTGAAGTGAGCTGGCCTACTGTTCTGAAGTCTCAGGGACACAAAGACTTCACCCCCAGCTCACCTGAACTCTGCTGCTGGGAGTTCTGAACTGCCAAGATGTGCCTGTGCCAGTTTTAGACCTCTGGAGGTTGTTGCTGCTGTTTGGAAGCTGGAAGAAAGAAGAAACGTGAAGAATCGACGCATCGAGGGATCGCGGATGAAGAGGACCGACGCAGCACCGCTCGCCGCCGCCGCGTTGATCGCCGCCACATCCCGGATTTCCACGCATTGTACCTGGGCGGCACGCTTTCCCGACGCATCACCTGCGAAACGGAACCGCCACGAAGAATCGACGCATCACTCCCCATACAGACCGGATTCGACGCAACTCATCCTCTGCGTGTCGCAGAACTGTCGCATCGCCTCCCCAAGGTCTCAGGAGTGTCGCATCTCTTTGTTTTCCGACTCTGCAGCTGTTTGGCTTTTGGAACTTTGACACATCTACAGGTACTTTGGTGAAAAGTCACGCATCCATAGTTTTTACGGTACAAGTTCTTGAAACCTTTTGAAAGTCATATTTTTAACTGTGTATGTTGGATTTTTGTCGTTTTGGTCTTGTTTAGTTTAGATAAAGATATTTTATTTTTCTAAACTGGTGTGGTGTCCTTTTGTGGTGTTTTCACTGTGTTACTGTGAGTGTTGGTACAAATACTTTACACATTGCCTTTGGGATAAGCCTGTCAGCTCGTGCCAAGCTACCATGGGGTGAGCAGGGGTTATCAAAAGTGTGTTTCCCCCTTACCCTGACTAGAAGCAAGGGTCCCTATTTGGACAAAGGTACCTACCTCTGCCAACTAGAGACCCCCATTTCTAACAACAAGTGAAGCTCAGACTTGAATGTGCCCTGAACTGATATTGTGTAGGCACACACTCTAAGGTGTGCATAAGTGCAGAGTGGTTTCGTAACTTACGATATCCACCAACAATGGAAGTTTCTGAAAAAGAAACGGAGACAAAAAACAAGAGAGATATATGATTGTGACTTATATCAGGCACTTGATGATGGTTATTTGGTAGGGTACAGCATGAGATTTTACCTGCACCCAAGGCTCAGTGCCATTCATGTAAAGGTTATGCGATCATGCGTGCTGTGATCACAAACCTTACGTGCAATTTGCGCAATCATACTGCCAGTGACCCCCATGGGAGGGAATTTGTATTCGTGAATATCACAGCAAATTATGGGTAACAATAAACATATGACTCAATTATGTTGAGGCGTGCCCCCAGGGTCTGGGTTAAGTATGGTCCAACTCATCACCTGTTCGGTGGCTGTGAGCATTGTATCGTAACAATACAAACAAATATGCTACCAGGCAGAAAACCAAAAGTTCGTAATTAAAAGAAAAAAGACTCCGCCAAATACGCAATCTTCTTTCCCCCTCAGGGACAGTCATTGTCATAAGTCAGAACCGTAACCATCTGAGCATCAAAAACTGGGAACGGTTGAGAAGCAGTCTGATTTGGAAAAGGGTTATGGTTCACCCTTGGAACCTGATTCACATTGAAACTCAGATTGCCCATGTTCTGTTGGGGCATGGGTCTTGAGGAACATGCATCACTGGGGCTTGTGACAGGTTAGGATTCTGGGGTCTCTGCACTGGCATATTCTGCATCTGCATTGGATTCACATTTTGTATTTGAACATTGCCAATCAATCTATTGGGATTGCATGTGATACAAACAACTTCCAGGCATTGGACCCTGATGATTCTAGTGCAAGCTGGAGGCAAGCATTATTTGCCATGGTCTCCAGCAGCTCTTGTTTAGAGATCACCTTCGGGTACGCCATCTGGGCTATTAGATTGATGTATTGTTCTGCATCATCTTGTTGAGGAGGATGATGACTTCCAGTGTGATGGGAGAGGAAATTAATGAGGTTAGTACATCAGGTGGTAGGACACTATGAATCCGTACTTCTGTAGTTGGAGAATCAACTTCTCAATCCGTATATTAGACAGGTGAGAGGTTCTTACAAAGAAGTGGATCAGTGGCTTGCGGTCTGTGATGACATCACATTTGTGTTTGTACAAGTAAAGATGAAAATGAATGCGCCCCTCTTGATGGGTAGGGCCTCTTTCTCAATTTCTGAATATTGAGATTCTGTATCTGAAGGAGCGCTCTACTGCAAACACCACTGTCATCCAGGTGTATGTGTGCTGCTGTTGTAGTAGTTATGCTCCTAAGCAGATGGGGCTCACATCCACTATTAACTCTGATTGTAGTTTGGGATGTGTAGTGAATGACCATCTTTTGCCTGATGTCCCTCCAGATTTTTGCCCTATTAGCTTTACTGGCTCAATGCACTTCACCAATGATTTGGCACAGTAGATTGCCTGTACTCCGCCTTTAAACATCCTAACTCGCACTTTAAACTTGCCTGTAACTCCCTGGTATATGGCGTATGAAGTGCAACCAGGGCCTCGAAGTTAAATCTTCACACAAAAAGAATTGGAGACCGCGAGCTATTTAGAAAAGAAGGAGGTCCAGTACCCGTGCTCCCAAAGAACAACGTAGTATACACTAGGGGGTAGCTGTTCCTAAGGTCTCAGGAAAGTAGCAACCAAACTATGGTTGGTAGAGAGGAATAGTAAAAAGTGGTCAGTCTCAAAGAGGGTTGGGTTATAAACAGTGATGGGGGAATCCCTCCTTTTGGATATAGTGCCTCACACACACTTGCGAGTGTCATGCTTCATCATCGGGCGTTGCTCCTCGTGGGGGTGGCGCTGCAGTCCCCCACGGGCCCCGCGAGAGGGCTCTTTAGCGGAGATCTTTTAAGGAGACGCCGCAGTTGAGCATGTGGGTGTGTGGGCCTAGGGAGGTAAGTGAGTGGGTGAATTAAAATTACCAAAAGGTACCCAGAACCAAAGTTTATTCGGGGGTCCGAATGGTAAGGTTAAAAATAGATGTAGATCCTGGAGCACCTCTCAGAAACAAACAAAGAGGGCGGATGTGTAACTAGCCGCTGCTCTCAGAATCAGTGCAAGAATGAATTAACCACACAGAAATAGGTCAACATGTTTCGCGCTCTTTGTTGGTCCTTAAGGGATCCATAGGCGCTTCGTCAGGACCAAAAAGTAGGTGAAATAAAAGAGAAATGGACAGGTCTCAGGGGAAGAAGGTCCTGTAAACCTGTAATACCTCGGTTTTTAGGTGTGTATGCGTCCTTGCGCAGATAGGAACTCTCAGTGTGGGTTCCTACCCCCAACCCCTTATTAAGGAAATCGGGCTTCGATTCCGGCGCACTGCTACGGAGGGGTAGGTCGATTACCTGGGAGAGGCGAGCTAATAAACTCAGCCGCTCACCGAGAGCGCGCCGACGAAGCCCGATTTCCTTAATAAGGGGTTGGGGGTAGGAACCCACACTCCGCAGCCAGACTTACTCTTACAACACAAGGATTTAATTAAAATCTACAGAAACCTGACACAGTATGTCATGAGGACTTTCACAGTCCAACCAACATCAGTTGCAACAAATGGAACTCAAATTCAGGGTACAGCAACTAAAATTACACCACAAACATTACACGCGGTAATGGGCAAAATGCCCACAAAACATGAACAAATGCCATTCTGGATAGCTCAGAAAATAACTCAGCTCGAGGCAGTATTCCCGAATACTACCCCGTTTGAAAAACACAGAATGCTAACCATCTGCTTGCCCATGGGGATAACACCACAAGTAGGGGATAACACCACAAGTAGAGGACTGCACCTCTTGGGGTACAGTCTTTGCTGCCATATATACCAGAACATATGGTATTCCTTCATTAGCAGTAGTACCAGACGTATTGAGACAAATACAAAACGAGTACGGAGCAGAACCTGCCCTGAATTTAGGGATGAAGTTATTAAATAACTATGACCAGGTATCAGCCATAATACTAGCTAATATTAAAGGGGAAGCAGCATCAGTGGCAATCCGCCAATGCCTAAGGGAGTTCAGTCCGTTGGATCAACATACACGAACTGCCCAAAATAATTGAAACTGCGTATGCAGAATTAGGCAGAGACAGTTTGGGTGGGAAAGCATTAAAACCACAACTAATGGGCAGTCCTGAAAAGGACACTACCAAGCAGACACCTGCTTCTTCTAAAAAGAAGTGGGATAATAAAAAACAACAAAACTTTAAAAACAGATCTCAATCCAGAGGCAGATCTCCTCCACAGGAGCCCTCTGAAAAGAGGTATAATCTCAGGAATAGGGACAATATTAGGAAACCTGACAGGTATCAGGATACTGATACACGTTCCTCTCGTTCCTTTCAGGGCTCGACGAAAAACTCCGAGAGAGAAGGACAGTGAGAACACAAAGAGGAACGTACAAAGTCCAGAGACAAGCAGCTCGCTCAAGACTATACTTCTAAATAAGAAGACAAGGCAAAATCAAAACCTCAATTTAAGAAAAAGAAAGTTGCAGGCATAAAGATCAGACATGCCCAAAATTCTGAGGACGCAGCTTCTGAACGGGGAATGGGCTCTGACGATGCTAGACAGTGCGGCAGAAGTAACAATAGCTCGCCAGAACCTGATAGAATTTCTGGTGACAGCGGACTTGAATGATTACATCACGGTGGAAACACCAGACACCAGGGCGAGCGTCCCACATAAGTTACACGAAATAACACTCCAAATGGAGGGGTACAAGCCTGGAAAGTTAAGGGTCTCTTTTGGGAAAATCTGTCATCTGATTATGACATCCTATTAGCAGAACATGATTGGCCGCCAACATTCGTTATGGAGTGCCCCAGGGGAGAAACTGTAATTTTTCCATCATTCTCCGACCTCGTTCCCATACATCTTAAACATCTTATGCACAGGAGTGGGCGGTTTCCCTAGCTCCAGCACTATACAAAAATCATGCCGGTTGGGATGAGGATTCAACCCACCACGTGATCCCGTTAAAAGTTTCACCAAATGCTCAGAGGCTATACCCAATAAAGCAAGAAGCTAAAAAACAGGTCAGGGAGATCTTAGATCAACTTGAATACCAAGGGGGAAACATGCACCTCACCAATGAACAATCCTTTGTTTCCCGTATCAAAACCGGACAACTCATATCGTCTAGTTTTAGATTACAGACATTTAAACTCATGCACAAAGACATTCGCTGTCCAAAACGCACACAGTGGCGCATTAATGAATAACATTTTGCGGAAAAAATACAAAACAACACTTGATATCTCAAATGGATTTTTCTGCCAAAATATAGCGCCTGAAAGCAGGTATTTGACCGCATTCTCAGCGTTGGGGTCCCAGCAGCAATTTTGTCGTCTCCCCCAGGGGTATAACAACAACCCGGGGGTATTCTCAGCAAGTGTAACAGAGTTACTCCAAAATTTTGATGAGGAAGCATTGTCCTATGTGGATGATATTTATCTGATGGACGATGACTTAAAAAAGCACTTGACCAGGGTGAGCACCATTATCATGGGATTCGCCTCTGAGGGCTACAAATTTAATTTTAAGAAATCTAAAATAGCCCACCTCAATGTCCTGTTTTTAGGATACGAGCTTTCAAGTGAAGGGAAAAGCCTGGCAGCTAACGTTTTAGAAAAGTGCGCGCTGCTCCAGCCTCCAAAATCATTAAAAATTCTACAATCAATACTGGGATTCCTAAATTTCGGCAGAACATACATTTTAGATTACGCAGAAAAAGTGAAATCTTTCTACGACTTAATCAAACCTGACGTTTCAGTCAGACATTGGACACAGGAACATTCAAATATCCTACGTTCATTACAGGAAGACATGATTGCTTCAAAACACTTACAGACACGCGTAAATGTACGCAACCTAGTGATCCGTGTAATAGCGGGTCAATGCGGGTACACTTACTTAACCTTCAATGAAGGTGAAACAGTACCCATCGCATACAAATCACACCTGTACACAAACGCAGAAATGCGTTTCACTTCAACAGAAAAAATCCTGACAGCAGTTCAGACCACTGTAGCAAGAGAAAGAGCACTGGCTCAGGGGAAACGCATAATTGTCGTAACCCCAGTACCAGCTTTAGAAGCGGTTACAAAGGCTAGCTTTCCAAATGCAAAAGCTTTACATCCGAGGTGGATACAATGGGCTAATTCTCTTACTGCAACGGATGTTGAATACAGATTTGACCCAAGTCTAAAAACACAAGCATTTCTGCAATACGAACAAGAATACCCTCTACCGAATGAAATTTTGCCTCTCGATCAGTACGAATATATTATTTACACTGATGGATCTGCTCAACCGGCCATAGGGAGTAAGCAACAATACAGCGCAGCATGTGCAAACGTTAAAGGTCGCATGCGGGATAGAAAGTTCCATCCAAGTTGCACCAAAACGCAATCTCTAGGAGACTGCACGGCTCAGTTGGCAGAATTAAAAGCACTGATACTGGCACTTGTAAATACGGATCACGAATTCCCCACACTAATTGTGTGTGATTCCTTTTACTGTGTGCAGTCATACAATGAATACTTGTATCATTGGGAACAAAACGGGTTTAAAGATGCAAAAGGTGGCACAATTAAGCATAAATTGCTATGGGACCAGGTAGTGGAGTTGAAAAATGACCTACCAAGGGCTCACGTGATACACACACTGAGTCATCAGCGTGATGGCGTTCAGGTTGAAGGGAATTCATTGGCTGATGAAGCCGCAAAGGGGGCTGTGCGAACGGCTTCCCTAGCTGCAATCACTCATTCAAAAACGAGGATAGACGGTGAGATTATGGTGGCGGTTATTGCTTCAAGCAAAAACAGCGGTGCTGTACCAAAGAAATTTCCACTCAAGTACTCCTACAAGTTAGATGCAAACAACATTCATATGCTCAGATTCCTGGAGTGGGGGACAGAGTAATACCAAATATGGATCGTAGGCAAGGTTTAATACTAGCAGCACACGAGTGTTTGGGCTCTGCACATACAGGCGTTACAGCGACTATTTCACTGTTGAAACAGCGCTACTGGTGGCCCGGTCTAACTAAGCAAACTAAAGACTATGGGGCCGATTCCGATCTCGGTCGGAGGCGCACCTAACACCATTCGGTCGGGAAAAAAGCCATGCGAATGCCTGTTTCCCGACCGATCTGCACATTATTCCGAACGAGCAAGTACGATGCGCACAACAGCATAGATTCCGACCCAGTCGTACTCACCCAATCCAGGTCCTGTTCCCCGACCGAGCCGGATCCGTAAACGCAGAATCGAGTCGCACGGAAGCCAAAATGCAGCCCCGTCCGGCCGGACAAGTACGATGCGCTTCCCATACGCGCCGAACCCGTCATTACGCACGGCAAAGTATCCGGGAGAGGCGCACATAAGCTCCGATTCGCGCCACAACACTATCCACGGCTACGAGACGAACACGCCAGCGACGAGGAGAAGCAAAGAGAAAGACGAATCAACCATGAATGCCATTGTGCCGATCCTACCAATATTCTACATCTACTACCGGAACAGGCACGGCACAGAAGGTAAGTCAGACACCAACCACAAAAATAAACTACACGTACCCGACATAAAAAAAAAAAAAAAAACACACACACACACACACACACACACACACACACACACACACACACACACACACACACACACACACACACACACACACACACACACACACACACACACACACACACACACACACACACACACACACACACACACACACACACACACACACACACCTTACACCTTACACCAGCAGCACCATAGGGGCGGGATGGCTATCACCAATGCCACATATACACATAGGGGCCCGGATGCCCACCACCACTACCACCCCTACCCAGGGGTGCCAGATGCCTACCACTACTACCACCTCTACCCAGGGTGTGCCAGATGCCTACCACTACTACCACCTCCACCCAGGGGGTGCCAGATGCCTACCACTACTAACACCCCTACCCAGGGGGTGCCAGATGCCTACCACTACTACCACCCCTACCCAGGGGGTGCCAGATGCCTACCACTACTACCACCTCTACCCATGGGGGGCTGGATGCCTGTCACTACTACCACCCTTACCCAGGGGGTGCCAGATGCCTACCACTACTACCACCCTTACCCAGGGGGTACCAGATGCCTACCACTACTACCACCTCTACCCATGGGGGGCTGGATGCCTGTCACTACTACCACACTTACTGAGGGGTGCCAGATGCCTACCACTACAACCACCCTTACCCAGGGGGTGCCAGATGCCTACCACTACTACCACCTCTACCCATGGGGGCTGGATGCCTGTCACTACTACCACCCTTACCCAGGGGTGCCAGATGCCTACCACTACTACCACCCCTACCCAGGGGTGCCAGATGCCTACCACTACTACCACCTCTACCCAGGGTGTGCCAGATGCCTACCACTACTACCACCCTTACCCAGGGGTGCCAGATGCCTACCACTACTACCACCTCTACCCAGGGGTGCCAGATGCCTACCACTACTACCACCTCCACCCAGGGGGTGCCAGATGCCTACCACTACTACCACCTCTACCCATGGGGGCAGGATGCCTGTCACTACTACCACCTCTACCCATGGGGGGCTGGATGCCTACCACTACTACCACCCCTACCCAGGGGTACCAGATGCCTACCACTACTACCACCTCTACCCATGGGGGGCTGGATGCCTGTCACTACTACCACCTCTACCCATGGGGGGCTGGATGCCTACCACTACTACCACCCCTACCCAGGGGTGCCAGATGCCTACCACTACTACCACCTCTACCCAGGGGTGCCAGATGCCTACCACGACTACCACCCCTACCCGGGGGTGCCAGATGCCTACCACTACTACCACCTCTACCCATGGGGGGCTGGATGCCTACCACTACTACCACCCCTACCCAGGGGGTGCCAGATGCCTACCACTACTACCACCTCTACCCAGGGGTGGTCAGATGCCTACCACTACTACCACCCCTACCCAGGGGGTGCCAGATGCCTACCACTACTACCACCTCTACCCATGGGGGGCTGGATGCCTGTCACTACTACCACCTCTACCCATGGGGGGCTGGATGCCTACCACTACTACCACCCCTACCCAGGGGGTGCCAGATGTCTACCACTACTACCACCTCTACTCAGGGGGTGCCAGATGCCTACCACTACTACCACCCCTACCCAGGGGGTGCCAGATGCCTACCACTACTACCACCTCTACCCATGGGGGGCTGGATGCCTGTCACTACTACCACCTCTACCCATGGGGGGCTGGATGCCTACCACTACTACCACCCCTACCCAGGGGGTGCCAGATGCCTACCACTACTACCACCTCTACCCAGGGGGTGCCAGATGCCTACCACTACTACCACCCCTACCCAGGGGGTGCCAGATGCCTACCACTACTACCACCTCTACCCAGGGGGTGCCAGATGCCTACCACTACTACCACCTCTACCCATGGGGGGCTGGATGCCTGTCACTACTGCCACCCTTACCGAGGGGTGCCAGATGCCTACCACTACTACCACCCTTACCCAGGGGTGCCAGATGCCTACCACTACTACCACCTCTACCCATGGGGGGCTGGATGCCTGTCACTACTACCACCCTTACCGAGGGGGTGCCAGATGCCTACCACTACTACCACCCTTACCCAGGGGGTGCCAGATGCCTACCACTACTACCACCTCTACCCATGGGGGGCTGGATGCCTGTCACTACTACCAACTCTACCCATGGGGGGCTGGATGCCTGTCACTACTACCATCCCTACCCAGGGGGTGCCAGATGCCTACCACTACTACCACCCTTACCCAGGGGGTGCCAGATGCCTACCACTACTACCACCTCCACCCATGGGGGGCTGGATGCCTGTCACTACTACCACCTCTACCCATGGGGGGCTGGATGCCTACCACCAACAACACCCCCACTCACAGGATGGCTAATACATGACACAACAAGCACACACCAACATGAAGAATGCAACATAAAGACATCCCCCCCAACACCATGACAAGCGTGTGTAGACTGTGTCAAATGCCTACAACACTGAACATGACTTTGAACATACAATGTGACCCCCTATCACATGTGCCACACATAAATGTGTGTGGCCCCCACAATGCAAGCAGGCCATGACCATTGTGGCAATGGGGTCCAAACCCCCATCATCACAGTGACCAAAATGTAAGTGTGGGGTCCATAGCTGAAGCACATCTTGAACATTGTGGCAATGGGGTCCAAACCCCCATCATCACAGTGACCAAAATGTAAGTGTGGGGTTCATAGCTGAAGCACATCTTGAACATTGTGGCAATGGGGTCCAAACCCCCATCATCCCAGTGACCAAAATGTAAGTGTGGGGTCCATAGCTGAAGCACATCTTGAACATTGTGGCAATGGGGTCCAAACCCCCATCATCACAGTGACCAAAATGTAAGTGTGGGGTCCATAGCTGAAGCACATTTTGAACATTGTGGCAATGGGGTCCAAACACCCATCATCACAGTGACCAAAATGTAAGTGTTGACAAAGAAAAAGCTGCAACTGCCAAACTGCATGGATGATTCCTGGTCACAGAACAACAAACACATCAGTGGCAAAGTAGTGCTTGTGTCCCATAGCAACATAGATTGGGGAGGCAAACAGTGCAGTGCAAATAAGACATACCTTTGGCCATATGCAGACAAACATCAGCCATGGGGGCTGACACTGTCAACATTCATCAATGACACAATGACAGAAGTGACCAACAGAATGCAGACCCACATATTTGCACCAATGGGCACACAAATGCAGATACCCTGTGGAGACTGTAGATGTGAGGTGAACAGATACCCATACCATGGCAGCAATGGGACACACAAACAATGATCATTGTGCTGACTGATGACCTAGGAGTCCCAGGGACAGCAGGGGAAACCCACCAAACAACATACAGCCAATGGCACACTAAAGATATGCCAATGCAGTGGTGCAGATGCACAAACACAAACAGGCAGACCCACACTGCACATCAAACACAACAGGTGAGGGGGGTGCCAGTGTCCCCAGGCAACCACACAACACATGAGGAGGCCTGAATACCAATTACACAGATGTGCATACAGTGCCACACAAAGGTAACTCATGGATCCAAATCCCCTATGTGGGCAATCAGGTATTGTCAGATGAGAGGGAGCACAAATCACACATGTCACACAAGCATGTAGGAACAGCAACTGACACAGCAAGACACAGAGACACCACAGCACTACCCCCAGGGCCCCCACAATGTGGTGACCCTGGGCTGCATTACAATACCACTGTGATGACAAAGCTAGATGTCGTTCACACTGTGAACCACAGTCATGTGTCCTGAGCAACAAACTACCATCACCTACACAAGCACAAATCAATCAGCACGGCCAGTAAGCCAAGGCCAACATGGAGGCAGGGGTCTAGCCGGGCAACAACTCTCATCTACACACACTCAACACCACACACCTCGACCTCCAACAATGTGCAGCAGTGAAGCACACATGCACTGGTGACATTGCACATGCACCCATGACAATCCCAGGGGGGGTGGTGGGAACCAAGGTGCAGAAACACATCACACATGGCCACTCAACAAGACTCCTGAATGTCTGACACACTGCACACTACGCTGTACATGGACATGACGGCAATACCACACCAACCAATGGGATCCCAGCCACAGTCACACACCAATGAAGAAGCCAAGGTCACCCACAAAGAACACACATAGACAACTACCAACATTGCAGCCCTGACCCTGAGGAGTGCCAGCAGTCACACACACAACGTGTCACAACCAATGAAAGCTAACACAAACCGGAAATCACATGACAGGTGTAAACAACAAGTGCCAAGGGGAATCCTGACTGTGACCCATCTGCGTCTGCCCACAAACTCAGCCCTGACAGCAAACACACCTATGGGTGACACCCTGATGACCAGTAATGTGCCATGCACCCACATCACAGAGAACCCAGGGAGAAGACTTTGGGGGAACATAGGTCAACTCAGCAAGCATCACAAACAGGAACATCACTAGGGATCCCAGCATGCACAGCAAAATGGAAGTGAACACACAGAGATGCTCATACAACACACACCTTGGGCGCAGGCGATGTCACAGGAGTACACACTGCCATGAGGGGACTCCACTCCTGTGTGAGGAAAGCTGTGCCATATGTCGCCTCAGTAGGGCTCCATCATGTCAGCAGAACACTTGGTCACACAGTCAACAATTAGCACCAAATGAAGGCTCCCGTCACATCAGCCTGGTCATGGGAGTGTCAACGAAATCATCAGCACAGATCCAACACACATGTATAGCAAGTTGCACTGACAACACAGATGAGTCCTTCCCCATTGATGCCCAAACCTGCATGTCCAGTGGAGATGGCCACACGGTCAGGGAAGTAGACTAATTGAACAATGGCAAGCACAACAGATGTGCAGGGGTGGAAGCCACAGATGTGACATTGCTAATGTAAGTAGGAAATCCCATTTCCAAATATTGAAAACATGACACCCTCAGATGCTGCTAAGGATGACATGGATACACCACAGGATAGGACACAGTCCCCCTGGACCACATGGGTTCCTGCACAGTAACACTTCATTTTCATGAGACCAAATATCACCATCACTGCAGCAAGGGCATGGTTAGCATCATCAACATCATGTACATCAGAAGCAAAAGCACTAGAGAACAGAAAGTTGCTTTATTCAGCATATGTGGGTTCAAAAGTTGAAGTCATGTAAAAAATAAACAAAGGCCAATGGGCCAGTCCATCATGAAAGTCAAAACAGGGTGACAGTGGCAGATGTCACCCTACGCATGCCTGCACTGATAAAAACCAGGGACAATCCCCTCGGAGGGGCATACGGGGGGCAGGCCAGGCACCGCAGGGACAGGATCAGGGCTCACCAGAAGGAGGCAGGGAAGGGGTGGTGGGTGCTGGAGAGCCACTGACAACTGCAGTGGAGGTGTCTGACATGGTGTGTGCCGGCACAACTGGGGGGCATGACTCAGATGGTGTGAGTGCCGGCACGACTGCAGTGGACCGTGCAGATGGAGTGGACAGGTTCCCCACTGCAGTGCCCAAGTCAGACAGGGTGGTAGTGGACTCCACTGCAGTGCCTACCTCCAGGGGAGGAGAATGGGGATCAGGTAAGGTGGGCAGGACAGAGGGGGAGGACACCGTCACCACACCAGTGGCACAGACGAGCGCAGCGGGGGGTGTGGGGCCGGAAGAGCAAGTGGCAGGGGGAGAAGGCCGGAAGGCCTGATCCTTTTGGGGATGGTGTATCTGTGGGTGGGGGAACCTGGGGCAGGGTGTGGTGGGGCACCTGTGGAGTGGGGGCCTGAGGGATGGAGGACTTGGTGCCTGAGCTGCAGGGTGGCGGCGGGGTCTTGCTCTTCCGGGTCCGGGGGGACTTGCGGGTGGGGGCGTCAGTCGGTCTGCGCCTGGGGGAGGGTGTCCGGGGGCGAGGGGCACTCCGCTCCGTGTGGGTGGGCTTCCTCTTCCCCCTGAATGCTGTATCAGCTGGATCGGAGGGGAAGAGGCCAAGGTCACTGAGGAAGAGCCGCTGTGTCTTTGGGGTTGCAGGTGAGGCAAGGGAGGGGGCTTTGGAGGGAGAGGCAACTGAGGACTACGCAGTGCTCGTGGATGCGTGTGTGTGTGCCTGGGCCCCATCCCCTGTGAGTGTGGTTTCAGTCCCCTGACTGTGCGTGCGTTTGTGTCTTGTTTGTGGCGTGTGTGTCTGTGTGCTGCTCGTGTCTGTGCTGGTGTGTGCCTGTGCCGGTGTGTGTGTGCTTGGGACAGGTAAGCTGCTGGGGAGTGTGGATGGGGCAGAGGCTGGAGGGGTGAGGGACTGTCGGAGGAGGGACACTGCTGCCGTCAGGGAGGAGTCCATGGACCTATTGCCCCTCTGTAGGGCAGACATGCCCGATGAGATGCCCTCCATGAACGACACCAGCTGAGTCAACAGAGTGGTGTGTGCATGGAGGACACTCAGCATCGCTGTCTGCCCTACATGGAGCTGGCAAAGGAGGTACACAGACTCCTCACTCAGGGCAGCAGGGGACACAGGGGTAGGGGGTGCGGTGCCTGGCCCGAAGGAGACACGCTCCCGAACATGGGAGCCTCCACGGACCTCGGGAATGGGAGCCGATGGGAGGGCGGTGGTGGTGGTGGTGGTGGTGGCGGGGACAGCAACACTAGCTGGGGTGTGGTGGCTGCTGACACCCGCCTCCATAAGGGAGTCATCCTCCGAGCTGCTGTGGTCCTCAGCTGAGGTGGATGGTGCTGAGGACTCCTCGGTGTGGCTCCCCTCGCCCTCCGTGCCACTGGGTCCCTCCGACCACTCCTCGGCTGCTGACCCAGTCTGGCTCTGCGGCTCCTCCTGGTCCATGGAGCTGTCCCCTCCTGTGGCCGTGGATGTATCTGCAATCAATAGGGAAACAGACAGACATCAGTCACCTGCACCGAACGCACACACCACAGTAAGTACAGCACATTACAGAGCAAGCCCTGGCATCCTAAGTTGAACATTGCTAAAAGTGCCCAAACAGAACAGGAGAAGCCAATTGTCAGTCTGATGGTCAACCATGGCACTCACATCCCACCTGGCCTTGCACCCATCTGTCTGGTGTCTGTTGGATGGCAATACCCCAGTGTGGACACATGCACCACCTACACAGTAGTTGGACAGTGCAGAGAACACGGTGAAGCATGTGAACATGCACACATCACAACTCTTACCACTGAGTCAGTACAGGTGTCCGGATGAAAGGGATGCCCAGAGTCAAATAGGAAATGCATGTGATGCATACCAGCGACAGACACCATGATGCACCCATGTCCTGATAGCCATTGCCACAATGGTGTGCATGTAGCACATGTCCCTCCCCTGCAGGATCACTCATAGGAAGTCACATGCCATGGCACAGGCATGCCTGCTAAGTCAAACATCACTGTCTCCAGTCACATGGGCAGGGCAGCCAGACAACAACACTCTGCACTGTGTCACAATAGTAGGTCATGGGGAATGCAAGTCCTGGAGCTGAACAAGTGCACATGTACATCCCCCACACACCACATTATCTGAACCCTTATCTGTCCAGGTCATACCGATTGGACATATGGGAGACCTGTAACACAACCCTCTGAACCTGAGCACCTCACAATCTGCTGTGAATGGTAAACAGCTGCCTGAACTTCACATTCGCATACCCCAGTCTGCACGGTCAGGTGATCAAACACCTATGTGTCACACAAGTATCGTCTCCTATGGTCACATCTCCGGTGGCATGCTGAGCCCCAACCGAGAAACACCCCAGCAGTCCTGACAACGAAGCCACAGCACACTGACACAGAGGCAGACACCTGAGGGGACATATCACTGAGCACAACGTGTCAGCTGATACACGGGAGTGGGAGTACAGAGTGTATTGTATGGCCTGGAGTAGGCATGACTGTCCTGCCCCACATGAATGAGGGATGAGCCCTGGACAGTAGGCAGCTGGCTAAGTATGTGTGACACACGTAATATACACACTCCTGGGGCCCAAACATTGTTCCCACCCGCAGCATGGGTGTGTGCCAGATACCCCAGGCACATGTGGTGGATCAGCTCAGCAATTGGACCACATATCAAGGTAACACGAAGATTACATGTCAGAACACAGGCATTGTGTAAGCAATGGACCCACCCATGATGCCCACCACAGAGTTAGGGAAACAGATGCTGTCCCCCACCTTGAGTCAAGCAAACTGCAAGGACACAGCACCCAAGTGACACAATTCCCTGACTGTAAGGGCCACACCTGGGTATCAGATGAGGAGTGGGCAGTGCACAATAGAGGGACATGGGTCCTGGACCACATGACTGATGTACTGTGGAAGTTTAACCAGGCCAGAGGAGGGCACATAGCATGGCAGACAAAGTTCACAATGCAGTCATGGACTCACCCCCTCCTTGCTGCTCTCTGGCCTTCAGCTGCCCATCCAGATCAGGGAAGACCACCGCCAGGATCCTGAGCATGTGGGGGGTCCGGTGTCCGCCCCTCCTGCGAGGAGGCGACAGCTTCAGCTGGACCCGTGCGATCCTCCGGGTCCAGCCCCGAAAGTCCTGCCACCTCTTCTGGCAGTTGCGGATCCGGCGCTTGTAGACCCCCACGGATCTCACTGCCCGGACGATGGTCAGCCATATCTGCTGCTTCTGGTGGGCATCAACCTGTGAGGATGACAAAGTGAGAATGCCATTACTACACATGCAACATATCCGTGCATTACACAGTTGGATATACATGTCTCAATCACAGGGGCACATGATGTACACAGGCAGTGCAACGATGGCCATGGACAGTATGCCAGCAGTTACTACATGGTATCATTGCCTGGGAAGTAAAACCTTGTTTAAATGCACTGTCACTGCACTATACCTGTCCAGTGCATGTAACTACACACTATGGGGGGTGACAACTACTCAGTGAGCCTGCTAGCCAGTGGCGTGCAGACTGTTAGCCTTGCTAGTCAGACAACATCACATTTAGAAAGGCAGTGGACAGAACACTCACCTGCTCCCCTGCTTTCCCATACAGCTTGCTGTACTGTGGAAGGAGGATGTCCAGCAGGGCCTGGTTCTCCTTAGTGCTGAAGGCTGGGGCTCTCTCCACAGTACGTGCCATTGCAGGGTCCAGAGGGTGCAGATACAGCAGCAGTGGTGGTGGCAGATGTCGTCCTGGAGCATGTAGTGCAGG